>OX465530.1:12400000-13000000 GCA_950022985.1 Udea ferrugalis | reverse complement strand
GCGTGCGTTGCTTTACAACAGCGATCGTCGCCGATCACTGTCGCAACTGCGCCACGGGCACCTCCGTTATGACTTAGTGGTAATTAATTTTAAAATACCTACATTGAATCTGTCGGTTTTAATCTACAAAAATACCTAGTTAACTGTTTTTATTGCACTATTGTTCACATGCGTACCTATGCATAGGTATTCATTTTGTTCTAATTGTTAATGAATGCAACAATACTCAATAAAAAACATTAGTAAGTTACTAACTCTGTTTTTACTGACGAGTTTTTTCTTAACGAGGAAAAATCCTTGTATAGTAGGTGAGGAGCTCATAATATTTGATTAGCAAAAGAAAATAGACTTTGTTATGACACACTTGACCGATGGTATTCCTTTTTACTTATACCAATGCAGATGGCATGAAAACCTTTTATTGTAGATAGGTCATTTTTGATGTGAGTTTCCAACGCATTGGTAGAAAGTTATCAAACTTATGGTTAAATATTCATTTTTATAAGAATTACATTCACTTATCTATTTCTTTCAACTTTAATGTCAATAAGATTAAAATTACCGGCTGGACTCAGAAACCGATTATTTTGCATTAAGGTCTCCTTATTTTTGGAAGACATGTGAAAATGGTCTCTATGTTTGCAAATCATTATTTGGAGGACGATGCAGACATGCCAATATAGCATGCAGGTCACTATCGCTAAGTTACTGACTTACAACTAGCCCCCTTATTCATAAACACTTAAACAGCTCTTCAACAACATGATATTTTTTGTATCGCTTTGTCACTTTAATTCTTGTTGCTGCCGCAATATGCGAGTAAGTGGACAAACAATTCGGAGCGGGTGGTCCTGAAAGCAAAATGTCATAGGAGCAAAACGTCCGTAATTCAAAATGGCATCTGTCAATAGAGCAATACGTCCTTAGTATCAAATGACAGTAATTGAAATGGTCAAGGGAGCAAAACGTCCGCAATTCAAAAGGTGCGTCCCCATACAATAAACGTGTTTTTTTTTCTGGGTATTTTTACGGTATATTAATAACGGTCTTACAATTTTCACAAATTATTTAGTAGTATGGAGGTGCCCGTGGCGCAGTTGTGACAGTGATCGGCGACGATCGCTGTTGTAAAGCAACGCACGCCGGGTCGGATATGGGATGGGTGACCACCCCGACCGAAATTTAGTGATGTGTATTTCGGGCATCTCCGTGCTTCGGAAGGTACGTTAAGCAGTTGGTCCCGGTTGACGTCGCCAGATGTCAGTCGTTAAGCTTAGTCAGAGGCCCTAGGGCGGCTTGATAACATCTGACATTAAGGTTGCTCACTAACCTTACACCCCTTCAACAATCCGCACTGAGCCCGCGTGTTGGAGTATGGCTCATTCCACCTCATAGTTGAGGTGAGGCCTGTGCCCAGCAGTGGGACGTATATAGGCCGTTTACGTATTTAGTAGTATAGCAACTAACTTTACTTCCTTAATTGGGTGTTTCTACAAAAGTTGGACAACTTTTGTGGATATTTCATTTAAAGGAGTCTACCATAAAATACTACGGATTTAAGATAGGTAATCTAAGAAATATAATATGTTGTCGTAGACAGCCAGTTTATACATATAGTAGTTTAGAAATTGTTTCGAATTTTCCATTTTTTTCTTCCAGAAAACTGACGGGGGCAACTCAGAGTAGGTATTGATAAATAGACAATTACATGAAAATTATCAGTAATTTCTTAATGATCACAACAATTCTATCTAAGAGTGTGATAGCACCATCATGTTCTTTAAAATGTTAATCCTTCTGATGAAATGAATGGAAATATATAACGATTTCATTTGATATGATTGACGACTGATGTGGTTGTAATGGTTGAGAAGTGGACTATTGCACGAGTGGCCACGGGGTCGAATCCCGCAATTAGTTTTTTTCATTTTTGGTGCATTTTTACGCCATGTTGAAAAAAATATTAAATCTACAATTATCTATAATCTATATTTGAGTTACATAGTTATGCGTAACTATTACCTTTCAAGAACACAGCGCAAGCCGCTAAAGTAAAAAAAAAATCACCGTTTTTACCACATTTGTTCCTGAGATAAGTTCAAACAAACAAACTCTTTCACTTCCTTCTTTTGTGATATGTATAGATTTCATGTAATCAAAATGTCAATTGCAGACGGTTTGTTTTTAAAACTCATTCTTCTTCCGAATTTTCCGCGAGTTGAAAAAGGTTCTTATGCGTTAAGGACGTCTTGCTTGCATGACATTTTCAATTAGTGACGATTTACTTCGAAAGCTTTTTCAATTGCGGACCATTTGCTCCCATGACTTACTGCGTTATGGTCGTTTCATACAAGAGGACGTTTTGCTTTCAGGACCAACCGCTCCGAATTGGTGACAAACACGTCAATTGCTTAAACAACGTTTTAGCGTTGCGTCCGTTTTTATGAAATAGGGGTTAGGTGTTTGCTGGCCTACTTCCCGCCATTATATGCACTAGTGTAAATTTTCCGGCCGGACGTCCTTTATCTTTCCCTAATGGAGGCAATATGGCCATTAATCCTTATTAACGTCAACCTTGTTTTACCATAAATTACTTACCTAAGTGCAGGAAATTTTGCATATTAAGTGAACTTTTTCCATACAAAACTTTCAATATCAGATATTTAGTGCCTAATAAAAATAGTAATTATGAATGTTTGTCCGTTGTCTAGTACAAGCTTTGCTCAATTTGGGGCTAGATGGCGCTGTGTGGAATGATGTTCAGTGATATTCATTATTATTTATTATTTCTAGCTGTACCTCGAGAGGCGCATGGTGTGGAGGGGCACCAGGGTGCTCAGGCACACTCTGCAGTTCGGAGCCCTGATGATGAGCTGGTTCTGCGCGCTTTCCCGAGTGTCGGACTACAAGCACCACTGGAGTGACGTCCTGGCTGGGTACACCCTTGGAACGGCGGTGGCTGTCATTGTGGTTAGTATTTGAGAATATATTCCTTAAAACTTTCAGGGTCACTAACACTTAAATCGTAAAACACGGTTTTGCTACCATGTATCTTAATTGTTTTGAGTTTCCGATATTTCGGCACTGTTACAAGCGCCATGGTCACGGAGTAACTGGAGATCTTGCGGGTGAGATGTTATTGGCAGAAATATCGGTCTACCCTCCTTTGAATTATTTTATTACGTTCGCCGGCGGTACCACTGTTCACAAACTCACTTTTGGTACTAGTAGCAATCCCGTATTTTACGATTTAAGTATTTGAGAAGCTTCTCTTGAGATGGGGGGTGGTCGTGGGGGCCAATAAGTTCTCTGGAGTGGACATCATTCGAAGTCAAAGTCAAACGCAGCGTTTGACGCAAGGTGGACGGATGACCTCAAAATGATTGGAAATCTATTGGGTAGGCCCAATGATAAAGACCAGATTTGAGAGAAGTTAGAATTATTTTAGTGTAAGATGTTCCAGATCATATATTTCTTTATTTTAATTATTAGGTGGTTTTCATCGTCCTCAATATTAAAAGTCCAATAGGTCTTTAACATTATTGAAGAAATATTTAAAAACGAAATCATCGTTTTATATATATAACCTATAGTTATCCCTGCTTCTGAAAAATTTACCTAACTATTTTAACGACGTGATTACCTACGAGTACTATTTCAAGACACCGGGTCAACTACCTTATACCGACCTTGGTCCATCGGCATACGGATAAGGTCTACTGATAGCTGGGTTACTAGGCGACTGTGGTTTCCTAATGAAACAAATCTGGACACCTACTAAATTCAATACAATGTAGTCTAAAAATAAGTTGGTGACTCCACTCTAATATATAAAATTCTCGTGTCACAGTGTTTGTTGCCAAACTCCTCCGAAATGGCTTAACCGATTTTGATAAAATTTTATATGTATGTTTCTGAAGCCTGAGAATAGGTCGTTATTTATTTTTTATAAACTTGAGTCTGAACTTGACGAAGCCGCGGGCAGTCACTAGTTTAATACTACCTACCCCAGGCTAAAATATAATAAGCTCTACACTATAATTTGGCCTCTACAGGGTGATTTTGCAAGGGGTTTTCAAATTTTTAGGAGCGGCTCTGAATCAGTAGCATCGAAATATGTAAAGAATAATTAAAACAAAGATAAATAGAACAAGAACAATAGAACAAGATAAATAAAACAAAGACAATGTTATAATTTTCTGTAGAGGTCATTTTACAATTTGTCTTCACCTTTAAGAATCACCCTGTATATGTTCTTGACAGTTTTCAGGCCAAGTTGAATGAATAAGACAATTTGCATCATCCTATCAGCTGATTCACATGAGTTGAAGAGTCATTGACTCCTCTGCTATCACCATGTGGGTGCTGAATGTTTGGTCACTGATAAGGAGTTAATGAAACGAAAAGGTCTTTTGCTCGCTGAAGGGGCTAATGTAACCAAGATTTTATTGAATCAACGGTTGAAAATAATTTATTTATTATCAACATTCGTTATTAGGTCAATAGCACAGGTTTTATTGTTACATTGTTGCAAACTTGATTCTCTTTGTGAAAATCACAATCTGATTTGTTTACTTTGTTTTTAATAGTAGAGCCATGTCGTCTCTCTTTCGTGAGCGTCGAAGACCACAGGTGCAATGCCCACACTATTCAACGTACCAAACATTCGTAAGATGAACATCCAAGTATACTGAGTTACATCAGTTTATTCGACAGCTAAAGATCGGCCTTTTGGTTAAAACGTAAAACCTGGGTGCACAAAGACACCTACATTTGAGTTTACGTTCCGAAACGTTACCAAAAATAATTCTTTTTTATTCGTTGGAATGAATGCCTAATTTTCTGTTTCTTTTTATCATTTTTAAAAGACATTCATCACTTTTTTTTTGTCAACAGTGGACTTGGGGCACCGACTTGATTCAGCCGAAGAAGAACCACGCAGTTGTTCCTCAACACGACGAAATTGCTATGAGGAACCACCAGGAGGCGCTTTCAGTCTAGTATTTGCTCAATAGCGATTTGTTCAAAGATTATCAGGACATAAAGTGATCCATTACATAGATTCAAAAAATAGATTAAGTCGAAAATATTTGATGAAAATTACCAAAAAGAAGTTCAACCCTCCCAAACGCCATAATGTCGACTTAATTAATTTTATAAATTAAATCAAAATTCCAAGTAATTCCTGGATCGTGTTCGAAGTAAATTATTCTTTAAGTAGATTGAAACGGTTTCTGTCTAAATTGTTAAATCAGATATGATTTTTTACAAAACTAAGCAGGTATTTTGTTAAAAGTTCGTTTTGAGAAAAATCACAAAAAGAAAAGTAATCTCTTCCAAAATTTCTATGAATATATTTTTAAGTATTGAAATTGATATTACAAAAAATAAGATAATGCATGTAATTTATTAGGATAATTTAATGTTAATCGGTTCTAGTCGGGGCGATCACGTTGTATCAACGTGTTACCAATATTTATAATGAGAATTAAGTTGTTTAATAAATAAGAATGAAAAAAGTATTGACCAATATTTGAATTCATGATATTACAACTACGTTTTAATTCCTCTCCTTTCCTATTCAAAGGAACAAAACATTCGGTAGGTACAAGCCGCTTATGACCGACCGTTCTGGAAAATGGGGGAAGCCTATGTTTGGCAGTAATCCCACCACCGCTGTACTGCTGTCTAGTTTTGTCTCTTACATTCTTATTGCTGTCAGCACTTGTAAGAAAGTAACAAGCCACTCCGATAGGTATCCAATCTCAGGACTGAATTAACTTTTATGAATAAGGAAATAGTCTCTACTGCAGAGCGACATTTACAACAGACAATACATATTGAACGAAATTAAAAAAAATACTTATGACAAAATGTCATCAAAAGCACAAAATGTTCTCTAGCCCTAAGTGAGGTTTTCTCTGTGTTAAAGAGACCAAGAACATAGGGGTACATCTATATTTTAGTTGGCGGATTTTCAGCTACTATATTATCTCGATGCACAGTCAAGCACAGTACACTTATCACACTCCTTAAATTTCAGTGGCAGCAATATGTACGAACAGAGAATTTAGTTTAATTTAACCTTCTTTGAAAACTGATGCAAGTTTAACCACCGTTCAGATATTAAGAAAAGTTATGTAACAAACTCTGAAGAGAAATGATTGCTGTAAATATTACTAGGTGTTAAGTTTTTTGTACCTTTGAAACCAACTACCCACAAGCCCGCATTGAAGTTCCATGGGAAGGAGTGATAATTTTCATCGTCCCGGAAATCTCTACCGACTCGTGCCGGGTCCTTTATGACTGCAAACACTATGCCAGATGGAGCAATCTGGATTTGGTGTTTCTTGGAGAGGGCTCTCCATGTAAATCAATCCATGTAACGCCCTAAGCCGAGGGCTCTGTGGCGCTTTACTCTGCCCATGGACAAACAACACAACACAGGTGTCACGAGATGCGTTGCTAACTTGACTGTTGTTTGTATTTAGAAGTAAGAACTTAACTTGATTTTAGTGTTCCCTTTTTATAATTTGTAAATGTATTTTTACCTTCGTAGGAAGAGCGAGGTTTTCCCAACACAGGTATCTTTTGATCACTTTTTGGGAAGCCCCGGCGACTTATTTGTTAAAGATTTACTGACTCATTTTCACCGCCATTCACCGTCATTTCGCCGGTGGTATAGTCGCGTAAACATAGAGAGCGTCGTGGCCCAGTGGTTAAACACTCTGGTTCGCAACCCGATGGTGCCAGAATCAAATCTGGCTAGAACTAGATGTGTTCCAGCCAGATTTGATCTAGGGACCTTCTTTGTGTTCATTGTACAAATTCCCTAGGCGAATTGTGGGCTGCTGAATGTCCCGTTCACCATGACGGCAACAATCAGTGTGCCTCTGACTAACGCATCAGGGATATGGTCATGAGGGTATGTTATGTTAAGCGTTTTGATGTTGCAATTGCTGGTCTGCTGCCGTTTTCTGATTTGGTCTTTCAGCATCAAAATCATGTGACTTTTTCACGCTCAGGGAAGCAGAATAAAACAATTGCTCCTGGGCGTCCTGGCTAAAGTGGCTAGGTGCCAGTCGTTAAGTCTAGTTGGTGACCATGGAGCGGCTAGATAATACACACATCAAAAGTGTCTAGGGATATCTCAAGCATTTTCATACAAAGTATAGCTATTGGGGAGGCTGTAAAAATTAAAATATTGATACCAACGTAGAAATTTTTAGGACACAGAAACTGCTATATCTGCCCTTTCAGATTGTATAAAGAAATTCATTGTGGTAGCATTATTGTACAATCGTAAGGACGTTAAAAAAAAGACAGATTTTTCTTTTAAAAGGTTTCAAAATTTTAGCAAAATCAAAGATATTAGATAATGCTCAGCATTATCTTAGAATAACTCGAGGAAACAGGCATAAGATAAAGGTTAAGAATATTACAAAAAAAACGTTTGATTTTGCTAAAATTTTGAAACCTTTTAAAAGAAAAATCTGTCTTTTTTTTAACGTCCTTACGATTGTACAATAATGCTACCACAATGAATTTCTTTATACAATATGAAAGGGCAGATATAGCAGTTTCTGTGTCCTAAAAATTTCTACATTGGTATCAATATTTTAATTTTTACAGCCTCCCCAATAGCTATACTTTGTATGAAAATGCTTGAGATATCCCTAGACACTTTTGATGTGTGTATTTGATTGTTGATCCCGCGTGTTCGAGGTGAGGCTTGTGCCCAGTAGTGGGGCGGATATACCTAGGTTGTTTGTTTGTTTCCTCAAACAGTACCTAATGACTACCACTACTAATGAAAGGTCATACGATTCTGCCATGATATTACAATTATGTCAGTACTGACATGAAGTCAAGAATTGTCTCCTGGCGTACGTACCTATAATTTGACTGTGTGTACAAGATAGCATGATTATTTATTAGAGCGTAAACGAGACAGATACATGTTGCGCAGTGTTGTCTCAAACTGCCAATGGTTTGCTCAGGTGGTCAAAAGTCTTGATTTTGGTTGCCACTTTTTTAGCACAAGTAACCTATAGATCTACATCTTTTTATTATAATATTATTGAGATTCTGACCCTCTAATTATTTTTGATATTTCATATTTGACGTCATGTTAGATCAATAAACCCTGCTGTCAGCTCGTTGATGTCTTTTGCAGCGCTGCTATTGCAGAAGAAAATCGTCACCCCCACTTTCTGCCCCTACGATTTTGTTGAACGATTCTGGGAATCTTTGAATTTCGAGCATTATTTGCTTTGGATATATTTGAATGAAACGAAGTAAGTTTATAATAGGAAATCACAGACTATACACAGTCAACTTAATATTATTATTGTGTTAGGATGAAAACGTTTTCCTTTTTTTAAGCTTGAGATAAAAAAAACATTATTGCATGAGATTGATAAAAAATCGTTCATGTTACTAAAATCAATCAGATTCATTTTATTTTATAATTATATATTTTTAATCGTGAAATAAAAGTCCCCAGCTAAATTAGCGAAACAGTGAATTCTAGAGCAAAATCGATTAAAAAACTGTCCTCGAAACTCAATGTCTTTGTTGTTTGCCTTTAGTATTTAAAAATGAACCGTCCTATTTACTTTTAAAAAACTAGCATATTATCGCTAACCAAACATAATCTACAAATATCAAAAATCAACTAAACCTTTTGCCTGAACCAAGAACCAAAAATTATCTTGAATTTGAAGCTTACGCCTTTGTGATAAGGTGCGTGTGGACCCAGAGCCAGTGGCCAGTGGTAGAGTTTACTTTCTCCGTGGTTCTCGGCCGGAATGCCCGACGTGCCGACTGGCCCCGGCCGCGTATTGCTGCGCGCGCGCCACTGCCACCATAGACTAAATAAGCTAACAGAAGCGTGTTAGGGGTCCAGGTTTGATAAATATATAAATAAAAAAATCAGTTACAGAGTGGACTATGAATAAGGCCTTTGTTACTAACAAATTACGGATCAAAAAGTTGTCTGAATCAATGAATTTATTATTATTATTATGTTTCAGTCCACACACACAAACAGTCCTCAATGTATTAACATTTAACATACATTCTTAGCTGTAACTAATCGCATAAGTAGTGGTACTATAAGTTTACCTAATTATTTTTAACATTAACTAAAAATCACGAGTTTTATCCCACTAGTTTGAAATTATTAAACACTACTCCATGTACCCCTCAGTAAACGGTACTGAAACACCAATCCTATCACTGAACACTTTCTCTCGTACGGCAAGTACTTACTTACGGGAAGTACTTGCTTTCGCCTATCTCCAGCTAGTAAGCGTGCTGAAGTGAACATACGCCAAAATATCGAATTAGCAGGCTCTTCTACAACCCTAGTCCTGTTGGCTTGCCATTCTAAACGATGGTTTAGGATCAAGGATCAAGGATCAAGGATTAAGATTTCCGGTAATAGGATCGAATAGACCCATGTTTATTTGGGACCATAAAAAATAATATTACCGTTACCACTCTCTATCTTCAGGCCTTGAAGGTATGCTATGCACAGCCGAACATACTTCAGCTGACGACTAGCCTCAAGCAAACCTTATGCAAAGTTTCTGAATTCCTTTAAGCTTCACGGTAGCTGTCATTTAGATATGACAGTATGCACTTATTTTATGACAAGGGGGAACCCAGAGAGAAAAACCATTGTAACCGTTTTAGTCACCGATATTCATTTATTGTCTTTTTTTACCAGTTTCAGTAGCTATAGCGTTAAAGGCATTATCTTTCTATCTTAGATAACGATTCCAATAGGATTATCGTACTTTTTGCTCGCATCTCATTAAGCTGAGGTAACTTAAGTCTTTTTAAGTTAATTCATAAAATAACTAAACCGCTCGTTTAAAGGCTATTTTTCACACAAAATAACTCTATTGCATCTACCAAACATCAAAATGCCAAATATATGTACAAGCCAAAGACATTTTCTAAATTACATCAAACCCGGATTACAGTTTTCCTTTTACACACGAATAGCTCCAGAGTTTCCACATGCCAGTCTCTCAGAGGCCCTCCAGTAGTATCCACAAAAGTATACGCAAAGCAGCCTCCCGCCCCGCATCCCTGCTCTTTGCCCCCCCGACGCGAGTCGACCGTAAACAATCGCGGGCAGTACTCAGCCGGCCCCCGCGAGCGCCGCCCGCGAACGACCCCGCGAATGACCCCAACAGGTGTCTACACCACCAAAAACAAAACAAGATTCGTCCAAGTTCGATTTTCAAATTTGAAAAGTGCTCCATTCACCGTTATGGAAAACCCGTTAGTGTAAACGCGTGTGTAGTGGCATTGTGTGCTGTGAGATCGGATGGGCGGTTCATGGAAATGTTAATACAGTTCACTCCACAGATTACATTAGAAAAAAGTTTTTGAGGTTGCAATTCGCACTGGCACGTAAGAGGTTTGAATTTGAAAGTCAAACACCAAAAAGGTTTGACTTGTGAGTAAAGTTTGCGATTCAATAAACGTGTGTACCTACCCTATCAAATAACTAACTTATTATTATCTAACAAAAATAGATGTATTGACATAATAGAGCCTATTCTTTCGACATATCTTTTATCTTACTTAGCACACATTTGTTAAGTTAAAGAACCCATTAGAGATACATTTTAACACCTGTTCATAACATACACATACATAAAACTGAAGGTCTCTACAGAAATCCTATTTGCGTAAGTTCTGCTTAAGTATGTTTGGAAACCTTCGTTAAACGTTAAAAAAGATAGGTATTTAGTATTTAATTAATCGAAGTATCAATTAGGCGGCGATGAGGAAACTACGGAATTAATTTAGAATAAAAGTAAACATTTCAAGGCAGTATAAATTAATTAAAATTCGTTACTTCTTATGCAAACGCTACATATTTGATTTTTAAAAAAATATCAAAAGTTGATAGCTAATATTAGTTAATATTTTTATAAAACCTCCAGTCATCCATATTTGGAGGTCTACTCCAATTCTTCACGCATCAAAGTAGGTATCTCATATCTTTATGATGAAAAAAACCCTTTTAGTTAACTAACCGGCACGTAAACCAGTCGTTGTTCTATTTAAAGTAAATTAAAGTAAAAAAATCAATTATTCATGCAAGCTTATAACAAGCATTTATGACACGTCAAGACAGAAAATCGAATAATCTAAATGAACAAAGTGACTCTACCACCGGTTCGGAAGTTGCTTCTATCGAGAAAATTCCGAAAAGGAACTCGATAGTTTTCAATCTTGTTTGGTAGTTTAGGTTACTTATTATTTTGAAAATAACATCCTTACCAATTCACCAGTACAGAAAAAGGAGGAAGGAAGTAGGAGAGGACTAACCTCCTTAGTGTAATTTGCAATTGAAATTCGAAGAGTCGGTACCTACCATGTTCATTAGAAAAACTGTACTGAAATAGCAACTACCTATGAGGATAATTCAATACTCTCCTTGATGTAGGTAGGTAGCTAACTCATAGAAAACTTTGAAGTTTTCTTGAGAACAACAATGTGATCAACTGATTCACGAAATTCTGATATTGCTTGTAGTTTAACTGAAGATTAAGATTTTTTAAGACTGATGGCTTCTTTTTTTGAGATATCTAAAGATGTCTCTTATGCCTACAATAGTTCAAACGCTTCGAAAATACACACAAATTCATAGAAAAATCTAAAGCAAGAAATATAAATTATCCATATTCAAATAGACAAAAGACAATGTAACAAAGTGCTCTAAAAACGTCCAAAAAAACGTAACAATAGAAATCAATAGGTACTTTACTAGATATTAGCAGTATAATACATAAATATACAGTAGCTACTTGAACAAACGAGTTCAGACAGAATTAGTTGTATCCAACTAATTCTGTCTGAACTCGTTTGTTAAATCGAATCCTATCGGAATCTAGTTAAATAAAGGTTGTTCCTAAGCTATAAGACTGCCTAAATTGTACTGCGGTCTCTGTAATTCAATACTACAGTATTTTTTTAGTACAATAAATAATATCTATCTATCTTTAAAGGCGACTCTACCACAAGTGTCGGACATTTACGTACGTTGTACGGAGAAGAACCGGCAAAAACTCACCAGTTAATCTTCAAAAGATATGTTCAGAAAGCTCAAAAAGCAATCCTATATATTAGCCCTATGTGCGTTTCCAGGCTGCAAATGACTTTCAGTTAGTCTTGGCAAACTATTCGGTTTTGCTAGACTTTTACTGTTAAGCCTAGTCGAAGGCCTTCAGGTGGCTTCATTACATCCAACATAAAGGTTTGTCACTATATCCAACATTGGGTCTCATTGG
This sequence comes from Udea ferrugalis, assembly GCA_950022985.1. Classification (NCBI taxonomy): domain Eukaryota; kingdom Metazoa; phylum Arthropoda; class Insecta; order Lepidoptera; family Crambidae; genus Udea; species Udea ferrugalis. The sequence continues at coordinate 12,987,683 of OX465530.1, read as the reverse complement.
GACGGGTGTTGGAGTATGGCTCGCTCTACCTCATCCCTACCAACTCATAGTTGGGGTGATGCCTGTAAGTTGCCAGCAGTTTGTTTTTTCAGGTTTAATTTAAACCTGAAAGAACAAACTGCAAAACCGAATAGTTTGCCAAGACTAACTGCTTACCGAGTCCGAAGCACGGAGGTAACCAAGAATTTATTCTCAAAAAGACAATAGCAAGTCACTTATATGAGAGTTGAATATCTTAGGGTAACTTATACTAATTCACAGTCAGTCACAACAAGCGTACTTAAATGAAATTAGGTTCACTAAAATAACACTAAAACATTTGCAACAACAAATTCATCACTAAATTGTCGGTCGGGGGGTTTTCTAACCCATTCCTGACCCGGCGTCGGTTGCTACACAATCGGAGCTAGAGGCAAGTAAAATGAATAAATACACCTAAGTAAAATCTAAAATATGGGTAAATTAGTGTACCACAGTGTTTATTCCATCATTCATGGCGTGGTAATAAAAGCAAAATAACTGATAGCAATAAATTAACACGTTATACTAATTAAGATTTTGCAAGTATCACATTCATTTACATTCAACATTTCTGTCTGAACTTATTAACATATTTTACCTGCTCGATTTGACATTTTTAGTTTTTTTTTGTAAGTATTAATAAATTCTGCAAATATTGAATTCAAAGAAATTAGTTTTATTACTTAAGGTGCCCATAAATTAATTCATATTATTGAATGTTGTGTGCTACGTAGTTGAAGAAGCTTTAAAGCAAATTCAAACAGGTACATGCAACAATGAGGGGTACAGTTTAACGGCATGACAGGCTACCCATTTCCGGTCAGTCCTCCTAGCTCTATTACATCTGATGAGCCATCGACCATATACATAGTTTAGAATTTTGTTCGCCAAATAATTAATTTTTCGTCATTTTTGCATTACAAAAATGCCAATAAACCGCACAGTGAGACATTATTGTCGACAAGAACATGAATTAAGATTTTTACCAGAATACAATTTTTATTTCTTTAAAAATGATACTATTATAAATAATATAGTTAAACCAATGTCGAAGATCGAGATCACTGGGGCAACCTGACCGCCTGCAAATCGTTGTGCAAGCCATTGGAATGCTGCGCGTGATACCATTGAGAAAGTCACAGTACTTACTCACCAGTGGAACAATACATGCCGGCTGTGGACACGTTGAAACCTATAGTGGTTTGATAAGAATACCAATAAATGGTTCGGCAGGTATTCATTTATGTAAATACAACAGCGATCCAGATAAACACTAATACAAACAATTGTATCGAGTGTGAAGACACTTAAAAATCTGCGAGTGCGATCTCACTTAGATGCTGCCACAATGAGTAAATGAAAAAACGAAACGGTTACAAACCCAAACAAATGAATTGCTTACAAAACTAGCTAGACACCAACAATGATAAGGCGAGAATACAATATGATACAGCACTTAAATAAAAGAAATAAGCCTAAAAAACCTAAACTCGATTGGACAGACACCATCGACTGCAACACCTGGTTCTTAATCAAAGCGGCCTATTTATTACACAAAAAAAGTAAGAACAACAAACGAGTAATATAAAAGCAAAGTACCAAAAAAAATACACTACTAGTGATTAACTTTAAAGAAGATTTGAATTTTTAGCTGGCGTAGGTATTGCTACATACCTACTGAGCCCAGCGGCGGGACTTACAGAGGCGTACACATGAACCTTCAAAGGGCACCTTTTGTTGTTGACATAGGACCCATTATGCAATGGCTTTATAAAAGTCTATGTGAACGCCGTACAAAGGTTGTTACTGCAATTGGTTTTATCAAATAGTTTTTCATTACAATCATCGTTACTTGAAGGCTTAAATAAACAACAGCATCCGCAAACTACTCGTTTTTTGTTTTATTCAAATAAATCAGATTACATTTCTTAATTAAATTACATAATGCACAAAACAGATGCGTAAAACCATTTATTCTATGATGTAATTCTCATACCTCTGTATTTACCCTAATGGTCACAAACATCATAATTTAACATAGAAGAGAAAACATACAGTTATACAACTTGACCATTTAAGTTCATGCTCTGTTTCGAAGCGCGTAACGAAACGAACGAACGAACGAACAGCGCCCTGAAGCCTACTCTACAAATATTCCGAAGTTTCGTGAGACTTTGAGGAGGCGAATGGAACGACTGTCAACTATTTTTGTGATTTAGTAAAAAACGATGGTATAACAGAAAATAAACAAAATTCGCACTAAAAATAGCACTTCTGCATTAGAACCTCTGAGCCACTTCGAAGTGGCCTAAAAGGTCCATATGGTTAAGGAAAAGCAATTCTATAATGTAAAATTAAAGTCGTATAAAGGTTATAGCGTCACTCGGACCTGAAAAATTGGATATACAGGTTGATCAATCCAAATGGGTCAGAAGGGCGAAGTTAGAAACTTTGAGAGATAGCGAAATCTCTTCTTAGAAACCAAAGTTCGTGAGAATCCAAAGATTGAACAGATTTCGCTATCGGTCATAGTTTCTGGCTTCCCCCTACTGACACATTTGGATTGATCGCCCTGTATACTATTTCACTACTAAGAAATGGGCTTTTGAATAAAAAACAAAAGTACGTCCGATTGAGTAACCGAGTAAAAGTAGTTCCGACGATCAGCCCTACTCGCCCACACCCAGTCCCACGCCCTGACATAATTTAGCCATAGAACATTGACCAACACCGGCCAAAACGATCACCTACAGCTAAAACTCCATTCACCACTACAAATATCAACTTTAGCACTTACATCTTAAACAACACTTTCAGTATCCCGGTTTTTACACCTTAAAAACGAGTCAAGAACTATAAAAAGCCTTATTTATACTTGCTAAATCGCTCTTCACCATCCCCGAGTCTTTTCTTATGCAAATTAGTTGTTTCTACTTTTAAAAGACTATTGTCGAATTCTCTATAAGTGCCAATTATGATTTCATCGATTGTAATAAATAAAGTTTAAAGTGGAAATTAAACACTAAAAGATTTATGATTTGGCTGGCGTAATATATATTTGGTTAAGTAAATAAACTAAATGAATGATTTCGTTTTTTTGACTAGTTCGGTTATTTAGTTAGTAAAGTCTACCAGAGAATCAGAGTCGAGACCCACCCCATCACATGCCTTGAAGGACTGACAGCCGTGGCATATCCTGGGGTAGAAACTGTTTTTAATTAAGAGAAACGGAACTCTACACGTAGAATATTGTGATGACTGAAATGCGGCCAGTAACTGCCATAATCCGCTTTTTTTCAGTCTGTCGTTTTTGAATAATTTTGAAAGCTTTACTATTTTCATCAAAATTACCTGTTTCTTGTCAATACGAATTATTTTGTTATTTGTAAAGCGTAAATCAAGAAGGATATTGCCCTCTCAGATAAAAAGAGACAGAATAATACACGTAGAACCTACCCTACCATTGTGTTCATTCATAAGCGAATCATGAGTTCATTGAATGAATCCGATCATTCGATTTCTAATGAAACAAAAACTGATTTATCTTTGTAGATAGAATAATTTTACGACCGATTTAATTATTACACTTTTCCAAAAGAAGAAATATGGCCGCTTGTCACGCAAGCTCATGACGTATGTCGATTCTTATTTAAATGTATCTTTACTTTCCATCTGGCTAAAAAAGGGCAATTTGAGCCAGACTGCGCATGGTAGAGTCGTGTTATGTATTTTTGATTATGTTCAATCATTTCGTACTATAATCTTCCTTAATCTTTCTTTCTTCTTTGCAAATTGAGACACTTATCGTTGTCATACATTATTTTAGCAGTTCATACAAAACCTTTGTTGTATTGGTTAGGGGCCGCGAAGTGTCATAGTGAAAAAATAAACGTTTACGTGTACAGACCTACCAACTTATCTGTGAACTGAAAGAGGACGACACCGTCGATTCAGTGTTGCTAATTAATATAAGGTGCCTAAAATTGAGTGAGTTTTACAAGTAGGTAATTTTTCATATGAAATAAGTATTAAATAAAAATAATAAATTAAATATTGTAATTATTTATAAATTAAAAATAAAATATTTATATTAATTTGCAGTTAAGTAGGTACGCTAAACAGTTGTCCTTCAGGATTAATAAATAGCTTTATTTAGAAAGTGATCCAGTGAAATGGAAATCCTGCAGATAGCTAAAACAGTTACTTACTAGAGAGATAAACTAGAAACTGGAAAACTTAACAATCATACTAAATGTTCCACACTTAAAACTTTCATTCAATGTGATTCATGTACCCTCCCTGCATCAGGTACCAGGTACTATTTGCAGCATTTAGTTAAGACTGTACCTAACCCCTAACAACGATATACTAATAATAATTCACAGTGGTAAGTACCTAATGGATGTAATAAAAAAAACAAATTGCTGTACAATTATTTATTAAAAACGACATTTACAGTAATTATGATCTTTAGATGAACCTGCACTACCGACATCATCATTGCTGTCCTGTGTAATTTATTTCTGACTTTAAGACCTCTAGCAGGTTTTCAACAGTAGGCCTCGTATTTGGCAGAATCAATCAACGTGTATGATTCCACTTTTGCGTTTTCTATCCTTGCCTTGTGTCCGAATTTTAGTAACAGTGTCTTCTGCTGCATGCCCTTCTTTATCTATTTTTGAAATGAGTCCTTGACTCACACCTGAAACATAGGATTTTATTTTTCATCGAAATTTAAAAACCGGCAGGTTAGTTGGCTTACCCATTTAACAGGTGACCTATTAGATGTGCGTTACCGTTACGTTAACCTACAGTAAGAATATATACAGGGTGTTTCTTGTAAGGTGTCAAGCCGGCGCCAGCTGATAGTAGGGTACCATACCTATCGATTTAACCCCCATGTATGTTCTACGATATTTTGTAGTTTTCAAGATAATGATGTTTTTGTTATTTTAAAAAAAATTGTGAGCACTTGGCTTTAAATAATTATAACTTTTTTCTCGTTTGACTTTTATTGGATATTTTCTTTTTATTATAATGTCTATTAATTGCAGTTTTATGATTAGAATAATCTCTGTCTTAACTTATCTACAAGATACAAAATTTTTGATTGATAGTGAAAAAAAAGTGAATCATGCAGAACATAACCAAAATTCAATCGTAAATTAAAAAAAAAAAAGGCATTCCATAGCTTCTTACTAATTTCAAAAACTGCGCAGCATCATAAGCTTTCATAATAATACAAGAAAACATGTCCTTTGTGGGGCATTATTCGCTGTAATCGATGCTCAAGTCTTGAGAATCGGAAATAAGTGTAATTTTCATACTTAATCATTTCCTAGTATTTTGGCATAATTTTGTCATTTCTGAGATTTATTGTCTTCTAACGTTTTAACAAAGCTCATTTGTTAATAAAACAGTCATTTTTTAACTTCCAATCATTCGAAAGTCACAACTCCTGGTGTAATTAAAAATTTAAAATTGAGGAAACCGGACCATCTTTATTATTTTTTATGTACGCGTATTTTGAACATAGTAACTCAAAACAGTTCGATAATCGATTCAAAACATGTTCCGGTTTCCTCAATTTCAACATTTTAATTACAACAGGAGTTGTGACTTTCGGATGATTGGAAGTTAAAAAATGACTGTTTTATTAACAAATGAGCTTTGTTAAAACGTTAGAAGACAATAAATCTCAGAAATGACAAAATTATGCCAAAATACTAGAAAATGATTAAGTATGAAAATTACACTTATTTCCGATTCTCAAGACTTGAGCATCGATTACAGCGAATAATGCCCCACAAAGGACATGTTTTCTTGTATCATTATGAAAGCTTATGATGCTGCGCAGTTTTTGAAATTAGTAAGAAGCTATGGAATGCCTTTTGTTTTTTTTAATTTACGATTGAATTTTGGTTATGTTCTGCATGATTCACTTTTTTTTCACTATCAATCAAGAATTTTGTATCTTGTAGATAAGTTAAGACAGAGATTATTCTAATCATAAAACTGCAATTAATAGACATTATAATAAAAAGAAAATATCCAATAAAAGTCAAAAGAAAAAAAAGTTATAATTATTTAAAGCCAAGTGCTCACAATTTTTTTAAAAATAACAAAAACATCATTATCTCGAAAACTACAAAAAATCGTTGAACATACATGGGGGTTCAATCGATAGGTATGGTACCCTACTATCAGCTGGCGCCGGCTTGACACCTTACAAGAAACACCCTGTATAAATATTCCGTGGACTTAAATATTTGGTTAAGTATATAGGTATTTATAAAAATAAAGCTGACAACACTAACCTGTTGCAGCCGAAATTCGTTTGTATATTTTGGTAAATGGAATAATCGGAGATCTCGCCCGAGCTTCTTCTTTAAAAAAGGTTTCTACCTTGAGAATAATGTTTTGAGCATCTCTTTTAATGGCTTTCGGCATATTCAACTTCATAAATTCCGAAATATCACAATAAAACAACCATAGTACTCAAAAATTGTTGACACGGACAATCGAATGACATTTCAACATGGTGGTCGTAGTTCCAATTTTCGCCATTTCACAGATAAGTTGGTAGGACTGTACGTACAAAACTCTCTCCATATTTTTTTCCTTTTTAAAAACTTTTTTCAATTGTGCCAGTTATTAGGCTGAATATTAAATCATCTTCTGTCTGCTCGCCAATCCCCTCGTTTTTTTCAAGTCCAAGTTTTAACCCTTGGATTTTCTTTCACAAATACCAATAATCTATCTAGGTTAATAAAAAAACTAAAAGTAGATGAATAATTACGTACGAGCCGGTCACCATTATATTTAAAATAAACTGCTTGTTTTCTTAAAATTCAAAAAATTCAAAATTTAAATAACATAAGGTACCGTTTACGAGTAATAACAGTTTCATTTCATTTCCGTATTACTTAAAAATATAGTTAGAGTTTATATTTTTTACCAAGGATTTACATACTAGGTGACAGATGGACGGGGTTATCAAACTTATGGCAATATTCAGTGACAACACACAAACGTTAGCGAGACAATCAGCCGGTGAGACAGCGAGCGGCGCGGGCGCAGCGCGGATGTGGCGCACGCGCAGCGTCTGGAGCCGTCATTATATCGGCACGTTCCAATAGTTGCCGCCGTCTTCGGCCGGTGGTGCAAGTACAGTGTTAGACGCTGTTCGATTTAAGAAATTCAACCGTATCATTAAACTTATGGCAGTATTCAGTGACAACACACAAACTTTTTTTAGATAGGTCTTTAAGGATTAGTGACAACGTTAGCAAATGTTGCCGTTACGTTCATTTTAGTGTTTTTTTATGAATAAGACCGTTGGAGTTTACATTTTTTACCAAGGATTTACGCACTAGGTGACATGTTGACCGTGTCATCAAACTTATGGCAATATTCTGTGACAACACACAAACGTTAGCGAGACAATCAGCCAGTGAGACAGCGAGCGGCGCGGGCGCAGCGCGGATGTGGCGCACGCGCAGCGTCTGGAGCCGTCATTATATCGGCACGTTCCAATAGTTGCCGCCGTCTTCGGCCGGTGGTGCAAGTGCAATGTGAGACGCTGTTCTCGACTTGCGAAATTCAACATTTCATTCAATTTCATTCATTTACAATGACATAACTATTAATGAATTATGTGCAAAATAAAACACAAAAGAACAGAAAAGATGAATTTAAAAATACAACACAACATGTTGATTTGTATTTTTATACAAATCAACATGAATAATATATCAAAATACAAAATAACATAAATAAATCAAAATAAAATGAGTCATGTCAGAAAAAAAGAAGACAAAGAGAAAAGGTAGAGTTGTAAGTGTTTCTAAGTGAAAACCATTATCTTTCACGCCACATTATTGTTTTCAAGGCTCTTAATGCCTTTATCCGTTTATTTAATTTGTCATCATAGTCATCTTGGCAGCAGTTAGGCGGCCCAGTTGGAACTAAGCCTCCGAATAGACCGCTCGGTAGCTTGATAACATCCAATATTAAGATTTATCACTAGCTCTATCTATAGCTCTATATCTATTGTTAGCAGAACCTCCTTGGCAGACGTAAAGGGCCACTACACTACAGAGGATTTACACTACCCGAACCATAGACGACGACCATAGATCGATGCGTTCTGTCAAGCACATAAATTTAGGCGCGCACTTTTGTTTTAATATCCATCATGAAATAAGCTTGTAAAAATATTGTGTGCATTGCGGGTGAACTCCTATTTTCTTGGTTTTGGGAACTATTTTGTTTTGATTTAGTAACAAATCAATAATTGTTTTACTATGAAAGAGTGCATTTCTGAATTATTTCCCAAAACTATATATATCTCTATCAAGGCCGATGCTTCATACAATTCAAAAGCTATCAAAACAATTGATAATTTAAACTACCAGAACAAAACAAACGCTTTATCTTACCCCACAGCAGAGCCCCGAGGCGGCACGCAATCAATGCGTTGCTTAGTTAATGCACTATAATATGAGGAATACGGCGCAGTCTAGTATTGTTGCGAAATTAACGGTTCCCCTTGCGCTTGCGCACGATCGCGGGCTCACAGTAAACATAACAGTAGGCTATCTAACCCTTCAAGTGTCGGAGACATGCGAGCTGTCAGGCGCGTTATCGCCGAATCCTATTAAAATGACGGTAGATCGTTGCGCGTCATTATTTGGCGCCAAAATGGCGCAAATGCCAAAAAATGGCGAAATGGCAAAATGCTAATGGCCTAAATGGTATTTTTTTTAATGCGAAAGACATAATTATACAAGGCCTAAATTTGCCGCTTGGAACTGCACCAATTTCCTGATGAGCTAAATCAGCTCATATTTCGCTTTCCGATACTCAAGGGGCAAAGGCCGCCTGCCGAGTTATTAGCCTAGCGTGCTCACAGACACGCGTTACAGCCCGTACGTACTGCCGCCACCTTATGCCCCCATATTCCATGCTAGCGTGTGCGTAAAATCGCGTGGCGACACGGCGCGTGACGCGCACGCACACATTCAAACCGAGAGCGCCACGTTTGTATGTAGATGTTTCACTGTTCTCTGTTTACTGTGGCGGGCTCGAGCGCGCGAGATGAAAAAAGGAATGACTATGGATATCGGTCAATTGTTAGTTTTTACTATGCATGTGCTGTGAAGATATTGCAAACAGAAAGAGTTTGCTAATAAAGATGCTGTGTCAATGACATATGGTTTCGAAATGAGTAATTACCTACGTGGCGGCAGGAAATCTACGTTCTTAGTTTAGGGTGTGGCATAAAATGGTAAAGTACGAAGATGAAGGAAAGCTATGAGACTACTTGTAAAAGTTTTTGGTATATCTGACTAATTAAAACTTATTGTATGAAGTTCGTATTTTGAGGGGCAGCTGGGAACTCTACAATATGACGTGTCTATCTATAGCAGATAGGAGGGCAGGATAGTAAATTTAATGGGTGTCCCATCCTTGCAGCATTATGACATAAGCAATCATAAACCGAATATGTGTACAAAACTACTTAAACAACTTTTTACATATTTAGAAGTATTACACCCGTTTTAAAATAAGTTTGTTTAACATTCTACAACAGATGATGAATATAATTATGTATTTAAACTCAAATATATGCTACGACAAAGTAATATTCAAAGTAATGTTCAAATATTACCTCCGTCGTTAACTTACCAGCGGTCATCGTACGTAACTGACCATTATGTTAAGCAAAGCAAGGGGTGCAAGACACCCTCTTTGGATCAATAAAGTCGTGCCTGCCCGTTATAAGTAGGAAACATTTTGGGTTCGCCACAACGTGGCCAATTAGGTACAATCTTTCACTATGGAAAATAGACTTAAGAACAACTACAGTTTTAAACGACACACGCACGGACGTAAAAGAAAGACGGTCGGAAGATCACACTAAAAAATGTGAAGCATGCAAGGTGCTACAATTTCGTTTGTTGTACACAACCTGCAACACTCACACTGGGTGCTACAAACTAGGCCATTTTACTCCGTGTGACAGCGCCAATGACACGTGTTAGTCACGCACTCATCTAAACTGGCAGCTGATAATATGCTTCACTCATGATTAGACGAGGTGACGTCCGTCTTTCTTTTACGTCCCTAGACACACTTTCATTCAATCAATAGGTCTTGCTCGGACATCTCACATAGCTCTTTTAAATTACTTCCAGATAAAAGATTGTCAGGATAGCATATAATTAGTTTTGTAAAGAAAAGTCCCATGGAGTTTTTCAAGTATTAAAGATGTTGATAAGATTAGGAAATCATTACATTTATTTCCAATCAAAATCATCAGTACAAATAGTAAAAATCGATCACCGACGAATCTTGTTTGGATGTACTAACAAATAATTATCTCTTAGTGAAGTGTAGTGAACGCAGTGAGCACCGTCAATTATGACGTGAGGTGACGTGACAGTGACAGTGACAATGTACCGGCCGAACTTCTATGAGAGCACCTGCTTCAGGTGCAATGAGATCGTATACCAGGTGGACCGGGTCGGGCCGCTCAAGGACTTTACCTTCTTCCACAGTGGATGTTTCAAGTGTGCTGTTTGTGGGACTAAACTCACTCTGAAGGTAAGTTTTTATAATCATTAATGTAAACAAACGATTTGTTGATGACTTAAATATTTTTACTTTTGGTTTTGTACGCAACTGTCTTAAACTGTAAAATTTTGTGAATCGTATCCTGTAACTGTGGTCTGCTGGAAGAAATCTCTTATAAGAAAAACACCTTATCTGTTCTGAATACTGTCCGTTGTAATTGTCTTTTTGTGTAGGCTTACTTAATTCTATTCTATGGCAGGTTTTCTTTACCCAATCATCCAAATTGGCGTCGTACAGACGCCTCTGTTCGTTAACCGAAATTACTTAGAAATTGTCTAGTTGTTATTAAGTCATTCCCTGAAATCTCGTCAAAAGAGACAACTGCTCACATGCATAGTCTTCGCATTGAGGTCACGCAAAAAAAAGATTTAGTGGAAACATTGTACCTAGAACACCCAGATAGTTCTAAATTAGACCTCAAGTTGCCTTGATTCGGAGCTTTTAAAATAAAAATACATAACATAACATACCCTCATGACCATATTCCTAATGGGTCAGTCAGATTTGATCTCGGGACCACCGGGTTCCGAGCCAGAGTGTTTTACCACTAGGCCAAGACGCTCTCGAAAATAAAAATAATTATCATTTACACAAAAACATAGACCACATATAACAACTATTCTGTAGACCAGTCTGGGCGGCCTTGGCTCATCCCCGCGACCTTCGCGCGGCATTTGAGCGACCTTGCCATTTCTTATCTATACCTGTACACTCAGCATCAGAACCATCTTACAGAGTGGTCAAATATGTCTGAGATACTTTGGAAAAGCAACCTTATTACTGCAGTCTTCAATAATAATTTCTGTTGTTTTAGAATTTAGTGACGCTAATAGCCTGCACATTCCTATAGTTTGTAGCGTATGGCGGCTACCAGCTTCACCGTGTCAGGCGAGTCCATATAGAATGTGTGAAAGCTACAGGAATTATATTAACTGTTGCGGCGTTTTGTGGAGAGAGGCGTGTTGCCCGTGTATGGGGACACTTACCTACACCGTTCCTTAAGGCGTGCTCAACTTTGATTACGATTGTGAATTCGGTGGTATATCGCCACGTGCTGAGTCGCTGTTCTCCCTAACATATGTCAGATTACTATGTACCAACCGTGCCCCTTTAAGGCGTTGTTAGGCCACGTTCAAATCAAATCAAAATAGATATCTGGATTTTGATTTTGATTTTACGTCCTTAACAATGAAAGGGTTGAAAACACACTGTCCCCCCTACCCTAAAATCTGGTAAACCAAAAAAGTCGTCACATGCTAAACAGTCTTAAAAAACAAAAGAAAGAACTCTAATATTCTGGAATAAGAATTTATTTTCTCACACAATAGGTATACAGCACAGACACAGATGTGTCCATTTTGAATCACATAGTTCTAAAGCTGACTGTACATGCTTCGTTTACGTCTACTGGAACTTGTAGACAGTCCTGAGTTGAAACTATTCGCATTCGACGCGAACTCGTCCTTATCTAAAACAAACAACTAACTATAGTAAGGAACGCATCGAGATAAAGTACAGCAAGAAACTTTCAGGGGTGCATAACATTATTAAGGCATGTAAACAAACTTTCAGGAGTTGATAACATTTTTTTAGATATAGCTGACTGGATGGAACCCAGCCAATGGCCTCAAATCGTCCCCCTCTGGCAGCCCACAGATGGATTCCGGAGCAGGGGAAGACCCAGAAAAAGGTGTAGTGACGATTTACGGCACCATAGCGAGGACTGGCTTAGCCTGGCACAGGATAGAGACCTATGGAGAAAATTGGGAGAGACCTTTGCTCAGCAGTGGGACTATATAGGTTAATAAAAAAAAAGGCTGACGACCCATTTAGCACATTCGTTGTAAGTGCATGTCGTACTAATATTATAAATGTGAAAGTTTGTATGTGTGGATGTGCTGTGTTGCTCTTCCATGTAAAAAATACTGAATGGATTTGAATGAAACTCTATCTCTCAGAGCTGAAAGTTATGGCGCACATTAGCCTTATAGCCCAGTGGACTACAACAGAATGATAATGATGAAACGTTAGTCTAGTTACAAATTGTGGATTATTCGATTCTCGCCCCAGCACAATGTTTGTGAATGAAAAAAGGGTCAAATGTTTAATTAATGAAAAGAAACATTTGTGCTGAGTCTGAGTATACAAACACCCAGGAAGAACAAAGACTAGTTTTCGTCATTTCAATTTTTGTGCTGTGGTTCTAGTTTTTTCTCGCGCCAAAACCATACGAATAGCACGAGACAACGCATGATAAAATATCGTCGCAGTGCTCATCTTAGCCCATCTGAATGGGTATCAAACCCACAACCATTGGTGCTTTAAGCAAGACCACGCCAACGAGTTTCAAACTATTTTATTAGTGACTACGTAACCTGCATCTAAATCACCAAATTTATTAGCTTAGAATCAACAAAAAAGGCCAAAAACGGTTAACCTTATCAAACCTTCTCGCATTACTTCTACAAAATCCATGAATGGTCAGCACCGTTTTCTGAATGGGTGGCGCCAACGAAAGGCTTTTGCCCACATTTGCCCCACGCGTGGGCAGCAGCTCGCCTTGCTTTACTTACGTCTTCGGACCACTGGAAATTAGATCAGCATTGTTTACGTAGGCGACAAGTTACATCAGAGTGACCTTTGCATTCTTGTGGACACGAATATGCATTCGTCTGTACGTTAAATGTTCATGCAAAACTGACATTGATAAATTTCCTTAAGTGCCAACCCACCACACACGTAATATAGCCTAATTCTGAAATACTAATATTAATTTATATATGATAACAGGCAATTACTGTGTTTTCCCACCATTCTCTAAGAAGTTGGCTTCTACACCAGAGGCCGCGATATCGATTCCCGTACAGTACAAACATGACTGGTCTAGTTGTTGCCTGCGTATATTAAGTATGTATTACCAAAAAAAAGCATTTAAGTATGTCTATCTATTGTCTAGTTTCCATAGTTCACGCTTTGATTAGTTTGGGGTGAATGGCGTTGAGTGGTTTATTTTGATATTCATTTATCATTTAGGTTATTAATTAGTTAGTATAATCACAAGTTTTCATAAACTTGCACTTTCAGAATTCAGTAGCTTGCCCGAATATTTAAGGAGCTGACCTCCTCTTCCGTATTTCATCATTCTTAGATAACATTTACCTATAACATTCATGTGTTAGTATCTAAGGTATGTCTCTACGGGCCGGTTGTGTTTTGAAAATAAATATAATGAGCTACCTGAAATACGTTTATTGTTATTCTTAAAGCAATAAAAGTTTGAAGTTTATGCCGGCACTGTTTTGCTCTACTTGTGGCGATTATACAACTGCAAATTAAAAAAGATATAACCTCACTTTAGAATAATATCAAGAGTTCCCTCATATTTTAGTCATAAAATAAACAAAATACACAATACTACGTTACTACAATACCAAAACCATGTGTTTTAATATGTACATAATGAAATAAAAGTGACTCATATAAGATAAACATCTACTATGAGTCACAGTGCGTTGTTTTAGTCAATAATATTTAATTACACTGCAGTGTATGGACCACTGTGCAGTGTGGGACAGAATAACGGCACACTGTGTATGGGCTTGATTGTTTGAACTCTGATTGGAAAATAGGTCTAAACCAGCTCAGTGTTTTACAGTTAATTATCTGCAAAAGTATAAATGTTTATTTGTATCAAGGTAAATATGTTTAGCATCTTAAAGGTACGTGATATGCCTGCCTAAGGAGAGTTCTGATACTTTAGAGTAATGGATCATGTTTCGCGATTTTAATAGTTATTATTCCTTTATTTTTGTCCGATTATTACTTTGCAAACATTATAGTAACAATGTCTCCAAAGTTATTCAATAAGTAAGTAATAATTCAAGTCTCTGTGATTACATAGAGATATGAATCATTGAAATACAGACTTGTATTTTTTTTGTCAAATAATATTACGATTGATATACGATCACGTTATTGAAAACAGTCATGTCGAAAAAAAAATCAAAAAAAATGATATTATGAATAAAAAATAAAAATACAGAAAATATTTCCCTTAAACTCTTTTTTATTTCCTTTCCTTTAGGTATTTCCTCTGTATGTGTTTCTGTGTAGTAATGTGTAATATTTTCATTGAAAAAAATATCTTTACGACTTCATGTTTGAATATTTATCTTGAGCTAAAATAGATCCAAAACATATTCAAAGATAAAATTGTATGGGGAAAAATTAGCAGTTTGAATAGCTACATTATGAGATTTAACTTTAGAGCATTGGCACATTAGGCACCCTATTTAAGTCACGTTCAACTGAGCATATCATAGTGACATTATTTAGTTACCAACCTCTTTTGTTACCCATTCACCATAACCCATTCACAGAATTACATGTTAGGCCAGAATCAGCATCCCATAGGTCAATTGAAAATGGTACACCTTCTATTGTAATTTCGAACAGCGAATCTCAACATTTTAAATTGAAGCCCCCGGGGCTGCGTTAAGTGCCGTTTTATTTCGTTGATTGCCAGATCCAAGATGACTGCTTAATGACAGCAGAATAATGGCTCTATTATTGTTCAGTTAAAGTCATTATGTATAATTTTTAAATTTGCTAATTTGTAACCTTTTTATATTTTACAAGCTAAAGTTACATGCGTGTGTGATACCAGAGGTCAAAGCTGTTTATTCAGTTACTTGAAACAAACAAACAGACATCACGAAACCTGCATCGTTTACAGTCACGGTCCACTGTGTATTTTATTTTGAAATAAGTAGGCCAGTAGAAATCGACACTAAAAAACCCTAAATTCGCAAAGCACGATGTAGTGCTGCATTTTTGGTATGTTGTTTGGATCAGTTAAGGTGATGTTAATCCCAATTTGCAACCTCGAAAAAGTTGTGCTCGCTGCGCACCGCGTGATAAACTGAGAAAATTTGGGACATTTTTCACTTTTTGCTCTAAAAGTCATAAACTATGCGTTTCCGACAAGTAACATTCACTACATAAATAAAGTTAATTTAATTTGCAACAATTCAAGCCTAACCGCAGCTCTCTCAACCTTATAACAACTAAGCTGTGGCCTTTCAAAGATAGTCAGTTTTTCCCGAAATATTGAAATTATTGCCACGTTTTTTTACAATTACCACTGTACTGTCACCTTCCTTGAATGCCAGCCGACACACAAAGCAGACTCCCGGTGGAACCGACATTTTTACATGAATCACTCACAATATGCATATCAAAACATAAACTGGGAGTACCTCCACGCGGTGAAGGCGGTAACAGTGTAAACTGGCTAAAACTCATATCAACTAAACAAATGCCTTCGGGCTTCTGTTTTGGTTTTGATTTTCGCACAAGATAGTAATTGGAAGTAGCCTACCCGGTAACGCAGGGGAGCAGCCAAAAAACTATTATCTTATTAACGCGAACGAAGTCAGGCTAAATAGTCATAAAAATGTCGGTTCCACCGGGAGTCTGCTTTGTGTGTCGGCTGGCATTCAAGGAAGGTGACAGTACAGTGGAAATTGTAAAAAAACGTGGCATTAATTTCAATATTTCGGGAAAAACGAACCATCTTCGAATAGCCACAGTATAGTCGTTATAAGGTTTAGAGAGCTGCAATTAGGCTCAAATTGTTGCAAATTTAACAACCTTCATTTGTGTACTGAATGTTACTTGTCGGAAACGTTTAGTTTATGACTTTTAGAGCAAAAAGTGAAAATAGTCCAAAATTTTCGCAGTTTATCACGTGGTGCGCAGCGAGCACAACTTTTTCGAAGTTGCAAATTGGGATTAACATTACCCTAACTGATCTAAACAACATACCAAAAATGCAGCTCTACATCGTGCTTTGCGAATTTAATGTTAATATCCACTGGCCTAAAGAGCACTTATCCCCAAAAATTAAGCAGCCCTTACAAATATACCTGTCACCACCGTGTCTAGGAATTGTAACGAGACAGCATTCTTTTGAAGTGTGCTCAACTCTCAATCACGTTTCAGATTCATTTCGAGAGTTATGGACTTAAAACTTCTGGACTTTACGAACTTGCAATAAACTGAGAAAGTCTATCACGTAATGATATGCAGCTTCGTTCATTTCTGTAACTATTACTATTGCCTTTTTGTTAAGTCGTACAATAAAACTATCGTGAAAGCAGAACCCGCTCTTGTCAAATCTAATGCGACAATCGGTGGGAACGCAGTGACAACAGTATGAGAACCGGTGGCTTTTAAGTACATATAAATCAACTACCTACACCTTAAAGTACAAACTTTGATTGTGAAGTGAATAGCGTGATTCGGTAAGAATAGCACATTGGAGCCAAATATGGTGAAGGTCAAGTATTCAGCACTAGAAAAGCTGTGTGAACCTCATTGGTTATAACTGTAAAACTACTATCTCATGTTTTGTTTCTGTATTTTGAAAATTTTCGAATTATAATGAAACTCATTTTTCCTTTTGGCTTGTTGAAGTCACAACTTCTAATATGTCACTGTACAGCGCTGAACAAACCAGTTGCTTCTCTGTATCTCTTTAGTTTTTGTTCTAATGCTGTTTTTTGTACTATAAATTTAAAACACAACATTATTAATCTACGGCTGCAATAAATATTCAATTGACATAAAATGTATCTATATGAAATGATGATATTAACATAATGTACGCACGCAAAAACAGTGATGATCATAAATTCAATAGTAGAAACAAGAACAAACTTATGAATACTAATCTGACTGTAGGGAAAACATTTGTAGGTC
Source organism: Udea ferrugalis (assembly GCA_950022985.1). Classification (NCBI taxonomy): domain Eukaryota; kingdom Metazoa; phylum Arthropoda; class Insecta; order Lepidoptera; family Crambidae; genus Udea; species Udea ferrugalis. The sequence goes on along the minus strand of OX465530.1, from coordinate 12,970,262 downwards.
GAGTGTAAAATTCTTCCTCAAACTCTTGTTTCACATCTTTCAACCAAAATAATGATGTGTGTAGGAATATGGGTTTTTTAACTCAATACTGATAGTTAGGAAGACTTTTCATGGTGAACATTGGGCAGGTTTTGAAAAGCAACAGCCTGTATAAAACCCCTTTTTATTTTTTTTATTTAACCCACTGTGTCTAAGCTTGTGATTTTAAACATTTAAAAAATGTTCAAAAAAACAAAAATATTGACCAAAACCCTTCACCCCCAGACATACTACAACAACCAGCACTGGACAGAAGACAAGGAGGTGTACTGCTCGAGTCACGTGCCCAAGATCGGCCCTGGGCATCTGGACAACTCCTCGGTGGGCATCCGCAGCGCCCTCAACGTGCCCAAGAGCAACAATTATGTCAACGAACAGATCAGGGGCCTCGCCAGGAACAGCCATGACACCGAATGTGAGTACACCCTAAGATAAGAAACACTTTATTGCACATATAACAAATTAATTTACAGGTAAGTGATGAGACAAGGAAATACAATTACATGCTGATATACAATTAAGGCGGTCTTATTTGCAGAAGTAATCTTTTGCAGACAAACTACAAGCAAAAGGATATCTCACAAATGTGTCTTATGTAACCATCCATTTATTTTTTCAATTTCATAACTAAAACTAACTTTTTGTGTAAGTATCATGTCAAACGTCTTCAAATGTATAGGTAATTGTGCAAAAAAGGTTTGTTTTATTTTTTCGGTGGTTTGCACGCTGGTTGGTTAAATGAAGTACTGATTGCCTATACCAAAAGAACCGACGTGTTTACGTCCTTTGATGGTTTCACTGCGATATTTAGGAAGATTGTCAACTTTTGTTTTGTTGTGTTAACAATATAATTAACGGTGTCGGGCAAAATTCGAATTCTTGTTACTCATGTAGAGTACACACGGTCAATGACAATAATGATAGGCATTTTTGAACCGTGGCACCTTAAATTTATTTTAGTTGTCATAGAACTTTTGAAGGAGCTGTCATTTATTAGCCACTAGGACAAAGTACTAAAGTGATCAGGCGCTATTGGCGCTTATTGTACCTAAGTAAGTACCAAATACTAAATCCCGAAAATAAAAATCCTTAACAGGAATTTATAAAAACGAAATATAGAAAGTCTTTCCACAAAGTATGTCAGAGAATTTCCCACATTTCTCCATATTTTTAACCCACCATCAAGTCAGAATTAACCACCCAGCAGTTGTGATTTGTCAAAGGCCCGTTATCACGCCAAGGACTGGAAACGCCGTTAAACACACGTCTATCACGGACGCGATCTGACGTACAACAACAACCGGCTGGAATGCCGTCACATCCGAAGATGGCACCGGTAGAGATGGGAGCAGCGGGATTTTATCGATAAAAAACTCGTGTGGCTAGCTTCGGCAATTAGTGTGAGAACATCGCTGGCTAAATGTTGCGTTTCAGATTTTATTTTTATTAACTGCTTATGGTGTTTTTTTAACACTACAAATATACGTTTTTGCGTTTATGTTTACTAGGAAATGACATATAATTAGTTTATATTCCTACTTGTTGAAATATAACTACCTACTTTATTATTTTTAATGCAAATTATATGATTGATAGGATTTGCAAATGTTGGATTAAATCATGACATTTAATGAGAGCAACTTTTGGCTCTCGTAGTATTTATTTTACACTAGAAAATTTAAACATATGGTACTCATTGTAACTTAAAGAAGTATATTAGATATCTAGTTTTGATTTTAACTAAAGATCCCTGAAACCTATATGCTCTACTAAGTTGTAATTTCAGCTAGCACTCTAAACAAATACAAAGTTGCTACAAGAGACATCTGATCTCAAAATAATAATAATAATAACGATACTAAATTAACATTTGAATAGTAGAAACTGTATTGAAACTATTAAATACTTCCTGATTACTATTCATTGATGATAAATCGATTTAAAAATATGACTGATGAATATCTTCTACAACAGAAGTAGCGAATGATAATGCTAAACGAATGCAATTGTGAATTAATGTATCGATTAGACATTTTGATTTGACCGACCATCTCTATCACAAGCGCGAAAGCACTTGTTTCAATTCAACTTAACACTCGGTGGTAGTCGGGTCCGAGAGAGAGGCGATGGTGCGAGCGAGAGGCAAGAACTTGTTGCAAAACTGCCGGCTACATTCCACCGGCTGGCTGCAGCCCACTGACCCAAAGCTTGGCTTGGCTTAGCGTTAGATCACTTGGACCAACATGCTTTATGTAACACAGATGCATCAAGGCTATTGAGCATGCGTTCACTTTTGACACATTCGATGTTATTGATACCGATGTGATTGAAAAAGGAAATATCTTAACTAGCCATTGGGATTCCGCTGCCCTAGGCAAAGGCAAACTTTTCCAAACTTAGTTACCTACAATCACGCTATCTTTCCAGTTAGGTTTCCGAAAGTTACTAATAACTAATCAGAGTTGAATACATATTTTTAAAAAACAAGAAATTCCAAGATTTGCTTCCGGGGCGAACATTTTTAGTTATTTCATTTCACGAAGACTCATTAGCTTTCTTGTGTAAATAACTCCTTATCTTCTCGTACGAACTCAAAAACAAACGCTTAGTTCTCAATCTATTTAGATCGGAGTCAGATGATCTCATTAGCTACACTAACAGCCGAATTAACAAATGCTAACCAAAGTTAGGCAGCTCTTATAGCTGTAACTTTCAGTTCTAATTCATGTGATTGAAATCTTGCTCAACATTGATTGACGGTCGTAACCGATGTGATTGTTTCAAAACCTAATCCCTTTTCCCTTTCATCACCAATGCCCTTCTCTGGTCCCAACAATTTCAAAGTTATTTGAAAGTGAATACAAAACAAGAATTTCACAATCCTCCTTAGAAAAGTTGGCAGCAATTCAGCCAATTGCTCCTCTCCCAGCCTTCCAACCTGACATCAAGTCAGCTTGTGCAAACCAATGAGGATCTGGGGCCTTATTACGATCTTTTTACAGCTCAGTTTTAGCTCAGTTTACGTCTTTTCATTCATTGGAATTTGACTAAAACATGCAAAATAAGTTACTATAGCAATAAAAAAAAGGTTTTTTTTGACCTGGGTGGTCAAAAAACCACGACCACGACTTTTGACGGTAAATATGCAGCTCAAAAGCTGAGCTTGTGACTAAAACTGACAGGTTTTAAGAGATTGTAATAGGGCCTCTGGCCAGCTGTAGCAGCAATCGTACAGTCATCGAAATTGCACGACAATATGAATTTTAAAGACGTAAGGAAGTGGGTTGAAATTACCATTTTAATGCTCAATTTTATGGTTGTGAGATAAGTATATTGTGTAATGATTATGATCCTGATCATGTTAATGTTATAAACGCTGATTTGGTTTTGGTACCACTTGGAGGCTTTATTAGGACCATCGTTTTTTTTTTACCTGAAATAAACTTAACATGACAGCAAAGACTAATGCAAAGGAATATGCAAAATACTCGCAAAGAAATCGAAATATTCGCAAAGATTGAATCATGGAATAAAGTGGCAAAACACACATGGGCATTGCCTGAACTAACAGTTTTTTAAAACTATACTAAGGGTGGGTTGCACCATCTGACTTTAACAATAAACAAAAATCCAAATTTCAGTTAAAGTACCGGTTAGGCTTCAAAAATGACGTCAAATTGTCAAATTTGACAAAAACTTTAACTTTAACGTCTACTAAGGTGCAACTTACCCTTAGTATATACATATAGAGTTTAAATGAAAACTTTTTTCAACAAGATCGAAAAAGAGGTTAATTTCTCTAAGTTTTTTCATCTCATGCTAGATAAAATTATGCTAAATTCAACTTTGCAAGAGAAAAATATACATCCCACTAAACGTTATAGTTAGTTTGCTAGTAAAATACTAAATGTGTAACTTATGGCCAGTTGGCCATTGACACCATTCCTTTCTATGCTTCCACAAACATCTACTTTAAACTGGTAATGATTAGGTCACATTTTCGTTAACATTTTTGTTGTGTTCGTTCATGTAGTATGTTTTAGGGTCATCGAATTTGAGGATATTAAATTATGTGTGGTTGAATTGAGCAGTTATGTAAATAAAGTGTGCATTCTTATTGTAATTTATATTTGACTCCGACTTGGGAATTACCAATCTGAACTGATGATAGCTTTTGTGTTGTCAAGGATAATAAATCCTAGATACCTAAATAAAAAGCGTTACAAAAGCTTGATAAAATATCAAAAGTTTTTTATGACAGCTATTGTCGATACATATTACTGTGATGAATATAAATTGCAGCAACAGTTAACACTTATTGTAAAAAAAGAGTTGTAAATACATAATAGTACATTGTTATCCTAGGGGTGAAAGTTACTTATTTAGTCCCGAGACGGGGTTTGGCGCCCCGAACGAAGTGAGGGCGCCAATAGTTCGAGGGACTAAATAAGTCTTTCACCCGAGGGAAACACTGTGCTTTTCATTACAAATACGAGGAAAGTAAAAATAAAAACATGAATTAGCTTAAGAAAAAATGAGGAAAAAAAATGAAGATCGAATTGCCGCTTTCCCGCCTATTTTGTTTGTTTTTTTTCTGTGGCCGGCCCGCTATTCAGCCATTATTTTTTATTTTCATCATTAGAAAAATGGTAAATATTTTACTCAAAGCTAAGTTATTTTAAAGAAATTGTTGAAACTAAATTATAATAAAGTTATTTAAAACATATATATTCTCTGATCAATACTTAACTTTAAGTTATTTCAAATTTTACATCGTGGCTGTATAGAAAGTTGGAACATGGTTCAATAGATATGTGAAAAAGAACTAGTTTTTTAAAAAATAATTTGTATGAGTAATGAAAAAATCTTTTTCATTACTCATACTCTGAAAGTAGGTCATTACTGACCTGAGAAGCGGGCTGAAAGTAACACTTTTCATCCCTAGGGAGAATCACTTTCAACTGACAGGTGTCAAATTATTTTTTAAAAAACTAGTTCTTTTTCACATATCTATTGAACCATGTTCCAACTTTCTATACAGCCACGATGTAAAATTTGAAATAACTTAAAGTTAAGTATTGATCAGAGAATATATATGTTTTAAATAACTTTATTATAATTTAGTTTCAACAATTTCTTTAAAATAACTTAGCTTTGAGTAAAATATTTACCATTTTTCCAATGATGAAAATAAAAAATAATGGCTGAATGGCGGGCCGGCCACAGAAAAAAAAACAAACAAAATTGGCGGTAACGCGGCAATTCGATCTTCATTTATTTTCCTCATTTTTTCTTTAGCTAATTCATGATTTTATTTTTACTTTCCTCGTATTTGTAATGAAAAGCACAGTGTTTACCTCGGGTGGAAGACTTATTTAGTCCCTCGAACTATTGGCGCCCTCACTTCGTTCCGGGCGCCAAACCCCGTCTCGGGACTAAATAAGTTACTTTCACCCCTAGGATAACAATGTACTATTTAGGAATTTATACGGATTACTATTGTAATGAAACAACTTTCCGACACCGGTGGTTGAGTCACATTATGTTTGTATACTGTGCATTTATTTATTATTTCTATAATAGTATTTAAGTATATTATTAAGTGTATTTTTGTTTGTTTGATTAAGTTTTTGACGATTTGAAAGCACTTGTAACAGGTCTATTTAAATAAAGATATTTCTGAGTCTGATTCTGAATGATAGTGATTATGGTATGACATTCTACCGGCGGTACTCTTACGTCAAAAACCTTGATCACATGTACCTTTTTTGTATCCATAGGAAGATAGAAAAAAACACACCGTTTAGCCATTTAGCTCATAAATCCAGTAAAACACCTAATTTTTAAAAATCCACAACGTTTTTTCTCCTAAATGAATATTTCTTATATGCTGTAGTTACCTGATGTATTTGTCTGCTTCTGTCATTATTTTAGTATCCTTTCCCTAATCCCAACTTAACTGTTTTTCCTTACCTAGTTGATACCTACCTCACAAATCTCGGACCTTGGAAGTCCATCTTAAAATAAACAAAGAAAAGCTAAGCACTAAATCTATTTATTTAATGCAAGTAATTACGTTGGAAGTCGTTGCCAATATGGTCGTTGATTTATGTCAGACTTTGTCGGTAACACTTCAGATGCAGGTTTACTAGCCTGCCTTGAGAATAATAGTATGTTAATTAAGCTATAATTAATTGCAAACGATCCGAGAATTCTATATTAGACATAATACCGATGACGGAGGCGTACCTAATAACTACAAGATGCGGATAAATGTTCAATTTTGTACTTTCGAGAACGATTCGCAATTCGCATTCCAAAAGTTTGCAAGCGACATTAGTTTTAACGTCCTCACCAAATATAGGAAATCCAGAAAAACGAACCAAATCAAGCATTAGGAATAATGCATTAGCCCTAATGCTAAAATAAAAGTAACCTGTCCTTACCAAATGTTTGATTGACGATTTTGTGCTAAAGTCTGGCCCCCTTATACATAAAAACTTAAACAGCGCTTTAACAAAACATTAACTTTTGTATTGCTTTGTCACCCTTGATTCTTGTGGTTGCCGCTATTTGCGAGTAAGTGACAGAACGCGTCAATAGCATATAACCTATGCTTTAGGGTTGCGTTCGTTTTTATGAATGAATAAATTTTAATTTCCTAAAAAGAGTATTGCTGTCCGACACGCTCACTCGTTATGAGAGAAGAGACTAATAAAAAAGAGACGTTAGTAAAAAAAAATATTTACTTACTGTGTCATTGTCACAGACTATAAATGTATTGAAAATTCTGCTCAGATGTTTGTGTCGACTACTCCCCTATTTTGTCGCTAACGTTACCGATGTGCGTATCTCATTTCATGCACCTGTCAAGAAGAGCCAAAAGACACGACTTTAACAGTCGCCATCGGGGTACCTAAATAAAACCAAGTTTTGAGCTTTATTATTTGCTTTGTTTTGTTCATGGCTTGTAAAAAAGCAAAAATGAAATTATTTACCAAACGGAGTAAACAACGTGTTGTAGCTCTACTGTAAAGTTTCTTAGAATGACATACGCCTATTGGGATGCCAGCGACAATTTGTTTTAGGTACCAATTCGTTTCAGACGCTAACTGAATACCGTCTTACTGTCTTCCAAAATGACGTTTAATTATACATGATTAATATTCAATGGATCAATGGTCTATTAGCGTACTGTAATATCTCATTGTATCTCACCACCAACATTTGTTCCAGTATCGCCAACGCGCGCGACCAACGGCGGCAGCGTGCACGCGTCCCCTGCGCGTGAGCTGTCGCGGGACTCCACCGACTACCAGTACGGGCGGTTCGACGCCAGCGCACTGCACATCGCGCATGCGCTCAAGCAGACTGAACTGCAGAAGGCGTACCATCGCCCGAGGGAGAAGCCTATAGACTGCTATCTGGTGAGTGAGAGATTCACTTGTTTTTTCCTAAATAAATGACTACTGACTACCAGTACGGGCGGTTCGACGCCAGCGCGCTGCACATCGCGCATGCGCTCAAGCAGACCGAACTGCAGAAGGCGTACCATCGCCCGAGGGAGAAGCCTATAGACTGCTATCTGGTGAGTGCAGGATTCACTTGTTTTTTCCTAAATAAATGACTACTGACTACCAGTACGGGCGGTTCGACGCCAGCGCGCTGCACATCGCGCATGCGCTCAAGCAGACCGAACTGCAGAAGGCGTACCATCGCCCGAGGGAGAAGCCTATAGACTGCTATCTGGTGAGTGCAGGATTCACTTGTTTTTTCCTAAATAAATGACTACTGACTACCAGTACGGGCGGTTCGACGCCAGCGCGCTGCACATCGCGCATGCGCTCAAGCAGACCGAACTGCAGAAGGCGTACCATCGCCCGAGTGAGAAGCCTATAGATGCTATCTGGTGAGTGCGAGATTCACTTGTTTTTTCCTAAATAAATGACTACCGACTACCAGTACGGGCGGTTCGACGCCAGCGCGCTGCACATCGCGCATGCGCTCAAGCAGACCGAACTGCAGAAGGCGTACCATCGCCCGAGGGAGAAGCCTATAGACTGCTATCTGGTGAGTGCAAGATTCACTCACCATAACCATAAACGGGCTATACACGTTCCACTGCCGGGCACAGGCCTCACCTCAACTATGACGTGGAGATTCACTTGTTTTTTCCTAAATACATGACTACTGCAGGCTTTAAAGCCCCTCAAGAGCGCCCCAGAGGACTTGGACCTCTACGACATCTTAGATAGAGATAGAGATTATCTGGGAGCGATCATAGGGACGATTTACCTTCATTTCTGTGTCGTATCAGACGCGGAATGCTGTTCCAAACATGTGTTTACTTAAAGATGGAAAACCCAGAAAACACAGGGAGGGACAGGGGTGTGTTGCGTTTTTTTTATCATCCCGGGTTCTTGAACAAGGGGCTATAAAAATCGTTTATGCAGACCGCCACAATAGGATTAACTAGCACAGTAGAATCTGTATTACTGTAGCTACTTATCAACCTATTATCAGGACCTCACAGCTGCTTTCTGTTAGGTAGAGAGTGAAAAACGAAGATAGCACAATAAAACGTATTACCTATCAGTCTAAGTAACCGACGATGTTATTGGTTGACAAAAGTTACAAAATAAGACCAGAGCGGTGACTTCTTTTCCTAGAAGGATAACGGTTATAATTGTACAAAAAATGTTGTAACAACACTTAACACAATGACAATTCGTAGCAATCGGGCGTTTTCGTAGCGTTGATCGAACCCGCAACATCTGATGTAGTAGCCAACTTCTCAACTATTACACCAAATCTGTCGTCAACACACATACCTATATAAGTTTATCCTTAATAGCACAATCAGCATCAAAATGCTGTGTGTAACAGAGTGGTCAAAGAAATATTGGCGGTTTAAAAGAGGCAATTTTAATTCTGCAGTTACCAGAGTCGTACTTAATTTGAAGCCTTACCGAACTCTATAACAAGTGAACCACTGTTTTAATCCTGTATTGATTATTTCAGACATACACACATCAAAACTGTCTAGGGATATCATAGAGATATCATTTTTCAAATATTTCATAAAGTTAAGTTTGTTTACAAGTTGAGTTGTCAGAAAAACGCGAGGACAGAGGCATAAGATAAAGGTTAAGAATATTACAAAAAAAACGTTTGATTTTGCTAAAATTTCGACACCTTTTAAAATAAAAATTAGTCTTTTTTTAACGTCCTTACGATTGTACAATAATGCTACTACAATAAATTTCTTTATGCAATCTGAAAGGGCAGATATAGCAGTTTCTGTGTTCTATTTCTACGTTGGTATCAATATTTTAATTTTTACATCCTCCCAAATAGCTATACTTTGTATGAAAATGCTTGAGATAACACTTTTGAGCAGTGCATTTAACCACTCCGTATGCACCAATCATTTAAGCGCGTAAACTCATAGTTTAATCCAATCCGCACTTTCCGTTCAGCCACAGATTTACCGGTGCTGAGGTAAAGAGGCGTCCGTGGGTGTTGAGCGGCCGAAGGTTAGAGGTCAACGAGAGACCTCCGTGAAGCGTTCAGTAATGTTGTTGTGGTTATAACTGTTGTGCGTTGTAAATTAGCGGGAACGTTTATTTAAATGGTTATATCGAATGTGCTGACGGTACTCCAGACGTGCTGGGGTAATCCAATGCAATCTTTTGGTTAACTTGCATTTTATTTTTTGGTATCAGCGGTCTATGTATTGCGTTTATTAAAACTGGAGGCTTTTATAAACCTGTAGAAACTCTACCGGTGTAAAAACTTAACAAATTTTTGCCACAACAATGTTTGACCTGGGTGGATTAAACCCACAACCTATGGCCTAGAAGGATTTATTTAACTATTTTTTTTGTTTTTTCAATCAGACCCTACCTGCGTAAAACCAGAAATAATTGACTATCTATTAATTAACTTATTAAGTTAAGATTGAGCATTATTCCACCATATTTAACTTGACATCCATTAAAGGTATATAGACATTTCATTACGAATTAATGATGAAGTTAATTCCATTTTTTTTTTCGTTTTTTATATAGGCTCGTGGGAATATCTATGTCCTTGAAATTCCATATTTTATTACATACAGAATCTATTTTAATATGCAAAACTCACATGCGTTACTAAGCCGCATCCGCTAAAAAATTCTTAAATAACCTCAAAATGATTAACCAGCTTTACAACCACATTTTAAGTTATAGCAATTTGGTGCTTAAAGAGCGCTGCAAAGTTCACAGGGTCTCAAAACCGTTATGTGAGCATTCCCGGTTCCCACCGAGACGGTGAGCATTCAGCACAGCGAGCATGCTATCCGGTACAGCCATCTTCAATGTTAATTACCAGTCAGTATGTTGATGATGCTCATGTTCGATGTTAGACGAGTGCTTTTGCATAAAGTTGATGCAATATTTCCGGACTGTTTTTTAGCAAAAGAGGGTTCGTCTCGTCTATATTTTTCATCGTATCGTGGCAAATGATGAGTTTGTATTTAAAAAGTCGCCCAAATCGTGCATTTAATCGATAATCTATAATTCTTAATAGTAAATTTATGTAATTTTTGGTGTGAACAAATAATGAAAACCACAGATACAGCTACAGTCCAATCATAAAACTTTGTTTTGTAATCCATGAGATAGAAAAAAACATTGTTTCATGTTCATTGCAAGTTTTTTTGTATGATCACCAAACCAATTACAGAAACCAATTACAGTTTAGAATGCTTCAGCGTTTCATATGACTTTGGTATACCAATTTTCTATTGCAACTTTGTCTGCAATTATTGAGCAAACTTGTGGTTCGATCTGCTGTTTATGCAAATTATAATGAGACCTGTTGCGGAATAAAATTTTGCTGCATAATGTGAGCGTTATTTTAAAGAACAACAGACTGGGTCTGGTATACTCAATCACGGTACACCCCTAAAACAGTGCGCAACTGGCTAGACTCCTCGACTTGCAATTAAGACTATGACTTAAATTAATAATCGGTAGGACCATGAACAGCATTTGTGTATCGTCCAGTAGTTGATTTGTAGAGAGCTCTCTACACCATTTTAATAAGATAAATTAAGACATTCATGCACATAACAGTAACAGATGAATGCCAAGAAGTCTTCACTTCAGTGAATGGTTTTCTAATATTTAATTTAATAAGCCAGTGGTTTTATGCGCCTATTTGCTAATATTCTGTTTTATGAAAGTGCGGCGAATTTTCTGAATGTGAATAAAAACTACAGCACAACCTGTTGCGTGGTATATGAGTAGTTAGTGGATATACAGACAGACAAACACGCAAAGTGACTTCATTTTACAATATGTAGAGATGTCAAAAATATGCTAGGACGTGATTGTTTCCAGATAAAGAAAGCCAGCAAACCGATTCCAAAATACATAACACTGACCGTTGCAAAATGATCTAACTAAATAGTGTAAGTATGTTGCGGGGAGTACATAATAGTGCAATATCAGCAGATCTTCGCATTCCTGTCTCTCCGAGTAGAACAGATCGCGTGTGCGAGAGGAATGCGCGCGCGCCGGCCGAGGGGTAGGGTTGGCAACTTGCTACTGATATCTGTAGTTGACTTAACGTCACATTCAAATCAAAACGTCAATATTAGGGCTTACTGACTCTGATGTGACGCTTACGAAGCGCCTCTAGCATAAAAAGTCTCGAGAATCTTTATTGCGTTTTCGATACTTTTTTGCCACCAGGCGCTGTGTATCGAAAACCCAATGGGTTTTCGTTAGTTGTCAAACAGATAGCCGTCAGATAGCACAGAGAAAACCCTCATAGCCTTCAAAGTCATGTCGTCACTTTCAGTCCAATTGATACGTCCTGTACAGTACCCGGCAAACTTCTTGAGCATTTGTAGTCGTAGTGGGGGAAAGATCGCGCATTGTACACTTACGTGCAAAAAAATAGATACTCTTTTTTAACTGTGAAATGCTCATAATTATTCGGGTATATATTTTGACAACCTGCGTGGCCCGTTGGCAAGGTCTACTAGCCCAAAGGTCCTGGGTTCGAATCCCGGTACGGACAAAATGTTTGTGTGACGAATCGTGTCTAATTCAGGCATTAGCTGAGTGGGGTCCATTTAATTTTGGACATTGTGACACTGCTGCCTGGTGGAAATAATTCTTTGTTTTTATATTGTTTGTTTTATTTTATTTTATTTTGTTTTTTCCTAACCACCTTGTTCTGTATGTTTTTATCTGTTGCGATGTTCAGAATCAATAAATGTTTTTTCTTTCTTTCTTAATTTTCTGACTTGTCGTTTTAATACCACATAAGGTTGTCGCGGCATATTATTGATTTTAAAACAACCCTCAGAATCGCAACAATAGTAACAATAAGAATAACAACAAAGTCAACAAAAAATTATAACAAATAAAACGTCAACAACAACAACGCAGGTACTGTTCACTGCACGCAAGTGTTCAAATACACTGACTGACAGCGTGACGTAGACACTGATCTACCAATAACGCGCTCGATACGATGCCCCCCGCCGTCGCGCCCCGCCTTCACCACCCATGACACCTAAAATTCGGTTCTGCGCAGTCAAGGTCATTTGCTCAAGATGTTTGCCGGTAACTGTAACGGTCCTTTTAAAATTAAATAAATATACATACAATTGAAAAATAATATGTAACCTACAGTTTGTTACAGAGAAGATAAAGTTTTGAAGTTGTTAGAGCACAACTTAAAATGTTTTGTATTCGATATAACCAAAGTGTTAATAGCGTCCGATTTTTGTTATTTTGTATGCTACGGATAGTGTAGCATTTTGGATTCTGGATTAACAATGAAATTATACTCTATCCTAATTCTGACCGCCATTGGTATTTTATTCTTGCAAAGAATAAATAAATAATCGCCAACCCTAACAGCTCATCGCGTGGTCTCAGTAATAAAACCAAGCGAAATCAGAACAAAATTATTTCGTCAATGTATTATTCATTGTTATTATTTATCTGTTTTTCCGATCTGCATTTAATATTAATCTGAGATTATTACATTTTACCATTTATCATTATGAGAGTATTATATTGTCAAAAAATAAATAACAGGCATTCTTTATTAGAAAGACAAGTGTGATGTATTTTTCATTTAAAACTAGCTGTCCCCGGCAGACTTCGTTCTGTTGTCAAACATTCAGTGTCACGTGACAGGTAGAAACTCTTACTGCTCTTACTAAGAGAAAAGTCGGTCCAGCAGTTCCCGAGTTTTAGCGAGACTAGCGTACATCAATCCATTTTTATATATAGAGATGATGATTATTTGAATGTTTATGTGATGCTATATGTACTTACGTACGCGCAATACTCGTAGCTTCCGAACTTCGCGTGTTTGACACTTCTACGTTTGATAGGACAACGGACAACGTCTGTCAGGCCAGTAGGTGTAGCACGAACCGCTTACGTTTTGTTAATCGAAAAGTAAACGATATTTTTTTCACTTTCATATGTGAAACTATGTACTATCTGTATATTACTTTTCGATTCAAAGACATATCTACAAGAATGAAAAGTATCGTTTACATTTCGATTACCGAAACGTTATCGGTTCGTGCTAGGCCTACCTAAAAACCATCAACAATATACCTTACAGATTTGAGTATCTTTATTTGAGAAAAGCAACATTCAAAATGGTAGTCCAAAAGACTAGCGGCTGCCTGCGACTTTGTCAAACTCCGCGTGGACTTTCAAACTTTTAATTTTGATAACGAATCGAATCTACCATAACCATAGAGTTCTTTAACGGAACCCTATAAAAGACACATTAGACAGACAATCAAATAACTGGACGTTATTAATTACAGAAACCGATACGAAGAACTACACAATTATCTCATTATAATCACATCTGGAGCAAGAAGCGCCGCCATTATCATTTATAATCACACAAGTGGGCATTAAGCATTTGAATATGCTTGCATGACTGCTAAAAAACACCCAGTAAGCATCAGTTAAGTTAGCAATAATACGAATACGATGCAATGGTCACTGAAGATAACTATCTTTAGTGACCATTGCATCGTATTTCGTTGGCGTTGTATTGGCCTATAACCCCGAATTTGATATATTCGCAGACAGTCGGAAATCAATATTGAAGCATGTTGAGGAATCATTGTAATCGCTAGTTATTAAACTACTTTAATTGTGTCAATAAATAAATAAATTGACGGTACTTACTAGTTTCTTATTTAGGCTATTTCGACTCCCACCGTATCTACTTTTACTAAACATAAGACTATATCTGGAACAGGGGAGTCAAAGGCTCTGATGTTTGGCTTCATGGAACATTCAGAAGCCCACATTTCAGGGAGTAAATTTGTAACCAACGTTGCAAGGAGCGATCTTACCGCCAATATCCAGGTTGCTTGAGTTGTTTATCGGCATTTTCATCACCGGAGAGTTAGCCGTAACTTTGATTATAACATGAACACATAGATAGTGTTACGGTTGTTGTCTAATAAAAAATAATTAACGAAATAAACGAGTCTATCTTAGGACGTAGGGCTTGATAAGCATTCCAGGTTGTAGTAGTGAAAATACTAATAGGTATTCTGTCGTTACTTCTTACTTGATTTTTGTGTAACTTCAAACACGTGTACACGCAACAGAAACTACCTACATATTTTTCCTTTTGTAACACTTTTTTTGGAAGAAATCAACGTCACAAAGATTTGATAATCGTCAATATTCATGATAGTTCGAATAATGCAAACAAACTAATTCGGTTTTCAATAAGCGGATCCGTTTGCATAAGTACGTTAATTAAACAAGTTGAATTAGCTAGTCAATAGATATTAGAATTATTTAGTTAATAATTGGCCAACATAATTTGCATTAATTTGCAATAACATTAGGCACAATAACGTACACGTGCCAAATATTAAGTTTTTTATAAAAAATAGTTTAAATTTTACAGAGTATTTTTTCTAAGCTTTTTCGTTAACCTGGCTAGAGACTACTAAATATTTTTTCTGTTCGTATTATTTTGGATTTTCCTAATTAACTATTTTTAAAGTGGAGTCTCTGCTTCATAAGCAATACTTTAGTCCTTGTGGCGTATTTTCTGTCGGATCGTTTGGTTGTCCAGCAAGATTTTACTGAATATTTAATAATTTTTTTTACTGAATTAACGTTTTTCTATTTCTATTTTAATGCCCAGGGGTTTTTTTTACTTATTTCGAGGAGATAGTTTCGTACTTTGATTTTTGTATTTATCCTCTTCTCTCGGGGTCGGCATACATACTTAAACAGACTGCCATTAATGGCGTTTCACAGAACTTCCAGTATCTGGTGCTCGTTTTAATTTGTTGCACACGTATGCATTTTTTACTTTTGTCGAAACCACCGCTATGTGACCGACTTATAGTATAATATCGCATGCCTATTGCCCATAGCAAAACCTTTATAAGGCGGTTGAAATCATCGCTAAGATACAGACGACAATCTAAGATTGGTGTCCACGAGGCGGTGTGTTCGCTAAAGGTAAAAACGAATTGAGACAACAGTGTGCCCACTCCTTAAACAGCCTGGCCCGGCAATGGGCATTCGGCTTTATAAGTCGGAGTTGTGACTGTGAAGACTGTAAAATTGGCGACTGAGTGAGCTTGTGCGTATTATCAGGTAGGTAATAATGGTTTAATGATGGAATTATTGTCGTAATAATATCGATATAGGTACTCGTGAATGTATGAACATCTTAGTATATCTTCATACAACAAACCCTCGAATTCACAAACGTCAATTATCGCTAAGCACGCGCTCACGCTCATGCTATCCCGTGAAATGTCAACAGAGCTAGCTAAAGTAAAGTAAAGGGATAGCTATACTTCTGAGGGATACGTTGATTTGCGTTTGTTAATTCGGGGGAAAGTCTAGTTTTTTTACAAAACTGCCGCTGACCAATTTTCATAATATTCATTTTTTGGATAATAAAATCTCGAATAGGAGATTATTTCAAAATAAGAAATTTTACGAGGCCGATAGATAAATTATTTGTTCTCAATAATATTCATACGTTGGATATGATACTTACAACAGACATGACGCCTTCGTGTTCTGAATGAAACATGGCGGAATGTGGCTCGTAGTGCATCAAGCAGGTCACTGCAGGGTTACCGATTAAATATAATATTAACAACTAGCGGCCGCCCGCGACTTCGTCCGCGTGGACTTGAGTTTAAAAAAATGTGATATATCTTTTTAAATTGTAATTGTAACGTCTTATTCAGATGCATAAACTATATTTCTGTAGAGTTTCATTTAAATCCATCTAGTAGTTTTTACGTGTACAAAATGGAGTAATTTTTCCCGTTTTCCCAATGTTACCCTTCACTGCTCTGCTCCTATTAATCATAGCGTAATGAAAAGTATACAGTAACCTGCCTAAAAGTATGAATAATAATTGTGCCAAGTTTCGTTGAAATCCGTCGATTAGTTTTTGTTACTATAACGAACATACAGCAGACAGACAGACAGAAAGACAGACAGACAGACAGACAAAAAATTTACTGATTGCATTTTTGGCATCAGTAGCGATCCCTAAACAACAACAACAATGGAGATCGTAAGTACGTCATACTGCTTTCCATTCGAAGATTCTTTTCAGTTTCAAGAAAAGGCAAAAACACATTTTAATAAAACAGTGTGTAACATAAAAAAATGTTTTAATTTTAAAACATTATTTTTTTTGGTATGCATGATTGAACATTTGGTGGATCTTTGAAACTACTCCTGTATTATATTTTAAATGGCAACGGGTGACCACGGTGGCACGGGTGCCGTCCTTTTAGACAGCCCTACGAGCCCATCCTTCCTTTCCGACTCCTTGGCACCAAGCCTAGTGAAAACCGGACACGCCTCCAGACTTTCATCGCATGTATGAATCAAGGATGGAAAGTTAGAGGAAAATACTGCACACACTCTAATACAGCTTCCTTATTCTTAACCTGTACAATGTTTACTGTTTCCTTAATAACTGAAATATACGTCTGTGGTAATACGCTGTCGACAGTTACCACGTGCAGTTATGACCGGTAATAAAGTGCTAAACGAGTAACTTAGCCAGTCTAACTTAGTATTTTGTTATAACCAGTAGCCTTACCAATGTAAGGCTACTGGTTATTTAATGAGCTTTGGAGAAGGTTAAGAATATTCTCTAGCAATACATCCGTAGCTTCAGTTAAACTGAAGTGTCAATGTACTCGTAAGATGGCAGTGCCGTTTCGAACCAGGCATTTCAAAGAACTATAGTCCGTTCGCGTTAAGGATGCAGTGATTTCATACTTGTCCTTCGACCCCCAAACCAATCAAAACCATTCCTAATTAGAAAGCCAAGTTGTATGTTGGTTTTTTGGAATTAAAATCTGCTTGTGACTAGTATTTGAGTGACTGTTTGTGGAGGAGGCTACCATTCATTCATTCAATGCCTCTGTGCGTACTTCGGGCATTAGATGGAGACTTGGTTCTATAGCACTCCTCGGAAACTGGACATACGTATGTATGTCCAGTTTCCGAGGAGAAAGGAGGAGGCGTTGGGAAAGAGGCGTGATGGTATATACACGTAAGTAAGGGTAAGCAGAGACCACTTCTTTCCAATTGCTAGAGTCCTGACATACACCGTGCGCCCCCTCTACTTTCATGAGCCCTTTTATACATGCTCGTCGGTTGAAGGTACTCCTAAACTGACCCTTTCTGAGACCTTCATCAGCATGTGTTAATAATAATAATATACTTAAGTGAGTACTAGTAGGTGGTGCAAGTGACGTTGCACCGCCTGCACCGGGTGCACGGTGGCCTCCGAAGCGGCCTTGCGCCCACGCACCCTGCAAGCCGAGCCGGTTCCTTTGGAAATTAAACGCAAATTATAATAAATTGTCATCATGATTTCGCATCTGAATGAAGCTTTGAAAGCAGACTTGTCGCGTTGGAGTATGGTTTGTACTACCTCATAGCTGAGGTGTGGCATGAGCCAGATGCAGTAGGACGTATTTAAAGGCTCTTTCGTTGGTTTTGTGTTTTGTGTAACTAAAATAGTTTTCTTTGCTAAGTGATGTACTCGTACGTAGGTTAATCACAGTTTTCTTGGATTAAAGAAAATAGTCATTCTACGAGTATTTAACGACTACACACAAGGAAACCACACACTCAGAAGTAACGGGGCTAAGTTGAGTAATTTGTTTACAAACCTTTGTCAAACCGTTGAACGTTTTGTTATCTCAATAGTGCCAGAGGAATACGATACCTCATTACGTGGCACATACAAACAGCGGCTACGTAATCTGTACAATTACGTATGTCGTAATGACCTAGGGAATAAACAACGTAGGTTTATACTGCGAAAGTTGGTATCATCTTACACTAATATAATAAAGATTAATTTTCTGCTTTTCGAATCTATGGCGTTTTCAAACTCTGTCAGACCAGTATTCTCACCTTTACCTTCATCATTTGGTAAAACTCAAATCTTTGCTTGAGCTGTTATTTGGATATGAGGAGTGAGATTCAAATAGACTGTAAAATGTCTCCTTTTATTTGTACAATAAAGACAATTTATACTGTCTCTTATAAACGACATTAAAACTGTTGTAGAAAACACACAGTCCTCCCAAGCCGTCATTAATGTCAGAAAGCGAAGGTACATCAAAGTAGCAGGTTATACAACGAGCCATTGTTGTCCATCTGGCGAATCGCGATAAGCAGACGTTCCCCAACCGAGGCATTGCCGCTTAGCACCGAATGCTGCCATCCGGCGCTTGCACAAGGGAAATGTAGGGCGGGTAGGGAGGTCTAGTGACTTACGACAAATGACAAGGAGTAGCAACAATTACTTAGATGCATAGGTATACAGAATTTATTTAACATTTAAAAATGAAAGATAGCTTTCATAAAGCAAATAACATGACGAAAACTAACGAAGCATTGTTTCCTAGTTAATTGTCTTTAAATCTAAGTTATCGCTACAGACGCTTTCCAAATTCGAGTTAGCAATCACAAATTCTTATTAACCGACACCGGATTAAACTAGGGTTTTTGGTTGTGGGTGGGTAGGGTTTTTGCTAGTGATTTTACCGATTTGCTATTGAAAGATAACTTCAATTTCGAGAGACTCATTTTGAACAGGTCATTTTAAAAAGGTTCCATATTTTACAAAAAATATGTATTGATTCTGAATTATTTTAAACTTTTGCAGGTTTTGAACATTCTGTACATTTAACCTAAACATAAAAGATTTTTATATGTAAATACATTCAAAGAGAATGTGAAGCATTTTCTTGTTAATCCCTCTTACTTTTTGCTTCCAACACAGAATCCTATTATTTTAGACAGTCTACAAATAGGCTTGTGATAATTATTTATGATTTCAACTGTCACAGTTTTCACTAAAGTTTTTGCAAGTGGTCAAATCCGTTTGTATGATTTAGTACTCTGTTATTCCGTTTGCTGCGTGTCTGCATGTCGCATGTCGTGCTGTTGCTTTCGAGACATTCGTCATTGCCCGCGCACGCGCATTGCTTCGGAGTCTTTTAGCTAAAGTAGGTAAACTTATCTTTTATGGATGTAATATCATTTTATGCATCTGGTAAATTATGGATTAGACTGTTTCTTTCTAGGAAATTAGATTCTGTTTTTTGATGTTTGGTTTAATTCTTTGTTTCGGTAGTTGATGAATATTAAAGTTTTTGATATACGCTGAAAACGATTTGATGATCAATTCAAATCTCGATGTTTCTTTTTGAATATAGCATATAGCAACACGGTATTCCTGTAGTCAGCATGTTGAAGTTAACTTAGAAGTCTTAAGTTGACGATGCCTTCAATTAAAAGTTAAAATCATAGTTGTAGCAGTCAATGATATATCATCTTTGTTGTCCAAAAGCCTTCATCAGGTTTGAGGAAAGTACGTTCCGATTCCGAAACACGGTCACTTAAATTGTGTTAACTAATAATTAAAAAGTCCATTAGTTTAACAACAAAACGGTAACGAAGTGATGACCCGCTGACCTTTAGTCCGGACCTGGCTTCCCACGAGACCGGTACCGTAATATTATACAATACAATTTAGGCTGTAAATAATATCCCACCGAAAACATTCGGGAGAATAACAGACAAGTTCGGAGCTTAAATAAACTAAAATATCAACAAAATGTCATTTTTTTAAAAACTCCCGACATCACGACTTCTCATCATCTCTTGAATTAAAACCAGGCATTGATTCTCCGGAAAGGTTCCCGAGGCGGAAAGGTTCTCGAATGGCGACCGCGTACCGGACGACGTTCCGTGGGCAGGCCCTCCACAAGGTGGACCGACGATCTGGTCAAGGTCGCGGGAAGCCGCTGGATGCGGACAGCGCAGGACCGATCGTTGTGTGCCCAGCAGTGGGCGTCGTTCGGCTGACATGATGATTGATTCTCCCTGAGGCCACACTGGCCCGGGCCTAGGGCGGCCATTTTAAGGGCGGCTAATAATGACAAAAATACAATGAAAACAAGATACATACAGTGTAAGTATGAACCAACAGAAACTGCTGGGCACAGGCCTCACCTCAACTATGAGGTGGAATGAGCCATACTCCAACACGTGGGCTCAGTGCGGATTGTTGGAGGGGTTTAAAGTTAGTGAGCAACATCAATGTCAGAAGTTATCAAGCCGCCCTAAGGCCACTGACTAGGCTTAACGACTGACATCTAGCGACGTCAGCCGGGACCAACTGCTTAGCGTGCCTTCCGAAGCACGGAGATGCGCGATAAATACAGAAGATAATAGATTTATAAATAATAAGAATTAATTATTTCCCTGCCCCAAGCGCCACCTATCGTTTTTTTATTGTCTATGGTTTATTTAAGATATTCAAACAAACGCTGTCCACTTAAGATCTTAAAATAATATTTTCAGGATTTCAAGATGTTAGTAAGAGAATTCACAAACGCAAATCAAGGTAGAGCATATCAGCATACCTCAGAAGTATAGCTGTCCTTTTCAGTTCTATTGACATTTTGCGGGACAGCTTGAGCTTGAGCGCGTGCTTAGCGTTGATTGACGTTTGTGAATTCGGAGGTGAGTAAATTAAAACACACGTGAGTAAACTCTTATTGTTAAAATGCTCATTATATCTCACTTGGCTCCGGTCTCTATCGTGCTCCCAAAAATGTATTGTTTAAGCTCAACTGGGAAGATTCACTGAGTAACGTTATACAAAGTTAGTTAAGTGCGCATAATCTACCGAATTAAAAATATGTTAACGAACTTCTCATGTTTTAATTGCGGGCAATAATCGTCTTCAACGTTAAGACCTGTGTGTGTTATTTCGATTGTAAAGTAATCATCTCAATATGCCGTATATTTATACTTAGAGAACCTTATGGTTCTAGTGAGTTAGTAGTGACAGATAATAATTACCGATGTGAATTGAGCCATACTCCAATACGCGGGCTCAGTGCGGATTGTTAGATAAGAGGGGTGTAAGGTTAGTGAGCCCATACCATACCATAATGTCAGATGTTATCAAGTCGCTCAAAGGCCTCCGACTAGGCTCAACGAATCATCTAGCGACGCCAACCGGGACCAACTGCTTAACGTGCCTTCCGAAGCACGGAGGTGACCGAAAATTACATCACTAAATTTCGGTCAGGCTGGCCACCCATCCCATTTCCGACCCAGCGTGTGTTGCTTAACAATAGCGATCGTTGCCGATTCACTGCCACAACTGCGCCAAGTGCACCTCCGTATAACAAAAAAAAAGGATAGTAAAACATTTAGAGTTCTGTGGCAGTTCCGGCGCAAGCAGCACTATTAGACCCTTTTAACAATACCTACTTTCATCATGATTCTTAACTTGTGGAATCTCGTGACCCAGGCGGCGTATTTGCAAAACCCCCTTCGGCCAAATAACCTGTCCGCACAGACCACGAAGAATCACAGCAGAATGTACTGTAGTAGGATAATTCTGCTCGAAACTGAGAATCGTGACATCCGTGACCACATACACGTATAAAGCTGACGTCACCGTGCACCCTGGGGCCAAGATAACGCTACTGTGGACAAAAACTAACAAAGCGCTTCGATTGAGCGCGCAGAATGAATGATTTATCAAGTCTCGCCGCGAGGTGGCGCTGCGGCGTTCCCACAACAAGTGCGCGCGCAGTTGCATCTTCACGGTGCATTGGTGGTGCACTATCCTCGAATCGCTCGATAGGGTGTTGCTTTCAAAGCCTGCAAAATTTTGAAGGTAGATGCAGAATTAGACTTACAAAACTTTTACCGATTGTGTAGGTGTGGGTCAATCTAAACCTATGAGGAATTCAAAAAAATATACTCGAATGGGTCATGAAGCTTAAACATACATCTTAAGAACTATAAAAAAATAAAAAATAAAACTTTATATATTTTTTTTTATTAACCTATACCTACTGTCCCACCGCTGAGCAAAGGTCTCTCTCAATTTTCTCCATAGGTCTCTATCCTGTGCCAGGCTAAGCCAATCCCCGCTATGGAATCGTCACTCCACCTTTTTCTGGGCCTTCCCCTGCTCCGGAATCCGTCTGTGGGCTGCCAGAGAGTGACGAAAAAAAACTATAATGCTTTAACCGCTTATTTAGATTTTATGAAAATCGCAAGACAAGAATGAAACTTTTTGGATTTGGAAATGAAAACACTCCATGCATTTAAGGTATCGTGCCATCGTTGTGTGTTATTAAGAGCTTTTTATTTTTTTCCTAACAAACATTTCTCACAACTATATGACAGAAAATCATAATCAGCAAAAACTTTGGAATCAAAGTTGCCCTAAGTCCCTGCCCTAAGTCCTTTAATTAGGTACTTTTGTAACACCTAACAAAAAATGGGTTTGATAAAAACAAAAAAATTATCACATCTTTTCGAAACCATTGGTCTACGCCAGCTGCTCTATACCGCTTACTGTCACTTTCCAGAGCTTTCATTTCCAAATTCAAAGTAGTCAAAGTCAAAGCATTTATTTGCAAACTAAGTGATACAATAGTTGGAAAGTATCTAATATAAAACTTTTTGACTTAGTCGCCCTTTTCGGGCACAGCAAACTTTTTTTAATTTAATTATATTTGCTCATTTAGAATAAGGAAATCTTTCAGTTTGCTCCTAAATATTGAAATATCCATAGAAACAGTTCAGTAATCAGACCCTATTCGTGATTTACGCTGGACCAGGCGGCTCTTCCTGACCCGAGGTTGTTCGCGACTGTCCGCTATTACCAGTCTTACTAACTTTGACTCACCCGACTAGCGTCTATAGAATTTATTTAATAGGCAGAATATATTTAAGCATTGTTTTAATTTGTTACTTATATTACATAGATAAGGTTGCTATTTCTGTAACCAAAAGTGGCAGAAAAAGTTTACAGGCATACATTACACTACATAAACGTTGATGTAGAAATTTCGCTTTACAGAGTATGTCAAAAAGAGGAACCGCTGAGCTGAGATATTACAAAAACCGGTGGTAGAATCGCATTTGTGTAGTTCTTACTTATGGATTTATGGTATAATGGAATTATTTAATTAACTATTAAACCACTTGCCCCACCCTTTTTTTTAACTAACAAAACCAAATAACAGAAAATACTTTGAACAATTCTATTCAACTTCATGGACACTTCATGGATACGCTGGACCAGGCGGCACTTCCTGACCCGAGGTTGTTCGCGACTGTCCGCTATTACCAGTCTTACTAACTTTGACTCACCCGGCTAGCGTCTATAGTCCAGTCATTTAAGCTTAATTTAGGTAAGAATCTCGGAATTCGAGATACCCAGCTGTAAGTCTGTAAATACTTGTATATTGACACCCTAAAAGTTGTCTCAAAACCTACATATGGTAGGGTGTACGCAACTATTAAATTTCAAGGTCAAAAGTCACAAAAATCGTTTTTTTGCGCTTTTTTTGTAAATATCTCATTTCCTATGGGTTTTTTGCTATTTATATGTTTTTCAATATTGTAGAATACAAAATTCTCTACAAATTATGTTCGAAAAAAAATTTCATACAGTGAACCGTTTTCGAGATAGAGGGCGGAGAGCGCGCGGTCACAGCATCACTTCAGGTCAACCGGTGCCTCCGGTCAAAAACGCGCCGCATAACCTTATTGGCAGTCTATAATGCTTTAAAATCTGTGAAAAGTCTCGATCATCTTCGACTTGCATTACGTCAAGTATACAAAACTTAATAAACCTGTGCAGCTTTCAAATATTCCACCAACAAGTGCAGCTGCTCATCAACATTTCGAACGTGTATATTATCAAGTTCAAACTTGGTTAGGGCATGATTTGGAACCCCAGGTAAGGGGTTGGGCAATGCGAAACGATTTTCTGGAGCCTATCATGACAATTTTACCACCTGCTCAAAAACATTTGCTAAATACAATTTTCTGCAACTGCAAGAGTGGTTGTGCAATGCGGATGCAGGTAAGCGGGCTTGCAATGCTCTTTAGCTTGTGGCCAATGTAATTGGCATGGGCCAATGTAATTGGCCACAAGCTAAATTATTTTTATTTAAAGAAAGATGCAATGGGCAAGAATATCCATTGGTTGGGTACCCCAAACGTAAAGAGGCCTCGCGGCAGACCTTGAAGGCGTTAGCGGGATGAGCTAGACAACTTCCTGGAAAACTGGTCCACCATAGCTCTGGACCGTACAAAGTGGAGAAGTGGTGGGGAGGCCTTTGCCCAGCAGGGTAGGGTCCCACCCTAACTTAGGCTAATAATAATAAATAATAAAGAAAAAAAAGGAATAAAGGGTACAAAAACTAAAATTTATAATTTTGATCATCTTCTTGCTCTTCATCGTCGTCTTCTGGCTGCAGTTAAATTTCAAACTGGTCTTCATTATCGTCTTAAACGACATTTATCTCAAGTTCTTCCATGCTTCCATCTTCGTTAACCTCGCTCTGATATGGTAGAGCATTGAGACAAGCTTGCCCATTAAAAAGAGCATTGCAAGCCCGCTTTCCTGCAAATGCAAATGTTTTTAAGCAGGTGGTCAAATTGTCATGATAGGCTCCAGAAAATCGTTTCGCATTGCCCAACCCCATACCTGGGGTTCCAAATCATGCCCTAACCAAGTTTGAACTTGATAATATACACGTTCGAAATGTTGATGAGCAGCTGCACTTGTTGGTGGAATATTTGAAAGCTGCACAGGTTTATTAAGTTTTGTAGACTTGACGTAATGCATGTCGAAGATGATTGAGACTTTTCACAGATTTTGGAGCATTATAGACTGCCAATAAGGTTATACGGCGCGTTTTTGACCGGAGGCACCGGTTGACCTGAAGTGATGCTGTGACCGCGCGCTCTCCGCCCTCTATCTCGAAAACGGTTCACCGTATGAAATTTTTTTTCGAACATAATTTGTAGAGAATTTTGTATTCTACAATATTGAAAAACATATAAACGCAAAAAACCCATAGGAAATGAGATATTTACAAAAAAAGCGCAAAAAAAAGATTTTTGTGACTTTTGACCTTGAAAATTAATAGTTGCGTACACCCTACCATATGTAGGTTTTGAGACAACTTTTAGGGTGTCAATATACAAGTATTTACAGACTTACAGCTGGGTATCTCGAATTCCGAGGTGAACTTACTATAATGACTGGACTACTATAGAATTTATGTAATAGGCAGTTTACAAACGCATTGTTTTAATTTGTTATTTATATTAGATAGATAAGGTTGCTATTTCAGTAACCAAACGTAGCAGAAAAAAATACAGGCATACATTACACTACATGAGCATTGTTGTAGATATTTCGCTTTTTTGTACAGAGCATGTCAAAAAGAGGAACCGCTGAGCTGATATTACAAAAACCGGCATTATTTAGTCAACTATTCAACTTACTTGCCTTAACATATTTATCAATTGTTTGACTAGACTTGACCAAATAAAAGAAAAACTTTAAACAATTTTATTCAACTTCATGGACACTTTTTGAACGCCTAATCTAGAAACTTTGCATATCCCGTAACTAGGTACAGCTCTACAAAAAAAATTGTTTACTTTCAGAGTTCAATCAATAGCCAAACAAAAATGTTGCTAACGATTGCATAATACTTATTTATCACGTCTTATCTCCTACTCCAGACCACTTCTTACCCAACGACCGCTAAATACACTTTCTATACTTCCCAGCCGCAGCTTTGCAGCAGCCAAGCCGATTATGGCAAAGAGCTGGTCTAATGGACATGAAAGTGACACACGGACGGACAGTCCACATGGCATTTCCGCGTGTTTGGTAAAAATGCGTAAGTTTCACTTGCTACCTACCAGCTAAGACAGAGCTGTAGGGCAGTTCTGCAAACTCCCTTCTATATCAAATTACCTTGTCAAAGAAATCACCATGCGCGTCGCCCTGCAAGTTGATTCTCTAACTCTACAATAATAGAAAGCTTATTGAATTCGTAAGATTAATTAATATTAATTTTATTTTTCAAAGTGAACTATGTAAATTCATATTATTCAAAAATGTTAACAAAATCTTTATGGAAATATTACATGTTTCTTGTGCAACGTCCAGTAAACTTTAGATCTTGTAATACCTACTAAATTGAAAAAGAAAATATTCTGGCTCGGCGTGAAGTGTAGCCGAGGTAGGTACCACTTGTAAAAAAAACAAAGAGAGACACATCCGTGTTTGCTCATTGTTATAATCAAATTGCTACAACGTTTTTGGGCAGCCATCTAATTAAAGAAAACATGATTTTCAACCTATTGATGGAAACCAAACCCAAGCATTTTGTATTTTAAAACACCCGTTACCATATAGGTTTAAACCAACATTCCTATTATCAACCTACGGGTTATTAGGTATACAGAGCCTATCGAAAACACTTCGTTATTAAGACTTTATATCGTTTTGAACGTGTGTGGGAAACTTGTGGGTCGATATTAGGCAATTTACAACATTGTAGGTAGCGGTCGTTGATATTAAAAGAAGTGAAGTCACAGCATTTTAATAGTATTGTAATCGTAATTTTACTGTTTTGGAGTTGTGACTCTCTTAACTTTTCAAAACTTATTAGGGAAGCAGACATTCAAGAGGCTTTTTTTTTAGGGGGGGAATCCTTTTGTGGACTTCTCGCCCTCCGCGGGAAGGGCGGGGGTGTGTGAGGCTCGCCTGCCGGAAGGCGGCAGGCACTACTCACTAAACCCCCCGGTGACCTGCTTCAGCGCGTATCCAGAGGTCCCCATGATCTCTAGACATTCAAGAGGCCTATTCTAACTAACGAATATTAAACGGATCGAGTAACTTGATAGTCCTATTATCCTACTAATTTTATAAATGCGAAAGTTTGTATGTTTGGATGTGCCGTGTTGCTCTTTCACGTAAAAACCACTGGATGGATATGAAACTTTACAATAATATGAATGGAACATAGGCTACAACTTATAAAGATATAGCGTCGTTTAAGTTCTAACACCACGTATGTTTTTTTTTTGTGTCTTTGACATTTTGATGTCATTCGCTAAAGCATCTAAAGACGCGTCGTTCACTCTAATCGGAATCCAGGTACAGTCAAGTTGGGTAACTTTGAATTTCAGTGTACCATTGAATCCACTCTTTTAGATCAGTTACTTTTGACAAGTACTCCAACTAAAAGAGTAGTTGAGTCTATGGGATGGCTCCAAAAATAAACCATAAACAACAGTATGTAGGTACTTTTACTGTCTTTAAATAGAGGATTCCATGTTACACTGAAATTCAAAGTTACCTAACTTGACCTTACGACCAATAGAATCCCTTAAAATAACGAAAAATTAATGCATGCATGATAGCCACTATCCTATAGAAACAGTACGTAAGTCAACTCGGTTTTTTGGCTCTCCAGAAAAGTTCCTAAAAATGTTAGAACTAGTTTTGTACTACGAGTATATCACTAGTTTTAAATGAAGAAAACAATGAGTTATGCTACATAGCTAAGCAAGAGGTGCACACCTCCACAAATTGCCCCTACAAAGCAACAACAGTACAAACTACAGTATCGAGCGGTCCGTTCCGCACCACCGCCGCTTCCTACGACATCAGCATACGGGCAATTATCTCTACTGTAACCAAGCTGTGGGAATTGCGACCACAGATTAGCAGTTCCTTCCTGCAGTTACATGGTTCTACTATCTATAATGATTTTGTATTTTATTTAAAAAATTACTTGGTTTTACTCTTATTTACTATATTTGTAATTTCACTTTTTACACACATTTTTTATTTTATTCTGATTGCTTCAATCCAATATTATTTTATTTTATAAGATAAATGAAATGATGAAGAGGTCTCGCGGCAGACCTAGAAGGCGATGGTGGGATGAACTAGACGCCCACCTAGAAAACTGGTCTACCATAGCTCTGGACCGTACAAAGTGGGGAAGTGGTGGGGAGGCCTTTGCCCAGCAGTGGGACACTTTAGGCTGATAATTATAATAAAATAAATGAGATTCTAAAGATAACTGTAGTTCGATTCTGGTAGCGCATTTTACGTCTCGAACCTCCATCTCTTAGAAGGTATTTCCGCTGTGCAATTTAAAAGGTGATCGATATTTTACACGTTCTTAAGTTCTTACACAGACGAATTCTTTTAGCCCCCAATTTATTAAAGTTAATTAAGTGTGATTCCTTAATTTAGTGTTACTTACTCTAGAATGTTGACAGTAATGACAATTAAACGGGACATTAAAGTGGTGCTGCAGGCCTGTTTAAATTCTTATGATTTTGTAGATCTATTAAAATCTACATAGCATAAGTGAAATCAGGTTTTTCGTTTATCTTAAATAGTTTAAATTTAGTTACAGCAAAACAAATGCACAGCAAAATTCAAAGTAACTTGGTAAACTAGATGAAACAAGATTAAGTAAATAAGCGTTTCATTGATGTCCTGATAACCCTAGAAATATAAGAATGACGTTATCTCTTTAAGTTTGGCACGAGCAACCTTGAGAATGCTATAAAACACCTATTATAGAGAACTCCACTACCGGTTACAAGGCTTTCTGGCATTTGGCAATGATCTAAAATGCCAAACTCAATCTCATTCATAAACTTAATTCCGCTCTTGATATAAATATTGATCTTTCTATAACTTAGATTGTAAAATTTTACAAATATGGTTTAATGGGGATCAAAAATGATATATTAGAAGCTTCTTAAACAAATCTACAATGTTGAGAAGGATGCTTCAATTCGATTCGTTGCGAAAATGCCGGTTTTGCTATTTTCTTAAATTCTATATGTAGGTAACGTGATGTTGTTATGACCAATAGGAACTGAGCATCGATGGAAAAAAGCAGGAAAAATTATTCCTTTTGGGAACTTCCTTTGCGTTAGCAGTTTTGACGTTTCACAAAACTTATTTAAGAAGAAGAAATTCCTCTTTGAAAGTCCGCAACGCCATATTAAAATTGTCTATTTTTAATTGTTTATTGAATTATCATAACCTATAAATGAATATTATTTGCGAAGGTGTTCGCAAGGTTCAATTCACATGATTACTTAAGCCATACCTACTTGTATGCATGTGGTTTTGACCAGTCTGTTCTCAATTCATTTGAACTATTTCGAAATGTCTATTCTGTTATGGAAAATCCATCGTAAAACGATTAGTTACGAATGAGTTTGCACAGTTGGTACAAGTACCTATGCGTGCTTGTTACCTACTTGCTTGTACGAAGAGTCGCAGAATTTAACAGTTGAGCCAGACTGACTTTTGAATTTAGATCTGACTAACGATTAATGACCTATCGAAGACGACGGCAAATACTTCTATTGTAACGGCATAATATGTTAAGTACTACAAAACAGTTTTTAATTATAAAACTAATATGGTAGAGACCAGAAATAACGCACAACATACGCACTAAGCGAGTAAGCCACATTAAATACACTACGATCTTTCAAAAGAAGTAAGAAGATATATGAAACAAAATAAGTTAAAGGTAAACGCCATGATTTGAAAAAAAAGCAGTTGATTGACAAATTCCAGAAAAAAATGGCGGCTGCTTTACCAACAAGTGGTAGAAATTTCAATTAACATAGAGTGCCGTTGTAAATTCACAGCCTATTTCATCGCACAGTAAAATATAAGCAAAAATTAAGCACAAGACAGAATGTTTCAAAATGGTTCTACAATCGAATTATGCGACTGTACCACAGTGTAAAGGAGCATCGTCAGTACGGGTACAATGTGAGATGATTAAACCGGTTGGAAACGTGTCCAAAGGGCACTTTTTGTGAGGATGACTGGGCGGACTGCCAAAATGTGATTATGAAAGTTGGTAATATTGTAGGTAGGTTGCGTTACTACTTAACATAAGTAGGTAGGTAACATAACTTTGAAAAAAGAGCGCAGTCAGACAAGAAGCCCGTTTACGTAACTTTAGAAGACGTATGCAAATTCGTGTTGTTTGTAAACACTGAAATAATTTTCAATGAATACTTAGCTATTTACTATGGGTGCCATCTAGGACATCTTACACCCGGTACCATACTTTTGAGGATTTGTTGATATGGATACTAATTTAAAAAAAAATGAACTGGATGGGAATCTAACCCCCGACTCATGGCGCAATACTTACTCAGTTTTTCTAGTAACTATTTCGCTTACAAGACCAGACGTAAAAGTAGGTAATATAAATTCTCCGTGCGTTAGCATTTTATAATTAACACCAATTACAGTAGGCAAAAAAGCTGTTTTCTCGTCTCTCAATCTCAACCAATGGGTCCTTCATCAAATACTAATTTATTTCTTTTTGGGTCTCATTTTGAACAGACATAATTATTCATTACCTAAATTACTTTTTTAAAAAAGTTTATACGTTAGCATGAAGCAAGAATGTCTGGCACGTTCTTTCTTCATCAATAAATTAAAGTATCAATAATTTACAACTGGCACGTAAGAAAAAAAGTAATAACAATAACCAATCGCAGTGCGGGCATTTCCCGCGTAATCAACTTTTTAATTATTTTCTTTTTAATCTCAAGTCGTGATGGCGGTGATGCTGCGGCATACAGCCTACCGCCGCGTTCGTTGACTCGCGATTGAGAGAAAGTTGATAATTAAGAGCGGGTGATTGGCGATTGTGTAATGTAGGGCTGTCGGGTGTTACTGATTAGTTTGGTCAAAATACAATGCAGCATAGAGGTTACGATTGAGACTCCTTTTCAGAGAGTTACTTATTCATCGTTTTCCTGTAAGTACATAAAGCCTTTTAAAGTATTGTTGTTGTAAGTACGTCACTTTCAAGTAATTACAGAGATAACTTAAGTAGTTCAGGATAAAAGGTTAAAGATACCTTCTTAAAATATTTGCTTAGGTACTCCACCTGGCCTATTTGACACGTTGGAAAAAGTTGATGCTGTCTTAAATATTTCGTGTATTTTTATTTAATTTTACATATATTTTTGCATACATTTTAAAGGTCTGCTTTTGTACAGCCCTGTAACAGAGCGCGCATGTGGCTGTACAGGGAAATACCTTTGCTAAAGGCAATGACGTAAAATCTCGCTTTATTCGGCATCAAGTTTCGATGAGGTAATACTGGAACTGGGTGGCATACTGGCATACCAATACGCCAATCGCCAATGCTATAAAAATAACACAAGTACAAACACAGTACAAAATAACATAGTAAACGGCTAAATGACTAGGTTCCAAGTTAGAAACCTTATTAAGAAAACAAAATAACAAAACTTGTAATGTATTCAGCAGTGTTCACAGTGTTGTGTCAGTTGACGCTTCGTTCGTCTTAGTACCTAATTAGTAGTTACAGATTACATGATAGTTGGTTTGTAAATTAAGATTAAAAATTAGTTAGTCTTAACTTAAGTAATGGAGTTGAACAAACGCTTTGCTTTTTTGTGTAATGTTTGTGCAATGTTTTTTCAATAAATAAATGTTTACATGTAAGTCGATAATTTTTGTAATAGACCATTTAGACAACAAAGCATAGAAGCAGGATGTAAAAGTTCATTGAATTAGATTAATTAGAGTAATTTTTACTTACTCACCATTTTATTATTGTTCGTCCGCAATGACTAGCAACGCGTTTCGCGGCGCTTATGTAGTACTTTTTAGTAAATCAAAACATTTTACCTTTATCCAAATGACTATTTGACTTTTACAGAGTAATTTCATCGTCAATCAAGCGTCTGATCAAGTTAGCTAAACAAAATATACTTACTTTTTTTTATTGAATGTACCTACTTAGATAAATGTAACTGTACCATCAGATCGGAACTCTACATTCTAACTCTACATCTACTCATATATTTAGGTGAGGCCTGTGCCCAGCAGTGGGTGTTCACGCCTACTACTGGCGCCATCTAGCGCCACAGGCCGTCACTCGTCAGACGTCTGTCAGAAGGAGAATCTTCGAGAGGATTTTCAAACCCGCATTCGTTACGCCCAACCGCATCGACTAGCACGCACCACATTGTTAAATATTCGAGACAAATCAATTGTACTTCCATTAACTTCGAATAAATCGTTGAATATCTTCATCACCAAACTGAGCCTATTATTGAAGAACAAGAAAGGAGCCCTCCTGCCGCTACATAAAATGGTCTTCGAAGCCTGATCACCGAGTCAAGTGGATCTACGCCGAAGTGGAATTCAGAACATCAGAAACGAGCCGGTCAGGTCTTTGTTCCTTTCCATTCAACCTAAATCCCTAAACGATTTGTGTTAAAGCCGTGTTCA
Source organism: Udea ferrugalis (assembly GCA_950022985.1). NCBI lineage: Eukaryota > Metazoa > Arthropoda > Insecta > Lepidoptera > Crambidae > Udea > Udea ferrugalis. The sequence goes on along the minus strand of OX465530.1, from coordinate 12,937,460 downwards.
TATTTACATTCCAGTGTCGTGCGCGTTCGAGTGCAGTTCTAACCTACGAGCCGTTGGTACCTACACGTGAGTACTCCCAATATTTCCTTATTAGGCCGCCAAAATGAGTGAAGGTTCTAGTGTAAATTTAGTCGTTACTCCTAGTGTTTCACCTGCTAAGAAAAAACCAGTAGACGAATGCCTTTCCGATCTCAAAAAGCAAAGAGGTAATCTTAAAGGGCGAATCACGCAGTTCAAAAAGTATGTAGACTCGTTAAATGTTCACAATTTACCAAATATCGCGATAGCAGAGTTAAAATTACGCATGCAGTCAGTGACCGAAGTATTTCAAAAATTTAATTTAATCGAAAGTGAAATTGAGCTTCGTTGTCCCGATAGTGAAATAACGAGTAACATTGAGTATGTAGAATCATTAGAACTACTATATTTCAAAACTATGGCTGCTGCAAATTGCCTTGTAGAAAGTGTGAACATTGGGGACAACGCCCAAAAACGCCTACCCTCAACAACAAATGTTAAACTACCAGATGTAAAACTGCCTAGTTTCGATGGATCGTATGACCATTGGCTTGAGTTTAGGAATTCCTACATCACTATTATTCACAAGCGTTCAGATTTAGACGAAATCCAAAAGTTTCACTACTTGCGATCTTCACTTACCGGTGGTGCACTACAAGTAATCAGTGCCTTAGAGTTCACCTCTTTAAACTATATTCACGCATGGGAGCTACTTGAGAATCGTTACCACAATACCAGGCTCTTAGTTAATAATCACATAAATTCATTATTTAACATCGTGCCTATAAAGCAAGAATCACCTTTACATATTAGGAAGCTGATAGACACAATTTTAAGGAACTTACGCGCGCTTAAAACTTTAGACGAACCCACAGAATCATGGGACACACTCATAATTTATTTGATCGTTTCAAAACTTGATCCTTCTACGGAGCGCGAGTGGGAAAATTATAAAGGTGCCATTGCGTCTAACTCCAAGGTGAAACTTGACGATTTGCTTTCCTTCCTTAGGAATAGGGCCGATATGTTGGAAATGATAAACGTTAGCAAAATAAAATCGTCTTCTTCCTCTTCAGCTCGCGTTCACAGTTACGTGTCAACCAACAATAATGACAAACAAAATAAAAACAATAATTCTAAGTTACGAAACCACCCATGTGTTTATTGTAACAAAAATCATGGCCTTTACGCGTGCATCAATTTTCTAAACTTAACTGTTAACGAGAGGCTGAAGTTTGTAAGCGAGAAGCGACTTTGTCACAACTGCTTAAGGTCTGGACACTCAATTAACGAATGTATATTCGGTCCATGTAAGCAATGCGCGCGAAAACATAATAGTTTATTGCACATTAATAGTTATAACAACCAGTCTAACGATAAGAATGTGTGTGTGCGGTCCGGGCCATCAGCTGAGCCGGGCGCTATACCTACACACTCAGATACGTTTACTGCGTTGCATTCATTATCAGCTGATCGCAATCAAAGCAATATTCATGCGACAACAGATGGGTTAGGGTCGGTTTTGCTTTCCACAGCCTTAGTGGAGGTAGCCGACAGTAACAATCATTATTATACGGTTAAAGCGCTCCTTGATAATGGCAGCCAACACTGTTTTATTTCGGAGAAATTAAGTAAACGATTAAATACACAAAAAATACAGTCCACTGTTCACATCTCGGGTGTAGGTCAATCAGTGACTCACTCGAATTATCTATGCGATATTTCTATGCGATCAAAATTAAACGAATTCAGTACACGAATCAAATGTTTCATCTTGCCATGCATAACATCCAGTTTGCCCTCGATGAACATAGATCCTGAATTAATATACATCCCACATAATATTCGGCTGGCAGACCCCAGTTTTTATGTACCATCAGAAATAGATCTCCTTATAGGTGCCGACGTATTTTGGGATCTATTAGAATCTGATAAAATTCGGTTACCAAATGGGCCTCACCTTCAGAGTTCGAGACTAGGTTGGTTGATCTCTGGTCCTATTCTAGTTAAAGATTCACATAACTTTCAGGTTCAATGTAACTTCACGCAATGTACTCTAGACTCACAATTAAGAAAATTCTGGGAATTAGAAGACTTAACCCCCACATCCCCTGGCTCTTTATTTACAGAGGATGAACGCAAGTGCGAGAAATTATTTATGGACACTACCAAGCGCGATGAGGCTGGTAGATTTTCAGTCCGTATACCGCTAAGAGAATCAGCTGACGCACTCGGAGATTCTTATACGTTAGCGAAAAAGCGATTTCTTTCGATCGAGCGCAAACTGGAGCAGTCTCCTGAATTTAAAAGTAAATACATTGAATTTATTCGCGAGTATGAAAGTTTGGGGCACATGACTAAAATTGAAAATTGTGATAGCCCTAATTTTTATTTACCTCACCATGGAGTCTTGCGTGATAGCAGCACGACGACAAAGTTACGGGTAGTATTCAACGCCAGTGCCCTAACTACAACAAATAAGTCGCTTAACGACATCCAATTACCCGGGCCTGCATTACAAAATGATATTTTTTCTATTTTATTACGTTTCAGACAGTACCAATTTGTAGCATGTGCTGATGTAGAAAAAATGTTCAGGCAGGTTCTCATACAACCAGACCAAAGAGCCTTACAGCTGATACTTTGGCGGGAAAACCCTACGGAATCCCTAGATACCTACCAACTCAACACTGTAACCTACGGCACGGCATCCGCGCCGTTTCTAAGTATGCGCTGTATTCGACAGCTGGCGTTGGACTGCGACGATGACGTCATTTCTCGCATAATTTTAAATGATTTCTTCGTCGACGATCTGATAACGGGGTCTGATAATTTCGAGGAACTGCTAAGCATCTGCGAGAGAACTGCTCAAGTTTTGCGATCTGGGTGTTTTCCATTACGAAAATGGAATTTCAATTCAGACATCTCTCAAGATAACCTTAAAGAACTGTTTGCAGACGAACACTCGCAGAGTAAAACTCTTGGGTTAGGATGGCACAATTCAAGCGACGAACTACATTTCACTACAAAAATTGAGTTAAATTTTAATGAGTCAAAATTATGTAAAAGAAATATGTTATCTGTCATATCACAAATATACGATCCTTTAGGCTTGCTTTCGCCAGTGGTCATAATTGCAAAATGCTTACTACAAAAGTTATGGCTAAGTAAAATTGATTGGGATACACCCGTGTCAAAGGATTTAGTAACTGACTGGAGGCATTTCATTCACACTTTAAAATCAATTAACGACTTACGCATTCCGCGTCATGTGCGAGGAACCCGTCCCAAACGTACGGAACTCCACATATTCAGCGACGCATCCCAAATTGCATACGGCGCTTGCGCTTACATTAGAACCATTGACGAGGATTCGAATATTCTCGTGCGCCTATTATGCGCGAAAAGTAAAGTTGCACCTTTAAAATCAATCAGCATACCTCGTCTAGAATTGTGCGGTGCATTAGTAGGTGCAAAGTTGTATAAAAAAGTTGTTAACTCGCTTCGCTTGGACTTTGATAGGGTCTATTTCTGGACAGACTCAACAATAGTCATGGGTTGGATTCGAATGTCACCACACCTGTTAAAAACTTTCGTACAAAATCGAGTCAGCGAAATAAACGAACTTACAGGTGACTCAATGTGGCTCCATGTAGGTAGCAAAGACAACCCAGCTGATTTATTGTCTAGAGGCCTAAATCTAGATTTGTTAATTGATTGCCGTCTGTGGTGGAATGGGCCCGCATACTTGAACAATTTAATCAATATCAATCAAGATGCATGGGATAGTCCCGATATAAACAAATTACCAGATTTAAAAGGTACAACAGTGACCTTAGTTTCAACGTCGAGTGATAATAACTTCATAAATTTCGAATGTTACTCGTCATTCAATAGATTAAAACGAATCTATGCCTACGTATTTCGATTCATAAACAACGCTCGGACTAGCATTTCACGTAGACACCGCCAAACCGGTTCCTTATCGGTGGGCGAGCTGAATCTGTCGCTGCAGGCGTTAGTTCGATGCGCGCAGCGACAATCATTCCCGCTTACTTATAATAACTTAATCAATAACTTCCCTTTGAAAAGTAACAACAAAGAATTTAATCGTATTTCGGGCTTAAACGTGTTTTTAGACGAGAACAAAGTCATAAGAGTAGGCGGGAGACTGTGCAATTCGTCAAGTTTCACTTTTGACAAAAAACATCCGATAGTGTTGTGTTGTAAACATCAGTTCACTGTACTGTTATTACGTAACGAACATAGGCGATTGTTACATGCGAGTCCTCAGCTTATGTTAGCTACTGTGCGTGAAAAGTGGTGGCCGCTAAGTGCAAGAAATGTAGTGAGAAAAATAGTAAGAGAATGCGTCACCTGTACGCGAATGAAAGGTAAAACGTTGTTTCCTATTATGGGTAATCTACCATCTGAACGCTTGGAGGGTGGATTTCCTTTTATACAAACTGGGGTAGACTATGCCGGGCCAGTGTACATACTGAATCGAAAGGGCAGAGGGGCACGTTTAACAAAAGCTTATATCTGTTTGTTTGTGTGTTTTGCTACACGAGCGATTCACCTGGAACTTGTCACCAGTCTCACAACTAATGACTACATCTTATCGTTAAAACGTTTCATAAGTCGAAGAGGTAAACCTAATATAATATTTTCAGATAATGGTAAGAATTTTGTAGGTGCTGAAAAAGAATTTCCATTATTTTTACACACCAATTCAAATCAAATTAAAGATTTTACAGCCACAGATGGCATAGAATTTAAGTTTATTCCACCTTATTCCCCACATTTTGGAGGCCTATGGGAGAGTGGGGTACGATCGTGTAAATACCACTTAAGGCGAATAGTAGGAAATGCTAAACTAACGTACGAGGAGTTTGGCACGGCCTTGACACAAATCGAAGCCGTTCTAAATTCCCGTCCAATGTCACCACTATCCACAGATCCTTCAGACCTCACCCCACTCACACCTGCTCATTTCCTCATTGGCCGGCCGTTGACGGCGACTGTATCCGAGGACCTGACAGCTGAGCCAACGACCAGGCTTGCACGCTACGACAGAATAGAACAGCTGCGCCAACACTTCTGGCAGCGCTGGTCCAAGGAATACATGGCAGAACTCCAAACGAGGACTAAGTGGAAGACGATCAGCGAGGACATCATTCTCGACAGCCTCGTCCTAATTAAAGACGACGGCTTACCACCACTGAAGTGGAGGTTAGGCCGCGTCATGCGACTGTTCCCAGGTTCAGACGGCGTGTCACGGGTCGCTGACATCCGTACAGCTTCCGGAGTCATCCGGCGGGCTTTCTCCAAGCTCTGCCCGCTGCTGCCACAGCCAGCAGCATCCCTCATCCCTGAAGACCAGTTGGAAGGCGGTGCTTCCAAGGCCGGGGGCATGTTCACGCCTACTACTGGCGCCATCTAGCGCCACAGGCCGTCACTCGTCAGACGTCTGTCAGAAGGAGAATCTTCGAGAGGATTTTCAAACCCGCATTCGTTACGCCCAACCGCATCGACTAGCACGCACCACATTGTTAAATATTCGAGACAAATCAATTGTACTTCCATTAACTTCGAATAAATCGTTGAATATCTTCATCACCAAACTGAGCCTATTATTGAAGAACAAGAAAGGAGCCCTCCTGCCGCTACAGTGGGAAAAAGGCTGTTTGTAGTGTTTTGTCTTTACTCCTATGTTGCTGTGAAGTCAAGGCTTCATTATACCAAGCTATTGCTGTCATAAAAAAATAACCCGCATAGGAAATGAAAAACCAACCAAGTCAGAATTCTGAAACAACAACAAAAACTTGAAATATGTCCAAGATAATATCTTAGGATAGGTACATTTGCTTTTGCAACACGAGTCTAATTAGCAAAACGGCTCCAATTGCAGAGCTCGCATAAATATCAATACGGAGCGAGGAATGACGACCATTACATTACATTACACAGTTAACGACTGTCAGCCGCAAATATATCCGCACCACTCCGCACTAACTACAGGCTCATGTAGCCTGTCAAGTGCCAACTCATTGAACAAAAAATCATATTATACTGGTAGAATAGAAAATGAAGATCCTATGTTATTGTAATCAGATCAAACTGAAAAAAAAATGATTGGTGGTTCTCTGGAAAAAAAAGATAAAAAGTGACTTGTGGACTTAGTTGTTGTACCAACAACAGAAACCTTTACTGTCTATGGTTTTGGTGATGGTTGATAGATAGTGTTTTTAGGTCTTGATTTGTCAAAACAAAAGTCAAAACAGCCTCAGTTCGAAACCAATCCTACGTTTGGGAACAGCAAGAAAGGATAGTCAGTCAGCCCCACTGAAAAAATAGATTTGGCATTTCTGTCGCTGACGTTACTTTTGTTCTAAACTTAAAATAAAGACTACCTTGAAACTTTCAAACTTAGAATTAAGTAGTGGTATTTTATTGGCATTATTAACATGTCATTAATATTAAACAGGTACAAAATAAAGCTCTACCGATGCGGAAATAGCTTTCATAACTCTGATATCATTAAGATCAATATTTTTAAGCTATGTTACCGACAAAGAAAAATTGACGGACTATAGTTGTAGCTTTACTAGCGTAACTGGGGTTCTGTACGTAGGTATTGTGAGAAAAATTGTGTTAAACTAGTTCTGTATCTGGGTGTTTGATCTTCTTATGTACTTTTGTATTTCTTAGAAATATTTTACAGATTAGTTTGAACTCAGTAGATAGTTAACGAATTAAAAAACAAACCAAATGCAAAAGAAAACATGGCCCACAAGACATTCACTGCTTAACGTAAGCCTTCCGGCATATTTCCGGAGTGGCCACTGCATATTTGGTGCGATATTGAGCTATAAAGAATTAACTATAGGCCAAAATGCAATCATTCGCTTTGTCAGAATCATTGGCTTGCTCAGGGCTCCACTGAATAGGTTTTTTGTTGACCATTTAGGCAATGGGCTCCCCCAAACTCTTCAATTGGTCCCTATCTTCGGCCAGAACCTACCAATCTGTAGAGTAATTTAGCAGGTCATCGCACCATCCTTCATAGTCTTCATCGGCGATATCCGTCTGTGGGAATCATACGGTTTTGATTCGAGCCCATTTGTCAGGGTGTATCATGCAGGCATGACCTGCCTACTCCCACTACAGCTTGGCGACACTTTTTGGTCAAAGTTTTGTATGTCAGAATGAATTATGATTTTTAAGATGTTTAAATATCAGACTGATTATACCAAGGGCATATTTCGGTGCATTGTACTCGGGTTTCTGCAACAGTAACGATTTACGCTAGCATACACTCGGAGATATTTCGCGCGTCAAAACCGCAAGACCTCCCCGCATGGCTGAAGAATGCCTGCTACCACCAACTAAACTATTCTATAAAATAATACACATAATCAAAATCAGGCCATCATACAGATCGGTAATTAACTCTGTTAATAGACTGCGCGTTTTCTTACGAAGAATCCAGTTAGAAAAACGCCGTCGTACGCGGCCACCGTGGCGACGGGAAAGCGTAAAGTCCACCTTACGTATGTGTCGACATGGCATTATTCCTAACTTCTGATGCATAATTACAGTTATCATGCTCGAATGGACGTCTTCTATCCTCGGTTAACAGATATTTCCGCTAAGCCTAAGCTGATTCGCCAGCGAGTGACTCATATCTTAACTGAAAGTTTATAGCGGCTCATAAAAACCAGCTTAAAACTGATTTTGTCTCATTATAAGGCAGTGAAACTGTGACAATTGCTACAGTTTAGTACTTTCCTAGGAACTGCAAGATTTTTAGGGTGCCTACCATTAACCAATATGAATGAGAATAGTTCAATCTCGTGGCTCTGGAAAATATCAAATAAGTAATGTAACTCAAAACAATACAAAAAACCATAAATTATTTTATGTTATTTCAAAAGTTACCCTTTGAGAAATAATATCTTTGTTGTTTATGCAAGAAGTGTCAGTGAAGAGGGTACAAGGTTTTGCGATTGGTAACAATCCACTTTTTCTTTGATCAACTAACAACTTAGGTAAAATGAAAACTAACCAAAAATATTTTCTTCTGTGAATTCATCAAACAATCGCAGGAGGTCCCAAGTGGATCAGAGGACCCACCTACCATGAGTATTCGTTCACGCGGACGCTAGCGTCTGCGTCTGCTGGTGTGATATCAGGAGCGTAACAAGTGAATATTAGTAGCCTTTGCCGCTCGCGGAATCGATGTTATTGTGCGTATGAAACAAAACACTAAGTATGTTTACCAAAACATCACCACTGTTAATAATGCAAATCCCACATCAAAAACCAAAGAAACCCAATTCACTGGACCATTGCGACACATCGAAGACCTGACCTTGAGACTAATTTTAAAAGTAAGTGGCAATCTGTTTCGAAAAATGAATTTCAAATTAACAACAAACATTCGCAAATTAAGAATCACGTTTTTATTAATGCCCGTATCCTCAATTACTTATTAAAAGTGAAAATAACGCGAAAAATTGGCATTCTGGCTTAACAAAAATGCAAAGTAATGATCTAGGTAAGTGAAAATACGTGAAAACTGGAAAAGAAAAACGTTTGGAAGTATCTTTAATTGAGAGAAAACAAAAAAAGGATATTTAGCAGCTTCTTCCAATACTGGAGATTTTAAGTGGTTAACATAATATTGATTGATCGAAAAATTACTCATCCAGTGAGTATACTCTTAACCGGGTCAACGCTCTACTCGTATGTTTGTAAACATTATACCTACGTAGTGTTAGTTGTACATATATAGTCGACACTGAATCATCTACACTGCTGAGAAAACTTTGTAAAATGATTTTTTGGTAGACTGTGCTTAGGTACCCCAAGTATGATAGTATGAACGTTACGTTTGCAAAATGGACTCTGCTTAGTTTGGCCATATTTGAAGATAATCCAGAGATGTTTATTATCTGGCGGTATAGTTGCTGGAAAAGCTTTCTAGGGAACCCAGCTTCACCGCCACAATGCCATGAGGTTTTAGGGATTTCCTCACGATACAGCAATTCCTTCCTTCCTTCCTTCTTACCTTCTGAATGACCTTCTTGCTGAAGTATTTCCAGAACCATACCACTTGGGCGTCTTTAAAAAGAGAGTGAACAATCATCATTTGTTAGGCTGGCATGTTAGATACCTATATAAGTTTACTTAAGTAAGTGACTTCGAGACAACATATTCTAGCTAAAGGAGTACGTAGTCAGTCAGTTGTTTCAGTAAAAAATACAATCTTCCGGCGCAAAGACATAATAGTACATTATGGTACAAGTGTGTAATGTTGGTGATTACCGCTGAGGCGCTATTGAGACCCGAGCCGCAGGCGAGGGTCTTAAGAGAGCCGAGGACGGTAATCATCAATACACACGTGTATCATACGACGTTTTTCAACACAATTGTGAATAAAATAATGTTAGAAACTCATTTTATTTAGTAAATAAAAAGCTGGGACATAATGTTGTAAGTATTGGATTTCATTATGCCCTACCCCTAGGACATAAAGTGATTTGAATTTGGAATGCAAGGCCGTGTAGTCAAAAATGTTTAGGTGCAATGAGATTTTATTCTGAGGTAGGCTGTATGTTATCGTTTTCTTTGCATATTAAAAAAAAAACATGAAAGCTTTTCACCAAAGACGATTCATTCGAATGAATCGAACTGGCCACTAATAAAATAGACTTGGGGCATCCTTGTAATATTGTCTTAGAAAATAAACGACAGTAAAAGAAAAAAGGCGCCAACCGCTCAAATAGCTATGCTGATAAATTTAATGTAGGTACCAAAGAATGTAGGTAATTTACCTTTGCACATGCTTAATGTTTCCCTTATTCATTCTTATAATTTGAAATAAATATTTTTATTTGTATTATTAAGCACGATTTTTTTTGTATCGAAACTTTTTTTAAGAACAAAGCAATTGAACCAATAAAAAAAAACTCTATAACTCACTAGTGAGTAATAGTAATGAAAAAGTCACAGTTTGATTATAGGTGTCATTATGTGCCTAATTGCAGTGAAATAAGAGCCACTTTATGAGCAAGTGTGTTGAAAAGAATTAAACTCAGGTAAGTGACTTAGAGACAGCATATTCTCGCTAGAGGAGTACTTCGTCAGTCAGTTGTTTCAGTAAAAAATACAAAATACAATCTTCTAGCGCAAAGACATTGGTACAAACAGCCTGACCTTGCGCTGATGTGAGTGGTATTCTTTTGTTATACTTGAACTCTGCAAGCTCGCGGGTCAACGCATTTAGTTTGCATAATGAAGAGAGCTATCATTATAACGCTATTGTTTTTAATTTTAGCTGTACTCACTTGTAAGTACTCGAATAACTGTCTGTATGAACAAAGATTCTTTGAAAAAAGATTTGAGATTGGTGCATCACTTGTTTTTGGGAAAAAGTTAAAATTACCTTATCAAATCAAACGATTTATTAGTATCTACTTAGTAAAATAACTTAATAATAAGCAACAACGATGTTTAAAATAATTATGGCCATAATTTGAAACTTTATTTAACGATAAACACAAATCGATAAGCTGATAGATATGGCATATTAAAAACGTTTTTTTCATTTGCAAATCATTATGATTAAGACAGTTGTAGATTAAGTTATCTGCTCGTAGTAACAGAACAGTAATAAGAATACGTATCTTTGATAATAATTTGTTCAAATAACCAGCACAGATTTGTTGAAAGTAAGAAAATATTTTAACAAGCGAAATAAATTAAACTAGCACCAGCGTTATCACTTCACTGATAAGATTATCAGGAACACACAAACATTAAGGTCATTATCAAACGTAACATTTCGTCACCACACACCTCCACGTAAATAAATTCTGTAATTTGGGAGTCACGATATCACATTCTAAAAACACCGAATTTACTGTCTTTGAACGGAGAATTCAACGCGGCAGACAAACTAAGTCCTAATACCTTTCTGGTATCCTTAGGAGCGACCACACCGTCATCCCATAACCTAGACGTACTGTAATATGGAACACCTTCTTTCTCAAACTGTGTTTCTAACGGAGCTCTCATTCGCTTCTCATCTTCATCAGTCCATGGTTTGCCGTCTCTCAGAGCTTTCTCCTTCGCTACCAAAGTCAATACTGTGGCAGCTTGCGGTCCACCCATGACAGATATCCTTGCATTAGGCCACATGTACAGGAAGCTGGGCGAGTACGCTCTGCCGCACATACCGTAGTTACCAGCACCAAAACTGCCTCCAACTAGGACTGTAATCTTAGGACCTTTGAAACAGCTCACTGCTGTTACCATTTTAGCACCATTCTTAGCGATGCCACCAGCTTCCGCTTCTCTACCGACCATGAATCCCGTTATATTCTGTAGGAAAATCAGTGGTATTTTTCTCGCAGCACACAATTGAATAAAATGCGATCCCTTTAAAGCTGCTTCGGATTGCAATACTCCATTGTTCCCGATGATGCCGACAGGGTGCCCATAAAGCGATGCAAATCCAGTTACTAAAGTCTCGCCGTATAGTTGCTTGAACTCATGAAACCTACTTCCGTCGACTACTCTTGCAATGACCTCGCGTATATCGAACGGCCTTTGGATATTCGCTCCGACAATACCGTGTAAGTCATCTATATCATGGACGGGCTCATCTACTTCTGAGGAGTAAATTCTAGTTCTCTGTTCGTTGTTCCAGTTCAAATTAGACACAACGTTCCTGGCCAAATGCAACGCATGCTCATCATCTTGGGCGTAATGGTCTGTTACTCCAGACTGCCGACAATGTAGGTCAGCTCCACCTAAATCTTCAGACGACACAGATTCACCCGTAGCAGCTTTGACTAAAGGAGGACCAGCCAGGAAAATAGTTCCTTGGTTCTTGATTATAATACTCTCGTCGGACATGCTAGGTATGTACGCCCCACCCGCAGTACATGAGCCCATGACGACTGAGATCTGTGGGATTCCTTCCGCCGACATATTGGCTTGATTATAGAAGATCCGTCCGAAGTGTTCTCTGTCAGGAAACACATCCGCTTGATCCGGCAAATGAGCGCCGCCGGAGTCGACGAGATAGATACAAGGAAGCCGGCATTCTTGTGCAATCGCCTGCGCGCGCAAGTGTTTCTTCACTGTGACTGGAAAATAAGTTCCTCCCTTGACAGTTGCGTCATTAGCTACAATCATACAATCGCGACCGTGAACTTTGCCGATCGCTGTAACAATTCCGGCGCTCGGCACCTGCCCCTTGTACAGATCGTTGGCAGCAAGCGTGCTCAGCTCTAACACGTCGGTGCCTTCGTCGACCAACCGGTTAATCCTGTCTCTGACTAACAATTTGCCCCTGGCCGTGTGCCTTTGGACCGCGTCTGCTGAGCCGCCTTTGATGGTGTCTCCAGTTTTCTGTCGGAGTTCTTCGACTAGCAAATCCATTTTGGCCTTATTCTCCTGGTAGTAGGGGTCGGCTCTGTTGGGCTCGGAGCCGATGATAGCGGCCTGGCTTTGGTGGCGGCATTGTGCGCTGAGCCGTCCCACACTCCTAACAAGTTTGAGCATTATTGCGATGTAAATTACGTAGCGAAACACGACCGGTCGGCCACTCGCTGCCGCGCCACTGACGATAGCGGGTACCGTTATCTATACGATTAAGTCGTACAAAACAAATTCTTTACGTAGCGACACCCTCTCGTTGATAAAAAACTTAATTATGTATGAAATGATAATGTGCTACCATTGTGTTGATGACTTTATGCAATGTTTACGATGTAGCATCGATTCAAAGCAATTTAAGCTTGCGTAATACATAGTGCACCAGATAAATGACAACGAGTGCTATTCAACCAGCTTACCGCTTCTTAGTTTGGTAAGGTCGCTTTTGAATAGATATTCAATCATTGTAACACGACATGACCCACTTAATGTGACCAAGTCTCAAACACAACATCGTGTGGCGTGAAATAATGGAACCTTGGGGTTTTATGTCGTCGCAATGTTTTTAAATGAGAACATTCGGATATTTACACACATGTATTGTAGTGCGTAATAAGCACTTTTGTCCCCAAGGTATCTTTTGGTAAAATTATTTTTCACACAAAAACATAGTGCAAGTATTCCCTTAAACAGTGCATTTTATTGAACAAATATGAACTGCACGAGTGTAAGCCAGACCATGCACTGTTAAGCAAATATTAGTTCAAGACAGTTCTCAGATATCTAATCGGCGATCCGGGCCGTCGCAAGCGCAGGTGAACGACTTAGATTGTTTCACTTTCCGCGACCCGACCGCAAGGTGGCGACACTTTCCTTCCTATGACGTGCGACAGATTAGCTAATTTGTTCCGTATAGTTAACTCTTACATTCAAAGCCTTATCTATGTTGTGGTAGCAATTATATTATTAGAAGGTACATAATCAGTCCGAACATAGATCCCTGAGGCACACCCATATTTATTTTTCGGATTTATGTAAAGAAACTTTTAACTTTAAGTTAAACATTTAAATACCACACATAGCTGGGTTGGTAGCACACCCAAGCAGGACTCAGTGTAGGCTGGCCGTTTCGTTTTTTACCTCATTCTTACCGAATGACTAAACTTTGTACTAGCCCTACCTATTTTGAAATAAGTTAGCTAGTTGTATTAATAACATTCCAACTGATTTAATGCTCTTAACCAGTAAGCTTACGTACGGAAGAGACGCAGATAACTGTTAAATAAAGATTATCTAATTCAAACGCTGAGCAGAACAGATCTCATTAACCTACTAACAAGAAATGTGCAAGCACAGCCGTGGAAGAATTACTAACGACCAGTTTATTACATGAATAAAAGGCGAAACTACATTCTAACATTAAATCATTTTATCGAAATAGTTTTGTAACCTCTGCATATTTATTGCAATATTTCACACTCCAAAAAGCGGATTGTTTCACGAAACACGTTTCGAGTTTTCGTCATGCGAAACGCTTAAACATTTCTTTCTCTGTAACGATGTATTTTTAGATGTGACTTTAATAAATTTAATTTTTATTCTTGTGGAGACAAGTTTCTTATTACAAATTTACAACTTATGTTTCTTTTTGCTCGTAAATATTATTTAGATAGTCATCCATATTTGCAATGTTGCAAGTGCAAGAGATCACGTTAAAATGATTTACATTTACATTAGGCACGTACGTCCCCAAATGACAAAGTTATTCAAATAATTCCCAAATCCTCGACATCAAGATAAATGTCAATTAATTCTGCTGAAATGTATTAAACTCAGTATTAAAATAGACTGAAGGCGTAAAGTTAACATGTATTTCCCGATCTGATGAAATTATTTGAACTTTACAATGATACATGTTTCATATTACGCTGTGCAAAGCCGAGATAAAATAACGGAATAATAATCAAGTTAAGGATTAGTGCATACGGCATCCGAAAGCCCTTGTTATTTTTGTCTGTAATGAGTATTTTATTAATTGAGCTTTTCTTTTTCAGGATCGAGATGAGCAAACAAAATTAGAAATGAAACATCGTCAAGAAGAAGATGACTTGTACAGAAAATTCTCAAAACACCGGGAAGAAGAAAACAGAAGAATACGTGATGAAATACAGGTAAGCCATTATTATTTCTTCATTATTATGACTGCCCGTTCCGTTATGGGACATTTCACCTATTTTCCAAGGTCTCACTGGAGGGACGATAGCAATGCGCATTATCTAACTGCAATATGTTTAATGATCGCTGGAGTTCTATAGTATCCCTATATCCTGTTTTGGCAGATTATACTACGCCGATGAAGACTAGACGATTGCAGCAAGGATACTTGAAATTAGAATTGTCAATAATAATTTTACACCAAGAAACTCGTTTACTAGTGCTTTGACTCAAGTAAAAGATGTATGTCTATCCAAAAGGTTTGCTCGTTATGATTCTTGTCTCCATAGTCGATCTAAATATATGTACTTATTTTTCAGAATGAATGGGAAAGAGAGCTAGAAAGACTAACCAACCGCTTCCAGCAAGAGATGCAAGTGAAGAAGCGGCGGCCTGACGCAGAAATAAACGTGCTGACCCTGCGGCATCAGCAGGAGAGAGCAGATCTGGAGAAGAACATGACGCTGAGAAGGGACAAGAAGAAGGAGAGCTTAACAAGAAAGATGTTGGAGCATGAGAGGTAAAGTATTTTGAAAACGCAGTGCGGGGTTACACTTCCAACTCAAATGAACCTGCAAGTGTGTTTCTCAAAGCATTCAAAAATTAGGATGTGAAAAATCTAGAAGAAGACGTCTACGTCTAAATGCAACAGAGATTAAAAAATCATAGCCACATTTACAAACTAATATCCTTTTAACGTAATTATACCTGCTTACGAAAAAGAGAAGTGCAAACACCTATGGATTAAATGTGCAAAACTTTTATTGAAAACAGCATCGCAGGTTATCAGATCAAGCAAGTTATTTCATTTCAGTAACTTTCTTTATACTGTTTTGAGTAATGAAGGGAAAAGTGGCATAATCATCGTACTGCAGCAAAATCTCGCACAAGCTTGAGAATGTTAACAGTTGAAAAGATATCAATAAACGAGTTGTTGTGGGACGTCTGTCCAGCACTTCCGAAGAGTGACGAAATGTTATTGTTGTGGTTTATCTCGTAAATATGGATAATAGGTAATCATGAATTTTCCATAGAGCCCATAAAAATCAATATTCATCCATGATTGTATCGACCTGCGACCTTCGGCGTTAATCCTCAAGGATCACACACTGCGCTAATAAGTCAGTCTACTACTAATCTTCAGACCTACCTACGTATGTTCAGATGTACCTAGTGCTTGACCTTTATATAGTGCCGTCAAACGGAATAGTCACAATGACTACCTACGGTTTGATACTGTAATTAAAGTCCAAATCGTAGCGAAGAGTTCAAGAATTACGTATTTAGAAATTATGAAAGCAAGATATGGAACAGCATACCTATCATAGTCATATTATCTACTTCAAAACCTTAGTAGTATTTACTCCCTTTATTTATAAAAACCCAAACAGCCAAACAGCATCACTTCACAGCAACTTCTGTAACGTTTTATTTCTTTCAATTCTATTGCTGTTAGTGCTTCGCCGTGAATAGGGGGTAACATTCTAAATATTCAATTTGTTATCGCCTGTACCACCAGGGCAGCGACGGCAGCGCTGGTGGAGAAGCAGAGCCACGAGATGATGGAGCTGATCCAAGAGCGGCGCTCGGAGTACATGGCGGAGTCATCGCTCTACCTGGACGGGGAGGAGGCGCCGCCGTACCCCTCGCGGGCGCCGCCGCCGCAGCCGCCCCTCGTCTCCAAGTTCCACATCTACACCGACCCAGCGGAGTTCGCTGACGTCGATAAAATTGCCATTTCGGTAAGTTAATAGCGACAACGGCACCCCTTTTGTGACATCGACGACGATCAATCTTGAATTGTTTTTCGTTAGACGAGAAACTCAACAAAGGGTTAGACTAAATTGGATGTTTTTTGGTTCTGAAATACTTGTGAAAATCCAGGGGAAGCTCGACAGACGACGAATGCCGATAATGCTAGGTTTAAAAAATACTGATTTTACTTTCGGTCGAACGTAACCACAATACCTCAAGATTTTTTCGAATATGGATGGATTAACGATGATCACTCACTGCTCATTTCACATAATTCACTCTCTTCTTGAAGTGGATCAAGTTATATGCTTTTTGATCACTTGAACATAAAGGTGACTCCACTCCGTGGTCATTCGCGTATTAACTAGATCAAAACCATGGTAATGCCACCAAGCATTCCATTAACTGCTTCCAAGTTTAAGTACAAGGAAGACTACCTGATAATACCGCTGTAATAATTAGCGATTAAAAGATAATTATTGGGCAACGAGCTCCCATTGCACACAGGTTTCCCACACTAAACGGCTGCATCTAACGGAGCTGATTCAGTTATTGACGTAATGAGCGTTCACGGAGACTGCTTCCGAGTAGGAATTAATAAGATAGCTAATGTTCACTAATATTCGCTCTGGACCCTCAAGGCGAATTATTGAAATCTTCATGTTGACATAATCCATTTCATGTTCGATCTTCTCCTAATGAGAATGTTGCATATTATGCGTCATTTACTGTGTCAGACAATTTTTTCTTCTCTTCGATTCCTTTTACCACATCTTTTTTTGTCACCTGTGATGAAAAGCAGTTCATCTCATTTCTCAGGGATTGGTACTAGCAGTACTATAAAATTGGTAGATTGTAGACGGCCGCAGCCTGCTTCCATCGAAAACCTGACATCACTGTTTACGAAGTCCCTGTGTTACAAATCGTTTGTTTAGCAGTCCTAACTAACTTTAAAAATTTGGGATAAAAACTGTAGGAATTCTACCCTACCTACCAAAGTTCAGCATGAGCCCTATTAACATTGACAACTTTTTCCAGGTGGCACAAGAAGACCAAAAAACATTTACAGATCTAGTCCGGCAGCTGGTAGGACGGTGCGCGACCGACGTGGAGAAGGCTCGCACCATATTCCGATGGATCACGGTGAAGAATCTGAACAACATTCAGTTTGATGACAACCTGAGAGGAGACTCACCACTCGGTCTACTCAGGGGCATCAAGCACGGGACAGAGAGTTACCACGTACTGTTTAAGAGATTGTGCAGGTAAGAAAATCATTCATCATCATTATCATATCAGCCGAGGGACGCCCACTGCTGGGCATAGGCCCCCCCCCCAAGGATCTCCACAACGATCGGTCCTGCGCTGTCCGCATCCAGCGGCTTCCCGCGACCTTGACAAGATCGTCGCCTAAGACTAAGGCCTTATAAGCCTAAAATATTTACCGTGCAGCATGCCTTTGCGCTTTGGTGATTCATAATAATTATGATTCATAATAGCAATAGCATGTATGTTCAAGGACTTAATAGGGAATAAATAGAATCCTAAGAGCGTTATGGGTCTTCAGGACCATAGGCAGTCGGAAAATCATCAATTTGTAGGTAGTTTTATTGCAATGATAGAATCATTTGTTCAGCAGTAAATATTTCCAATAGGAGAACTTTAAATTATGCTCATAACAGTTATTACAACATTGATTCATTAGAATATTATAAACATGGCGGTATTATTATACACAAATCTCATGCTCGTGTATTAATTATCCCAATCAATGTTGCATGATTTTATAAATTAGCCTCACATGTTAATTTCTTGTTTGATGACTCTCATATCCGCAAGTTGAGTCATCATGTCGACTACAATAACGAGTTAGATACTACGAGTGTCTAGGTGCCCATGGTTGTGACGGTGGATCAGCAACGATCCTCTGTGTAAACCAGCTTGTCTAGAATGGGATGGGTGACCACCGACTGAAATTTAATTATGATTATTTGAGCAACTCCGTACTTCGGAAGCCACGTTAAGCAATTCGTCCTGGCTGACGTCGCTAGCTGCCAGTTGTTAAGCCTAGTCGAAGACAGTTAGGTTTATCAATAATCTTACACACCTTCAACAATCCGCACTAAGGTCGTGTTAGAGTATGGCTAGCACCACTTCATAGTTGAGCTGACGCCTGTCCTCAGTAGTCGGTCTTAAAAAAGCTGTTGTTTCTTACCTGTTCCCCCTTCCTCAGCTACGCAGGCCTCCACTGCGTGGTGATCAAGGGCTACAGCAAGTCCGCGGGCTACCAGCCCGGCGTGCGCTTCGAGGACAACCGCTTCCGCAACTCCTGGAACGCAGTCTTCGTGGCCGGCGCCTGGCGCTTCGTGCAGTGCAACTGGGGCGCCAGGCATCTCGTCAATGCTAAGGACGCTCCGAAGCCTGGCAATAGGGGCAAGAGCGATAGCTTGAGGTTTGTATGGGTTGATGATTTCAAGGTCCTAAGAAAGTAGCATGAAAAATCATGTCTTATGTGTGCAGAAAGTTTTCCGTAGATGATTTTTGAGCAGCTTATTTTATACTGAGCAATTTGTTGAATTCGTTCTAACTAGGATCGCAACTAACTACCTACCTAGTGAATTTAATAAATATTTCTGAGTATTTTTGGGTCCAAAAATGTATTGTGTTTCCGTATTTTTTTCTGTTTCACACACTAAATAAAGTATTTTCTCTCCTTTTGCCACTGAACCCTTAAACTTCATAAGCCCATTTCCCACTTTTAGGTTCGTTGATAGCATAGGCTGGTCTGTCCGTGTCGGTCCGTCTAGGTTCCCCAATTAAAGGCCTGGACAAAATAAGGTAGACACTAACCATCAGTCCGCCCCCGACAGCGAATTACGTCCGATGCATATCAGGCACAGGTTTCTTCCGAAGATGCGCACACTGAGAGCTTTGGAGAGCCAATCAAGACCACCAACTTTGACGGCCGTCAATCTCCAAACTAATTGACCATTGTTCCAGTTATAGGGCGCAAAACTACCAGTATCTAATATAGAATTGTGCCTTCAAAATGCTCAGACACATATTCTCCATTCCAGATACGAATACGACGACCACTACTTCCTGACGGACCCTCGCGAGTTCATCTACGAGTTCTTCCCGCTCCAAGCCGACTGGCAGCTGCTGAAGACCCCCATCACGCTGCATGACTTCGAGGAACTGCCCTTCGTGCGCTCGCTGTTCTTCCGCTACGGACTCTACTTCAGCGATCCTAACACTAAGGCTGTTATGTACACAGACTCCACTGGTGAGTGTGTTAACAAACAATTATTGAAGGGTTTTTGGGTTTTTATTTATTTATTTAATCTTTAATGAACAAACAAGTACAAAAGGCGGACTTAATGCTAAAAGTATCATCTACCAGTCACCCACAGGGCGAGACAGAAATACTGTTAGCGGTACAACATGTTAGGTTAATCTTGAATAAATACTCATACACGTATAATACCAATATTCATAATTAAAAACATACATAAACAGATACAAAAAACCTAGAGATACTTAAATACTCAAAGTGATGACATATTGTAAGTCTAATTGCATACAATTTGACATACAATTTTACCGTAATTAGATAACTTCGGCAAAAAGACCGATTGACATTACAGCATCTGAATACCTTTGTAAATACATGCAATAAAAAAGGGAAAAAAAATGTTGGCAAACATGACAACGATAGTAAGGAAGCCCGAAGCACGGCAAAAGAATGGTAGTATTTTCGGTTCGGTTCGGTTTCTTGCAGTGGTATTTTCGGTAAGATATAATGAATAGCCTTCCATAATATAGCGCTCCTCCCTGCTAAGGAAGAAATGCGAAGGCGACGCCTTGGGTGTTGTCCCTGGGGTGTATTTGTCCGTGAACAGAAGTAAAAACTCTCCATCCGGACAATCACTACATGCATTGAACGCGAAACCGCAACAATTTATATGCCAATACGTTCTTGTACGCTAGATATATTTCCTAGAATGAAATCGCAGTAGGGTCACAAATAAATAGACAAAAAAAAAACACGATCAGAAAATTCCATTTATACGTGCATCATCACCAAAGAGCGCGCGGCCTCGTTTCGCTTAGACCGAACCACACCGAGATCAGGTTACGCACACCTGCATGCGCCTGTACACGGACAGGCCCTTCTGTATCTAATTATTTTGTGGTAGGGCTGAGTGACCCCCAAGCGAGATATCTTCTATTCTTGAAGTGTCAATTGCATGTTCCCGCAGGTGCGGCGACTATGCGCATAGCCATGCCGGCACACATGCAGAGCTCGCTGATCTTCCACTACAACCTCAAGTTCTACGACACCGAGGGCGACGGCTTCGACGGCGTCAGTCTCAAGAGATTCGTCATGCAGGTATTTGTTTATTTGGCATAGACAACAGTTGAGAATCTATGCATTTATATATTACAATAATAGTACTGGAGACGAACTAGATTGACAACCTAAATAGCATATACGTACGGCATCATATACATTAGCGGTTGTTGTTGCTGTTGCTGCTTCTATCCCTAAAATGAGAATTCATATACAACGATAGATTACAAATAACAGCCCGTAGGATAATACCGAGCTTAAGTACCGTATTTATACTTTCCTTATTCAAATCAACAACGAGCTACATTGAATTAATGAATTAAATATTTCTAGAACCTATCTACCATCTCCATTCTCCCTCTGATTATTTAACCGCAAACTACAAAAATCAACTTATGAATGCTACTATAAAATTTTTACGACATGAGTACTTTTACTTGTCTTGATCTAGTTTTACCTTATATGTATAGGTAATCAGTTTAATTGAAATTTTTATGTTAAATTACGACCACGGCATTCGACGTCTGCTGTATGGTCCTTCGAGCCGGGTTTTGTTTTATTTGTATTATATCTTCTAGTTGTCATTACCAATAATACATAGTTAGTAGTAATTCTAGTTGTCATCATCTGATGATGTTGGTGATGATGTTCATTAGCGGCCACTAATGATAACGGTTCATTTCTAAGTAAAGTCGCGTTAACTTTCTCGAGCGGTTTTGATCGAAAAAACTCACAATAAGCACACTGTTACTCGGCCGTTATATTTAGATATCTTGACTATTAAAAGGCCATTAAAAGTTACATAAAAGCTTTGCTGAAAAGTCAATTGAAAACACAAAGAGGAAGATACGTTATGATCATACAATCCAAAAACTGGAAAATGACAATGATGTATGAATGACGTGCAAGTAAACGAGTCGCTTTTATATTGATCTGAAATTAGGTTCATTGGACCTATTTATTTCCGACCACTTTCCGTGCCATATCTCTTGTTGTTTTATTCAAAGAATAAAAAGTTTATTTTCTGTGAAATAATGCCTTAGTAACATTACCTTTGTTAGAATTAAATGCGAATATAACGTACGTGTTCTGTCCTGTCCCAGTCGGTGGTGGGCAACGTGGTCTCCTTCCGGGTTCACGCGCCGTGCTCCGGAGCCTTCCTACTGGATATCTTCGCCAACGCCGTCACGCCACGGGAGTACCTCACCGGGGAACCTATGAAGTTCAAGAGCGTTTGCAAGTTCAAGGTCAGTTTGAAGTTTTATTTCTAACAACAGGAAACAATTCCTGACGCTTTTTCACAAATAAATGAGATTTTAAAAATGTGTGGGTACAGTCAGCATAAAAATGATGTGTTAACAGAGTAGTCAAAAAGGTATTGACGGTTTGACAAACGCGCAAATGAGAGTGTCGTATGATGCGTCACTAAAAGAAGTGATATACCTACATTTTTCATCCGGTAATGTAAGGTTCCTTTTTTTGAATACTTTAGACATTATTTGATCAATCATTCTGTGGTATGCACTCATCATTTAGATGCCGACCGTACCATCGGTCTTAATTAACTCAAAACAATGACTATAAGTGATGTCAATTTTTATGCGCATGTGCAGCTGTGTGCTGTGTCACTCTTCCATATCTTAGGCATAATAAGTTCAGATGTAAAGTTTGCGTTTCTGTAAGTAGTTTAGGGTGTGTTGGCAGATTATGTGTGTGAGGGTTGAATAAACCTTTTATGTGAATTCCTAAATAATTGGAGCTACTTCGGCAAAAATATTCTGAGACTACAATTTTACTCAGACTCATCTAGATAGATAGATAGATATATATTCTTTACTGCACACAAAAACAACAGAAATCAACAGCAAAGAAACACAGATTACCGATAATGTACAATTTGGGCGGCTTTATCGCTAAAAAAATCTCTTCCAAACAACCCACTTCAACCCACTAGCCGTCGACTTCATGTGTATACTTATTTATTATTAAATAAAAACTCACTATCTTTCCTGGTGTTCCAGATCTGTTGTGCAGAGCTGCAGACGGTGATGGTCCCGCTGCCGGACTGCGCGAGCGGCGAGTGGGGCCCCACGAAGGCCACCAGGCTCTTCGGGCTCGTGCCCATCACGCACCAGGTAACATTCTGACACTTTTCTTGCGGCGCCAAGTTTTGGAGAGCTTCATATTTGAAGATCCGAAAACTAGAAAAGACATTCGGTCTTGGCTTCAGGCGGGAATCGAAAACGCATCTTTCGCAAATGACTTTTTCTGGGAAACGCTAAACAATGATAATAACAGTGATAGCTTTTCATCTTAATCGGAAGTTAAATATTTGAAATAATATTTCTTCCGGGTGTTGAAGGTATACTTTAACATTGATGGAATCACCCTGGCTCATAGGGTAAATATACCAGAAGGATTGGGTCGGTTTGCCAATGGTCTCGGTAGCTCGTATGGGTCAGGTTGGCGGGTGTATGGTTCCCAAAATAATTGAAACTATACTCTATGAATGTTTCATATTAGTTATATTTGTACTGAAAAAAATATTGAATGTACTTCAAACATAGGTTAAGAAAATACGATTTGAAAGTGAGCAGGGATTCTGACGTCAGGATGGCGGGTGAACTTTTTTCTGACCAATTTGTGTCGCGCATATTAGGTGGTATCATTAATGAACGGTCTTTTATTTTTCCTGTGCACCTCCGCAGTCAGAGACAATCGTTTGTAATTTTGAAATATATTTAAACTGGGTTTATTTTGACAAATGTATGAATGGTTGTGTGTGTAGGAAGCGCTAGTTTTCGCGGGTCGCGAGCTAGAGCTCCAGTTCCGCATGTCGCGTCCTCTGGCGGACTTCATGGCGACGCTGCACAAGAACGCCGTCGACGAGAAGCGCCTCTCCAAGTACGTGCATCAGAACGTTTCTGATGACATCGTGTCTTTCTACATCACCTTTCCGGAAGAAGGTAATTGGTTTTTCTCATTTTCTTTACTAGATAAGTCATAGGAAATATCAAATAAGTACAGGTCAAAATCATAACCCTCCTTTTTGCTACGCCGTAGACGAGGGAAAAGGAATCAAAGTGAAATATTGCAAAAAAAAATACATTTGGCGAAGATCGAAATAATGAAGGGAATGGCTTCTAACAGCCTGAGGAGCTGTTGACTGAACCTAATTTTAGAACCACTCCGTGTTTCATTTAGCACGTTGAAAAGTTGGTTCTGGCTGATGGCAGTCTATGCTCAGTCAGAAGCCTGAGGGCAACTTGATAACCTTACATACTTATCTAACTTAACTTTTGCCCTCCCGATGAAGGCCGTGCAATGCAGGCACACTGGCCGGCTAGCTTCCCAGTGGTTCCATCTGTGATGAAGCCAAGAAATCAAAACCATAAGGAGGAACATATCAAATTTAAGGAGAATACCTCTACATTGACTTACGTCGTCACAGCATAATTCAAATACACCATTTCCTATTTCCCTCCAGGTCAATACGGGCTCGACATCTACACTCGCGAGCGCAACGGCCCCACTGCGATACACCAAAACGGCTCCACCGAGAAGGAGAAACATCTGCTGACGCATTGCTGCAAGTACCTCATCAACAGCAGCAAGAGAAACTGACCATTTAACATATAGGAATTTGACGAATTAACCCATAAAAGAATTTGATTGTAGAAAAATTCGATAGCGCTTCTACTACTTAATGCGCAATGTAGAATTGGTATGATTGGAATTAAATCGACGCTTTAGAAGTCCAGTCATGCAAAACCTTCATGGTAAAAGCTGTTGAGGCATCTAGGTAGGGCCCTTTTTAGCCAAAAGACAATAGCGCGCAGGTCGCTTTCGCTCATGAAATTCATCATGTAATATCACTTATGACATAAAACGGACCGCACCCTTAGCTATATGACACCAGATCGACGACAAGTCATGTCCTTTAATAGGTACATTAAGTCACCATCAGAACATTTAGAGTTGTCTAATAAATCTATGAAATCTCTGAAATATGAATCTATAAAATAAACTTTATTTCTAAAAGTACTATTGTATTGTGTAGTAATGTAGCAAAAATCCTGGGATTGAAAAGAGATGACTACTTTTGTTATGTAGATGTCATGATCATAGTTCAGTTCAGTCCAACTTCAGGTTTTAAATTTTGTGAATGTTGTATGTAATGTTTGGTACGTAAACATGGTACATAAATCGTTTACTGTAAATTATGTAGTTCTACTTTTAGAAGTATAACATACGTACGTATGTTATAACATACGTAACCATCTAATGGTGCAACTATGCTTAAGAGTAGAGTGGTGGTGTGACGCGGTTGTACTTTACTTTCTGGTAATGTATTTGAAACGAAATATACCCAAATGTAGATATTTAACGATATTATTATGTAGATTAAATAAAATCCGTCCGGTAAGGTAATTGTAATCATTTATTTTTAAATTATACTAATAATGTTACATTCTATGTCATTTGTATATGGAAGTGAATGTCAGAACATAATTCAAATATTTTATTTTGAGAGTGGTTGTGCAGAAGCAATTAAATTGCTTTTTATAAATTTTAGTTAATACATTCGTTATATTTTGTACCTATAAACTTTATAATTTAAGTATTTTTGTAGTACTTCATGTTTTATTTTTATAAAATGTATCTATCACTGTTCATAGAAAAATATCAGAGATATTTAATCATACGCTTAACATATAAAGAAATACGGAATAGATTGCTCTATTTTATTATTACTACAGTTTTAATTTGATACACGCACACAATGAAATACAGCAATTTATTAACTTTAGAATAGTTAACAATGGATATAATTACATAAACGTCTAATTTATAATGTATTTTATATTTAATATAAACGCGGCAATATAATTATGTAAATTTTATAAAATATATGGCATGTTATTTTTCTAATCGTTTTTTTAATCAGATCCATGTTTTTGTCCGTAGGACTACGCTTACGAACTAAGATTCAAAATTAGTCTTTACGTCATGATTATAAAGCACCTTATTCAGTGGGACGGCACACGTAACTTAACACATAAGTTTACTTTCTATTAGAAAAAAATATACACAGCAAATGAAACTAGTTAGTTAATAATATGCATGCAAATATTTTGTATACATTTACCTAACATAACCTTTTCCCTTATTCAATCTTAAAAGAATAGCAATATTTCAGATCACAACCATACAAAGAAGTTTCATGACTTTTTCATAAAAGAAAAAAACTTAAAAGTACTTACACCAGCTGAACACAAAATATCATAATCACTTTTTCTTACATACTACCTTTATACTAAAGATTCAACATGAGCAAGCTATGAACAAATATTTTGAGTACATTTTTTGAGCATTTTCAACATCAGTCAAAATTCTGTTAAAAAACTATAGGAGTATAATAATTATGCGAGATCTAGCCAGTATTTTTTTTTATAGTTTTATGACAAAGCGCGCCATTTTATTTGGCACGGTTACTTCTACTTTGCATCTAGAATACCAAGAGTCTACTCAAGTATGTCCGAAAACGTGACAAAAACAATTTTAGTTTGACATGTATGGTGATTATTTGCACCATATTTTACTATTCAAAATACTTAGATAGAATATTTTTGCTTTCTAAAGTTTCGTAAGTTTTAACGAAGTAGACTCCCAGGAACCAGCCTGTCCGTGGTTTTCTTTTAAATACCTGAACAATTGGCCATAAATCATTGATTGGATGCGGGCTACACATACAAATGGCTACTCTGGAAAACTGGCGGTGGCCTAGTTTCACCGGTCTTAACGTGGCTGATTTTTTGCAGGTGGGGATTCGACCACACCGTTAGTGATGATGTGTTCTAAAGTGCTATAACATGATTCAAACTTAATGGCGGCTGTGAACATCGCGCGAGTCGATGCGCAGAACACAAATTAAGGTGTCAGCGGGTAGCGAGGTGAGGGTCAATCTTGCGCACTCGGTGCTCGCAGCTAACTTCCGAGCCGCCATTAAGTTTGAATCACACTACTCTTTAAGTATTTCTCCCTGTAGTATCAGACCAGTCCCTTTGTAGCGTCGAGTGTGGCGCGCCGCTCCACCCCGCGGATGAGCGAGCCCAGCAGTCCTTCCATCTCGGTGGCCGTCTCGCGCAACTGGCTGTTGTCGAAATTTGACTCTGTAATTAAAAAAAAACGAATACAATAAAACAAAAACATAATATACGCTCACGACTATATTCCAAACGGGTTATTCAGAGGCACGTCATGCGTGCATTCAGAAGCCCACATTTCGACGAGAAGTTTAAACTTGATAAGAGGCGAGCCTCCCTCCCTCCTTATTATAGTATTTAAGTCTATTATTAAGTGTATTTTTGTTTGTTTGATTAAGTTTTTGACGATTTGAAAGCACTTGTAACAGGTCTATTTAAATAAAGATATTCCTGATTCTGATTCCCGCAATTAATCGTGTTGCTTGGGTTTTTATCTGTTTTCCTTCTCCGGGAAGTTAGCAAATTGTATAAGTAGAAGGTGTTCCGGTCAGACTTGAACTCAGGATCATATGGTTCCAAGCCAGACTGTTAAACCACTGGGCCACGACGCTATACATCCTACTAATATTATAAATGCGAAAGTTTGTATGTGTGGATGTGCCATGTTGCTCTTTCACGTAAAAACTACTGGATGGATTTTAATCGGCCCACACTAAAAGGTTCGGTAATTCGTTCCTGTGTCGTGCTATCCAGCCATGGAACGCTCTTCCTGCATGTGTTTACTTCTTCTCTTGTCTACAACATAATTATCTGGACCACACTGCTGCCACGGCCGTAGAAGAAAGACGGAAGTCACCTGTAACCATATGTGAAGCATATTATCAGCTGCCAGTTTAGGTGTGTGCGTGATTAGCACGTGTCATGGGCGCTGTCACACGAAGAAAAATGGCGCAGTTTGACGCACCTAGTGTGTTTGTGTGAGTGTACACCGTACAGCACACATGCAGGCCTTCAAAATGAGATTGACCAGCAAAGTAGTTGTGCATTACTGTGCTTGTCAACCCCATATCTGGACCTCACGACTGCTTCCCATCAGGTGGAGTGAGGTCATCTTGAAGACCACAATAAAAAAAAAACACAGTACAGTACAGTATTCAGTACAGTATATAGTACAGTACAGTATACAGTACAGTACAGTACACACTACAGTACAACACACGAAATTGTAGTAGCTTGCATGCTTTACATTTTTTAATGTGATGTTCTGTCCGTTTTTCTTTTACGTTCGTGACTGCTGCTTCCTATTAGGTGGAGTGACGCCATTTTGAAGAGCACAATTAAAGTTTATTTCTCACCATCGACAGCGAAGTTATGCGTGAGTATCTGCTGCAGCCGGTCCAGCACGGTGTCGAGGTCGGCCTTCAGCTCCTTCACCCAGACCAATGCAAATAGACATGTTCATGCACACAAATGTTTGTACTGTGCGGGGATCGAACCCGCGACTTTTGGAGTAGTAGCCGACTTTTCAACAATAACACCAATCGGTCGTCATAATTATAATCTCATCTTAACTCACCATCGACAGCGAAGTTATGCGTGAGTATCTGCTGCAGCCGGTCCAGCACGGTGTCCAGGTCAGCATTCAGCTCCTTGACCTTGTGGTTGGAGGCGGCGACGCTGCGCAGGTCGGCCGCGAACCGGCGCTCCGTGGCGCTGATGGACTGGTTGTTGGGCTCTACTGGTTGCGGCTTGGGAGGGACTGATTCTTGGTCTGAGAATTAAAAGAAAATCTATTTTACAGCTTATTGCATGATTTATTCAATGGATGGACAGATCAGTTCAACATTCTATATCAACCTGAAGATTGTCTGAAAGAGATCGCTCCCTAGCGATAAGACCGCCTAAATTGTGCAACTGTAATGAAGAATATCTTTCTACCTATACTGGACTCACTCACAAAGAAAACTATTCTACAACAATGTTTACAGAGAATTAAGACGTACAATTTAGGCGACCTTATAACGCTAAAAGCAATCTCTTCCATACAATTTTTCGGTCGAGACACAGGACACGAAAAGTAGATCAGGTGGTGCAAGATGATCAGTGAATGGTGGGTATTAAGATATCAAATATAATTTGATACGAGCAATTTGATACAGTATGAGCGAATTAATGTTAAAATCCAAGAGTTCTTTATTCAAGTAGTCCATTTTACATACTTCAAAATAGTTAAAAAACAGTCATATAATTTTAATAATAATTGGAACTGGTTGAATAAAAATGGAATGAATGAAGTGACAACGGCGGGCTTTTATGAGATATTCATTGAATACTTTTGGCCATCATTTTGAATCTGTATCGAGGAATCTTATTCAAATATTGTAGTATGTATGTTGCACTATAGGGTTGTGATTATATGGGCCTTGTTCAATGAAATCTCTGAATGATTTAACTAGAATAAAATGTCCAAGATAGTAACACCACATACCAGTATAACATGAGATAACATAAAAAATGTCCAAGATAGACAGTAACACCACATACCATTATAACATGAGATAACATAACACGATCATTCCCCTAGTGGGTTAGTCAGAGGCACACTGATTGTTGCCGTCACAGTAAACGGAACGTGGTAAGGGGCGAGCCTACCGCGTTTATCCAGGTTGCCTGGGTTTTTATATCGGTGTTTTCCATCACCGGAGAGTTAGCCGCAAATTGTACAATGAACACAAAGTAGGTGTTACATACCATTATACCAGTGACTAATATCATTCATGGACATAGTAGACACTGTATCTGAAGCGGCGTGCACCACAACTGGCTTCAAGGCATCCCCGGACATCGTCAGAAGCTCAGTCTGCTTGGAAGCCACCGAGAAGTTTCCGGAGTCTAGACTCAGCACTCTTGGCTGAGTCTTGAGGTTCTCGGAGACTTTGGACTGCTTCTCGTCTACTATAGGGATCGGGCTGAAGAGGTCGAATGCTTGAGGGCGCTCGGCTTTGTCTGCTGATGTCGCTTCTTGAGGTTTGAGGGGTTGCAGGGAAGTTGATAGGTTTTCCTGAAATTTAATGAACTCATTAGATTATCTAAAAATCAACCAGCCTTTATTGTTTTGTTCCACTGCTGTGGCGCGAGCCATACTCCAACACGCGGAATCAGTGCGGATTGTTGCAGTATTGTAAGCAAGTGATAAACTTTCTATCTGATGTTATCAGCCCTACTAAGGCTTAGCGACTGACTTGCTTAACGTTAAAAAAGTTCAAATATCTGAAAATAATTTAAAATAGAATGTCTGCGACAAAAACCTAACGCAATTTTGAAGAATCCCGTGTTGTTTTGTACGAGCTAGGCCAAAGATGGCCATAAAAATACAGGGACACCATAATTTCTAACAACTTAATTCTGAAATATCACTTTTGAAACAACATTCAAGAAATAGAAGCGTCTTATAAAAATTGGTCCCGTTAAATGATAGTCGCGAGGGTTCTTTTATACCTTGAACATCTTGAGCCGGTTAATCTGCGTGGATATCTGAGCTCGATGGACGCTGACCTTCGCTTTCAGGTCGCTTTCGTCGGACTCCTTAGAAACGCTCTCCAAGTGAGCTACGAGTTCTTGCAGAGCACTGAAATAATGAGCCACATTTAGATTTATATTTTTATCGAATGTTCTGGCGAGCCAGTCAGGAAAAATAAAAGTCGGTCGCCCAAAGGCTAGATGGGCAGATGATATTCAGGACATAGCTGGTCCAAACTGGCTGAACAAGGCCATAAACAGGAACACATAGAAGGCTCTGTAGGAGGCCTATACCCGAAAGGGATCCCTAATTTAACGAATATAAATTTAAGTGTAATTGTAAAAACTGGTTTTAAGTATAATAAAGGCTAAATAAATCAATCAATTCTAGCGAGTACTCGAGATCATGAGTCAAGGAGAGTGTGAATTCGAGTTCGAATGTGGCAGGAACACGTCTTTGTGTTCATTTAATTCACTTGCGTCTTATTTTCCAGTGATAGGAAACACTTATAAACATCGGATGACGGTGGGAGGTTCGCCTTTTCCAAATGTCCACCAAGACGGCAACAGTCGGCGTGTCTCTACCAAATTGTACAATTAACACGAAGTAGGTGTTCCAGGCCAGACTGTTAACATTTGCGGTTCGGTGTAATGGTGAAGAAGTTGGCTACTACACCAAAGGCCACGGTTTCGATCCCCGCACAGTACAGATATTCGTGTGCATGAACATGTCTATTTGTACTGGTATGGGTGTTTTCTATGTATATCAAGTAGGCATTTACAAAAAAAATGTATTTAAGTATGTTTATTCGTTGTCTAGTATTCCATAGCATTTAGTTGCTTTATTATTCAAACTTGATAACTTACCAGTTATTGTTTTCTAAATTGTTGATAATATCCTGCAGCACCGAGGCCGGGTTATTGACCCCGTTCCCGGAGGCTTTACCCACGGTAGAGGTGAACATCGCCGGTTTCCCGTCCTTTCGCCTTTTCATGGTCCCGTGATTTTCAACCTTATCCAAACTCTTTTTAGATCCTTTCTTCGTTAATTTCTTCTTTTTCGTTCGCGTACAGAAGAAGAACCGTTTCATGCCTCTTATGAAACTGAGACATTCTTGTGGCTTTATCTATAAAAATAAATTTCAATATTTAAAAAAAAGGAACGATTTTCGTATTTGATTCTTATGATGTTGGTCCCACATCATCATAAGAATCAAATACGAAAATCGGTAAAACCAGAACCAAAATTCCTGTCTAGTGTTATCGTCCGGCATCAGATTTATAGCATATATCAAATTTCGAAACATAAATATTGCAAAAAAAAAAAAAAAGCACAATTTATAAAGACTTGCACTGTAACATGGACATATCATTAGACTGTTAAGTTTACACAATAGTTAATAAAACTTTAGGTACTGAAATCTGTTTCTAACTCGCTTCGAGAATTTGGCAAGGTCTCAAAAAAACAATTTTTATTTATTTTCTAAGTATACCTTCCACATTTTAACTCGCTACACTGCAGGAGCAGTGTGTTGGCAAGTTTGCACTCATTTCCCATTTATTAATGTATACCTAAATCTAAACTTACCTAAAATATCTGTAAGTATTACAAAACATAGTATGTACAGGTATTTACCTCCGAATTAATGATCTCTTGCACTAAATGCGTTTTCTTGTGCCCGCTCGCAACTGTAAGGTCCTTGTCATACAAGTAGCACTTCTCACAGAAGTACACGTCACTGCATTTCGTGCATTTGAATATCAGCACCTGATGATAGATTTAATTACATAATGTTATTGCAATAAATAATTAAATTCACCTGGAGTCGCAAGCATTCATAAAAAATATGTAAGTACTGATATTACGTTTTTCTTGAATAAAAATAGCAGCACGCAATAAAAAAAAAATACCATATACCTACAAAATATTTATTTCAGTTTCTTACAATAACTCATAACATAACCTAACTTCGAAAATTTCATATGACTAGCCTTATGGAGCACTGACTGGTTAGATCTATCTACTCTCTGTAAAAACTCTGAGTAAATCTATCTAATGACACCTACCAAACTAGAGTTTCTGATTATGATTAAAATCCATCAAGTCGTCCAGGCTGCAGAGCATACCAAATCCTTATACATATGTCACCGGAAAATAATAAGAACCGTCAATTTATAAATTTCCTAGGAAATTTATCAACTTTCGTAGGATTCTAAACAAGAGATAAATTGTATTATTTTACGCCCACATTTCCGGAAATTTATAAATTTGCGACGACCCGTGGTAAATTTATCAACTTACGGATATCTATCCGTAAGATTCTAAACGGTTCGACTAATCACAGAAGAGCTTTTAATTTTACGCTTTTATAAATTACGGAAAATAACACACTGCTCTCTGATTGGTCGATGTTGACAGTAGCAATGCTTGTGTTCGTAGATTATTTATTTATTTATTTATTTATTTATTTTCTTAGGATAGCTAACAGCTTACAAAAATCAACAATAGCAGCTAAAAGTAAAACACAATAATTAATAAGCAAGCTAGCAAGTACTTGGCTTGTAATTATGGTACAATCACACTTGCCAAACTGTACATTTATTAGTTTCGAATACCTACCTGTCTGGACTTTTACTTTAAAACTGGGTAGGTTTAACGGGTTACTTTTTACAATTGGAAATAGTAAAGCGATTTTTTGTATCCTATCCAGTAATTCGTATCGTTTAGTATAATACCAATAATATCGTTTTTGGCGTGGCTGTTTCATGCTTAATAGCTTATTTCATCGAAATTGCAATAAAGAATAAACCAGCCACATAAGTTGGCTGTGTCCTGCATTCATTCAAAATGGAATAACAGTGTGTAAAAGACAGACAAGAAAATGTTTTATTATTGTTTTACTTCATAATAATATTTACATAACTTCATGATTTCTTGTAAAATAATATTTGCAATTTGTAAAAAAAATTAAAATCGTGTTTGAAGTATTTATTGAAAAAAAAACGTATCAAAATGTTTATTGTCTTCCTACATTAATGAACACTAGTACTCATTTATTGACATTGCAAATCAAACAAAATCGAATCAATTTAAAAAAATATATTCCGCCCTCACTATTCTTCTTATAAATTAAAATCCACCTCAGCGTTAAGCCCACCTCTCACCATCTTCGGGAATCAGATGCCTTATATATAACATATCACGTAATTTTGGCTCCGCGACCGGTTTTCCATTGGGCCATAATATACACAGCTTTTTTTATTATTATAGTGGTCTTCAAGATGACCTCACTGCACCTGATGGGAAGCAGCCGTGAGGTCCAGAGATGGGGTTGACAAGCACAGTATTTAAGAACTACTTTGCTGGTCAATCTCATTTTGAAGGCCTTCATAAATGCCACACCCCGCTTAAAAAACCCGGGATTGTAGGAAAAAGGAAACACATGCTCTGGAAGAGCGCTCCATGTCTGGATAGCACGACACAGAAACGAATCACGAAACGAACCTTTTCGTGCGGGCCGACAGTCGCTGGATCATGTGTGGATGTTGACGCAGCCCAGCGCGTGTGGTGCGGGAGTGGAAGGGTGAGGATGGGATCAGTTGTAACAACTCGTCAGAGCATTCGCCGTTGTAAAGGTGGTAGAGGACACTCAACCTGGCAATGTCTCTACGCAGTTGGAGAGGCTCCAGGAATAGTTGCCTCTGGGTTACCAATGATGCGGATAGCGCGTCGCTGCAACCTGTCGAGAGCTTCTAGCAAGTACTTGGCGGAACCGTCCCAGAAATGAGAGCAATATTCCACACACGAGCGAACTTGTGTCTTATACAAAAGACAGAGCTGCAGGTTCAGGATTCCAAGTTTACGGGATGCTGTTATGATAATGCTCTTGATGTAGTCCCGTTGGTTGGGGTTGCTGCGAACATCCATGCCAAGGATGTTGAGGCTATCCTTCACTGGTAGTGGGGTGCTCTGAAGAGTGGGATGGGAAAGGAATGGCGACGTTTTGGCAGTGAATGCGCACACATGTGTTCTCTTGGCGTTGAACTCAACGAGACTGCGTTCTCCCCATTCAGAAATGCGGTCCAGCACTCCGTCAAGCTCAACAACAATACAGCGCCTCCTTTTCTCGATAGCGGTTCGCTTTGCCACAGGGCACTCGAAATAACGCGAGTGGACTGTGCTATCATCCGTGTGATAACATGTCATTGATATGCAGAAGAAACAAAATCGGCGATAAGACGGTACCCTGTGGCTCCCCGGCATTAATCTGGAGGAAACGTGACTCACGTCCGTCACAGCGGACACAGATTCTTCGTCCCTCCAGAAACCCAGCGATCCAGTCACAAAGACGAGGAGACAGTCCATATGCCGGAAGCCTGGAAAGAAGCGATCAGTGCCAGACACGGTCAAAAGCCTTGGCAATGTCAAGACTGACAGACAAAGATTCGCCGTGCTTGTCCATAGCCTCACCCCATGAGTGCGTTACGTACGCTAGGAGATCACCCGTGGATCGTTTCGGTCCAAAGCCGTACTGGCGGTCGTGAATAAACGAGTGGTCTTCTAGGTAGCAGGTGAGCTGTGCATTTATAATCCAACCAAACACCTTAGCAAGGACTGAGGTTACAGCTATTGGACGGTAATTGGCTGGGTCTGACCGGTCCCCCTTTTTGGGAACAGGTTGAACGTTCGCCTCTTTCCAAGCCCGCGGCACAAGGCCTGATGTGTAGGAGAGGCGGTTAACAAGATGCGTAACCTGTTGGCACGTGCTCACAAATGAAGACACCCCTACCGCGAACCCCCCGCTTGCTACGCCGCCTGCGCTTCGTTGTAATAAATAATAATAACAATAATGTTGTCGCGAGTATCCAAAATCACAGGAATCTAAAGACGCAAGTAAACAAGTAAGAGAACAAGTAACAAGAAGTAAGTGAAACGTAAATAAACAAGAAAGATATACGACCACGCTCAGAGACGTAATAAGTTAATTTTTAAATTAAAAGTTTGAGTCGAGTTTAAAAATCGTCCCTATTCGCAAAACCGTAAATGTCATAAAATAATCTTAAGAGTTTCAACGCGGTTACGGCACGCGGGCAAAATAGTATATTGATTAACATTAAAATTTGATAAAAACAGCCTGGATGACGTTAGAAAAAGCCAAGTATGGACTCGTTACAAATAAACAATTTACAGAAAACAGCCAACGTACACTGGCTGTTTTTTACGAAACTCCATTCCAGATACCTCCTAACATTTTCAAATTTGGATGAAACAGCCATAAAGCAGGCTGACTTATGCAATATAGGTAAGGCAGTTTGCTTCAAAATTGGCTGCATTTTGCACCATGATGCCTGTTTTTTACAAAATATTTTTTGTTAAATGGCTGCATTTGACGGTTCATATCTCCGCCGTAAGAAGAGATATCGAAATGGCTGTTTTTGCAAAAAATCCGGCATGTCGAATTTAGTATGGCTGTATTAATAAGTCGATTTTCGAAAAAGTGCCACATGGCTGCTTTCTGCAGAACTAGGTCCAATTAATAGGCTGATAACCCCTACTTAATCAAAATAAGACAGCAGAAATCGTGTTTTACGACATCAAAAAGTTTATAAAAAATGAAATTCACTTATAAAATATAACATACAAAACATGGCATACCATCTCGATCATATCCCAAATGGGGTAGTCAGAGTCACACTGAGTTCCCGTCACGGTGAACGAACGGAACATTCAGAAGCCCACATTGCACCGAGGGAATTTGAACCCATCGTGGTAAGAAGCGAGAATACCGCCGTTATCTGGGTTGCTTAGATTTTTTATCGGTGTTTCTCATCGCCGGAGAGTTAGCCGCAAATTATACAATGAACACGAAGATGAATTGTTCTTAACTGTCTCTGTCAACATCGACCAATCAGAGAGCAGTGTGTTATTTTCCGTTATTTATAAAAGCGTAAAATTAAAAGCTCTTCTGTGATTAGTCGAACCGTTTAGAATCTTACGGATAGATATCCGTAAGTTGATAAATTTACCACGAGTCGTCGCAAATTTATAAATTTCCGGAAATGAGGGCGTAAAATAATACAATTTATCTCTCTTTTAGAATCCTACGAAAGTTTATAAATTTCCTAGGAAATTTATAAATTGACGGTTCTTGTTATTTTCCGGTGACACATACACATTGACATACATAACCCTCCTTCTGGCGCAGTCGGGTGAAAATTTTCGTAAATAAATGTCACATACAGTCAACGGCACATCACAGCAGCTACCCTTTTTCTCTAGCTCTTGCCAAAAGAGTCAAGACTGTTCGAAAATGGGTAGCCTGATGTGCCGTTGACCGTACACGCACGCAGCCCATACATTGTGGTAATTGGTAATGAAGAACCACTGGCAGACCTTCCTTCAATGAAGTATACTGAGCTGAGGCTGAACTGAGTACCAGCTCGACAGCAGGCAAGTTTAACAGATATATGAGGGCCGATCCCGGCGGCACTGCAATGCCGGGCCGACCCGTGACGGGAGTGGAGCGAGCCCCGAACATCCCGTCGATTTTCAAAAATCAGTTTAATATACTGGTCCCCCTGTGGGGGAACTTTCAGATATTAAGCTGAAAAGAACAGATACTACACTTTGATCTTAGCCAAAAGGCCGAGAAGCGATACCTAAATAGTTTGTATGGGGGAAGGTCATTCAACGAAGAAAAATCTTAATAGCGTCGGCTAGGAAATTGCGGAGCTAAAAATTATACCGCCATCTAGTGACATATTTAGGCGACTGTCAAAAAGTTGCAGAATGTTTTCAGCTCACAGAGCTACCTTGCGGCGCAGACCTTCCAACATGGGACGGAGATTAGTTTGATATTTTAATTTTTCCCTACCATAAGCTAGGTAAAAAGAAGGGTTATGTAAGGATGACTCTCAATCTAAACTTCATAACATAATTTGATAAACGAATTAACATTAGATGCATTTCACTAAGAGAGGTTTCACAGTATCCTCTGAACCTTAAATATAAATATTGAATCAAATTCAATATGGCTGTAACTATTAATTGTTATGTGCACACGAATAAATGGAGGGTTTGTTGACAACACCCTGTACACAAAAGAGAAACAAATCAACAACATCTTAAAATTTGAGGTGGGTTGAGCTTTACTCCACGTAATCGGGCCAAGTGCGATGTTGGAGATGTGTGAAGTCAGTGATTGAAATAAGTTATCAAGTCACCTTAAGGCCTCTTTACTCGGCTTATCAACTGACAATTCTATTGATGTCAGCTGAGACTTACTGCTTGGCGTGCACGTCACAGTTGCCCAAAAAATACATCAGGTGGTCACCCAACCCATCTGAAGCCTGGCGTGAGTTGCGTGAGTAAATGGTCTAGTCTATACATTTACACTTTGATGGTAACAAGCGTGTTTTGAGCTTAATGTAAAACTGATGAGTAATATTTGTCTACTTCGATATATCTGATGGCGACTGTACACAATAATTTATTTATTTATTAAAGGCTGACAAAACAAGCTGCAGTCATTAAGGCACAACACAAAAAAAACAACATTTTGAGAGCTAGATCATAACTCTTAGCATGTGGTGTGCATGCTCTTAGTTCATTGAAATGAAGAGGGTTAATAATTTATAAATATATGCTCAACCCCTGTAGTGTCGAGTTGTCAGGCGCGCAAATGTTAAAGCATACCTGTTGAAGCGTCTGCTTGCAGGCGGCACAAACGCCGCCGCCGCCGCCCGGCCGGGCAGCCACTCGCTGCATGAGCGGCAACCAGCGCGCGCTGGAGCAGTGCTGCGTCGCCCACTCGGCCGCGGAGCGCGCGCTCACGCCGAGCATGCCTGCGCTCTGCAATGATGATTGAGCAGTTAGCTAGTTAGCTAACGCTAAAGTTAGTTTTTTTGGCACTGTACTAACATACTGTCTGTATTGGTTGTTTGTACAAAATAATGTATACTTGTGTCTAGTATCCTACAGAATACGCTCTGCTTGGGTTGGGGCAAGACAGGCTGTCTAGAATTAAGTCCAATCATATTCATTTATAGTTTTAACATAGCATTTGTTACTTTTAAAAATTTGCCATGGTACAGTGGGTCACATGGCCAGCATAATGCAGCAGTTGGAAAAATACTTTAATTGCTTTGAAAATATATGGTTTTACAAACTATCTGAGTTTAAATGTGCCTTCAGTACATATTACTACATTTAAAAACTTACTATAAGCAAGTGAAAATCAGTTGCAATAGGTACCAAAATAAATGGGCCAAAAGTTGGACTTCCTGGGAATGCGACATAGTACAGTTTATATAGCAATTTTCACCACCTAGCTCGTAATAGTACACATCCAAAGTGAATTTAAAACCTACATTGTTGATTGTTGGTTAGGGTAGTCTATTAGCCTATATGTATAATAATATGCTCCTGATTCTGCAGTTTTGCAGGACATCAAGGGCGTACCCAGTTAGGGGCAGGGGGGGGCAGCTGCCCCCCCCTAGAAGTCAATTTTCCTTACAAGTGGGAATTAATTTTTTTTTGTTTCAATATACCCGACCGACCATCTTTTCGAAACAGGTATGAGCTGCCCCCCCCCCTAGCTGAAATCCGGGGTATGCTCTTGCAGGACGTAATTTAGTTTGTATATTTATGTATTTTCTTTATAATAAATAAATAATAATAATACCTCAATTTAAGCAGAAAACATACCTTTTCAAAGCAAGCATCAACATCAGCTTGTATTTGCTCACTAGAAGAGTAGCCGAGGTAGGCAGGGAGGGCCGCCACATGGCTCAACAGCGCAGCCAGCCGACGTGGTGACACACATCCGTTATGGTCGGCGCTGCAGTTGGCTAGTGCAGCCCACTTGTCCAACACAGGCTCTTCACTCAGTATTATTAGGAGGGTTTTCGCAGCCAAAACTCTGACAGGCTCTTTTCTGTCTCTGAAATATGGCATAGGTTTTATTACAGATAATGTACAGTCAACATTATGACAGGCTACCCATTTCTAGTCAGTGCTCCTAGCAATATGGCAATGATATGTCATTTGGCAAGAGCAATATGCATAAAACAGAAATGAGAAGGCTGATGTGCTGTGCACTGTACACCACATATGACATCAAGTTTAACACAAAAATTTAGTAAAGCTCAGCCAGCTCTTTTAATGAATTCATCATTCTTTTATGTTGAAAAGTACCCATCAAGCAGCATTTTTCTCTGCAGTCATCAAAGTTATAAGGGTGCATTCACATCTAGAATTATTCTAGGAATTCTAGACGGTCTGCTCTATAAGATAGTGGATTGTGCAAGGTCACTTTGCTAGTTAACTTACTTGTCAAAAACATTAAGCAGTAAATTGATTAACAAATCAACAGTCAAATCAACGTCGCCAGAGAACAGTCCCTCTTTCTCAGCCGCAAAGTAGATGTCTGCCAGTACTGCTTCCAGTTCGGCCATGTCTAGGGACAGACTGCTCTCTGACAGGCTGAGTTGATGCCGGGCAAACACTCCAGAACTGATCCGTAGAGGAGGAACTGAAATGAAGTAAAGCATCATACATTAACAAAAAAAGACTAGACAATCAGAAGCCTACAGCTCTTCATACATGTTTTGTAACCAGTCTATTTGAAAAATTTAATTGCATACTTGACTACAAATGCATTATATGAGGCAAAACAATAACATGTGCTATTCTGGCTAGTTAGCTAATATTCAAGTAATTGGCTTACCGCGTAAATGAGTCTGTAAAGTGTATAACTTGAATGCAACCTTGTATACACTGTATTTCATGCCGTCATACTCCTCCAAAGATTGTATAATCTTCTGGAATTGTGGATGATCATACTGCTGCTTTCCAGTCGTGTCGCTGTAATAGATTATTCTCATAGATTATATGACTTTTCAAGGTGGTTTATAAGTAACTTTGGGCAACAGTGAAAGTATAAACTCACTCGACGTAACATGGGTATCCAACTTCATTTTCCACCTTTTTCCAATTGTTAGAAGCCATTTTACCGACAATTAAGGTAACATTTTATTTACTTAATTGATAAAATGTTTATTTCTATGTAATTCAAGCAAAAATACATGAAAAAGTTGGAATCATCGAAACCAAAACAGCCAACCTTTCGGTGACCGAGACCAACTGCCATAAATTATTCAAAAAAACTTTGGGTTTCACATTCTTGTTCAAGTGCCTCCTGTTGACGAATGAAAATAGTTTTCTGGTCTATGTCGACCAATGACGTTAAAGCGCAATGCTACAGAATGGCAGAGATTGGTTATTAATGTTAATACTTTTTTCTTTCACAATTATTGAAACGTCACATTCAGTTCAGAAATTCAAGTGACTTAGCTGACACAAGGTTCGTGTGTGTTCTAAAACGAGAGTGGTGTAGGGTGATTTCCCTCGGTGAGAAGAAAGAGACAGAACTATACAAAAGAAAGAGACCTGAGGGATAGATTGGTTTTATGAACGCTATCGAATGATTTTCAAAGAATGTTTTTGAACGGCTTTGGGTAATTAAGTTACTGTCAAACTTTCAAGCAGATTTTCTAAACAACGTTAGAGTTCAAGTAATTGAGAAAACTAAAATACTGGTGCTGTTCAGTTTGTCTGACAGAAACTTTCCCCGGAAGTAGCAAACCTTCTACCTGACAGCTGTCACGCACTTGTCAGTGTGAAAATTACTCTCACCCTAAACTGTGATTGTAAACTGTAGGGTACTCTCGGTTTCACTGGGATGATTTTATGAACGCGTCAGAGTAATACCCCCAGTGACTTTTACTCGTTTTTCTAGAACATTGACCCAACGACCTCACAGCTACTAGACTCCATTCACATTCTACAGACTATGTGCATTTTATTCTGCATCTAAATAAAAGTCCGATCAAAGAGCTTTCAGTGTGTCATTTCTTTTAGAAAGAAAGAAATAAAATTTATTTGACACATAACACACAAAAAAATAATAATAATTCAAACATAGAGAAATAAATAATATGAAACATAATAACATAATAATACATAATATTGTTCATTTAATTAAATTACGTTGTGAAGGCTACTTTCGAAAACCTACACAAAACCTCTCCGTTTGAATGTTATTGCATTGAAGTCAAATAATAATAGGAATAATTCAATTACTGCATTTAAACTGATATCAGATTTCACAACATAAATTTTATTGTGTCGGTGAGTTTTTTATATTTGAATTGGCTAAGTCATCGACCTCATCCCTATCTATAAAATGCGAGGTGGTTATCATTTCATAAAACAACCAAAAA
Organism: Udea ferrugalis; assembly: GCA_950022985.1. Classification (NCBI taxonomy): domain Eukaryota; kingdom Metazoa; phylum Arthropoda; class Insecta; order Lepidoptera; family Crambidae; genus Udea; species Udea ferrugalis. Next base: position 12,895,880 of record OX465530.1, on the reverse strand, counting down.
ACAAATTGATTGGTACCCTTAGAAACAGTCTTAAATGCGACTGTTCATACAAAACGTTGTTTTGAACTTTTGAGTCGATTCACATCAATCAATGATGTAAAGTTTCGGTTAAACATCGTGTGCATATCTCTATCTCTTTTTCTCTTGTGTGATGTCCGTATATGCAATAGCTTCTCTTTTTCTCATTTGATCACTCTATCAGTGTGATTAACGCGCTCTTCAAGCTCTATGATTCACTTAGTTTACCAAATTGTTTTACTCTCATCATAAATTGCTAAGGGCTGTGATAGTAACTTCGGGGATCTCATAATCTAAATGTGTTTACACAGTTTAATTAATAACTTTCTTTGAATGTTTATTCCTGTGATTAAATTATTTACAAGGTTTCTATGTACTAAATCGCTCCTTCCCCAAAAATTTTAAGTGCGTAGTCCGGAACGTTAAGATTTCACCATCAGTTTGTTTCCGCTTACCTGCGTGAATGATTGTGACAAATGGACCAATCAGAGACCGCATATTGATGTTTACAAGTCGTGTTGACCAATCAAAGTTACGAATATTAATGTAATTTGTGCTTTCATTTTCTCTTCGTAAAGGAGACGCCATTTTGCAAGCGTCACTTGGCGGCGTGTACGGTTTCAGCTTTTTAATCGGTTACACCTCCGCGCAAACTTTATTATTGTTTTGTTATTGTGTAATATGTCGTATCAGTCTAGTGTAGGCCAGGATTCATTAGCTGCGGCTCAATTAGAAATGGCCGGTAACCCTAATGCCCTGGCTCTGCGTCGGCCATTCGACCCGGTAGCCCACGACTTGGAAGCTAGTTTTCGGCTGACACGCTTTGCTGATCTCAAAGGAAGAAGTTGCAAAGTACCTCAGGATGTGCTGGGTAAACTGGTTGAGTCTCTGCAGCAAGATTACTCACAGCAAGATGACCAGTTCATGCACGTCGCGATCCCGCGCATCGGCATCGGCTTGGACTGCTCGGTGACGCCTCTGAGACACGGAGGCCTATGCTTGGTGCAAACAACGGATTTCTTCTACCCTTTAGTTGATGACCCCTACATGATGGGTAAAATCGCGTGTGCCAACGTACTTAGCGACTTATACGCGATGGGAGTGACGGAGTGTGACAATATGTTGATGTTGCTCGGCGTATCTACTAAGATGACGGAGAAAGAACGCGATGTTGTTATTCCTCTAATTATGCGCGGTTTCAAGGACTCTGCCTTAGAAGCTGGCACCTCTGTTACAGGAGGACAGACTGTTATCAACCCATGGTGCACAATTGGGGGGGTTGCGTCTACAATTTGCCAGCCTAATGAATACATAGTGCCAGACAATGCCGTCATGGGTGATGTTTTGGTGCTAACTAAACCCCTTGGCACTCAGGTAGCTGTAAATGCTCATCAATGGCTAGACCAACCAGAACGCTGGAACCGCATCAAGTTAGTTGTGTCTGAAGAAGATGTTAGAAAAGCCTACCACAGAGCAATGGACTCAATGAGTCGTCTGAATCGCATTGCAGCGCGTTTGATGCACAAATACAATGCTCATGGGTCCACAGATGTCACTGGGTTTGGGCTACTTGGACATGCTCAAAACTTAGCATCTCACCAAAAGAATGAAGTATCATTTGTAATTCATAATTTGCCTGTTATAGCTAAAATGGCTGCTGTGGCTAAAGCCTGTGGTAATATGTTCCAACTCCTGCAAGGACATGCACCTGAGACATCTGGAGGACTCCTGATCTGTTTGCCCAGGGAGCAAGCTGCTGCCTACTGTAAAGACATTGAGAAGCAAGAAGGTTACCAGGCCTGGATTATTGGCATTGTAGAGAAGGGCAACCGCACTGCTCGCATCATTGACAAGCCACGAGTTATTGAAGTGCCCGCAAAGGATTAAAGTTTTGGACCTCAGATATAAGCATACTTACAATTTTTATTATGACTTCAGAGCTGGATAAATCTATGTTTTATTTTAGAATAATACATAATTGTATAATTTTTAAAGTTCTCTGCATTTCTCCTGGTTTAGTTTGTGTTGTACTGTTTTTGTTTTATAAAAAGCAGTTTTATCAAGAAATTTGATGTAAGAAAGCTTTTAGAGAACTTGATCTAGTGACTATTGGTGTTATTTTAGATAAGGTATCACTTATAAAGATTTAAGAACAATTCCATTAGGTACTCCAAACCTAACATTTGTTTGCAGCTTGTGGACATTTTCTGCAAATTGTGAGATAAGTATAATTAGAATAAAGTTATTTTTCAGTCATGTGGTGTTTTATTTTGATAACTTGCCCCTTATTGTTCTTTTATATTATAACAAAATATGTGTTATCTCAATACAAACTATACATTTGGGTAGGCAATTAAAGATCAAATAATGATTCATAATGTATTACTTTATTGACAAAATAGTAATTGTATTAATACACTGATGTGGATAACAACTAAACTCATTCAAATAAGTTTCACTATGAAAATACATATTTGACAAAATATTGTTACCATTTTTCAATTGTATAAAATGCACTTCCACCACAGTCAATATCAGTTTATGTTATATTGGATGTAAGTAATTATGCAATCTGCAAATTATATCAAGTAGGTACTGAAGAAATCTACAGAAAGGTAATTTAACTATGATAAGTATCTAGAAATGTACTTAACTAATAATGGTATTAGAAAATCTGCCATAGGTAGAAGATATTTTGAAAGGAAAATAGAACAACAATTTAAACATTGTTTTATTTGATTACACATGTCATGAGTAATATTGCTTCAGCATGTGGATACTTAAGTAATTTGATTAACACATAATATCACCACACTCAGAGATGACGATAAAAGTTATTGATTAAATAATTTGAAAAAATACTTATTGCAAAACAGACTAAATAGTGGAATTCACTAAAAACTTTTCAGAATCACAAATTTTTAATATCTTCATACTCTATGTATGACTCTGAGTGCGGTGTAAAGTTAATTACAACTTATGCCTGATAACATGACTCCAAATAGATCTAGGGACATAACCAAAAAATCTAGCTCCTACTTCACAGTAGGATGGAATACTGTCATTAAAATTTGTTGTTGTCATACCAATGAGAAACACACCTTGTAATCAACAAGCACTTAAATTACTGAACACATCTTAAATTTGATTTTAAAGTATTCGCATTTATTTTATCATAAATAACTTTATACTATCAGGTGCTTATTATAAGTTAGAAAGTGTGAAAATTATTGAAAGAAAGGAAAGCATAATGAAGCCTGCTAATATGTGGAATGAGAGTAATTTTGTTTCTGCACGCAATGTAACCTACTAGCTACAAATTTATTCCAGCTCCAGGAAAAGACATAACTTCACATTGTCATTAGAATTTTAATGTAATGTTCAGATTCATCTCCAGAATGGCACTACAGACTTAAAATTTCTCTGATACCATGAGTTTAAAAACCAATGTACAGTCTGATGTAAAAATGTTGATATAAAAATGACGTACACTGTAGAGTCTATAACTGTAGCACACCTACATGGCGCATGCATGTTTTCAGTTGAGTGGAGGGTTGAGACAAGGCCTCTTGCGTGGCCTGCTGTCGTCCCCGTTTTGCTCAATGTGGCTCTGGTCTCTTTTCTTTGGAGAAGTGTTGTTCTGTAAAATACATTTTGTACGCATCAAAAAATAATATAACATTAGTATTATACTCCTCAACAATAATGCAGTAGCAGCTACAGTAAAAAAAACAGAGTCCTATTAGAATTGAGGAATTTACCTTTTTCTCCCACTGCTGATGTAAATATCTCAGGAGAATGTTTGTCTTTTCAGTTACAATTACTGAAAAAAAGTGATAATTTTAAGTATTTATTTTTCAAAATAGAACTTACAAATATTATGATTCTACTAGCAACTAAATTGTAGTTAATTTTTTATTTTTTTTTATAAATTTCCTCTTAAAAATTGAAATATAATTGTTTCAACGTGTATCACACAGTCAAGAAGATTTTTAAATGTTGCTTGCTATTTCAGATTGGTCTTAAAGATCACTGTATCCATTTTATAAGCTAGGCACATAAATGTTTTGTAGGTTAAATATCTTGGCCAATGATTGGCAATGATCGATAAAATTATGTTTGAAGAGTTAGACATAAAACAACCAAAGAGATAAACAATACTCAACTTTGTTCAGAAGGTATATCCTTAGTTTGGAGGTATATTGACGGTCTTTTGGAACAATTTCTTATTCCATGATCCGTGTTGAATAATGTAAAGTTATGTTCATCGTACGACGGTAGGTCCTTTAGGAATTCCATCACCGACTGGAAAAAACGTTCAATTGTATAAATAAGTAGAAAGGCTGCCATCATCAAGGCCCAAGCATGGTGCACGGCAATAACGCAATTTGTAACAAAACGTCACTGATTGAAGCACTCACCATTGCGTTTCAATATTAGTTGATTAATTGTTACCCTTTTCACGAGTAAATTTTTACCGGGGTAAAGAATAAAGGTAAAATAATAAAAAATATCCCCAACGATCGACCACAACAGCAATCAGATGAGAATGACATGACAGATGACAGCTACATACATTACATACGCTCTGACAGTACCTATATTAGCCAACCATAGTCAAATCAACATAGATTTAAAAACAAAAAAGAAGTCGTACAGTTACTTATGATATTTTCACTAATTTTTTGTTACACGAATGTTAAAAGAAGAATAAATGAATAATCTATTGCCTCATTCGGCTTTTATTTTTATTCATGTTTTATTCACAATGTTTCTCAAAAACGGTTTTCTACGTCTACGTCTCAAATTCCGTTTAGGCATGTCTATGCCGAACTGAAAAAAAATAAAGGCGCGGGTTTTTAAAAACTTTAACGGTTTGAAAATTCAGAACGCAAAACTTTCTCTCATCATGTATTTAGTAAATTCTAATTTTAGTACAACATACAATCCGACCACTAAACACAATGCTTTATCAGATATCAAGCGCTTACTCACTTCTCGCCACACAGAAGCCCAAAATAAAGCTTGTGGATATCTCATCGAAGTAATAAGTCGTTATAATAAGAAATCGAATGAAAGATCACGCATGGTGGAATATTTGCTGGATAACGATATTACTGTTTTTCTCTGTGAAGCAACGGCCAATTTAGATTTTTCGCTATTCAGGTTTGTAATAATATTTGTTGAAGTTATCACGCTAACTGACGTTAGATGACCTAGATTGTTATTAATAATTGTTTTGTAAAGGTCTATACTATCATGTATCCGTCTACTATGGGTATCGCGGCGGTTCTTCGGGTTGGAGCACGGAGCACACGCGATGTCGGCAGCCCTGCGCGCGCTGGCTCACTACGCCGGCAGCGGCTCCATCGCTGCTGTCGACCTGTGTCTGCATTTCCTCTGCGATCTGCTGGAAGGGTTCGTAGCTAACAACTATTATTAATTATTAAATATCCCTGGACATTATTCCCCACAGCGCCATCTAGCCCCAAGATGAGCCAATTAAAGCCAGTTTTTATGGGTTAATAGACAACGGATTATCATACTTAAATCCTTTTTTTTTGTAAATACTACTACTTCATATACATAGGAAACACCAGACCAATACAAACAGACATGTTTATGCACACAAATGTTTGGACCGTGCGGGGATCGAACCCGCGACCATTGGAGTAGTAGTCGACTTCCCAACAACTATACCAAATCGGTCGTCAAAATGGCCGCACCATAGTCTTAGAGTAAACTAATCCTGCTGTCAACTAAGAGAAGGATCTATTTATTTTCCACAGCATCAGCACTCATGAAACCACATCCCCTTTAACCCACCAAAGCGCTTACAGCGCTGAGCAACTCCTAGCTTGTCTGAACACTTTAGCTCCGCGCATCAACACAAACTCAACCACTGTTGTAGCGAGCGCTTTAGTGCTGCACGCGCTGATATCTTACCAGCCAGAAGACTTAGCTCTCCGAGCCAGTACTGCGGCCGTTCTAGTGGAGGTCTTGAAGAACTGGTTCATTCTGCTTATGGCAACACTGAACCATGCAATGCTGGTTGGAGATGGTGCGGTGTCTGGGATGGCGTATGTTGTAGTGTGTGAGCTTGGAATTGATGTCTTGAGGTAAACATTTTCTTTATTTATGAAACCAATGGCTCTACAGAGGCGTGATAATGATTCCGTCGCCTGGCAGGACGCTACTTATAGTACTGTCAGCACCATGTGGCTGGACACTTTGTAAACACCCAAAAATTCAATTATTAAGGATCTTATCCCGAAAATCCCGAGTCAAAGCTTATTTCCTTTCACTATGATCGCCCACTCCTTTTCTTTTTGTTGTGCTGGTTGTTCGGTATGCTGCGTAATCCTTGTCAATTGAATCTATGTATATATGTATGGTATATGTACGTTTATTATAAAATATTATTGATATGTATGTATATTTTTGTAGTAACTTAATAACTTATGTAGCTGTAGTGTTTAGTTCGTATTTTCTGACCTTATTTCACTTATTTTATTTATATTATTATTATCAGTATTTTCCTCTACTATTTTAGCTCACCCACATTTATTTTATTTTATTCACGTACGATCCTCTACCTGAAGGTTGTCTGGAAGAGATCGCTCTCTAGCGATAAGACCGCCTAAATTGTACATTGTTCTCATTGTTGTTGTGTTATTTGCTTGTAATGTAATGTTTTGTACAATAAAGAATATCTATCTATCTATCTATCTTATTCGAGAATCGCAAATTAGTTAATGTTAATTGTTAGGTATACCTACCTCGCGGTTGAACCTAATGGCAATTCAAAATGATGAAATAAATCTTTTACATGATAATCTGGATGTCTTTGTCCGTAATTAACTTTACCAAAAACATATTCCCGACCGGTCAGAAGGACCATTCCATACCTGTTTGCCTGTATATTTGTAGATTAACAAAATGTCTAAATCGGGAGAAGCAACACGCCAACTTTGTTCAATCCTTATTGGCCGATGATCACGAGATCAAATTGCTCAAAGAGGGCTCTCATGAATTGAAGAAATGTATCCAACACGTGATGTCAGAACTGGTTATCTTCACAAAGGTGAGAATCAACTGCGGACGTAACTGCTAGTTATATCTTCTTATTAGTTACTTCATTGTGTTATTTTTTCAATTTGTGCAATAATTAATAACGATACATGTCGCACAATCTGACTAGGATTGCTTCTTATGGGATATTCACTAAATAGGTGTTTCATGTATATTTAATTATGTATTCATTTTTTCGGTTACTTACACTCTTTTTGGTTTCATGGAAGCGCAGCGCAAACTTTCCATTAGGCATCTCAAAAAGTGAAATATAAATAAGGCTTGTAGAGGCATAAAAAGTAGTGTAGCATTTGTGGCATAGCTTAAATAACCCAGAACCGACCCTGGGTTAATGTGTTAAGGAATTTCGAAATCCAGGACAATCTCGTTCAAATTACGACTGAAGAATACGGCGTGTTCCTGAAGTTCCTTCTGAGTTTCTTCCACATTGGTAACCGTGACCAGCTGACCGACTTCAGCGATATGTTGTTCTCTAAAAACTACCTGATCATGTTGCCTCAGACACAAATTACCAGGTAAGCTCTTAGCTTGTTTTTCATCATGTTGAATGGTGGAGAATATATAATGGGAGAAGCCCAAGTTAATGATATTCAAGAAATGTCCAAGCGTATTTTGAATTAACTGCAAGTAATTTTGACATTCGTACAAGTAGCTCCAGTTAAGTTGTTCGGTGTAGAAAAAGCTTAAATAATTTGAAACTATTGCACTTATCATAAATTACCTGCTTTTCTTTGAAAGAAACTTACTAACATTTGCACACTCTGCTGTCTAAAAGTCTAGCCATAGAGTGCAAACGTTTACTGCAGTGTCGGTAACCAAGATTTAATTTCCAGGAATGACATCACAGTACGTAAAGTAAGCACTCTTGTTCTGGGAGAAATGCTGAAAGTTCTATCTGATAAATACCTTATTATGGAGGACACAGTCCCAGGTGAAGATACTCGAAATTACGCTAGAGATATTCAAGTAAGAGAGTTAATTTTTTTGTAATACAGATTTTGTGAAATAGTTCAACTTTGGTTTTGTGGAAGAAAGCTTCCATCTTTAAAAAAAGCCACGTTTGTTAATAAAGCTATTTATATTCGTTATAAAACACCTACACCGGGAAAGTATTCAATAGTAGAGTACACTACAAAGGATCATAAAGTGGTGAAAAGAAAAAGGTGCCTACTAATCCTAACTTTAATGCGACTTAAGACTCTTTAAATTAAGACGACGGACTAACAATTTAATACAACTATAGTAATATTTATTACTAGGTATAATTACATCTAATTAAACGTTTCTCATAGCTCTTAAATTCTCAGATGGGCCTTGTAGAGCTACAACGCGGCATCGAGCGACCACAGAGCATCGGCTCTCAGCTGCAGAAGGGACAACCGTACAGCCTGCTCATCTACATCTACTTCTACTGCCAGTCTTCAGAGAAGTAACATTTTTTTTATGTTTACCGTGACTAGTTATTTAAAATGGCAAAAATGTGTAAGGGTCCATCTCACACCACCTTGCAACGTCAAGAATTCTAAAGTGTGTTTCTGGAGTAGCTCCATTCACACCTTGAGTTTCCATCACGAAATATCACAGAGGCCGTTGACTATGATGAGACCATGCCTGTTCGAGAGTGTAACTAAAAGGATAGCTAATCATCAGTGAGGATATATTGTAGGATTTGTAGGTTTAAATGATGTGAAGTAACGATGAATATTTATTTATTTAAAGATGACTTTGTTAAAACGTTCACTGAGAGTTCTTTATTCGAACTTCCACAGCCCAGAGGAAGCAACGGCTCCTCTACTCCCGTATCTAGTGGAGCATGTTCTGCGCCTCCCCACTCACTTCAAGCCCCCTCCATACATTATTAAAGCTCTATGGCTTGTTTTTGCAGTAAGTAATACTATTGTAACTAAAACTATTGTACTTATTGAAAGGTATACTTAAAAGAAAGGTCAGTATTTCGAAAAAGTTCCAGGCGATCTTGAAAAGGCCTGGTTAAACCTGGATCGTGTGAAAGGATGATTGAAAGCGATATTGCAGAAGAAGAAGGATGAGGGATTTGCTACCTACTTAGGAGAAAGTAGGTGTGACGGTACTCTACTATCAATATACGAAGATAACATTCATTCAATTCAGATTTTACCTGTTATTTTCGTGTGGATGGTGGATTTGTAATCCAGCATTTTCACGATTTCTGACTTTGTACTGTTTGACACTGTGCCAACCCAAGTAGGTATCAAGTCTAACCCAATGAGGACTCTCGATATTTTTTTTGTCACCACTCGGTGCTTCGTAGGCGTCTGGTTCAAACAGCTGTCATCCCAATATGTGTTTTTGAAGCGCCACAAAGTGGCAAATAAAATAATTGAGAACCCTTATTAAATGGAATCCATTATGTAGAGCAGGTGAGAAACCCTTAGCAATTTATAACCTTCGCTTCACGTTCTGCCAACATATTACGTTTGAGAGTGTGAGGTTGAGACCACAGCCATGAAGGATTTAGTAACTTTGAGTGGAACTAACTTTTGATGGTTTGTTCAGATGTCCACAATATCAAACGGGTCGCTGAACTCGTTGGACGAGCGTGTTTACCTGGAGAAGGCGACAGACCGGCTGGTCTCCATGCTGCACCCAGAACCCTCATTCTACTACACGCACAACCCCGCTCTGCTGCTGTGGGCTTTCACTTCGCAACGGATCCCTAACTACGTCAGGATTCATGTAGTAAGAAAATGTGCACTCAGAATCTGTCCTTCTTGGCCTTGGGATTGATGTGATAATGCTAAACTAAGAAAGGATTCTTAGTTTAGCATTATCATCAATCCCCTTACCTTTATTAACTCCATTATGTTACAGGCAATTTGCAATATGTGCTAGGAAAATGAATAAATCGTGTGGTAGCCATTCAGACAAAGTACATCATAGGTACTAGTGGTAACATTGGCACCAGTTTTGATCACAAGTTTAGGTCTGGCAACTGGTATAATACCAACTCATTTTGAATTTTCAAATCAGTTTTCTAACGGCTTATTTTTAACGGAGGTTAGGCGCGTAAGGGGGTGGGGGAGGAGGTGAGCGTCCGCGTTCAACAATTTCCTAATAAATTCCTTTCAGTTACTTTCAAATCGTAACAGTCTGGAGTCGTAAACTGAAACTTGTTTTAGCTGTCCCAATGGCTTCAAGTAGAAGATAGCATACCCTCAGAGCTGACCACCATTCCCGCAGTATGGGAACTGCTACTCAACATCCTAGTTCGCAACAAGAGTGCAGCTGTTACAGGCAACTGTACTCAGGCACTGCACTCTTGCCTCGAAGAAGGGTCAGATGAAGACAGGCAGGAGTTCGCTCGAATGGTATGGGCCATGTTGCCGAACGCTCTGTCGAAATCACTGATTGACTACGATTGTGAAATAGGTTTGTTCTGGGTTAGGCACCTAACTTTGTCTATCTCTTAATTTTTTGCTCTGTCAGTCTTATCAAAGCAGCGAATATCAGTAACAAATATTTTTCCAGATCCCAACATTTGCCACTTACTAGAGTTAGCGACAGCGCTACTCCCAGACGAAATAGACCAGACAGTCTGCCTCAAGACCGCTGTCTTGGTCACCACAATTTTCTCAAAGAGTCTAGAATACTCCAATGAAAACCCAGACGTGAAGTATTCCTATGAATATGCGTGTCTGAAGCTGAGTCTGTACTTATTGGGATTGGCTAATAATTACAATGATAACAGAGGTTCGTACCTATTTTTTTATCTGTACTCGTGCTAGCAGGAACTTTTTGTGATTCAGTATAACATGAAGTCTCATGCTGAAGAGGAAGCCAAAGAGGCGGTAGCGTTTAACGCTCAACGCAAAGAACATGATGATGACTAACAAATTGTGACTGTGAAAAAACTCTCGTCATCCTTGTTCCCTTTCATTTAAATCCCTGACCAATCGCTCTCACATTATGATCTCTGATAGCAGACCTTGGTATCTACTGGCTCTGAAAACCATGTTAAGGTTGTGGATCTTTTTCTGATGTTTGACTTATTTCTTAGTAAACTGTAAAGATTAAACAAAAATTAAAGAACTGTAGGAATATCAGCACTAATTCTTTATTTAATATTAAAGAGAGTTGTACTATCTTCATCTTCACAATAGCCTTACTGAAGAACACAAGGGTGGGTTGACTGCCCACAGTGCTGATTGAAGTGTCGCGCGTCTATAAAACAATTTTTTAGACCATTTTCCAACTCTATGAGATTCTGTTCCATCCCTATTCCCTACCTATCCTACGGCAGTGTTGCTGACGTACACAAGCCGCGCCGGGTTCCTGCCGAGCGTACTTGCGGCAACCAACAGCGCCGACGAGAGGGTCGCGTGCGCAGCTCTGCAGCTCCTCTCTTATATCGTGCACTACTTTACCAGGAACAACTACCAGGTAGTTACCATGTAACTTTATGCATATTGGGAAGGAAGAGAAGACTCTTTTGCTCTGGCCCCGACTGCATTCAACTCGCGAGCTAATTATACCTTTAACCTAATTTCTCTGGCTGCTCAAAAACTGAAAAGGCAATTTCAGTGGCAGTGACAGTGCTGGTTTCCGTGGTGGTAATCTACGTGCCTACTCGTGCATGATTGAGGAAGGGACATAAACCTTAACCAACAATTAAAGTAATTTTACGCTCATCAATACACGTTTTTCCCATCGCTTATGATTTTCCTTCAGCCAAAAAAGACGATATACCATGTAGGACTAACATATTACGTTGAAGAACTGCAAAAGTATATCCTTCTCTGCAGTCAAAAGGTTGCATTCTACCTCTACAACACAATTATTCTCATTACAGCCCAAATCAATCCTGCAAATCCAAACGCAGTCTATCATAACCTCTCTCCGTCAAGACAGCTTCAGCGAACGAGGGGCTTGCTTGCTCCAGCTCATATACACAGTCCTGAACTCAGGGACCAGCACTCCGCTGGTCTTGGCCCAGGAGTTGGAAGTGCCCACGCCAGCCACGCAACAGTGTAGCGCGCTGAGGGCATTGATGCTTAGGATACAGTTCATGCTCTGCTGTAGGGTTGGTATTCTTTTGTACTTCAACCCTGCTTCAACTGCTTAAAGTGAATACTCTTTGATGTCCCACTCAAAGTGTTACTTGCATTATTTATAGCCTTTCACAAACGTCAATCAAGGTTAAACTCACCATCAAACCCATGTAAATTGTCTATAGAACTGAAATTGATAGAGTTGATCAGTGAGCTTTTCAACTTCTATTTTGAGCCTTCAGGTAAATGAGGCTAAAAATTCTGTTGTTGTATGAATGTTCTGTATCACTTTCGGTTCAGGCCAAATGGGTCTTAATTTTGAGGGAATCTTTCAAAATTTCAAGTAATATTATCTTTTCAGACTTCACAGGAATCTGAAACGCAATCTTTAGCTGGATGGAAAACTTTGTCGTCTATTTTCAAATTCGCTATTGTCACTAAAAATGACACCAAACTTGTCGCGACTCTCACCTCCCAACCCTGGACCCACACCCTAATTCAATTCCAACTCACGCAGAAACTCACTCCAGAATTCATTACTTTCACCCAAAACTGGCTCACTTTACTGAGAATAACTGTAAAGAAAAGTCAAGGAGAAAAGAGAAGACATCTCTCGAAGGAGAGCGTGATTGTAAAAACGTTACTTCTGTTGAAGAAGAATCTCAGAGTAGACGATGAAATGGCTGAAGCAAAGCAAAAGACTTTGGTGATAGTAAAAGATATTCTGGAAGATTCGGGAATCTCCTATAACTAATTGAATTGTCGATGAATATGTTTTCACAGGAACTGATTCAGAATGAAAACATTTAATTGGATATCTGGTCTATGTTTATGATCAACGATCAGGCCACTGAAATATTGTTATTGGTATTGTTGTACCTACTTGTATAGAACGCCGCACCTCAAGTTCTATTCACCTGATGCTGCTAATGCACTATATGTATTTTTGCTATCTGCCTTGACGTGTGGCCTCCTGGCCACGTGTTGATCTGTTTTTTTTTGGGTTATTGTTGTATATTAAATGAAGTATTATAAAGAAGTGTTTTATTACTAGGTACTATGTGCGTTCCTAACGAAGTTGAAGATTTGTTGTTTGATAGAAAAGATAAGAGAGGCTTTCCCGCGCGCCTTCAACTATGAATTTCAGGGCCGGTTTTGATATCAAGCAAATTATGTGATTACATTGTTATAAAGCACATGCAGTACGAGTAACAGTTACGCAAAGTATTAATTGACTTTCTATTTTATCGGTTGCCCAAAATATGCCGACGACTTTCCTTGCACTTTCCAAAGGACGAGAGAAATTATATCGCATGGGGCCATAAGCGCAGGCGCACCTGCTTCGCATTGAAATCGCATGGAAAGCATACAATAGATATTGATTTATTTAACAATGCAGATGCCGTGGAAAATGAACTCGTTGAAATGTGAGACAGTGCTTTGAATGGGCAATCTGTCATTTACATTTTTAAATCGTCCTATGGTAGAAGCAAGTCCGTTAAGCAGACACCGAGTTTGATTCAATTTGAGCTTCAGAAACGGCTGAGAGTAAGAAGTCAAAAGTCCCTCATGTAGGGACTGAACAAACCAATAACGGACTTGATATTTCATGGCTCTAACAACATTTTACAGTAGAAGAACTGCATCGCGAGACTCGGTTTTTTCATGAGTAGGCATATTGGTTTTAATGGGAATAACAATTTTTTGTCGCAATCAGGTAAAGACAGCTCGCGTGTTTTGATCGATTAATGTTTCACCCAATAATTGAGATTAATCGTCGATAACTGCATTGTTATATTACATACCAAATCCAATAAATGGCCCGAGAGCAATGCAATACCTGTGCAAAAGGTATATTTTGCTGTTACCACTTTACATGTAAAAAATCTATAAGTATAATTTGCGTCTGTCTAATATTTTTTTTAGCACTCTCATCAATATGCTGGAATCAATGGTGACTTTGGCACTTTACTTCTAAGGATGTTACCTAAAGTCTTGAACAAAAAGTTGTATGTTTGGTAGCTCATAAATAGGTCTCATGTTTTTCTCACAAAAAAGGTGTCTCTATTCACGATACTGTCTGAGACTTAACTGTTAGTACCTACATACTCGTAATTGAGTTCATACAAGTCACATTTTGTGCGGGTCTTCAACAAAATAAGTTCCAGAAATAAATTAATGTACTTAACATGAGTTTTTGAGGTTACTTACTATGAGTATACATTTGATTTATCGTAAACTGTGCTGAGTGTGTGCACATTGTAGTTCATACCAGAAAAATATTCCGGAAGCAATGTTTGAGCTTTTGAAGCATGTTTCAATTTACTGACACGTGCACTTATTGCAACAGAATAGCGGCCCTATGTGCGCTAACGCAGGGTTGCCAGGAGAATCGTAAATAATTATCTTACGTCGTTTCCTTTGAATAATGCATAGGTATGATTGTATTATTTGTGTTCATCTTGTGTGGACAAATGGTTGACCATAACCACAACGTATAACAAAGAAAAAAGTTGATGTGTAAGCAAGCCACACATAAAAAATGATACTGGTTTATTATATTCACAAAAAAATTTACTATCTTACAACCAAAGTTGAAGCAAGAAAAATTGTGTAAGTACTTAGTATCTAGATAGCCCATTATTTTAGATCAATGTAGGTACCAATCGAGCCAGTCTCAGGTAACTAAAGGATTTATTTTCGTCAATAGATAACATCTGATATCCAATTCAAAATCTAATTGGTAAATTCATTACAAAAGGCGGGTTACTTACTAAGAATTTGTTTTCAACGCCATTGATCCCCAAACAATTCCAGAACCTGCCACGATTATAAATTATAGGTAGTACGCAGATGATCACTGGTATCTAGGACATGCGGCAGAACCTCCTTGTTAACTAGAGTGAGCATGACCAGCCCTGATTGCAACTAGCGTATAGCAAACGTTAAATGATCGCCTACAGGCCCTGAAGCTTTACGTCGCTCGTGACGACGCACACGCACGCACGTTACATAAACTTAAATTAAATGTTATGACAATAGCATTGAGTTACGCCACACGCACCCATATAATTGGACAGATAAAGGTTTGAGAGTAAATAGTTTCATTAAATAGCTCGCTTTCTTTGAAAGTAATTTGAATTAACTTTATGACAATGTGCACTAAGGTGCATATGGTGTGAAATTAATACTGTCCAAATGCGTAAAAACAAGATACTTACCCCCTTATTCATAAAAACGAACGCAATGCTAACGCATTGTTTAAGCTATTGACGTGTTCTGTCACTTACTCGCAAATGGCGGCAACAAGAATGACAGTGACAAAGCGATACAATAGTTATCGTGTTCTATAAGAGCTGTTTAAATTTTTATGAATAAGGGGGTTAATGTTTCTGATTGCGTTTATTATGGTATTATAATAATGGTAGCTACAAAGATTTAAAAGAGCAATGCTGTAATGGTTTGAGAATAGACTAAGGTTTTTAGCGACATTATAATAAAAATTTGTTCACAAAAGATAGGTCCAGTACATTTTAAGTTGACTCAAGATTATTTATGTTCTGTTAATTATGTATCTATTAGGCAGACTAATCAACGAAGTATGCATGCATTCTTTACCAGCTATCAGCAAGGTGAAATTGATAATTTAGGTGGTTACATGTTTAAAACACATGACAATTTAGGGAGTTTTCTGTCTCACCCAAAAAAACGGACTTTGTAAGATGACTAAATTAAAACGTGCAAGTAATCAATGCGTTACCTTCAAGGCTAAGATTTATAACCAAAGTTCGAGAGCAGCAAGACATTTTGTAAATAACGAAAATTAATTAATTTTAGGTTTAACTTGTAAGCATGACAAGGTTAAAATTTTACCACTCCACATTGCTCCACTATTCATTTGACCGCGTTCAGTGACTTTATTTTCTTTTTTTCTTAACATTAAAAAGCTTACAGGTATGATGTCTGCTGTAAATAGGATACGTACTAACTACTTATTCAGTATAAAATAACATACTTAAAAGCATGCTTAAGTTCCACTTAAGTAAATAGGACACGGACACTCATCACTTCATCAGTAATCATCACAGTCTTTATATTCCTGAAAATGGGTAATTCGAAAGAACCCAGACTGTACTGTTGAATAAGTTTTTTCGCATTAACAGGATCACAATATGGTTCATGGAATTAATGAAAGTACCTCACTATAACCGGCGCCCTAGAGACGCTAAGCAACGTTACTGCCCTAAATAGGGAGTTATTAGCAAAATACACAACAGCACTAAGCAAACGCATGCGGATTACCGCCTGATGTTATATGCGTTTACCGAAGCGTTTTTAGACTCGTGTAAAAGTAGTGGTATCCCATTGGCCTGCCAAGGTACCAATGCAATTTTATTTGTCAATTTTGTGAAAAAAAACTTGAAAGAAATCTAAATTTATCACCATACCATGCCATAGACTAGTAAGCAACAACAACTGACCATGCTATACTAACCAAAGCCAGCTAGAAATGTTAACTGCATCAGGCACCTATTGTATCTACCAACAAAATATAGTGTAACAACCCGTGAGGAAATAGAAAGTTTAAATACCGAAAATGAATGACATAAGCCGTCACCCACCCCTAGCCGGCTGCGCGCGCCGCCTCAGTCGGAACCTGCGCGCGAGTGCCGCGCTCGTGGACTGTGCTGTGCAGTGATGTGCTAGTATTTGTGAGACAATCATGAGGACTGTTTTTAGTGCGAAAATGTTCGGTGAGTTGCAAGTTTTACAATCATTTCGTCTAATAACAAACTTATTGAAAGAAAATAGAAAACCAAATCTCAGTGATAGTGGTCACCCATCAAGCTACCCAACCTGGCATGTGTCGCTTAACATTGGTGATCATTGCTACTGAGCCAGGCCACCTTTTAGAATTTTAAAAAAGGATTTTTCCTCTGCAGTAAATATATTTTATGCTGTTCCTTTTTTGTGAAAGCCTCACTAGAAAATGTGAACTTGTAATGCCCGTTTTGTCTTATTATAAAATGGAACAAAAGCTTAACTTGTAGTACCTAGTGATATATCTATGGAAACTAAAAAAATTTTTTTATATCCACCCTAATCAGTGTTTGTAATAAAGTGTGAAAGTCACATAGCAAATTATTAAAATGAAAAATAACATTACGAGATCATCTAAAATGATAAAACCGCCATTAGTATGTATTTCATCTCATTAATGCGTACGCGCACATCACCAAGAGTTGCGGAAATACATTTTTAATTAATTTATTAGGAAATAATATAAATAAGAAAGTAAGAAATAATAGTACATTATGGTACAAGTGTGTAATGTTGGTGATTACCGTTGAGGCGCTATTGAGACCCGAGCCGTAGGCGAGGGTCTTAAGAGAGCCGAGGACGGAATTTGAATTCGAATTGATGAATTTGATTGAAAATCGAATTGAGGACCGAAGAGAGGATTTTAGAGCTGGAAGAAGAGATCAGTGGGTTACGCTGGGACATCATGGGTCTATCTGAAGTCCGTAGAGAGGGCGAGGACTCGATAACCCTGAAGTCTGGTAACCTGCTGTACTACCGGGAAGGCGACCAAAAGTCCCAAGGTGGTGTTGGGTTTCTCGTCCACAAGTCCCTCGTCAACAACATTGAGACCATCGGGAGTGTGTCGAGCAGGGTGGTATTCCTTATACTCAGAATATCCAAAAGATATTCGCTGAAGGTCATACAGGTTTACGCGCCGACCTCGACACACCCAGATGAGGAGGTAGAGGCTATGTATGAAGACATCAGTGCAGCCATGCATGCCTCGAAGACCCATTTCAGTGTTGTTATGGGGGATTTCAACGCAAAGCTGGCAGGGGAGGCGATTGTGAGCTGAAGGTGGGGCAATTTGGATATGGGCGGCGGAACCCCCGGGGCCAGAGGCTGGCCGAATTTCTGGAGAAAGAGGGACTCTTCGCGATGAACTCCTTTTTCCAGAAGCCGCCTCACCGGAAATGGACCTGGTTGAGTCCCGATGGTTCCACGAGAAACGAGATTGACTTCATCATGACGACAAAGAGGCGCATATTCAATGATGTCTCAGTGATCAGCAGGGTGAAAACCGGTAGCGATCACCGAATGGTAAGAGGCACATTGAATCTGAACGTCAAACTGGAAAGAACGCGTCTGATGAAGTCTACGCTCCGACCTACTCGCGCCCATATCGAAAACCCCGAGAGCTTTCAACTCGAGTTGGCCAATCGCTTCTCATGTCTGGATGATTGCGTTTCAGTGGACGAGATAAATAACGGATTTGTAGAAGCTGTCCATGCGGTCGGATCTAGGTTTTTCAAGCCTGGTCGACGGAATAAACCGCAGAAACTTTCGACCCACACCCTCGACCTCATGGCAGAACGTCGGTCGCTGACACTGCAGTCCTCTGATGATGCTGTTCACTATCGCCTGCTTAATAGACGCATTTGGAAGTCCTTGCGACACGACATTCGTGTCTTTAACACAAACCGTGTTAAAGAGACAATCGAGCGGAACAAAGGTTCCAAAGTGTTCGCAAGAGACAAGTCTATTGGGCAGAGTCGGTTGACAAAGCTGAAGACGGAGGATGGCGGTGTGGCGTCGACGGAGGAAGCGGTGTTGAGGGAGGTTGAAAGATTCTACGGGCAGCTCTATACCTCTGTCGCCAAATCCGTTAATAGCACGGCCAAAGATCCCAGAGCTAAGCTAACCCGGCACTACACTGAGGACATCCCGGACATCAGCCTGTACGAGATTAGGATGGCTCTCAAACAGCTCAAGAACAACAAGGCACCGGGCGACGATGGAATTACTGCTGAGCTTCTGAAGGCAGGTGGAAAGCCGGCTCTTAAAGTCCTTCAGCGGCTATTTAATTCCGTGTTGTTCGAGGGCACAACGCCTGAGGCATGGAGCAGAGGTGAGGTGGTGCTGTTCTTCAAAAAAGGAGACAACACCTTGTTGAAGAACTATAGACCCATCTCGCTTCTGAGCCATGTCTACAAGCTGTTTTCGAGGGTCATCACGAACCGTCTCGCGCGCAGGTTCGATGACTTCCAGCCTCCCGAACAAGCCGGATTCCGAAAAGGCTTTAGTACCATAGACCACATCCATACGCTGCGGCAGATTGTACAGAAGAGCGAGGAGTACAATCTGCCACTCTGCTTAGCGTTCGTGGACTATGAAAAAGCCTTCGATTCGATCGAGACTTGGGCGGTGCTGCAGTCTCTCCAGCGATGCCACATTGACTATCGGTACATCGAAGTGCTGAAGTGCTTATATGCGAACGCCACCATGTCAGTCCGAGTACAGGAGCAGAGCACGAGGGCGATTCCTTTGCAAAGGGGCGTAAGACAGGGAGACGTCATTTCTCCGAAACTGTTTACGGCCGCATTGGAAGACGCCTTCAAGCTCCTGGAATGGCAAGGACTCGGCATCAACATAAATGGCGAGTATATGACTCACCTTCGGTTTGCCGACGACATAGTGGTCATGGCAGAATCGCTGGAAGAGCTCGGCAGCATGCTCGAGGACCTCAATCGAGTCTCTCAACAAGTGGGCCTAAAAATGAACATGGACAAGACGAAGGTCATGTCTAACGCCCGTGTTACGCCCACTCCAGTATCTGTTGGAGGCTCGACTCTCGAAGTTGTCGACGAGTATGTGTACTTAGGACAAGTGGTCCAAGTAGGTAGGTCCAACTTCGAGAAAGAGGTAAATCGTCGAATCCAACTCGGCTGGGCAGCGTTCGGGAAACTGCGTAACGTCTTCTCTTCCGACATACCTCAGTGCCTCAAGACAAAGGTCTACAACCAGTGTGTGTTACCAGTGATGACATATGGATCTGAGACATGGTCACTCACTATGGGCCTCATAAGAAGGCTCAAGGTCACCCAACGGGCTATGGAGAGGGCTATGCTTGGTGTTTCCCTACGAGATCGAATCAGAAATGAGGAGATCCGTAGGAGAACGAAGGTCGCCGACGTAGCCCAGCGTGTTAGCAGGTTGAAGTGGCAGTGGGCGGGGCACATAGCTCGAAGGACTGATGGCCGTTGGGGCCGGAAAGTCCTCGAGTGGAGACCATTCGAGGCCAAGCGCAGCGTGGGACGCCCGCCCGCAAGGTGGACGGATGACCTCATAAAGGTCGCAGGGTCTCGGTGGATGCAGGCCGCCTCCAACCGGCAGCTCTGGAAATCTATGGGGGAGGCCTATGTTCAGCAGTGGACATCATGTGGCTGCTGATGATGATGATGAAAAAAAACATTAAAAATAGAGCCTGAGAGTGAGAGAGAGTGGGGCTAGCAAGGTCCTGTTTCAGCATATACCGCTGCAGCCACACAACTGCAACGATACTGGTAATCCGACAGGCCCTCTGCGGTGATGTCGTCTGACACTACAAAAAGAGTTAAAAGGAAACAGTTAATAACAATGTTTTCCCAATATGTTCCTGGGTTTTGTACTTGTCAAACGGGACGGGACCGACATTGCTGGTTCTCATCATCTTCTGTGTCTGTTTTCGTCTGCCTTTGTTACTCTTTTCTTTTGCAGAAAGCACATTTTACCACTTGCTACCATCATGGCATTCATATTGCGCTTCTTCCATTTAACACTTACATGACGATTGTAATCACTTCTCCTCAATATCGTATGTTTCATTATCGTTTGCCTAATTAATTCCCAAGCGCCGCACTTTGAAAACAATTTGAAAGTGTGAGTCGCTAACATGAGCGTAACATATTAAAAATTTATACGTTTAAACTCACTCAGTGTAAACCCACCTACCCACTGTTTAATTCAACCACCCTTTAATTCATGAAAGTTACTTCAGTGCTGCAGCATTGCTTTAGCACTTGAAGTAAGTGTCCTGTTACCAACAAGCATAAGTTGCCTGCCAGCAACAAACATGAAGAAAACAGTTCTGCTGCAGGCCTGTTTGAGCTTTAATGAATAGAGGGGTAAGTCTATAAATGCACGTATAATTGTGTATCTAGTGAAATAACAGGTTACTTGAAAAAAATCTAACAGTCTGTCATTTTCTGTTCTTAAAAGTCGGAGTGTAAGATTCGTAGAAAGGTAGAAACACGTATATTCACTAATAATCACACTATTCTCGTGTAATTTAATAATTGAACGTCATTGAGATTGAGCTGTCTATAAAAATATGACGTCTTTTTTGTTTGTACAGAAAGCTACAGGTCAAGAGTAGGTCAGCGTGTGTGTGAACTTGTCTTGTCAGTTCGTTATTAACTACCATCCTACTAGTCCCTACTTCATACTAATATTATTAATGCGAAAGTTTGTATGTGTGGATGTACCGTGTTGCTCTTTCACGTAAAAACTACTGGATGGATTTTAATGAAACTTAACAATAACATAGCTTATGCATCTGAATAGCACATATACTGCAATTTATAAAGATATGTCGTATGTGATGTTAAATCTACGTCCACGCGGACGAAGTCGCGGTCATCCTAGTGCAATAAAGGTCATCCTAGGTATTTAGATACGTGTGGCATGTACTTGCATTTATAGGGCCACATAGTCACGTCAGGAAATTAGCAGGAATATACATTCCATTACGGCTACTCTAACATAACTCTATTTATAACTTTTCCAGCGTCTGAATGCAATTGGCACAATTGATTTAAAAATACAATCAGAAACTACAGCTACAAACATTTTATCACTTCAATCGCTTCAAACACAAAACCACTAACGATTCTCATTAATACTAGAAATATAATTTCCAGTAAATTGTATTTCATACAATGCGTTTCTTATGTGTAATAAGAAATTGTCTCAAGCAAGTGATGCGTTCCAGAAACGCGCTCTCTGCACGCGTGCAACGAGACCGATATTAATATTCAATATGGAGGCTGTTTATCGAGAACACTTATCTATGTTATTGGTCCAGGGCATATTATCGCGATAAATTATAGATCCAAGCGCACTTGACCCGGGAAAAGGTATACAGGATGGAAAGCTAGAGTGAACTAGAATTTTACTTAACTTTCCTAGAACTTGCGAAACGGTAAGCGTTGCTGCCCCTATTCTAGAAAGAAGGTAGGTATAGAAGTTCCAATTAGCATTTGGCCTATTGGGTACCGACCGACCCTTCTTGTAGCGCCGAAGGTCGCGGGTGTCATCCCCGCACGCGACAACTTTATGTCTCGATTTTTTGGAGACAAACCTATACGAATCGCGCGAGATATACATTTATCGCGGTGCGCACCTTTAGCTCGTTTGAGCATACATTCGTGTGATCATATAGTGACGATCATTCGTCTTTGTTATTGTAAGTATTTCGAAATATTTCAGTAGATATGTTTTTATTTATCAGTCTCTGACACCCATGGAAAAAGCTCTGCTCATTTTGGGATCTTGGTGTAACAAGTGAAATATTTATTTAAGTAGGTATTTTCAGAAACATCT
Source organism: Udea ferrugalis (assembly GCA_950022985.1). Taxonomy (NCBI): domain Eukaryota; kingdom Metazoa; phylum Arthropoda; class Insecta; order Lepidoptera; family Crambidae; genus Udea; species Udea ferrugalis. The sequence continues at coordinate 12,873,300 of OX465530.1, read as the reverse complement.
AATACAATTTCAGGGGGATATTACAATTTCGGATAATATTTTACACACCCTACCGAAAGTAAAGAGTCGTGTGTCTAAAATGGCGAATTAGGGTCATTTCGCCGGTTTGCGTCCACTTAGTGCAGTTGCTAAGTTTGAAGGTGAAACTAAAAATGTTCTAGCACTCATTTGTATGAAAAAATGATATATTGTGTTCTTTATATAGTCTATTTTAGGATTAACTTACAGTTTTGTCCAAAAAAGGTCGCGTTTTTTTTTTAAATAGATAATTATCCGAATTAGGCGTTTTACCCAGTTTGCGTCCAAAAAAACCAGTTTGCGTCCACCCTAGACCAATTCGCGTCCACCGGCTTTATAAAGGATAATGGGGGTGATATTTTTATGAATTTGTACAGAAAAAGTTGTATTATATCAAATCCTTTATTTAAGGATAAAAATATTTCAAATCAACTTTATTTACAATAAAAAAACGCTTGAAAAAAATTGGTACTCAAATTAGGTAAGTTGTACGTAGATAATCATTGCACCTATATAAAACAAAAAAACACTGGGAATATGCCGGGTGTTCGGTCCGCCTGTTGTGTGCCATTTCACCCATTTCCCCAGGCTCTGTGTCTTCAAGTTGTCACAGGTTCCCGTCGAATCTTCGCGTTGCTTAAAGAGTCTGATAATCTGCTCCACCGCCAGCGCTCGTACTTGGGCTATGCCTAGTTTGTCCGACCCTGTGAGCTCCCATCTGATCAGTGGGTACATTGGGCATTCTGCGATCAGGTGGAGACTTGTTTCTTCGCACTCCTCGCACTGCGGACACATGGGGTCGTCTTTCACGCTTATCAGGGTTAGTTGTCTATTTGGTTGGGAGTGTCCCGTTTCTATCTTGATTACTAGTCGAACGTTGCTTCTAGAAAGCTTAATCAGTAGCCCCTCCCCTTTCGTGTCTAGTCCGTTGGTAAACTAGCTCAACTGTCACAATCCTGCCGTGGTCTTTGATCCTTCTTTGGTTGCTGCGATAGTTCTGCGCTTGATTATCCCTCAATGATGTTAACCCCTCCTGGGTTCTTCTCGACCCCTGCTTTGGGCCATGGATCAGCTTCTTCATTGTCTGCCTTTCCCTCGTAGCAGGAGACCCTCGCACATCCAACTTCAGCTGTGCCAGCTAGTCTCTCTAGTGCTGATTTGCATCCTTTGACAATCGCTGATGTTGTCTCTGCTTGTTGAGTGCTTTCAGTGGCTGGCCTGGCTGTCACTGTAGATCATCACTATTGTGTCATCGTTTTGACGCTTGCCTAGCAGGCATGTCAGCGAAATCCAGAATTGCGGAGATTTTGGTTTGGCCAACGCTCGCCGGCCAGCCTGCCTGGCGTCTTTATCTTGTCATCTCCTCTGCTATCATCAAATAGTACATATTGCGCACGCTTGCAACCAAGAGCTTTGTTGATTTTTTTCCGAAGCGGTCGGTGTAGCATTCTACTCCACCTGGTTCTGTTCTCCAGTCGTCTGTCTATGAATGAATAAACAGTAAGTAATCAGTTTCCAATCTTTAGTAAGTAATCAGTTCTGTTAAGTTTTGTCTTATCGTTTTATTCTTCACTCGAATTTCATTTAACGCTTCCTTTAAATCGTTTTCTGTTTATGTTCTCTTTTCTTCATTCTTTCTTGGTTCCGAACCGACCGCATCTTAAATTTATTTATTATTTATTAATTTATTTACATTAATTAATACAGATTACCCAATTACATTGATTAGACAAAAAATATATAAGAAGAATGAAAGAAAGTAACTAATTTCATTGAAAAATATATTTATAAGCACGTAGTCTGAACAAAAAAATTATTATAATAACAAACAATACATTTAAAATGATTTTTACAAGTAAGTAAATTTTATTGTATTTAAAAAAGTAGTGGACGCAATCTGGTCTATCATTATCCCCTATAGGTATACTTTGCGTCCATAGCGGACGCAAACTGGGAGTTTCATAAATTCGATGTAGTAATTCGCGTCCACCCCATTTTATTCGTCAAATACAAAAAACTTAAGCAAATTCATAGGTAATATTATTCCTTTTTCATTATAAAAGTCTAGAAACAGCTATGTATCCTAAAATTCCCATATAACAATAAAAAACTTACCTTCGAACGCGCCACTGCACACTATTTTTTCGCTAAGAATCCGCTCTCTTGCTGAACATCCGAGACAAATTATTTTTTTAAACGGGATTGGTTAGGCGCACGGACCTTATATCCTTATGTGCGTGTCTCTTGAACATTGAGGTATTAGCACTAATGTCTTTTTTTTCAATTCGTGAGTTAGTTTACTTATTTTCGAGTATTTTCAAAGGCAGATCGGTAAAGTGGACGCGAACTGGGTGGTGGACGCAAACAGGCGAACTAACCCTATATAATTTAACTCGATAAGGAATAAAACTAAGACCCCTCACTAGAGTAAACCTAATTTTGAAGGAAAAATAAAAAATTGTACCATAATTTAGTATTAATTTGTTTGATTGAAGTCCCTTGTATTTTACTTTTCCTTTTCGTATTTTATTTAATTTTGTTTTGTATGTGCCAAATAAACGTCCTCTATTCTATTCTATTTTTAATAAATATTTTGAAAGCTGCCATCATTAATTATTTAATTTAAAAAAAGCAGTATATTTTGCTGATTTTTTTAACTTGTGGAATAAAACAAGATTTCCTAAAAGCGGGCTCCAACGTTGTTTGTGGTTTTTACAAAACCTCCTCATTGTCTATAACTCTGTACCATTGGTGTTTATAAAAAGAGTAGAAAGCAAAGCGTGATCGATTATTCAGTTTCACTTTTATTGTTCGGCAAACTATACAAATCAGATTGAATATTTGCGGTTCGTACCATAACACAACAATAGCAGATTTTTATTTACCTCCAATAATACGTATATGGTTGTTTAGTAGTATCTACATACATTCATAAAATAAGCTTACCACACCAGCAGCGGAACAACAGCCCCACGGATATAGGCTAAAACGGTCGTTGCTAAAAATCAATTCACTAATACATAATATGCTATTCACTGAATACTTATATCATATAGACAGTACCTTTTTTTTTAAGTACTTTAACAGGAATCATAAGCAAAATCATGTGAAGCTATAAATACAGTCATCCATCTGCAAAGTGCCTTCAATTTATATAAGTAACTTACCTGCAGAAAATAAAAAAAGGGTTAAAATAAATAAGCTGGTTTCAGCTAACTAAACGTAACCATTTCTTTATAATCTAAAAAAATGCGTTATTAGTAAAACAAAATGAGGCGTAAAATTACCTGATGGGTTACATACGCAGTTCAGTTGCGTGTCCTATTACTCAATTATCGCAATAAACGTTTGGAAATACCAATACTCTACAATTAGATCATCAGTCAAATTCTACTGACTGATTATGCTGCATCCCTCAATACACGCCAACACGCGCTATCGTACCTTATGGTTTCGTACAAAGTGCCAAATGTCACTGCCATCATATCACTCTACCATAGACTCTACACTCTACATTACACACGCATTAGGCACCTTAGGGTGCGTAGAGTCTGAGCAGCGCCACCAAGCGCCACCCTGGTATCTAGGTGAAATATGAGCCTTAGCTTGACGCACCCATTTCCCACCAGCAACTTTTCCAAGTTTTCCGCCAAACATGTTTTACCTGACTTATAAGTATGCTGTTTTCATGCAGGAACAAATCTACTTTAATTTGATATTCTCGGCAGATTTGGGAAGCCCACACCCTTTTGGACGTGAATCATGTTCCAAAGCTCTTTAGCAACACAGGATACCCGATGGGTACGCCCATCGTGGGACAGGTGTTAACCGTCCGCGAGCCGCCTGTTATGGACTACTCGTCTACATACTTTATGAGTATCTTAGACGGGCTGCCCCGGAGCCGAGTTCTGCTGACCGAGGAATTTCACCAAGAATGCTACTAGTCGTAGTTAGCTGTGTAGGCGACCTCCATCGCAACATCCCTTCTGCCTTCCTAAATTCCAGTTTTAAACACTTGCCTGTTTTATGAGAATCAGTGCCAGAAATAAATAATAAACGTAATGGTTGTATAAGATGAACGTTGGCTATCCTCAACAAGTTACTTAATAAATGAAACACAAGCAAACACTCTCGTTTTTCCGCTAAAAGAAAACCGCTCACGTCCCGTGGCTCCACGGCGCGTCGTCTTGGCTCCGATGTTAATCACCGCTAAATGATCAACCGCTCCTTTTTGGGCCACTAATTAACTTTCTCTGAGGAAAAGTGAGCACTAGGCTTAGTTACGAGGGCTAGATTGGAACTGACGATGTTTGTAATGAAGGCAGCACCCACATTCGGAATTTTATCAGGAACACCACATTTGACGCAATCATCAATGACCTCTGCTTCTCATATGATTGACGCTTTTCATCTATCAAACGAAACTTCTTCAAAACTCAAGTCTCATTTTTTTAATCCTTTTGAACTTATTTTAAATTTTCGATGAAAAAATGAGCACAAACGTCAGTTGGTCAGTTGCCGCCATCTTTTGAGGCTTATTTTTGAGGGTATTTTTTTGCAGTGGTTGTATTCTAATTGACAACAGCTATTATTATACACCGTAGATATACTCGTACACTTGGTTTCAATGATGTTGAAACACTGCGACCATTTAAAAAGGATCTCGCAAGTAGTTTCGTATTTGTGTGAATAATTAGGACATAGTTCCTTTTTCAGTAGGACTTCAAAACTTGAATGAAAAATAAGGCTCGATTACAGTATGTTCTGTAAGTAGGTAAGTATAAGTAATTTCTTTATGCAACGTAATTTAAAATAATGAAATTATGAAATAACCAGCACTGACACTGTATTTAATTGAATTATAAACAGGTTTACGTACTCATAAATCACTAATTGGTTATACTGGAACTTCAATAATCTACATTGAATGATACAGTCACAGATGTAGATATTAAACATCTGTTTTTCAGGAAAATTATCAAATAAAAAAATTAACTCCAAAGGCAGGGAAGTCTTCACAATTACTTCATATGTAAATTAGTATGGGATATTTAAGCAGCGAATGAAACATGATTAAATATAAAAAGAAGATAAGTAAATAAGTGAGGTACATTTTTGAAACAACGCCGCCGATGTCGATTGCAAAAGCTACTCCTTTTAAAACTGGCAAACGAATGAATCATACAAGTAGGTTCTACCATCGACACCGTTATGCGATTCCATCCAACACGTGAAACGGTAGTCAAATGGTTGTTGCATAAACCATCCGGCCAGGCTTCCGCAAGTCCACCACTGCGGCGATAGGAAACGAAAGTGCTCGCTGCAGGCCAGGCGCCATGGAAAGTGTTGATGACGACACCAACCCATTGGGATGCGAGGAAGGTCATGGGCACGAGGTGCGACCATTGAATGAAGATTACGAAACCGTGGTGACCGCGAATTTCCACTGAACGAGTCGTCACTTTCATTCAAACTCATGAAGGTTTTTCATTAAGACTAATTTAAGTGGTGGAAAACCAAAACTTAATTATTGTGGTCATGGAATAGAGGACATTTGGTGATTAATATTTTTGTCTAAACTATATTTCATGGATTTGAATGATTACTTTTTGATGGCATTTGTCGCGGGTGCCACGATTTATGAAGAATACTTTTATGCACCAGGAATTGTATGTAGGTAGGTATGTACTTGGCGTTGATGTAATTTATATTATGTTGGTGTAGACGAGCTCTTCCATTGCGTTCTAATCGCTTTATCATTGCGAGAAAGCTAATCAAATGACTTTCCGTCTCATGTCAGTGACTCGCAAAATTATTGCATCTCATAGTTCATTACTTACGTTTCATCAGGTTATCTTTGATTTGTTACAACGAATAAGATGATTCACGATGCATTATCTACTTTTTTTTCAACTACCTTGGTATCTATAGAGACTTACATGTCCTGCCTAAAGTTCCTTTATTCGCAATTACATTTATTACGTTTATTCACAATCTGACTATTTCTCAGCTCAGACAATGATGAAACAGTCAGTAGTGTTATGCACTAAAAGGATCCTCAGGATTTGGCAAAAATTGATATATTTTTAAATACTAAGCAATGATTGTTCTACTAATCATGTATTGTTAGAACATGCATACGCAATAACATAGTATTACCGGACATGGAGAAATTACAGGTCGATGAATATGCCATTGTGTAACGATAGACAAAAAGCGCATTATGCAGTCATTCCTGCACTCTTACATTGGCAGTCATTACGTGGAGACTGAGAAAAACGCCAAAGGCCTTCTGCCTGCATTGTTAACGAACTGAGCTGGTTAGGGTTTACACCTGCTCAAATACATAGATCTGAGGAATAAGGTAGCTGGTGAGTAGAAAGCATTAGATGCCAGAGAGAGAGAGAGATTAGATTAGAGTTTCGTTTGGCTTGGACAAATAGGGGCTTTCGGAAATAGCAGGCTATATTAATGGTTAGGCTAGCCACTTATTGCGCAGAACCCTACAGGCTAAATAACATGAAAAAATGCATACAAATCGCACGAGATAACGTGTGACAAAATTTTGTCGCCTTGCCCATCGTAGGTCGTCGGTAGCTATTTGCGAAAGTACCTACTGGGGAGTGGTCACTCGCAGCTGGGGATAAGACATAATGGCTCGCTTTGGAGGTGGCCTACAAATGGAAGAAGTTTACGGACCTCTAATTAAATCCGAACAACAGTGGTCAGTGCTTGTGAAAACTGCATACAAGTACGAAATGAATAATTCAATAGTCAAGGTGGAAATGACATTAGCGCTGATTTGAGTAAGCCCAAGGCTGGAAACCCTCGTTGACTTCAGCTACCAACATGCTTCTGCCCATTGCTTGCACAATGCATAGTAACGAACTTTTACTGCAACAAAACACCGATTTGCGACAATAGGCCTGTTCTCACCGCTGCATCAGCGTTTTTGTGTCCACAATGAAAGTGAACAATTTAGCGACGGATTATCTAAACGTGCTGCCGATCGATTGTTCAAATTGCCGTGTGAAATTAACTGGGTTAATGAACTTTCAGAAAGAAGGTCTTTGCTTTTACCAGAAGGCTAGGGAGACCTTGTCAAGAGGCATTATGAAGTCCTTGACAGAATATCAGCAAGCATAAGCTGCAGCATTGAGTTTGGAACCTGGTCTTGTCAGCTCTAACACAAAGGTGCGCTCGGGTTGCCAGTGTTGTTATGTAGTATCAGAACTCGCTTATGGGTATTTTGAAAATATTGTGTCTAAGTATTCATTTTAACGATTTCTTTTCTCCTATCAGACTCGTGATTAGTGCATTCTTATTATGAACATTCCCATCAATGCCAAACAAAAAAAACTATCGTTAAGACAAAGTGCTTAAAGTACAACTGAGTGTGAGTGGTATTAGCATCAAAAAGTAAATCTGAGCCGACCGGGCGGCCTACTCCGGTACAAAATTCACTAAGTTTCGTGAAACTTTGCCAGAGTAAAATGTCTCTAGCAGGAAAAAATATTTATACCTATGTCAGCATTTAAATTATCACGGTAATCTTTGAATTTCACAGAAGAGTACCTACAAATGAATCGACAATCATCACAAGTAGGGCGTGAAGAAAGCTCTCTACGGCTAAGTCAATTTGTTCGGTACTACCAAGAAAGAAAAGAAACACTCAACAAACAAGCTACTGGGCGATCCGACGTTAATTTGTGGCGCCGTTCAAGATAATTTCATTCACGGTTCATAACATTTGAGTTTGGCCTTGACTTTTGCAACTCAAAGGAAAAGTTTAAAGGAACTTAACTTCAAAGTTGAAGTGAATGCATAAGACAAGTGCTGGAAATAACAAACCTAAAAATATTTTTTTTAAGAAATTAGTATTTATTAGTATTGGTCTGGGTATTTCCTAGGTAGGTACCTATACATATATGTCATATACTAGCGGCCCCCCGCGACTTAGCCACGTAGCCGCGGCGCAGCCTAAGAGCTATTCAGATGCATAAGCTATATTTTATACTATAGCTATTTTTTATATTTTTTTAGCTATATTATTGCAAAGTTTCATTAAAATCCATTCGGTAGTACTTACGTGAAAGAGCAAAACGCCACAATCACACATAAAATCTTTCGCATTCATAATATTAACAGGATGTAGGTATTTTACAGTAGCTCTGAAATATTTTCTGGCAGTTCCACTAAATAAATAAATAGGTAGGTATTGTTGCGCCAAAAATGTTAAGATTTTGACAATACCACGCGGCATTTCAATGGTTCGTGTCAGCGAATACGAATTGCATTTGTTCTGATTGTTAGCAACTAAGTATTTCATGCTATAACATGCAACTGGTATGATTCTGAGAAATCCATTCGCTTCAAAATTGGCGAGAATATGTAGTAAAGTTGGCTGACAAGTGAATTATGTGGCCCAAAACGAATATACATACTCTCATGGCTATCTGAATGCCAGACGGCGCAGTCAGATGTTTGCTGATTGTTGCCATCATGGTGAACGGAAGCCCAAATTTCGCCAAGCGAGCCGACTCACTGCCGCTATCCGGGTTGCTTGAGTTTTTACAGGCTTTCTGGTCAGGGACCTGTTGCATTTGCCCAACATAGCCGCTTTGTCAGTTCAAAAAAATATAATATGGAAAATAGGGATGTCGCGACAAGCGCTAACATGACTAACCTCTGTTTTATCACGAATACGATTTTTGTGATTTCTGTGGACTTTATTACTCGTCGTTCGGAAGTATAGACGATAAGCAACGAGGCGAGTGAAGGCGCTTCGTAGGCGTCTGGTTGAAACAGCTGTCAATCCAAAATGATTTTTAGAAGCGCCGCCTGGTGGCAGGAATGTACCAAAAACCTTAATTGGGCAAATATGGCGCTCCTTTCTTACGACTTAGCTGCACGTGGCTAGGAACTTGCAATAGTAATTTATGGGAAGTGATCGAGCCGCCATCGCCATGTCGCCATCAATCTGTTCCGGCAGCCGCCATTCGCCTCATTATCTCATTTGCAACTGTTTCCTGACCACGAGTCTTAGGATACGCTAAACTTTCTTATTTCACGCTTTAGTTATTATCAGTAAGTAAATATATTTATTTCTTACTTTCTGTGAGATTTGCTATTATTTGCATTTCATTGTTGCGTTACATTTTTAGGCTAAACTTTTTATTAGAGAACTGTGGCGCTTTGGTAAAGTGTTTTACCGATTGACCTACCCCGCAAGTATGTGTTATGTTCACACACTACAACACATTTTCTCAAATATTATTGTAATTATTAATTAGCTAACATATTTTTTCGGTGGGTACTCTATCATATACCTAGTTTTCTGTGAGCGATCGCTCCCGGCAAAATTTTGTATTTCTGAAAATTGAATATGTACGCAACAAGTTATAAATCGAGACCGAGAACAGATATATACCAGTGAAAAGCCCAATGCACTCGTGTAGTTTCTTATTTTTTTTTGTAGAGTAGGTACTCGCCTACTTTCTTCCTAACCATATTGTTAAATATTGTTAGAACTATCTTGTTACTATAGTAATAACGTCAAATTATTAAGTTAATATGAAGTAACGAGAAGTTAAGTACCGGTAATAAGGTAAGTAATATTCGCTCGGTGACTACAAACCTCGACATTGTTTTATAATTTAAATGTTATTAGAATTTCTCCTATTTATGAGGAAGAGAGTAATTTAAATGGTTATAAATATTCATTCATTGTATAAAAATTACGAAGCCTTTATTTTCGCTGGCAGTGTCTGAAGTGGTTAGCTTGTAGCTCAAGATAGCTATGCCCTTGTTGTACCTACATATTAAAAAGTAGTATAGAAGTAGTAATGAAATTGATCTCTCTTTTTACAATGGTAACTTACGTGGTCTGTCAGATAAATTAGACGATATGATGTTTGTATCATCTTTTGTTTCTTACATTTTACCCCGTGCACTGCCTAAAGTTATTTTAATCGTAGAAATAAGTCTTAGCTAGCTAGGCAACCTTATTTAGATAATAACATTCTCCAAAGTACAAACCCCCGTGTTCATATTAACTAAAGCAACACTGCAGCATTGATTTAGCGATTGACTTATTGCGTCACACTTGCGAATGTCGACGACAATGAGCATGAAAAAGATATAAGGTTTCAGTACTTAGTAAAAATGATGAGGTCTGTTTTTGTTATGAAAAGGGAGGAACCCGTTAGTTAGGTTTTACCTACAGTAGGCCTAGCATGAACCGTTAACGTTTTGGTAATCAAAAAGTTAACGATACTTTTTTTCTTAATGACATAGGATAAAGCAAAAATAAGTAGTTTGGTTTACTTTTCAATTACCAAAACTTTAAACAAGAAATTACAGAATAGCTTCAATAAATGTGCAGCACCTAAGTATTTATTTAAGCTTTCTTGTTGGTTAATTTTCTCTAACTCACAAATACCTAAATACACTTCATTTTAAAATGATAATGACAAAAGACTATGTATTTCATTGATACAAATAACTAATCAATAGTCAGTCGCAGGTATATTATTTATAGTTCATGTTTTATTCATACATTGGAATACTCATTAAGAAGTGATAAAAACGAATTATTCGCAATTGGCACAAATTCTCAGTTGGCACAACTTCTACGGTGGTCTCTAGTGGTCTTATATTTAATTAGTGGTTTTAGTTTTGTATTGGAACTAGGCAGTCATTTGATCACAATCTCACCTGAGGGTTTTTTTAGGTATTGGAACTAGGCAGTTATTTGATCACAATCTCATCTGTGATGATGTGGTCGATGGTAGGACATGTCTGCCCAGCTGCAAGGGCCTATTCACTCGTTTCTTGAAGAGACCCAAGTAATAGCGCTCTGGGAACACATGCTCAGGAAGTTTTATGATTTGCGGTTGTCGGGGCTTATTATGAATATTTATTTAATTGGAAAAGGTTTAGGAGAATGAAAGTACAGGTGAACTCTTCCTTTAAAAAATATTTTTGGGTTCTGTGTTATTTTTGAAAGGAGTTTCTCTATTATTAGTAAAAGGCCTCATTTGTTTGGTGTTCTTAAACAATACTGCCTATTTGTTTGGCATCAGTTGAGTAAATGACCGGACTGCAATGTCTCCCGTTACTCTTTGCATAACGAACCGAACAATCAATTACATTACCATTTAATCAGGAGTTTCGTGTTCGAAACCTCGCCGTGGTCGTGCAGTGCCACCGATAGCAGTCGCGCGGCAATTGCACTTTTATTTTCAAGCGTGCAGAATGCAATTTTGCAGATCTTCCGTCGTGTGTGGTGTTTTCTCATGCGAGATGAGAGCATAAAAATGTGGCGGCTGATGTTTTCTCGAAGCGAATATCTGGAGTGAAACGTGCTACGGTCGTCGGCGCAGGCGAGGCGTGACGCGTTACGTGGTGGCATGGCCGCGGACCCTCTGAATTATATCTACAAAGTGTAATTAGCCAGATTCTGGCGGTTAATTGTTGGAGACTAAGGTCCGGCGCCCACTGTCGGCATCGGCACGCCTCAGGATTTTAGGTGGCAAATAGCAATATACTATAACATAATGGCAATGAAGCAGAAATTTCCGTGATATGTGGTCGTAATACAAAAATACCGCTTCGGCATGCTTGAGGCTGCTGTATCGGCAGCCTTGAGAATGCCTCAGGATGCTTCGGCATTCTTCAGCATCCTTCGGTACGCCGCCGGCGCCGAGGCAATACTCGGGGGATAGCGGTTCGGCATCCTTAAGGATGCCTCGTCATCCCTAAGGACGTTGCAGCATGCCAAAGCATAATTGCCGATGGTGTGCGCTCGCATGTAGGATGCCGAAGGATCCTTTTCCTTGCCGATGCCGATAATGAGCGCCGGGCCTAATGTGCATCACGCTCGGGCGTCGCAGCGCAAATGGCGCCGAGACATCTTTTAACTGTCAATTACTGACAAGTGATGCGCCGGACGCGCTCCGGTGAGCACTGAATTGGTAGTGCATTTGGTTCAATGTCAGGAATATTTACATCATGCTGAAATAACCCTTGAGTTCATAGAAGCGATTCGAAGAAAAGTATCTGTCAATGTATTTAGCCCTCTATATTGAAACCATTTATGTAGCATTGATTTTTCAAGATTGTTTGCAGCTGCGGATATTTGATGAAAAGACGGCAAAAGTAAAAAGATCTCAAGAATACTTCGGAAAATATCAATATCGCAGGTTCATAAACTAACTTAGTGACTTGTTAGTGTTACACCGACTAATTTTCCTACTCATTATACGTTTCAAAAGCTAGCTCTTTCCAGTAGTCTCACTTAAAACAATTTATTCTAAGCGTTTAGAGGAACTTTTTCGCCATCCAGACTGAAATGTCTTTTACATATTAAGTATCAAATGAGTCAAATATGAACTTGTCAATTGCTAGTTAGTAAGCAGATACAAGACAAAGACAAGAAAGAGTATCTGCTCATTGGTAAGGACTGTCACTGTCGCCATGACTAGTTACCGTTCACAAAGTCTCCTTACAAGATCGAATTTCCAATTCAAACTCAATCATGCAAGTGATAAGTAGCGTATCTCAGTTTAGCACCATTAGTTGCGTCGACGCATGATAATCTGCCATCCATTACCGCCGTAAAAAGTTACAACTGAATACATTACAAGTGTAACGGTCGTTACAATTTCCATTTAACAGTTGCATTTGTGAGTAAAAGCAATCCATTGGCTATTGAGCCTACTGTCACTTTTAATTTGATGGACCCCATAGAAACTTTAGATTTTTTGATTCTTTTGAGAACTATGTAGATAGCTATTTATGTTGTAATGTAAGTGCATTGCATTCGCAATAAAGATGTATACTACTTAGCTGTTGCTAAGTAGGCTTACTTTTTCCAACCAAAAGCAATTCAAAATGTAGGACGCCCCTTTTCAACTCTGTTTATACCGAGAGGTTTAGTTTGCAAAGGCAAACACAAGCAAAAGTGTTAAAAATTAATTTAATTAGTAAAAGATGCCCACACACCACTAGTATCTAAAATCCTTATATTTTGTTACCCATTTAAAAAAGTAAGAACATTCTACTTACAAGCGCAATGCTAACGATGATACGTTGGTAATGTTGAAATATCCTTTTTTTAAATGTAGAGAATAAATTGCCCGCTAATCACGAAATGATCGAAAAAGTACAGGAATATACAACTGCATCAAAAAAGACGCTCCTATTTTCTCATGGGAAAGTCAAAAAAGCAGGTAAAAATTTTGAAACTAACGTACAGTTATAGCCATCGCAGACCATAATAAAAACAACCTGAAAACCAACTGATAAAAAGGATAAAGATTTACCACGTCACTTCGTTATTGTTCTTGTAAGTATAAAATAACTTTCATTATTTCAACCACAGCTCTACTATCTCTATATACAAAAATGGATTGCTGTTCGTGTCTTGCTAAAACTCGAGAACGGCTGGAACGATTTGGCTTATTAGGTTTCGAAATATTTGTGAAGGTCCAGGGAAGGTTTAAAAGGTGAGTTAACGCGAGAAAAAGCTATTAGGAATATCAGTAAAAACTACAATTTAGTTTTTTCGTAGTAACCATTTCTATCTGTTTGCCAACAGAACAACATCAGTCGGGACAGCTAGTTATAACATAAATACCTCCTAGACATGTTGTTGATAGAAATGATGACTGCGCCAAGTACGCGTAGGTCACTGAGTCGTTGATGTCTTTCAGAGCAATGAGCGCCGTTCTGCGTACGCGCACTGCAATGGTTCGCTTCCGAGGGAAACAATGGCGGATGGAACTAAGCCTTCCTACAACGTAAAAACTTGTTTTTGTTATAGGCGACATGTCAACCGCAAACGTTTACGCAGGCGGTCCCTGCTCTCGTTCAGTCTTATACCATGAATTAAAATAAGGCTTTTCAATATGAGCTGAAAAAGTCTATTTATAATTTTGAACTCTGGGAAGCCTGCATTGCGTATTGGCAAATCCTCGCAATGGTGGATTCTTAGTGATGTGAATCAAAAAATATAAATACATATGCGTCTTAGTATTTTTCTATATATTTTTATATGATATTTGAAAGAAAAATACTTTCATGGCTGTTAAGGTTCTTATTTGACCTCTTGTCTTCCTACACATCTTACAAACGAAATAAGATTGCCAACCGAAATAATCTGGCAAACAAGAAATATGTTTTGAACCAGTCAACTGGTAGATACTGGTGCCCATGTTATCTGGTTTTTTAATAATTTTCTTTATGTTTTTGTTTTGCACTTATAAATAAGTGTTAGTAGCAGCCGATTTAGGGTTTCTTTCTTTAGTTTAGTCAGCCAATGTTGACGACGCTGGTGGTTTGTTTGCTAAATAAAAGTAATCATCATCTCAAGATGGCTGCAGATATAGCACTTCTGTAGTAAGTGCTTAGTTCCACAGAATGGATGTAGGCAGCCATTATGTACGCAGATGTTTCAATAGATATTTACGGAGGGTGCACTTGTATTTAATTCAACTCTGATGGGTTCTTTATCTTGTTTTACCTGAAGTGAAATAAATCAACAGGCTGTTTTTTACCTTGCTTGTTGGGGAAAGTGTAATAAATCCTGATGACAGCAACTTCTGCCCAAAAAACCTCTCTTTTGTTTTTAAGAAGAAGCAGAAGTACATTCAAAGATTTTCATGAAATTAAACATCAAACATTTAGCGTTACCGTTTAGTTGAAACATTACTTAATAGGATAGCCCGTTTTTGAAGGTCTGTTTGAAGTATTTTTGTTGTTTCTGGTTTCTGGACATACTTAGATATCGGCAGCGGCATGACAAGCTCCCCTTTTTCGGTCAGTAATTTCTTATTCCAAGGAAATGTCATTTGGCAAAGGCAAGATTAAACAGGAATGAGTAGCCTGGTGTGCCGTTGACAGTACTTTGAACTAATCAAATATTTGGTAAAACCCATCTCGATAACGAATCACAAATGTTATTCACGTGAACATTTTGTCTCCGAGTCTGTTGCGAATTACCAGACAGCACCACCGCCAGACACCATAAAATGTATTTATATTTTTATTAAATGATTAGATGACTCATCATTTCATTGCCCACCATGGCTACACTTCGAATTTCCACTTTCACTGCTCATAGCTCCATAGTAACGGGCGTGATGAAGACATTTGTATTCAGTGTCACACGCATTATTAATTTTACGACTGTTATATTAATTTTATAATTATTATGATGTCCTAACGTTGTTATGTAAGGGTTCAGTTTTGTTACTTCATATTACGAAAGTATAAGGATGTTAGGATAGGCTAATAACGACAACTGTAATAAGTTTTGCATTGGTTAACTGCTTTCATAGTACGAGCGCTTATTGAGAATACCTACCTAGGAGGTACCTAGGATGTACCTGAACGTACAGGTAGATAAGGTTGAAGATGCATTCGCTTTTCGTTTATCTCTCCAGAAATATGAAGGTCTCAATTTGACTTAATAGTAGTACAATAGTCGTTTCTCCAATTTAAATGAATATAAAACGAATTCCGTCCTTCGGATGATGTGGATATGGATAGAGAGCAATGCTTGGAGTCACTCTGACCCGAACGCTGGGTGGACGACACCCGACAACACGGAGGTCGAGACTGGATACTTCGGGCACAGGATCGCCAAGAGTGAAAGAATGGGGAAGAGGCCTACATCCAATATTGGATAAACTAAGGCCACCGTGATGATGATGGATATGGATAGCGGTAGCTTGAGCTACTTTCAGCCTCATCACCACATCACCACATCACCTCAATTTCTTTGCTTGAAGGTGTGGTTGACTGATAGAGAGAGTTAATAAAATTATTGGCCCTGCAGCGGAACAAAAGGTGTTTTAAATAATCAAGTTGATTACAGTTGCTTGGTGTCTTCAAGGCTAGATTATAAGTATAGGCATTTTATGGTAGAACACGCTTAGTTCTACCATCGTCCTCGTCATCGCTCACCACCAGGCGAGACTGAGTTTAAGCGCAAACCTACTTTGAATAATAAAAACAAAAAAAAAACTACACACATCAAAACTGTCTAGGGATATCATAGGGATATCATTTTTCAAATATTTCATAAAGTTAAGTTTGTTTACAAGTTGATCATTATCTTAGAATAACGCGAGGACACAGGCATAAGATAAAGGTTAAGATTATTACAAAAAAAACGTGTGATTTTGCTAAAATTTTGACACCTTTTAATAGAAAAATCTGCCTTTTTTTCACGTCCTTACGATTGTACAATAATGCTACCACGACGAATTTCTTTATACAATCTGAAAGGGCAGATATAGCAGTTTCTGTGTTCTAAAAATTTCTACGTTGGTATCAATATTTTAATTTTTACAGCCTCCCAAATAGCTATACTTTGTATGAAAATGCTTGAGATATCCCTAGACACTTTTGAAGTGTGTATCTTGACTGTAGACATACATGTTTGGACAATTGCCGTGGGTCAATAGCACAGACAAACACGAAATATGCTCCTAGCCCGAACGTGTCAAGTGCGCCGGCGCACATGAGAAGCACGTCCCGCGCACGCAGTAGAAAGTGACGCACGCGCCGCGAGCGCCGCACAGCCATGCGCGGACACAATTACACCTTTCACGCTTTTCCACATGGCTCCACCAGTGGAAAATGTTTACGACTGCTGCTTATTACTTTATTACTAACGTGACCATATTGACGTTTCAAAAAAAGCAACACTTTCGACGATGTATAGGCGTTGTTGCAAGTCATAAGTATGCAAATGAGACTTTGAACTGATTTCTAACACGAAAAATAGATTGTTGCCTAAGTAATGATTCATAAATTATTGTACTATCAGTTTTATAAGATAGTCGATTTATCGTCTAATGCCTAAAATGCTAATTATCTAAATCTGAACGTACTATTCATTTAATAACGGCTGTCACTGTGTCAGTCTCCTCAAATTAAATTATGTACTTACACCTTTGATTATTATTTTATTTTGATACCATAAGATATTAAGAACGTATTAACTCTGTCAGTGTTCCTATGTATTATAAGTGTGTTTTTACAAAAAATAGGTATTTGAGTATGTTTTGCCGTTGTCTAGTATCCCATAGCTTTGCTTAGTTTGGGTCTAGATGGCGCTGTGTGGAATGATGTCCAATGAGTTCGAATAATTTCTAACTCAACTTCTCGGGTAGATACCAATTTTGCTTACTACATTCGAAGTTATATGTAGACTCAACTAACTAACTATTCATCTTATATTTCAAGAAAAAAAAAATGAAAAGTCAAGTTACTAAGATAGATTGCAAGTATATGGCAAGGAAACTGTTGAAGCTCGAATACCGGTAGCGAATCGGAAGTGTTTCCGATCGAACAGGCGCGTGGGAACTCTACCACGCGGTCGGCTCTCAGTTCTGCTCTACATACCCACTACCGCGAAAGGGAGAGCCCTTCCTCGGTGGACTTGATATCCGGTTTTTGGTTTTTATAACCGTTTTTACAATAATACCTACAATGCTTTGGTTTTCGTGTTATTATTTCTTTCAAACTATAGCCTACGTGTTTTTATAAATAAGAAATACTTTTCCGAAGAAGCAAAAACATTTTTTTGCTTCTTCGGAAAACCTTCATTTTCTTAACATGTTTATTGTTATGTGTGCAACATTTTTAAGAAAATTGTGTCCCTTAGTTCATTGCAGTACCTGTAAAGGATAATTAAGTCATAGGTCATATAATACTAAACAACACCATTGGAAACACTTAGTTGGCAATAAAGCTTTGAAGTTGAAGTTTGAGCTTCTGCACTGCATATTTTTTATAACAAACTGATTATTATTTAATTTATTAGTTTAGTACCTTCTATTACTAAATGCAATATTTCATCAAAATAGATCAATAAGTTGATTACACAGTAACAGGCGTAAATTATTTCGGTATGCTAAGAGATTATTCGTTGGTAATTTTTAATCTTGTGATGTTGTGATTACCTTCAGCCAATTCCGTAAGTTTCGAACACGTTAAAAAAAGTTCAATTCCTGCTTATTTCATGTGTAAGCACCACTTTCTACGTAAACCCAATAGATAAGTAGAGACGCCAGTATTGCTTTCTAAAACCGAATGACCTCGGTAATAAGTATTAATTTCCCCAATTGCGCCTTGACAAAGGGAATTTTTTGTCCGTCGCACTCGTAATAGGTACCAGAAGCAAAGAAAGTGTGACAGCGGTCATGTGATTGGTGGTTTAGGTGGTATTAGCTCAGATGACACAAATTGAAGAAAGCTGATAGGACGAAGTGTGGGAGGGAATACTTTGCCAAATTACCCTGTATTAGATGTCAAAAGGGTATAATCTGCGAGCCACTTTTACATACACGTGATTGCCAATTAGACGAAATTGTAGCTTTTCTGCGCACAGGTATTTACCCTAATAACCGTATTTAATATCTACGCAAGGTATAAGACATTTTGCTGTAGATTATTATCCAAACACACACT
This sequence comes from Udea ferrugalis, assembly GCA_950022985.1. Taxonomy (NCBI): domain Eukaryota; kingdom Metazoa; phylum Arthropoda; class Insecta; order Lepidoptera; family Crambidae; genus Udea; species Udea ferrugalis. The sequence goes on along the minus strand of OX465530.1, from coordinate 12,854,799 downwards.
TAATATGTTACAGTCTTCTACTGTGCAATATCCGGTTTACTAAGGCCGGTACTCTGGAAAAATATATCTACGAACTAAACAAAAATACAACGTTAATGCTTGGCGATGATGCGACGTACGTGTGGAGAACGCTTGTATTTTTTAAATAAATTATTAAATGGGCCTTCAAAATGCTTTTAGTGACCGTTTAAAATATGAAACTCCACCGACAGTTTCGTCAAAATCTGGTTCATTATTTTGCAAGTCCCTCAGATGGAACAATTTTTGAATGCCTTACCTTTCTTTTGCATTACCTTATTGAATACCTACCATTTTGGGAAAATTACGAGTATGAGTACTTACTCTTTACTTTGAACCAGATAAGATACCACTGACATTTTTCTACCTGAACTTTGGGATTACTAGAAATGAACATTCATTTTGTCATGGCATTTGGAGCTCAAAAAAATATTTTTTATCATATTCTATTCTATACTTAGTTCGAGAGTTAAATCCATTATTTAATCGTATGCCTATAAGTTAAAAAACGCTACGCAAATTGTAGTTAGTTAGTTGATTGTATTTTAGTAATCATTTGTGTATTTTGTGAATAACCTGAAATAAATGCTTTTTATTTTAAATATTACGAGCGTAGGTCGCCCATGCCTTACGTGATAAATACGGGCTTTTTTGTACAATGTAGGGAATGTTAAGTCACACGCTCAACTTTGAATGAATATAAAATTATTTATTGTTTATTTCCAGGGACACGATTATGGCTGGCGGCTGCTGGTATCCAGTTGCTGCTGCTCTCGGCGAGCGGGGCGCGCCACCACAGACGTTCAATGCCCACACAGGCGGTCAGTATCTACTATATAACATATTATTATGCCTAGGAATCCTACTATGCGAAAGTTTGTATGTGTGGATGTGCCGTGTTGCTCTTTCACGTAAAAAATACTGAATTGATTTTAATGAAACTTTACAATGATGTAGCTCTAACATCTCCATCGAACATAGGCTACAATTGATGAAGAAATACAAATTTTTGTTTTACAACTTAAGTTCACGCGGACGAAGTTGCGGGCGGCCGCTAGTAGTATGATAATTCCTTAAATTTTGATTCACTTCATATTCAAATGAAAATTAAGACGCCTTCTTTAAAATCATAAGAAGCAAAAGCTTTTCAATCACGAAATGGTTTTCTGCTGTATGTATGTATTAGGAACGAGCCAAACTGTCATTGATTCACTATCGACTGAATGAAAAGTCTTTGAAAAAAGAGGGAAGAAGCTGCTTGTTGTCAAGCTCGCTTCATTTAAGACCACACCTCTTCTCTCAGGATAGATTGGTGTCAAAAGCGAACCTATAAATTAAAATACTTACCTTCAGTAGTACCTAAATATAACAATAAACAGTTTTTTTCTTAATTCCAGACATTACCAGTTTCAAAAGGAGGCTGGCGCCCCGTCGTCGGTTCCGGAGGTCTCGTGTACGCTGGTCCTTACGGCACTGCTCAGTTACACGGCCAGTCGTACAAATTCCCCGTGCTAGACTTGTACCAGTCGTCGTCACGCCCAGTCGTGGCGAGAGACTCCTCCAAGCTAACCTCCATCGCGCAGTCGTACCGCCCCACCACGCTGCGCACCGTCAGCTCAGCGCAACCCGCGCCTCCAGCAAACCAGCCTATCAACTCTTACCATAATCCCTTCGTCTACACAAACAACGGGCTATCATACAAATACATCCAGAACTTCCCCGTCGACAACGTCGTCATTCGCAACCCTCAGAACCCGTACGCTGCACGGCCGGTGTACAAGTACCCTAAACTGAAGCAGCCTTTACAAAACACTGTACTGCAGCAGCTAAGTAATGTGCAGCCAATCCAGTTCGGCCAGTACCAGACGAGTAAGCCTGTGGAATACGCGAAACCTGTTGAGAGCTACGCGAGACCGGATAGCAAGCACGGACAAGCGCATTCAGGCATAGAGACCTACAAACCGGAAGTGTATAAGCTACCAGACAGTGAGACTGCCCCTCAGCAAGTCAGCCAGCAACAAGTGAAGAATGTGCACCAGCAGCATCAACATCAACAGCAGCAACAACAGCATCAACAGCAACAACAACATCAACAGCAGCAACAACATCAGCAGCAACACCATCAACAACAGCAGCAACACCACCAACAACAGCAACATCAACAGCAGCAACACCATCAGCAGCATCATCTTCAGCAGCAGTCGAATCAGCAACAGCAGCAAGTTAAAACTGCACAACAACAGCAGCTAAAGAATGTTCAACAGCAACAAGTGTATGTTGGCACTCCAAAGACACCACTCTTTCCACACTACACATACCAAGACGCCGTATTTCCACCGAGCATTTTAGGTAAGACATGAAGCTTGGTTTGAATTTAATGATGCTTTAGTAAATACGTACTACGAGTAAAATCAAATTGTGTTTTTCAGGTTCATTCGGCTCGTTTGGCTTACAGACGGTGAAAGGAAGAGATCCGGTATTCCCGTCCAAAACTACATATCTACCCCCGCAATCGCCGAAACAAACCATATTCAACTCATTTAGCTATTCGCCCTCTTTTAAAACAACCCCCACGATCTTTGCCACAACAACACCCAAGTTCCAAACCACCGCTAATCACATCACATTTGGATCCACATTTGGTGATTACAAAACCGTACCAACGCAACCAACTAAAATCGCAAGCCCAGTAAAAATTGATCCAAATGTCAACAAAGGTTCATTCAAGGCGAGTCCACAAGACCCATTCAGCAAAGACCCATACAGCAACAAACATTACCTGAGCGACTACAATAAGGTTGCTGTTACAACTTACAACCCAGTCCAATCCACTACACTGGCCAGCAACCACTACGATTACAGCTTCCCGTCTCAACCAAATGCTCAGAAACAAACTTTCTACGACCATGAAAATTTCAACTACCAGAAAAAGAAGCAGAAGATTCACGACAGCATCGCTGCCGGCGTTAACCAGGCTACTCACCAGTACGCAAGCCCACCAAAAAGCAGGCCTACTTACGAAGTTTTTGAAACTACGGAATCTGAAGACATCATCACACACTCATCTCCCGGAGCTTGGGTTCAATCATACGACAGTAATCCAAAGACGACCGAAGAGACGGTGACAAAGCAACTGTACCCCGACACAGGGTTCAGCAAACATACAACGACGCCCGTTGCCGATCTACCCGAAGAATACGCCATTGTGACCGAAGCCGAGAAGGGCTATGAAAACTCTTTGGGTTACGACAGCGAAGTCGAATCCCAAAGTAGGCGGCCTCTTGGCGACGACTTCGAACCGATCGGCAAGCATAAACTCAAGGATTACTACTACAAGGTATCAACGCCTGCGTATGATGACTACAGCACATCGAAACGAACGAAGAAGCCTAGCGAATCATCGAAACCATCTATTCAACCAGAACTATCTACATACAGTTTTAATAAGGACACAATTGATGATATTACTGAGGCTTTACCCACCCTTCCGCCTACACAGCATTACAGAAGACCAACCACTACAGAAATGACGTCCGTAGTTGACAAGGATAGAATCAGAAAGCGGAATAAAAACAGGAGACGTCGACCCCCGCTAGCAAACATTAACCAAAATAAGGACGGTACCAGTACACGCAAGTACTTCACTTCTACGACCGAGCTACCGCAGACTACCGAAACAAGTGAAATTCACACAATCAGGCCCAGAATTAGGCCAGCCAAACTGAAGCAACAGCCTAATTTAACCACTCCTAGCGTCACCACTGACCTGACTACCAGCGCCGTGCCAACTATCTCACCAACCGCTCCTACTATCATTAAAAAGAAACTAGTCCGTCGTCCTCTAACAACGGTAACAGATCGAATTGAAACTACAACGCAATCCTTCAAAGATTACGATGGCAATAAGGATTCTTCTATTATGAAAATCGCGAACCGTCCTTTCTCGAAACTCACTGGAACAGACGATTTTCCAGACTATTCCCACAAGCAAGATGAGAAGGATACGCCAACTAGTGACGTGTCGGTCAGTTTAACAGATTCAGTCAAAGCTACTGCTGAGGCAGCGAAATCATTTGCATTCCACAAAGACGTTAAACCAATAGAAGCTAAATTGGAAACTACTACTGAATCGTTTAGAAATACAAACGAAGTAACTGAATCTACCATACGAAACACAGAAACAACGTCACCAGGAAACGTGGGTAAAGTTCAACGACCTAGGCTGAAGAACAAATTCAACCGGACAAGGTTTAGCGTCAAAGACTACAGAAATCGTTTGAGTTCCACTACCAGCACCACAGAAAGGTCGACAGAATCTACGCCTAAACTGAGATTCCCAATAAGGAAAACTACTACAGAGTTTAATGCAGATGGAGAGACTACTACGGAAAGGAAAAAGTTCACACCGAAAGACCCACGACATAAGTCAGCAAATGGTTCAGAAATTACTGAGGAAACTGAAAAAGAGATCCACTCAACAAGGCATTCAGCAAGACAAAGATTAACAACATCAGACAACGCTGAGCCTACAACACAAAAGATATCTTCTAGGATTAGGAATGGGGTGCGAAGGCCGAAGCCTACCGAGGAGCCTCTTGAAACTACAAGTCCTACTACAGTTCACAGTAAAAGACCTTTGAGAAAGAAGCTGGATTCGGACTTGGGAGAATCGGTCCAAGATATATCAGTGACAGATACTACTGTTCACTACGACCATAAGAATGACATCACATCGGAGAGAACTAGATCAGAAAGCGCAATCATGAAGATAGCTGATAAGAAACACCACGATCATCACATAGAACACATTTTTGAGCACTCAAAGCGGGTCTCAGATCTGACATTAGCGGCCAGTAAAGACTACAATACCCCTGGAATGTTCAAAACAGTATCTTCAAACAGCAGGCGGATACCGAACTACTTCACGATAGCTACCGACGATCCTATCCTACCCATAGAAGCGTTCTTCCCACAGTTGAACCAAAAGAAGGAATCCTAAAATTCTTAAGTAGTTAAGTTTGCGAAACCAAATCCTCTTCAACTGCCAAAGTAATTAAACTTCATTTAAGTTATTGTACTAACTGGCTATATATAACAGTTTATTATTTTTGTGACTGTAAACTTATGAAAAAGGTTTATCATGAACAAGCTACAAATGTGTTATGTTGATGATATACTAACTAATGTATTGAATGTTCTAGCAGGAGACTTCTCGACATTTGAATCGTTAATCTATACGCAATCAATGCACCAAAAATCCTAGATAATATAAGACTAGTTGCAACGGAATGACTATCTTTTAGCAAATTAAGTTAGTTGCAGTAATTACATTCTATTGAAAATTAAATAACTTATTTATTTAACAAAATATTAGTGTTAATGGTGGCCTGTACTATTCCGCAGTTGTGAAACTAACTGTATGACTGTTTTGTATATTCTTCACTTTACTCTTCGGTGCTCGTTACTAGTATTTAAGATCATTGCATTACAGTTTGTGAAGTGATACGAGTGAGTGTGTACATGATGATGGGACACGATGATATTTTGCTATACAAGTTGGCGAACTCCTAAAACTCGCGAGCTAAAATAAATAGCCAGAACAACTAGGGTACATATCTAAATAGTGTTAAAAATTAAAGCAACAATTTTTTACTAGCACTGTTGGACACATTTTAATTACATAAAATAAACACTTTCATTTGGATCAGAAAGTAAAAGACATTCCTGACGAACTAAAAGACGATATTGATGCTTGCTGTGTCCGAAAAAAACGACTAAGTTATAAGTCTCAAACCATGAACCGTCCAACTGTGTACTTAGTTTTACAAATAAAGACTTTGAACTTAATTATTAATGTTAGAATTGTGAGCTACAGAATAATGGAATAAGCGAAATGTAAAGTGGAATTATACTTCAGTTCAGCGCGCAGCGTCTAACATCAACAAAGTGAAGATTAAGCCCAGTTTTCCACCACACCACGAGTACGAATTAGATAACCGCATTTTGACATACGGATATCTGACTGATTGTTAAATCATAGCTCAGCTCCGCTTCGCTCTAGTGGCTCTAGTGGCTTAAAAAACCACTCGAAGAAACGGTGTGGGAAAACGTTTATTCTTGTCGTCCCGCGTGTAGTAAGCTAGGTTGCCAGATGTTTGGTTCTTATCAAACAGTTCGGTATTTAAGTAAGCTTCGTGTTTGGTTTGTCAAAATTACCGAAGTAAAAGTGGCAGTATTCATATAAAGGCTTTCTTCTAGGTTAAATTAAATACCTGTGCAAAGCTTAGTAACAAATTAAGAAAGAAAACGATATTGAAGTGAAACATTTACAGTTCATAAAACAAGGACAAGAATGAGGCCAAAATATTGAAGAGTTGTTGGACCTATTGCAGCCGAAATCAAGATTATCTTAAAACAGGTTAGTTAAGCTAGCAGTAAATATACTAGAAAAAGTATGTAATTTCAAAGGCAATATCCGGTAATTTTGACCTGACAACCCTGGCAATAAGCGAATTCTTAGCAATAAGAGCTCAGCTTATGCAAGTACTGGTACGCTAGAGCTGACTGGAGTAGATTCTACTAGTGCATCAATTTAAAACGTAACTCAAACTTTAAGCGCAGCTTAGTCATCATCATAGATCATCTAATTTTAGTCATACGTCAACTTCTTATTGCAATAAGTTCGAGGCGGAGCAGAGATAATAACTCGAAGTAAATTATGATATAAGTGCGGTAAGTTGATAATTACTGCCGAGGCGATAATGATAAAATAAGCAGAGTCTGTAATTACAAAGCGCACGTATGTCATAGATTACGACGTTTAATAACATATTTGCGAGGAAATAAATAAAACTCGGACTTTCTCTCGGACGCAATCTCGGACGCAAAAAAATAACGGAATATTTTTTACTTGTTCACTTGTTTTTTAGAGGCAAAGGGCCAAACAGCCAGTGACTATTATTAGGAATGTATTTTTTGTGTTTATTAGATAAAAAATTGATGTAACATAAAGTCTACATTAATTAAATCAAAGAATTAAATGTTTAATTTTCAAAAAAAATCGCAAAATTTTGACCTCTTTTCTGACATATAAACTAAGATTTAAAAAATTGCAGTTCGTTTTACACGTAGCATCTTGTTAAAACATGCGTTTTATCTTGTTGAAAACAACTCGTTACATAAGAACTTGTGCGTTTTTCTTTAAATTACCGTACAAGTAAGTCATGATAAGATACAATACGATATGGAAATTGGTGAAGAGACCCTTAATATTTAAATTGATTTAGTGTGAAAATATTTATAGAAAAATGTCATCGGTGGTATTCAGAATAATATACTAATTATGTAATTGTATTGTGTGTGAGTATGCTTGTGTGTAGAGCGTGTGAATGGGATTTATTCAAATATTTATGTTAAATTTTAGTTGTTAACTGTGTAAATAAACGACTTTCGTAACAATATCATGTGCTTTATTTCGTAAGGTTACGTATTTAAATATAACAAAAGTTTCAAGTTTGGACAATGGCCCGAGTTTTAGGTGAATATGACTTTCTAGTTGCCAACTACAGTCCAACAATTGATGAACTTTGTAGTCCAAGTGAGTCAATTTAAACAGGAACTTTTACAAAAAAAGAAAGAAAGATAATAATTTAAATAAAGAGTACAGTTAAAGAATATTAACCCGCGTTCGCTTCGCCTGCTGCCTGCATCTTGCTCGTCTTCTGTATGCACTTCAAAGCTGCGTAGTGGATGGTCTTGTCCAATGAATCTGAAAATAAAAAAAATACAAATAACGACGATGTTGGAGGGATCATCATCTAATTATTTCTAAAGAGGATGAAAACAGGAGTGACAATGAAAGTCGCGGGAAAAAGCTACTGTCCAACTAGCACACTATTTGAAGTCGTTTTATTCTTTTATTTTTGTATTGTCCTTCGAGCCGGATCTATGCAGACAAAAACTGTAGTTCGTATAGAAATTTTCTATTATTTAGCTCACTTCTCAGCAGGAATTACCTGGAGAAGCTTAAAAATATGACTTGAAAAACAAAACACAAGAAATATAAAGTTACGCCGAAAATATTTTAAAAGTGTCCATTATCAGACAAGTACAAAATTATAGATATTTATACTTACAAATCTTGTGCTGCCCTGTGATTGGGAACCTCAGCCGCAGACTGATGGGGTTGGAGCAAATGAACACGTAAGGACTGTCGCTCTCTCCTCCCTCAGCATACCTGAAAACAATTTAGTGTCATTATTATTATAGGCATTTAACTTTTTGACGATCTTATTATGAATGTATGTTTTTAGGAATATCTTTTTAATGTATGTACTATGTGTATGTTTATCGCAATATAGGTTTGATATATATTTATCCACAAGGTTTCTGCTTTTCCCGATGGTTGACTGGTAGAGAATTCCCTTAGGCATTAAGTCCGCCAATTGTACTATTTTTTTTTGTGCAATAAAGAATAAATTAATTAATTTATTACAATTTGACATGTGAATACATATTTTTTAATTGGGTAGGATTTTAAAACTGTTTTTGACAAGTATTATTATTAACACAATGAACAGTGTACAACGTTGATGAGTAATTATTTATCGAAAGACGTTGAAAAATAGGCACCTTTTTAAATGGTGTTTATTACTTATTTATTTTATTTATACTTTAATGCACAAACAGGTACGAAAAGCGGTTCTCTAGCAGTCAACCATTGGGCGAGACAGAAATGCTGTTGTGCTGAAATGGTGTTGTATAATAATAAATACGAAAGGCGGGTAGAGTGAGAAAGAGGTCCTTACTTCCTCTCGTACTCTTCTTGCGGCAGGCAGGCGTCGACGGTGACGCAGCCCAGCAGGCAGCCCGTCGGATAGAATGAAGGGAACCTCAGCTGCTTGTCTGCTCATAGACACAACAAAAGGCGGGTAGATTGAGAAAGAGGTCCTTACTTCCTTTCGCAGCCCAGCGGTAGAACGAAGGGAACTTGAGCTGCTTGTCTGCTCATAGCAACAAAAGGCGGGTAGTTTGAGAAAGAGGTCCTTACTTCCTCCCGTACTCCTCCTGCGGCAGGCAGTCGTCGACGGTGACGCAGCCCAGCAGGCAGCCCGTCGGGTAGAACGAAGGAAACTTCAGCTGCTTGTCTGCTCATAGAAATATAAATTGAATATTATTTATTGAGGCACCACAATAATGAGTAAAAATACATTTCTTAAAACCTAACAAGCTCATTGTTGAGGACCGATCGCATACGCACGGGAGGAGACGTGCGGGAAGCATCACCGCCGTCGTTCGCCCTCCCACCGCCGAGGTCGGACGCCCGCCCGCTCCGCTCGCCCACTTACCAGCAGCACCCGACACCGCTTAGACCTCGGCTCCTCCGATCGCCATTCCTTCATTTTAACACCATGTCCGTAATAAGAAGTTTTTGTAAACGGGAATAAACCAGTTCCTATAAGAAATACAGTCCACTCATTTTCCCGTCCCGTTAGGAACCTAACACCCATGTAGAAAACAATTGCATAGAATAACCCTCCAATTCACAAACGTCAATCAATGCTAAGCACGCGCTCACGCTCACGCTCATGCTGTCCCGTAAAATGACAATTGAACTGAAAGGGACAGCATGAGCGTGAGCGCGTCTATTGTAGTTTGTGAATTCGCGGGTAAGACAAGTTTTCAGATGAAGATAAATATGGATGAAATAAATATTATTATTTTTGGGTCCCACCAAGAAAACACATTCTTGAGACAGATAAGTAATTGATTCTTTCTTTCATGTCTGATAGGGTACGATATCTTTGTTAGCATTCAGTATTACCTCGACCTCTCTGTATTTGATAAAAAAATATTAATTTGTGTCGGTGCCCGTGGCGCAGTTGTGACAGTGATCGGCAACGATCGCTGTTGTAAAGCAACACACGCCAGGGCCCTATTCAATAAAGCTGACAATCCGACAATTATGTCAAAAAGTGACATAATTGTAAAATTGTCGCGCTTAGGCTGTTCAATAAAATTGACAAATATGTTGAAAACCGACAGGTGAAATCCTGACAAATTTGTCAGGAAAAATAGCGTTCAATAAAACTCGACATATGTCAAAACCCACAGTAATTATTTTCTACAATTGTCGGTGACAATTGTCAGTGACAATTGTCGGATTGTCGTGACAAATATGTCGACTTTTGAACTGTTTGCAAACAGGTAATTTTTAATGTTGAAGCTAATTAGGGATAAGTAGTAATTTAGTTTTGCCACAATGAGAAATAATCAGTCTCTAGTGCAACTCGTATGTAAAATAGAAATGAACAAAAAATACCTATTTTGGGACTAATTTACCAAAATAAAAATATACTCTTTGGTAAGTTTATTAAGGTTTAGTTTTTTTAACTAGTTTATCTATCAGTCAGGAGTTCTTATTGTATTTATTTAGACAGACAGATACATAACCAACTTCAAACAAAGGAATTATCACTTAGATTGTTGGTACACTGACTTGGTATCAGTACCAACTAAATATTATAATATTAAGAAAAAAAAACACTTATTTACACCTTACAACTTCAAAAAAGATTTCGCGACAGAGGGTCAAGGCACCTGTCGGAATTATCTGACAATTCTACAAATATGTCGGATTGTCGCGACAATTTTGTGTTTAATAAAGCAGATTTGACAAGTTTTTCACGACAAATTGTCACCTGTCACCTGTCGCGTAAAAAGTTTTATTGAACGCAAATATGTCGAATTGTCGCGACAATCCGACATATTTGTCAATTTTCCACCATGACAATTATGTCGCCTGTCGGTTTTATTGAACAGAATAATTGTAGAATTGTCACTTTTCGACATATGTCGAATTGTCGGATTGTCAGGTTTATTGAATAGGGGCCTGGTCGGAAATGGGATGGGTGACCACCCCGACCAAAATTTGGTGATGTGTATTTCGGGCTTCTCCGTACTTCGAAAGGCACGTTAAGCAGTTGGTCCCGGCCCGGTTAAGCCTAGTCAGAGGCCTTAGAGTGGCTTTATAACATCTGACATTAAGGTTGCTCACTAACCTTACACCCCTCCAACAATCCGCACTGAGCTCGCGTGTTGGAGTATGGCTTGTTCCACCTCATAGTAGAGGTGAGGCCTGTGCCCAGCAGTGGGACGCATATAGGCCGTCTATGTTATGTATCAGTTTAGTAGCCGTTACCTGGATAAAGTACTCTATACTGGTTCTCGAGAGCGCGGATGACGTCCTGGTCGGGCGGTTTAACCGTGGACGCGATCCACAGCCGGCCGCGGTGGCTCGTGTACCAAGTGCGACCTTCGTGCCTGCAATGTATAACGTGCAAGTTTAATACCCCGTCATTATACCTATACACGTTTTTGTTCAATTGGGCGTAGTAATCTGAATACAAAATATTGAGGAATGTCGAAAGGGTTGGAAGGTTCTTGAGTCCTTTTGGACAAAAACTGCCTAGGTAGTTTGATTTAAAATACTTTTTCCCTAGCCACAAACTGTTATATCTCTAATTCAACACTTCACTTTGTAGAATGATTACACAGAAAGACAGAAAGAAGTTTGCGATAGACGCGGGTTCGATTCCCGCCTGAAGCCAAGACCGAATGTCTTTTTCTGTTTTTCCTATCTTTGATTACACAGAAGTTTGCATTATTCAACTTATGACAGTTTGAGTTACATGCAGTACAATTAATCCAATATAAGCAATTCAAGATCCCAAGATGATTTCAACATATTTTTTAAGAAGTAGGTTAACCATCCCTTATTTGAGATATGGGCCCGTTTTGTGGCCCTACACACGGGCCACAAAACGCTTAAAATCCTTTAAAGAGCTCTTTAAGGAATGGGATATCACTCACTACATGGTATAAAACAAAGTCACTTTCTCTGTCCTTATGTATGCTCAAATCTTCTAAATTACGCTACTTACGGATTTTTTTAATGATTGTGAGTAATGAAGTGTTCAAGGAGGATAGATTTTATGTATAATAATATCCTTCTGCACCGTGCAATAGGCATGATGACTGTATTTTTTTTTTGTTTATTATCGAAAGACCTTACATTTATGTAAACAATCCTCAAAGAATCACTTCATCTGGATCAATACCACCAGAGATATCACAATTTGAAATGCACAATTTTTGGACTTGCCCAAAAACGCTCCATACAAAAGCGACAGTGACGTCACTATCGCTGTCACTTTTGTATGGAGCGTTTTTGGGCAAGTCCAAAAATGTGCATTTCAAATTGTGATATCTCTGGTGGTATTGATCCAGATGAAGTGATTCTTTGAGGATTGTTTACATAAATGTAAGGTCTTTCGATAATAAACAAAAAAAAAATACAGTCATCATGCCTATTCCAGATGTTGTCACTAGAATGAAATCAGTTTATATAAAGTTTAAAAAAAAACCAACCACTCAGACAGCGACAGTACCCCACTCCCCCTACCGAAATAGGGGGCGAACGATCATCGAAGGCTTACGGTGAACCACCGCTGCCCGCCTCACGCTCAGGGCACCGCGCCACGCCTCATCAACGTGGTTGGTAGGACCTCACATAGTGTGAAAGTCTAGCGAAGAGCTTACTATAGAAATGATCCTATGAAGTAAGGTCTTGCCATATCTGGCCGATGGTTGGGTAGTGATTCGGCAGAGAAAAATGTTGATAGCGCGAGCTAAAGGAGTATAGTGACATCTATTGTTAATGGTTCAAAACTCGAAATAAGCGACTTGCACGAAATGAGACGTCGCATTTTATCGCGCGTTACCCACGTGGTGATTATTTGTCACTGATTGTGACGTCACCCAGTTCATTGACATTGAACTAAATGTTACACACGGTTTCCATGCGATACCTACTTACGTTTCCAATTCTAAAATAAAATTAGGTCATAGCAATGATCAGACAATTCTCAAAATGAATTACTTATGCTAGCTTTCTGAAAACTAAATATCAATCTAATTAAGTTTTCTCATAAAGCCGATAGGTAAGTAGGCCTATGCGAATGTTTAAAAAAAACTTCTGCGCCTGAATAAAACTATGTACAATCAAAGGCATAACAGGCTATCCATTTGTTTATTCTTCCTAGCTAGCTTCCTGCAAGGAGCCTGATGGATGAGTCGTTTACTGTAGGTAGGAAGGTACATTAATTGGAACACAAATAAATGACGCAACTAAAGCACAACAAACATTGTTTGTCTATGTATTACATCATACCTACCTATTAACTTCACTTTCAGAGCTCGGAAACGATTACAAAATATTTGGGAAAAACTTGTAAACAAACTGTTTCGATAGGAAACCAATTTAATTGAATCTCAAAGGGTCGTAGGTACCCCAAGATAGCGGGAACAAAAGTTATTCTTTAAAAAAGACCTAGAATAACAGAAGGTGCTAGATTTGTACCAGGGAATTGTTCCCTGAACAAGCGATTTGTACCCCAAGAATTGTACTCTGCACAAGCGATTTGTACCTCTGAAAGCAAAGGCAGTATCTACGGCAGTCTTCTTGGCACTGCCATTTTGACGTTAAAGTAACGGGCCCAACTCAAATACCAAGTTATTATTTTTCCTGAAACTTACATGCGCCACGTGAATATTTATCATGGGTAGGGATCGAACCTAATATGATTTCGAACAGGCCACTTAATCGACTATCAGGCTACACCTACAACAATATTTTTTATATTTAAGAATATACGTATCTATCTTTCTCAAACATTTATAATATAATTTAGCTGGAATCTTGAAAATATAGATAATAACTACACAGTTTCTCAACATAAGTAATGGGCCCATCAAAATATCCGCAACCCACACACATTCCCCTTTACGTTGAAATCTAAATCGAGACGAGACTCAATGCCGTGTTTACGCCATAATAACATTTATTAATAGCTATTTTAATTTAAACAAGATTTCTTTTTGAAATAATCATAATGGCTGAAAAGTCTCGACAGTCATGGATTCTGCTCTTCAAGTAATTGTTCATGCTCTTGTGAACAAACAATAGCTGATCAAAACAAAACATGTCGCCGTCTCCCTCACACGTTTGTATCGACCGATGCCTGTCGTAGTTTCGAGATGATTCACCCACTTTCCTGGGATACCAATAGTGGGGTAAAATTTACCCGTGTTTAATGGCGCGGGCCGTTCAGTAATAGGTATCACTAGGTTACACATGCAGATTCTACTAATCTACTTAATCTTAGTCGCAAACTTCATGAAAGCGTTTGTCTAATTTGCATTAATTATACCTAAACAGTGAGTTATAAAAATACATAACTAAATATAAGAGATTTTTACACTTACTTCATTTGACCCTAAATTAAGGAACTTAATAAGATTATAGGACTTAGACAAATAGCAAACACAAACGCGCGACCTCTACGCTCTGTGGACAACTCCGCGACCTCAACCCATTGCTAAGGCCAATAAATAATAAGCCATCTTGAGATGAAAAAGAAAATACCTATTATAATTGAGTGAGTTTTACCTGATGAAGATCATTGTTACCAATTTAGTAATTTGGTCACAATGATTTCACTAATTATGCATTGCATTATTATTAGATATTTTCATTTAAACAATAATGATCACAACACATTTGTTTTAATTTCAAATTATATGATCTCCACGTGGCAAAAATATTGGCGCAAGTTAGGGTAAAGTTTCTCCGCTGACCACCCAGTTTCACGTTATCGCGTTAGGTTTACGTCGAACTTATTTCTCGAAACCTGGCTCGCGATTGGTCGTTGTGCTGACCTTTCCAGAATGTTCCACGGTAGAGCCGCTCTGATTGGCCGATTCGAGTAAGGAGTAGAATTATCGAGAAGCTCATTCGCTCGGATATATAAGCGCACGGTAAGCGCGCGAAGCCAGTTGTATTTGAAATACTAAACTGAACAGACGAAGAGAAGAGTTCGGTGCATACCGAAGCGATTATTATTCACATACACAAGTGATATCAAGCGCATTACTCGTGCAAAGTATATTCAAGAGAACAAAATGCCAGCTGTTGGAATTGATCTTGGAACAACTTACTCCTGTGTTGGAGTTTTTCAACATGGGAACGTGGAAATCATTGCAAACGACCAGGGCAACCGCACGACACCATCATACGTCGCATTCACGGACACGGAGAGGCTCATCGGCGACGCGGCGAAGAACCAGGTAGCCCTCAACCCCAACAACACAGTATTCGACGCGAAACGTCTCATCGGTCGCAAATTCGACGATCCCAAGACACAGCAGGACATGAAACACTGGCCCTTCAAAGTCATCAACGACTGTAGCAAACCTAAGATTCAGGTTGAATTCAAGGGAGAGACAAAGAAGTTTGCCCCGGAGGAGATCAGCAGTATGGTGCTGACGAAGATGAAGGAGACAGCGGAAGCCTACCTCGGTACAACCGTGCGCGACGCGGTGATCACAGTGCCGGCCTACTTCAACGACTCGCAGCGACAGGCCACCAAGGACGCCGGCGCCATCGCGGGCCTCAACGTGCTGCGCATCATCAACGAGCCCACCGCCGCCGCTCTTGCCTACGGCCTCGACAAGAACCTTAAAGGCGAACGGAACGTGCTAATCTTCGACCTCGGTGGCGGCACTTTTGACGTATCTATTCTAACCATCGACGAGGGCTCACTGTTTGAAGTAAAATCGACAGCAGGCGACACGCACCTGGGCGGTGAAGACTTTGACAACAGACTCGTTAACCACCTCGCCGACGAGTTCAAACGCAAATATAAGAAAGATCTACGCGAGAATTCGAGGGCGTTGCGCCGCCTACGCACCGCCGCCGAGCGCGCCAAGCGCACGCTCTCCTCGAGCACGGAGGCCTCCATCGAGATCGACGCGCTATATGAGGGCATCGACTACTTCACTCGCATCTCCCGAGCGCGCTTCGAAGAGCTGTGCTCTGACTTGTTCCGCGGCACTCTAGACCCAGTCGAAAAAGCGCTCAAGGATGCCAAGCTGGACAAGAGCCAGATCCACGACGTCGTGCTCGTCGGCGGTTCCACGCGTATTCCGAAGGTGCAGAACCTGCTTCAAAACTTCTTCAGCGGCAAGCAGCTGAACTTATCCATCAACCCAGACGAGGCCGTAGCGTACGGAGCCGCCGTGCAGGCCGCCATCTTGAGCGGAGATACCGATGCTAAAATCCAAGACGTGTTGCTGGTAGACGTGGCTCCGCTCTCACTCGGCATAGAGACCGCCGGCGGCGTGATGACCAAGATCGTCGAGCGCAACTCCAAGATCCCGTGCAAGCAGTCGCAGACGTTCACCACGTACTCTGATAACCAGCCGGCCGTCACGATCCAAGTTTACGAAGGAGAGCGTGCTATGACGAAGGACAACAACTTGCTGGGCACATTTGACTTGACTGGCATCCCGCCTGCGCCGAGAGGAGTCCCTAAAATCGACGTCACCTTTGATATGGACGCTAACGGTATTCTGAACGTGTCAGCCAAAGAGAACAGCACTGGCCGTAGCAAGAACATCGTTATCAAGAATGACAGAGGTCGGTTGTCACAGGCAGAGATCGACCGAATGTTGTCGGAGGCAGAGCGGTACAAGGAGGAGGATGAGAAGCAGCGGAACCGTGTGGCGGCACGCAACCAGCTAGAGTCGTACGTGTTCAGCGTACGGCAGGCGTTGGATGAGGCTGGTGAGAAGATTAGCGAGGCAGACAAGAGCACAGCGAGGAATGCGTGTGACGACGCGCTGCGGTGGCTCGATAACAACACGCTGGCCGCTCAGGAAGAGTACGACCACAAGTTGAAGGAGGTGCAGGGCGTGTGCTCGCCCGTCATGACCAAGATGCACGGGGGTGCGGGGGGAGCGCCCGGCGGAGCCCAGCAGCCGAGGAGTGGCGGACCCACCGTTGAGGAGGTCGACTAAACCATTCACCTAAGCCAAAGTCTTAGATGTCAGTGTTGTGATATTATTTTTTAAGACTGATAATTTATTAACCGCAGATGATCATCAAGTTGGACTATAAATAAAATTATAATTTATCTTACTTCTTGGTTTAATTTTAATACCCATTAAACAACATAAAAAAGAGACATAAGTAATAGGCGATTATTACTTTTTGCTTCGTTTTCAGTAGTACATAATGACATGATTCTAGCAGCGTCTTAGGCGTGACATAAATAAAATCACCTAAATATTATCGCAGTACATACAAAATAGTCACAATATTCAGTTTGACTCCACAAAAACAAATATCTTTGACCAATTTTCTAAGGCTACTTCGGAATCGCTACAGCCAGCGCTTCAATTTACTGCTCCATAAAACATGATGTGTATTAATAGTTTGAGAGTCACTGACATACGTAAATGACGTCAGCGTGAGAAGAATCTAGGTCAATATCTTCTAGAGCAAAATCTGTCAGGAACTGATGATTAACTTAACCTACAAGAAAAAGCTAATAAAACAGCTTTGTGGAACTAGCAAAGATCGCTAGCACGTCAAGTGTAATGCAGCAATGAAAAATGGCCTTTAGAGCACTGGCATAATGCGAAAACGAACCATCAAAGAGTATTCTCTTGCCCAGTGACTTTCTGTACCCAAGATGCGAAGAGTCTTATCAAGAAAATTTGAAAATAAAAGCTTAGGAATCCTAGCCTCCAGCAGGATAGTTTTCAAATGTACCTAGTGAGTAAATCTAACTAAAATGGGTACCGACAACACCACTCAGGTAATACTGTCCAATTTCCTAAATCTGTTTCGGAAGCCACTTAGATTGGATTAGAATCTTTATTCTGCTACACATAAAGATCTAAATCGATTGTGGAAATGTATCAGTTTGTAGAGTAGCCTTGCCGTTGTTAAATAACTGCCGTCTACCGTTATTTATTATTATATTTGGCATGTCTCATGGTATTAGTCACTAGAACGGCTTATTATCAACCGCCCGCACACCGGCAGACTCACCGCAGATCGCAGGGCCACCATATATGGTGGCATGGTATGGTATGTTCGGGTACCTAATATGACATCATCATAAATCATAGACGTGACCGGAGTATGCCATCAAATGATGTTTTATTGTGTCAAAGTCGAAAGCATTTATTTCATGTGCTTAAACTTAATTTACGTAGGTACCTACAAATGGGTAGTACGATAAACCTACAAATGGGTAGTACGATAAGTCGTGAAATTCGATACAGTAAAAATAAGTAAGTAAAATTCACAGTTCAAATTTAACTGTTTTGCAGTTTTGCGGGACATCATTTAGTTTGTATGTGTATGTTTGTTGTTTATAATAAATAAATAACTAGACACACTCAATTTCTGAAATAATCATATATCATCATCATCTGCCTATGTTGGTCCACGCCATCGCGCCCTATCTTCGGCTAGACACATCCATCTTCTGCCAGCAGCCTTTCGCAAATCGTCGCTCCACCTAGCCGGAGGGCGTGCCACACTACGCTTGCCGAGGCGTGGTCTCCACTCTAGAACGCGCCTACCCCAACGGTTATCCGTTCTGCGGCAAATATGGTAAGAGCTGGAAAGAGCTTCTTTCAACGCCTGGGGGTATGTTTAGGAAAACGCTGATGTGCCCACTGCCTTAATTATTTTTTTATGAAAAAGAAGACCTAACTTTTTTATTACCTTTTTTTTCACGTGCACGCTTTTGGCGGCAAACTATGTTCGATTCAATTAATAAAGATTTTCTTCGAGAAGAGATAACACGGCTTTCTTTTTACTCAACCATTTTTTACAAAACTACATCTTAAAAGTTAATGAGAAATTTAATACACATACAGACTGGCGAAACCTATTTTAAACCTACTTAGGTTGGAATAATACTATGGATGTACTAAGACGAATGTACCCTTCAATTTCCAAGGCTTCACGACCAACCTCCAACCGCGCAGCTGATAAATGAGAGCGTGGTATTTGACCCGTATTTTTTCATACCATGTTAACTTCTTCTTTTTTAATGGTAAAAAAAATGGTTGAAATCAAATACTGTCGAAAGCAATTTTGTGCAAAAATAAGTGCCCATGTTGAATAACTCATTCATTTGAATGAGTTTATCACAACACTTTCGCAAATAATGCATTATTTAAGAACTACATAATTTTAATTACCAAAAAAATATAGTGAGTAAACTTTAAAAGCTGGACATAATATGCTGTCGCGGACGTTTTTTTGGAACTTTTAGAGTAGAACAATCCTGTCATAAATCATTTCTGCCTAACTTTCACCGATTGCTGTGTGTAAGGCACGCAAGGGAAGCTCTAAACGAATTGACTTTCTTCCGGTTTTCACATTTTCGATTGCTGCTCCACTCCTATTTGTCATAGCCCGATGTTGTATAGCCTATAGCCTTCCTCAATGAACGGACTATCCAAGACAAAAATATTTTTTCAATTTAAGCCGGCAAATCCTGAGATTAGCGCGTTCAAACAAAAAAACTCTTCAGCTTTATATTATTATTAGATTAGAATCATAATTTTTAGACAAACAAAACACCTTCCTAATCATTCCCAGCCAACCCGTCCTCCGTTGAATGGCAGTCATTTTGTCTTTTATCAACTGTGATTTCACTTAATCTGACATCATTCATCATTTGTACCAATATCTCATTTACATGAAGACAATAATAATTTTAAGTGTTTTAAACTATTCAAATCATAATTTGCTGATATCGGCCAGGGTTGACGTTACTGACTCATCGAGCTGTTGGACAAGCGACTCTTTTCTGATGCGCAAACGACTCACATCTTGATCCCCTTGACAGGCAGCGAGGCCCAGGGCTGGTGCATGGATAGACAGCGGCCCGCGTCGCCATCTCTGCAGCTCTAGTATATTGTAGCGAGTTGTTGGATAAGCAACTCTATTTTGGTGCGTATAGGACTCACATCTTGATGCCCTCGACCAGCAGCGAGGCCCAGGGCTGGTGCATGGACAGACAGCGGCCCGCGTCACCATCTCTGCAGCTATAGTCTATTGCAGCGAGTTGTTGGACAAGCGACTCTATTCCGATGCGTTTAGGACTCACATCTTGATGCCCTCGACCAGCAGCGAGGCCCAGGGCTGGTGCATGGACAGACAGCGGCCCGCGTCGCCCATCTCCTGCAGCTCTAGTCTATTGCAGCGAATTGTTGGACAAGCGACTCTATTCTGATGCGTATAGGACTCACATCTTGATCCCCTCGACCAGCAGCGAGGCCCAGGGCTGGTGCATGGACAGACAGCGGCCCGCGTCGCCCATCTCCTGCAGCTCTAGTCTATTGCAGCGAATTGTTGGACAAGCGACTCTATTCTGATGCGTATAGGACTCACATCTTGATCCCCTCGACCAGCAGCGAGGCCCAGGGCTGGTGCATGGAGAGGCAGCGGCCCGCGTCGCCCATCTCCTGCAGCTCCGGGTCCTGTACACGCGGCGCCTGCGCTAGAGGCCGCGCCACCGCCGCTGCGTAGTTTGCGCCTTCTACTGATGCATCGAACTGTTGGACGACAATCTCTATTCATTTTGTTTATTTGTAAACTAACAACAAAGGGTCAGGGCCTTCTAAGGCATAATCGCTGAATTTCCCAAATCGGTTCAGGCGTCTTTAAGTTACCGAGAATCATGAACAAAAAAAAGATGCCGTTTAGATTGAAAATTGCCCCCTTTTTGAAGTCTGTTAAGAAACAGAGAACAGTAAGCACCCTTTTCAGCGTACAACATTATTACTATTACTAGGTCCTGAATGTTTTAAAGCCAGATTGATTTTATTTAATTAATATTAGTTTTGACATGACTTTTTTTAATTGTATTTTTGCATCAAATGTCCCTGCTAATTTTAAATTGATTGAGGCCAATGTAATATTCAATTCATTCATTAAATTACAAGCATGTATCTAATTTCACCTGCAGTTGTTGCACTTACCAACGACTGCCTCTAGAGGCAACGATATTATAATAAAAAAGAGGTAGATAGCATCGATATTGACATAACGTCAGTACTGATGCGAAGTCGAAAACTGGCGTACGTGCCTATATAATTTGACCGTGTGAACCAGATAGTATAATAATTTAATAGAGCTTAAACGAGACAGATACATGTTGCGCAGTGTCGTCCTAAACTGTCAACACTGTCAATGCTTTGCTCAGATGAACGATCGTTCGGATTGCGGGTGCCACTTTTTTAACACAAGTAATCTATCTACCTCTTTTTTATTATAATATCACTGCCTACAGGCCTATCCTTACCTGCAAGAGATTAGCATTGACCCCAGGAGCCACGTCCCGGTCTCCACCGCCCCCTCCCACAAAGTCATGGTTGAGGAACTGGCTGCCCCCGCCCGCCCCCGATGTACCCCCGCCACTCATCTCCCTGATCTTGTCCTCGTCCACCTCATAGTCTATGGTGTTGTCTTCCACCACTTGACGACCTGGATGAAACAGTAACCTCTAAAGTTGAGTGTGACATCTTTCCTAACTGATTCATTAGTATTATCAAAAGCGCGATAGCAGCCTATTCTTAACTATAGACACCCACTTCCTCCTTTCTGACGAAGTTGGTAAAACTAGTCTAACTAGAAATCTGTGACATTTCGGTGACGGCATAAAAGTCCAGAGATTAAAGTAGTTTGGGAATGGCAAGGAAATTATATACAGGGTGAGTTTTTCAAGTGAGCGTGGTGAGAATGCCAGTGCTAAAATAATGAAATCATTACACATAAGTTTGTGCTAATGTTGTTCTACAACTAATCGTTGAGATGCACGTTGTACCGACATTTTCATAGATTACATATCAAATTATCTACAAAACGAGCGGGCACCGCTTGGCTATTAACTTTTTTTTGCAACACTACCGTAGACTGCGTCAGTTAGACTCGGTCCAGATAATGCGTTTTGGCCTCGCGCGTATCATAAGTGCGAATGAGAGCTCAAGTGCGAGATGTTTCTTTCCTTCTAGCTTTGTCCTTTTCAACACGCGCCTAAAACGCGACATCTGTAGGCCTAGCACGAACCGCTAACGTTTTGGTAATCGAAAAGTAAACGTTACTTTTTTTCATAAGGACATAGGATAAGGAAAATTAAGTATTGTTTACTTTTCAATTACCAAAACGTTAGCGGTTCGTGCTAGGCCTACTGGTCAAGCGCTTAGTCCACTCACCAGCGAAGTCGAAGGTCATCTTCTTGCTGAGCCTGGAGGCGTGCTTCTTGTCCTGTATCGCCTGCTGGTACTGCTCCAGACGGCCCTTCTCCGCGGGGTTGAGCCACAGCTGAAGTACTGTAGACTGCGTCACTGAGTCCACTCACCTGCGAAGTCGAAGGTCATCTTCTTGCTGAGCCTGGAGGCGTGCTTCTTGTCCTGTATCGCCTGCTGGTACTGCTCCAGACGGCCCTTCTCCGCGGGGTTGAGCCACAGCTGAAGTACTGTAGACTGCGTCACTGAGTCCACTCACCTGCGAAGTCGAAGGTCATCTTCTTGCTGAGCCTGGAGGCGTGCTTCTTGTCCTGTATCGCCTGCTGGTACTGCTCCAGACGGCCCTTCTCCGCGGGGTTGAGCCACAGCTGAAGTACTGTAGACTGCGTCACTGAGTCCACTCACCTGCGAAGTCGAAGGTCATCTTCTTGCTGAGCCTGGAGGCGTGCTTCTTGTCCTGTATCGCCTGCTGGTACTGCTCCAGACGGCCCTTCTCCGCGGGGTTGAGCCACACGCTGCCCGCGCTGAAGTAGTCGCTGTCGTCGTCCGTCACGCGCGTGCGACGCTCGCTACAGGAATAGTGACGAAAATTACAATATCATCATCATATCAGCCGAACGACGCCGACTGCTGAGCATAGGCCTCCCCCAAAGATCTCCACAACGATCGGTAATAACATTAACTCTCTCTGTGTCTCTGCGACGTTTTCATGCTTACACTACTAAACCAATTTAAAAGAACTTTTCGCGATAAATATAAGCAAACTGTACTAACAAGTTAGATGTAAATCATCAGGCTATTTGAACCGTGCCAAATTTTCAAGGGAGATTCAGTACAAACGCTTTCAAAACATTGGCCTATTTTTACAGCTTTGTATGGAGATCCGACGTTCATAACACTTATTTTTCATACACTTTTAACTACCCAAGTAACATTTTATTCGGGCCTAGGTTATAAAAAATGCCTTTTGGTTTTATATTAGTCCTAAAAAGGTTAACGTTATGCTATCTGATCATTTTAAGTACTTGAGAATGATTAGTAAGTTTTAAAACTAATTGTTTATTTTTGCAACCTCGGAGCCACTGACAAGAGTTTACATTAACGTTATGTTGACTTGTGTTTCAAGAGCATATAATCCTAGGGTCTTATAGTTTTCATAAACTCCTGAATAGGTTCTAAAAAGGCTAGCAAAATGCTTAAGTTAGACCTGAAGGTTTAAATTTAAACTTTGATGCAACCATAAAGTTATAAAATGTTGAAATCGCTTATAAGCTATTTCTTAAACCCAATTTTAACCTTTAGGCTTTATGAGAGTTGCCTAAATAAACAAATTAGGAATTCGTAGTGAACAACCAAACCAATAAGCTATTTTCATAATTTAAAGGCATGTTTACAGTTCTACAAGAATATTTTAAAGCTTTAAAGGCATCTCTAAAAATTATCAGTTGTCTCCGTGACTTCTCCATGAACCGATACAGGGTGATATCGAAACAACGGAGCGGAAGTTTTCAACGTAAAGTACGAAAGTTATGAAACTATCTTCTAATGGGGCCTACAAGTGAAAGCTAATCTTAGATGGCGGCACCATAGCATGAACCCTTGTTCATCTGTGGCAGTGCGATAAACAATAAAAATTGCCCCATTTCTTAATAATTCCCCACCTTTAAACATGTATTCCACTTGTAAAATAAGAAGCAAGTTGAAAGAAGAACTAAGAAAAAGAGGCGCCTCTTTCCGTGGAAGGAAAGCAGCCCTAATTAAATGGAAATTTGTGTTCCATGAATTCCTTCTTATTTTTTCAATTTAAGGTCTTGGAACTTGCTTTTAAGTTTATTAAATGTTAGACTAGCCAGTGTGTAACCATTTTATCATTTTAGTAGTAATGAAAACACGAAACTTCATACTACCTAGTTTTAAAGAGTTTGAGGTATTATAATAGAAGGCTCGAACTTTACTCTCCTTATTGCTTTGGGCCACATTTTTTTAAGTTGCTCATCACGGGGAAACTAGTGGCTTCTAGTTTCTTTGCAATTTGGAACACATCACCCGGGAATTTGTGTGTTATTCGTCCTCAATTATGAATTCTCTACAAAATTCATACAAAAACGTCTTTGTTATTGGTCTTTGCTCTACTAGCGCCACTTTGACAGTTGCACGAACCATTGTCAGACATAAAATGCAAACTGATCAGGGTTTCATGCAATGATTATACTGTGTTTATTCCACTACTACAAACTTTATGCCCATAAAAATAAATTCTTTTGAAAGAATTCTCATAATCTTTTTATTCATAAATATTATCATAATAAAGCTTAATAATCACTTTAACACAACAAATACAGCCTGTATAAGCTGTTTGTGCTCGGGCGCGGCGGGGAAGTCTTGAACTACTCTTGGGAATAACCTTATAGCTAAATATTATAACGGAAAAAGCTTTGTAATCTTAATTAGCTCCGCACATTTACCTTTAGCTCTTATTTTGGACAAAATTAAGAGCTACCAGCTATTACAGTTCTGGAAAGGTTATTCTTAGGTTAGTCTAATGCTTTCTAATAATTTCTTTACGCCGGCCATATTTTTTTCACTGAAATAAAAAAAAACTAACCAAAAAGCAATATTTTCATTCATTAAGCCAACATTAGGTATCGTGTGCTATACAGTTTAAAATAAATGTTTTTCAAATAAACTAAAGCTTTATTTCTAATGCGATTACCTAATTTCATAATTATTTTTTTCATTGAAAAATCTTCGAAATTCTAAACTTACGAAAGGCCCGTTTCGTATACAGCACTATTAACCTAAAGTTTCACGATGAAGTGCCGGCCGCACGTTTTTTTTCCATTTATCCTGACTTTACTTTAAATTTTTAACACTGCCATTTTGTAATTTGGTATAACGGTAGGATGGCGCCATTAAAAATTTGTTTTAAGTCCACAATGGATGTTTCTGTGTAAAAAAATCTTACGCAGAAACATTTTAAAACCCGAGAGTCCTGGAAAGGTATTTATTCATGTCTATGAAAAACGTTTTAGGTTGTGATAGGGTTAAATCAAGTTACTAATTGAGAGCTTAAAGGCTTCCTTACAAGGTTATATTAACGTTAAATTATAGTTGTGAAGGTTATATTTAGGTTCTGTGCAAATACTTCGAAAGGTTCTGGATTTGAGCTTCAGGTTTGGCTGTAGCTCTCCGAATGGTTCTGAAACGTGGGCCCTTTTTGCACACAGGAGGTTAATATAAGGTTAATTTAACGTTACTGAGCCTAGTAAGACTTACGAGAAAATTTCCATACAAAGGTTTTAGAACCTTTTCAAAACCTTTTTAAAACCCAAAATGTTACTTGGGTAATAACGTACCAGCTTTCCGCCGGCGGCTTTGCCCGCGTGAAATTCTGTTATTATCTTCCTTCGTAGCGAACCTTTCAATCTATATCTTTAAATCTAATCTTGAGGTGAAAATCTATAAATCTATCCTATGTCCTTTCCTAAGGTCTTCTATCTGTGTACCACATTAATATTGGTGAAGTATTTCAGGCCTGTAAAAGTAACTATGTCTGTAGACACAGTCACTTCACACGTGTGGGTTTGTGAAAACACAAACACTGACAGAGAGACATTCGCATGTATAGGTATGGATTTCTCAGAGCTTTCCTTAAATATTTTATAGGATTTGAAAATTCTGCCTTCTTCAAACCCCTTAGAAACTGAAGAATATAAGCATCCATGGTACCTGGTGCGGTCGTACTCCAGCAGCCGGTTCCGGTGCGAGACGGCGGCCTCCCAGCCCTGCGGCCGGTTGCGCTCCATCAGCGACTCCATCAACTTGGCGCTGGCCCTGGTCTTCGCGTTCAACTCCTTCTGCTCCTCAGGGGTGCACACCTTTCACATAATAACAAAAACAATTAGTATCTGGGACACAAAATGGTCTCGGATCGTCACTTTGTAACTTAGAGACGGTTTTCGTTGAAGGGGAAAGCCCAGAGAAAAATAGCGTAGCGATTTGAGACAACATAATCATTGGCAGAGTATGACATAGGCTCAAGATGTATGGAAAATATTAAAAGCTTTCGCTCATTCGTGGGATGAGTTAAAAGAATATATAGCTGGAACATCTTACACCAAAATCGTCTGACCCCAAACCTACAACTTGAGCCAGAGGATAAACTAATCACCCACTGTTATAATGGGTTTTCATTAGCATTTTTTTTATAGGATAGGGGGCAAACGAGCAGACAGATCACCTGATGGAAAGTGAATATATATAATATAAATAGTGCGTTGCCGGCCTTTTAAATGGGAGTACGCTCTTTTCTTGAAGGACTGCATTATATAGCATATAATGCATTATTCATTATTGTTATTACTCTGTTATACCCTTACTTATACTCTTAGAACAAACAATTACATACCAAGTTGCCACAGAACAAGCAAGGCCCAGAGCCCTCTTGCTTGCAGACCACACGCCCGCACTGCAGGCAGTTGTTTATCAGGTCATGCTTAGAGGCTTGGCAGTCACAGTGGTGGCGACCTGCAACAGTTAGGAATATTAGCTTTATTTTAAAAAAAAAACAAATAGATAGATATTCTTTATTATTTATTTATTATTTATTATTATTTATTATTACAATAGTCAACATGCTGACTTACAGTATTAACCAAACCGTCAACATGCTAGTTACACAAAAACAAGATATCAAATACAAATACAATAGATTCAACGGAATATAAATAGTAAAAAAAATGGTCAATGTCAATAATAACAAATAACAAATTGAAATGAAACACGAAATACAATTATACAAAAAGAAAAAACAAATCAGAATGTCAATTTAAATACAAGTCAAGGAATACAAAACATTACAGTTGTAATAATTTACAGAGACCAATGTACAATTTAACAATTTAGGCGGTCTTATTGCTAGGGAGCGATCTCTTCCAGACAACCTTCAGATCATTTTTAATGTTTATACCATCTCATATAGCATCACTAAATAGTATAAAACAATGTCACTTTAGCTGTCCCTATGTTCGCTAACATCTTTGAAACTATGCAACAATGAGATGTTATTATACATATAAAGCTTCTTCTTCATTTACTCGATCTATTAAAAATACCGCATCTCAGTTTTAAAGATTTGAACATACATAGGGATAGAAAAAGTGCCTTGTTTTATAATATGTAGTGATGCCAAATTATTCAATTATTCTTGAATTAATCATCATCATTTCATTCATTCATCATTTCTTGAAATGTGTTACTAAATTAGTTCTATGAAAGAAATCCTGACAGTATTTCCCTGCCACTGTTTTCTGTCGTTTTCCGTAAGTGTGATTAGCTATGGTTGGCAAACCCTGATCAGCACTCTCACAATTGCACTCTCAACTCAAAAATGGTTGGTTAGAAACAATCCAACAGAATTAAATCATCTAACATAATAAAATTAATTGATATAATTTACCCTTTAGCTGAACCACTTGTGCATTCTTGCCTTCTTGCGAGTACAGGTTAACAAACTTGGTCTTCTTAGACTTCCCCTCTGGTGCGGAATTCTCTTTCTCCGGAGGCGGCGGCTCTGCACTTACAAACTCTTGGGTCTTAGATTGCTTGCTTTTCGAGATTTTCTTCTTCTGTTGCTTGGGCAATGAACTAACTGGAATAATCAGGTGGTCAGCTGAGTAAGAGCATCAGATCACAGATTGATTTTGAGGTATGATATATTTTATATTAGATTAATTAAGCATATCGAATTTTACAAATGCAATGATAGTAGAAAAGAAACATTTTTTCACTCAATGTCTAAAGTTGAAGGTGTGTAATTAGTTGATTTTCTTAGTAGTAGATCCCATTCATTGATGATTAAAAATTGTGTTAACTGGCTAACAGACAATATCTTGTCAATACCAAAAGTTTTGTAGTTGGTAGCCAATTAGGTCAGAAATAAAAATAGTTGATTGAATTAACCATTACTTTTGTTAATTTATTGCAACATCTATATTAGTGATTTGTCACCTGTGTGGCTGTCTGGCCAGCAGTGGTCATCATTCAGCAAAAGTAAGAACATTCTTATACCTCAGCTTTATACAGGAGCAGAGCAGACTTTACACAGGTGCAAATTTACAGTGTTATTTTAAATGGCAATAATCAAGCTATACATTACCTCTTGAAGGGAATTTTCGTTTCATTAAGTCTGAAACAAAGTTCTTATGATGTGGGTTATCGAAGTCTAGAAGAGTCTTCAAGTATTCATTCAAGTCAGCCTCATTTTCTATGGACAGAACATACCTGCAAGAAATACTAATATCAGTACCTATGGGGTTATTTCACTTGCATTGTGTTGTGCAATAGACACATGAGGATTTAGCAAAATTACTAACTTACGCACTTAGTATTTTCAACCAATGTTGTTAATCACAAGTGGCAAGTTTAAGTAGTTTTCATTCAATTCAAGCGAAGAAGTTGCGATTTATTTTAAACATTTACGAACCGTATCAAATCTTCAGGCACTTCGAAACCTAGAATTCGAGATAGACCCTCTGTCAACCACTGCTCCATCGCAGATTTAACAATAAACACTAAAACGCAAAGTAAAAGTGGATGTGAGAAAAATAAATACGAAATCGGTACCGTACGGGAAAAGTTTGGGACAGACAAATTTACACGTCCTACTACAAACAGCTGTTTTTGACATTTCTATTGGCGAACGTGAACATTGCCGTGCGGTCCGCTATCAGACATTTTACTTAAAAGGGATAAAAAAAAGAACATACGCTACAATGAGATGATTCAAAAGTCCCATATAATAGATGTCATCTTAAAACGATTATAGTGAAGCTGAAGCTATACTTTAAAATAAATTTAACTAATAAGTTTGAATCAACATCAATATCCACTGTAACGAAACGCAACAACGAAGAATTAAGAAAAAACATGACATTACATTCCGAGATTTGACTTTTGTTTTAGAATTTCGACTTTTAAAAATACTAGCAATTTGTGGTAAGGTTCGACAGAGATACTGTTTAAATTAGTGTATTCTTTTGTTTTGTTTATTTCATACCGTTTAAAATAATGTGCCTTCAGTGGTTCTCAAAATACAACTATTATTTGTTTACGTAATTTGTAACCTCAAATAGAATACTTCTTGGCTTATTTTAGGTAAAAAATGTCGATCTCCCCGTTCCTTCGTAATCCAGTGACCGACATTACTGGTGGTATGGTTTCCCACCAGCTGCTGGGCAAATGCCAGAAGCAGGAAATGCGCTACATGGAGTGCTTGGAAGCCTACGGCCTGGACCGTGGCCGTAACAAGTGCGCTAGCTTGTTTGATGACTTCCACGAGTGCCAGACCATGACCAAACAGTACAAGCGATTTGTGGTAATTTCCCATACACCTTTAAACTAAAATCACCTTAGTTGTCTATGAGAATGAGAAATGTGCAATAAAATGTTTGCTAAGGCATCCATAGAGCTTTACCAGATTGATGAGTGTATGCGTCCACTCAAAATGTTATTGACAAGCTATACCACCATAACAATTTGCCTAACTATCACTTGGTTCACTGCATTGGCTGAATCATAAAATGATTGGATAAATTGTATTATTTGAATTTTGAGTGGAATGAGTGAGATTGTGGGCAAATGACTGCCTAGTTCCAATTTAAAAAAAACCTTTAACTGTCTCTGAGCCTGGGCAGCCAAAAAACTTGAAAATTTAAGTAGGTAAATGCTTTTAAATATAGACTTCATAGCGTCAAACTTTTTAAACAAATGAAGTTTGAAAATTAAAAATCACTAAAAAATAAAAATGCCGCTTTTATACAATAGCTTATGTTTACAGGCCATGAGGAATGAGCGGGACAGGCAAATTGCTGAAGGAAAACTGAAGGGAGACAACCAATACGTAACCCCAAGGATTGACAGTTTCTAAACTATGCTAAAGCTCCTGTGTGAATAGTGTTTCAATATTTAAGGCAATAAAATGTTAAGTAAATAGTTTAAAAATTCTGGACTTTTGCTATTGATAATGTTCCAATTTTGAATGTGACCTGTTTGCACACCCTTAACACCATGTGTTTAGTTGAGTCCTTGTTATAACTATAGTTAAAAAATTTAAGAAAGCAAGAAAAGTATTGTTATTGGCCATACAGTGGCTCATCAAAAACAACATTATTAACTTAAACATAAAAAAAACACACCCTGATCATTCAACTTTTCTTGCGGTTCAGTTCAAGTTCAACACAGTTCAACCTTTTCGAAATATCCTATCATTGTTGAACTGTTGTTGTTGTCAACTTGAAAATTGACAATGTCAGTTTTGTGAATTTGGGTGTAATTATATATTTTGCACCTTAAAACAAGATGCACAACATTTCTCCTTTTTTTCGCAGTCCTTTTACGGACATTACTGGAGGTATTGTTTCCCATCAGCTGTTGGGTCGCTGTGCTCAGCATGAGAAGGAGATGATGGACTGCATTGAGGCCTATGGGCTAGACCGCGGCATCAAGAGGTGCCAGGACCTAATTGAAGACTTCAAGGAGTGCCAAACGCTGACTAAACAGTACAAGAGGTTTATGGTTAGTTACCTAATGGCTTGAGTCTCACCGCTCTGTGCCTGATGTCAGCACTCAGTCTTGCGTGTTGTCCAGCTGTGATATTGCCGTACAAATTGCGCAGGCACTTTCACTCTTCAGCCGCGTTTCCAGGCAACAACATATGCCGCGCCACATGTAGCTCATCATGTTGATCAACGACGCGCAACTGCTCTATCGGTGCGCAGGTGCAAGCCGAGTCATGTTGGAAACAAGGTGCGCAGTTGTGCAACGTCGCCGTACGTGTTGAGCGTCACGTGTTGCGCGTCAATTGTTGCCTAGTGAAAACGCAGCTTCAATACAACAAAACACATGTGTCTTGAGCCAAACTGTGTCACGACGACGCGTTATGTTGTGCTAGGTACTTTTTTTGTATGGCTTTGACGATGAAAGAAACTTGCATCCCCCAGTCCCCAACCCATTGTAGCTCTTATGGTGGCGCTATAAACACATGTATTTTCCTGAACTGACTACCATGAGGCCTGGGCGGCTTTCCAGGGGAACGCGTAGACGGCTTCGTGCCACTTACCACGTGTTCCCCCACTATGGACGATGAGCGGGCAGTAGTAGGGGTTTCAGTAAGGCCACTGGGGTACCACCTTCCCAGTGGAGAGTCCGACAAAACATTAAAGCATTACCCCTACTAAAAAAGGCCTGGGCCGCTTTTCTCTCTAGCTTGAGGCTTACTCGCCGCTTACTTACAGCGACACTGCTCCTCTACAACTTTGAGAATGGAGATTACCAAAAAAACATATTTAACATAGTAGGTGTTTACCTATGTTTCGACATGGAATAAATAACAATAAAAAATTATAATATGTTTTCGCCCTGCACCAATGTCCGTTCTGATACATCAACAGGTCTGCTTTTGATTTGAACTTAAGGCCTTCAAATCCGTATATTTCATTCATTGCAGGTTATTCGCAGAGAGCGGGAGAGGCAAATAGAAATGGGAAAGCTGGTTGGTGACAAGAAATACGTATCACCAAGAGTCGACAGCTTCTAATTTGAGTTTGGCTTTTACTCTTTAACATTGTATTTGTACACAATAAACTGGAAAAAAATAAATGGTTTTCTACTACCTACAATTATCTAGATTGATGGCCGGATTGGCCAATTTTATATTCACGACCAATTAGATATCACATCGCACTATTTTACAAGAATGATGGTTTTTTTATTCAACGACAGTGGCAAACAAACATGCGGTTACCGCAGCACCAAATAAGAGTTGACAAAAATCTATCTACGAAGCACCGAATTTTGTGAAAAATTATTTGTTTATGCAAGGCAAC
Source organism: Udea ferrugalis (assembly GCA_950022985.1). Classification (NCBI taxonomy): domain Eukaryota; kingdom Metazoa; phylum Arthropoda; class Insecta; order Lepidoptera; family Crambidae; genus Udea; species Udea ferrugalis. The sequence continues at coordinate 12,822,721 of OX465530.1, read as the reverse complement.
GACTTTATACAGGGTGGCCCAGCGACAGTGGTCCAAAAATTTTTTTTAGGTAGAGGGCATCATAACAAGTCATTTAAAAAAAACTTTAGTTCCGCGAAAATCAATACTTTAGAAGTTATGATTTTTTCAAGTTTCTTTTGATATTTCTCAACTCCAATCACTTAATTCACTCTTGTTTGGAAACTATCGCACTGAATCAGTTCAAATTTGGTATGAATGTACAATAGTAATGTAGAAACCATATTATGTGCGAGTTTTGAGTTTATTCTTAGACAATTTGTTTTTTTTTAAAATTTTCGTCAATAATTTTTCACCAATTCGAAAACCAATACAATTTTCAAAAAATCATAGCTGCAATGTTTGTGCACTTGATGATTTGTTTATGATCTTAAAAACTGTCTAAAAGTATGATAATAGTCTATGCAAAAACTTGAAGTGATGCTGCCAATGGAACACTTACAAAATTAACATCATGTACGGTAAGTCGCTAAAACTCAGAATGGGTCATTTCCGCACTGACCCTAATTTAAAAAAAAAAGTAGCCATAATATTTTTTTTTGGATAGCGGGCATCACAGCAACTCATTTTAATAAAACATTAGATAATCTAAAACCAAGAGTTTAGAAGTTATAATTTTTTAAATTTTGGGTCTAAGTGGTTGAACTTCAGAGACACAGCTCACTTTTGTTTGTAAACTATCCGACTAAGGAACTTTAAATATGGGATGACTTAATAATTAATCCCAAACTTTAATTGGCTTCGCTTTATTTTATGTTGACTGGTAGATAATGCCTTAATAGCATTAAGTCCGCCTTTTGTATCACTCATTGTATTGTAATGAATAAATGAGATAAATCCTTTTTCACTTTCCTCTATTCTTACTCATTTTGAAGTTCCTCAGTCGGATAGTTTACAAACACAAGTGATCTATGTCTCTGAAGTTCAACCATTTAGGCCCAAAATTTAAAAAATTATAACTTCTAAACTATTGGTTTTATAGTATCTAATGTTTTATTAAAATGAGTTGCTGTGATGCCCGCTATCCGAAAAAAAATATTATGGCTACTTTTTTTTTTAAATTAGGGTCAGTACGGAAATGACCCATTCTGAGTTTTAGCGACTTACCGTACATGATGTTAATTTTGAAAGTGTTCCATTAGCAGCATCACTTCAAGTTTTTGCATAGACTATTATCATACTTTTAGACAGTTTTAAAGATCATAAACAAATCATCAAGTGCACAAACATTGCAGCTATGATTTTTTGAAAATTGTATTGGTTTTCGAATTGGTGAAAAATTATTGACGAAAATTTTAAAAAAAAAACAAATTGTCTAAGAATAAACTCAAAACTCGCACATAATATGGTTTCTACATTACTATTGTACATTCATACCAAATTTGAACTGATTCAGTGCGATAGTTTCCAAACAAGAGTGAATTAAGTGATTGGAGTTGAGAAATATCAAAAGAAACTTGAAAAAATCATAACTTCTAAAGTATTGATTTTCGCGGAACTAAAGTTTTTTTTAAATGACTTGTTATGATGCCCTCTACCTAAAAAAAATTTTTGGACCACTGTCGCTGGGCCACCCTGTAGATATGAATTAAAAAAGACAACAGAAAAAAATGTGTGTACGATAAAGCTATAGAGCATCGTTTAAACTCTGATAGAGTTACAAAGGCAGATTTTTTTTAACATAGTCTGAATAGCTTAGTTTTTTTAAAACTCTATGGCCCGTCACTGCCCTTCAACTGCCTTCAACCTAAAACTTCAGGCAATGTCAGTTGGGGAGAATGTTTAACAAAAATTACAACCAAGATTCCAGTATTTAGATACCTACCAGTAGACATTATCCAAAAAACAAGATGCACAACATTCCTCCATTCTTCCGCAGTCCTTTCACGGATATAACTAGCGGCATTGTGTCCCATCAGCTGTTAGGTCGCTGCGCCAAGCACGACATTGATATGATGAACTGCATCGAGGCTTATGGGGTAGACCGCGGTATCAAGAGGTGCCAGGAGCTAATCGAAGACTTCAAGGAGTGTCATACGCTGTCTAAACAATTTAAGAAGTTTATGGTTAGTGAGTGTAGATACCCCAATACATAGCATAATACTACAATAGCCTGTTAACCGACGTTCCGGAGTCATACAATAGCCAGCTGCGGTAGCTTGTATGTACGCCATTTCAATAGGTAGTTCATTTTTATAAAGTCGTGTGACCACTCCAACTGATGTCTACATTGCGAACACATTTAATTTCAGTTCTTTACTGCAAACCAGGTGTTACATTATGGTGTATATTAACAGGAAAGTAGGTACTAATATTTCAAATTAGTTCAGTCCAAGCTTGTCCGAAAGTTGAATCCTATACTGCTGATTGAACCTCTAGACTTGCACTCTTATTATGCCATTCCAGATGGCAGACAAATTGTATAAACTCTACTATTGGGTACTCTATTTGGTAGGTACAGATTGAGAAAAAATGTAATAAAGCTTGAACAATGTTTCACCAACGTTGCGCACGCTGAACATTGGCGCACCGACCTAACAGCAGTGATATTGCTAATCAAATTGCGTAGGCACTTCGACACTACACTCCGATCCGTGTCATAGTATAACAATACTTTGTCACACGTTATTGGGCTTGGGCTACTTGCATGGTTTTGGTTAGAAATAATAGGTATCCTGCTTGCGTACCTACTTAGGACAACAACAACAATGCCGAATTCAGGTAGGTAGCGAAGAGGTTTTATTTGGTTGGAGTGTCCCTTGATTTGCCATTTTAGCATCCTTAACCAACGATACTCGTAGATATTTGCATCCCCTTTCGAAACTCCGTACTTAGCTCAAATTGTTTGATTGAATTGGCAACTTCGTGGTCTGGGTACGCGGGGCCCTTTAGCGTTGGACTTACGCTGCTACTAGTAATGCGCCACTGGCTTAGCATCTACGATTTCGAAAGTGGAGTCCCTAACCAAAAAAATATTTCAAGACATAAGGTAATAATAGGCTTATGATTTCCACCCTGTATTGGAGGTATCTATTGTCCCTTTGTTAGATCAACAAGAAGCAACACGTCTGCTTCCCTCATAGGCCTTCAAATCGGTATTCTTTAATCATTTCAGGATCTTCGCAGAGAGCGGGATAGGCAAATAGAGATGGAGAAGATGTTTGGTGACAAGAAATACTTATCACCGAAATTGGACACCTACTGATTTAATAAGTTTGGCTTTTACACTATTATAACCTTTTTTTTGGACTTACTTACTTATATTTTTACAATAAATCCTTCACAAAGACATTTATTTTATGTTACCTAAACTTTTATAAGTGTTCATGAAAAGTCAGAAAATGTTAACAGCTGGCCCCTGACGGGGCGCCCTCCAAAGGGCCCCCAACAGAAGGGAGAGGTTACGAAACTGCCTGGAGTATGCAAGCACTTCCGTTGTCTCGGTATAGCCCGCTGGTTCCCACCGTACGCAGTCCGTACTGTGCCCGCAACAAGCCACCCAAAGAGCAGCTTTGCTGCCGCATGCAGCGGTACTGCCCTGCCGGACCGCGAACGCACAGGAGGGATCAGCCACGGAGCACTGGCCACCACCAACCGATTGTGAGCCGCGGCCCTCACTACGCGCCTCAGTGCGCTCGCATGCCCCACTGGACCCTCAACCACGTGTCACCCTTGTGGGCCGTAGCTGGAAGATGGTCAGGTAAGTCCTCCACCCTGTCACGCCTGAGTTGTCTTAACTTTCCGGCGATTGCCCCTACCACCATTACTAAGCTCCCTGCCACTCGTAAGGCGAGAACTAATGGGGTAGTGTTACCTATAAAGAGCCTAGGTATGCGTTCCTAGTATGGAATTCAAATAATAAGTACCTACCTAATTATGTTATAGTGGTCTTCACAACATGTTATTTACTAGACCTTTTCGGTAGCCTACGCATACCTACCTCTAGTTTTTGCGGCGCCGAGTCACGGCCGGTCGGACGCTTTTTTGTCGGAATTTAGGCGCCAAACTATTCATTTACATTTACAATCAATCATTTAATCTGCCGCCGAGATAAATAATCTTTATGTAAGTAATTACATTTTATTCTCATGCGCAGTTGTTGACCAAACGTGACTTGTTTTCGATCTGTGTCGATGTTTACCTAATCATGAATTTCGGATTTATTTATGAGGGGCCTGAATAGGTGAAAATGTAACGGATATAACCAGGATTAGGCACTGTTTTCTGTTTGACACGGTTACATTGTAAGTGTATTTTTGGGGGGAAAAACATTGAAAGAATCCCTAAAATATTCGACTCCCAGAGGCCCGAGTTTACGCGGCCTACTTACTGTTTGTATTCTAACACAAAATAACTTAAATGGATCGTTAGGTACCTCAAATACTTCTAATGGGTAGGTCTGGAGTTTTATTTTAAAATAATAGTATTCAATTCTATATTTTATTTACTTAAATGCGTTTCTTTATGAGTTACGTAGAAATAATTAACATAAAATAATGCGCCTTTTCTGTTGACCACTGTTTGTCCTCTGTCGTACCCTTCTATGATCTTTTAATCTAGACTTAGCATTTTAAAGATACATCCATCAAAGTAGATTCGACCCCATTGAACAAAAATGTCGAAAAACTCCGCAAAAAACGGCGACGACATTCTCGCGCCATCGCGGTACGCCGGGCGACAGGTAGGCCGCGGCAGCTGGCCACGCCACAGATCCTTGTCCAATTAATACATTGCAAAATAATAACGCCATTAAGCAGCGCAAGTTCGACGACCCGCAGTGACGAAACGCCACCGAAGGTTGTGTAGACACGCCAAGGTAAACGCCGATCGGTGCCCTCCGATTAGACTTAAAAAAAATAAGCAAAAAAACGCGCATTACGGAACTACGGTGAGGTCCTCGACCTTAATGAGATTTTTGAACCAATAAATGGATCCTTTTATCCAGGGTAGGGCGATGCGTAGGTACGCAGGGCCGCAGAGAGGCTGAAGACCTCGCCGCCTGGCTCTCGAACTCCGGAGAATTCCAATTAATGGATGCCCATAACTACCTACTGGCCTTAAAATAAAAACTTGATACATTTGCATCAATGGAATCACACGAGCGACTGGCTGTTGCACTTGTTGCCTTTGTTTTATATTGCGAGTGAGGTGATATTGCCTAGCGAGGACCGCGAAAAGTGGAAAACCGGAAGCAGGAGTTTTCCACCTAGTTCTAATTCAGTAAATTCGAGTAATGTGCGTACTTACGCCCTGGATTCTTCTTCCGTCTCGTTTTCCGCATTCTTTCATAACGAGATATTCAAATAAACACATTTGACGTATTTTGAATCATCACGCCGCGCTTCAAGTAGGTATCTTGGTAGTACTCATCGTGATTTTGCTACTATGTCAGCAGTCAGATAAGTATTTAATTTATTCGCTTAAACTCAGTTTCGTTAAGAAAAGTTCAAACGTAACGTCCCCTTCAGACCTAAAAGTCAAAGTGTCAGCCAAAGAAATATAATGTGTAAGACCTGTTAGGCGGGTCAACCAGGACATTTTTTACTATGGCACTGAATTTTTATGACCTAGGTCCTCTATAGGTACTTATCTCGATTAGTATAGTTTTTTTTATCCTATATGGAAGTGCCAGATAACGAGAAAAATGTGTCAGATAGTGAAGGCAATTCGACGCGATTCGCTCTAAGTACGACTATTTCTACAGCAGCAAGGTCAATACCTGTACTCCTGCTGAAGAGATTTTGTCCTCTATAGTTCAGATTTAAAGGTTAGGCATAGCAGTTAAATCTATATAACTAAAGAAATAAAGTAGGCTTTAAGGCTGGCTTCTAGGTAGGCTGGGCCAGCCAGCAACACGGGTTAGCCAGTTAGCCGCCCAGTTAGCCGCCTCAGGTATCCCTGAAGCGATGTTTCATCATGATCTTCGCCAAAAACAGTGACAAGTTTGCAAACGCAGGAAATCAAGAATAGTGGTGAAATCTCAAATTGGAGGCAAAGACACTTTTTTTTGTAGACTGACGCTTGTAAATTCTGACTGGCTTCCTATCCTATAAAACTATAGTTTAAGCCAGTCAGCTTCAGCGATACCTGGGATACATGCTGTTGACATATGAATTATAAGTGAATATACTTATCATGTGCATGTGCACACGTGCAAAGTTAATGAAAATGCCTGAATAGTTTTCACGAGGATACTCACTGGAACGTACCTGCGAGTAGTTATGCACATACAAAAAAACATTCTTTTCAAATAAACACATTTCTGTTTTTCGAATTCAATGCGAATCTTTATAACATATCCATATTCATTTTGTTTTTGCAGAGGCTCTAGTTGTACGACAATTGGGTGTACTTGTGCAAATTGTATTTTTTCTGCAATTGAACCGAGAGGGGACAAGTTTCCAGTGTTATCCTCACAACTCAACCAGAAACAAACTCCAGTAAATCATGCAAACATCGTACCTCCCTTTTGACTGCTAACCGGTGCGACTGTTCCATTTCTGAACCCCCTTCATTTTCAATGTCTTCTGATAAATACATTATTTTTCTGGGTTCTGTAGACAACAAGCGGTTATAATCGCAAAGCAATTAGGCATTTAGGTAAAATTGTAACTACTTAATTAAGGACTAAAATGCACTGTTACTACACACCCAACCAAGACGTGCAGCTACAATCACTTCTAGTCACATGAAAAGCATTAGTTGATATAACTTTATGAATTACTAGCGATCCGCCCCGGCTTCGCACAGCTGCAATAGGATATTATTAAACATATGAACCTACCTCTTCAATCATTCTATCTATTAAAAAAACACATCAGAATCCGTTGCGTAGTTTGAAAGATTTAACCTACATAGGGACAGAGAAAGCGGCTTTGTTTTGTACTAATAATCTAGTGAAGATGTCATACAAGTTGCAGTTGAAAGATAGTTAATAATAGTTGAACTAGTAATAATGAATTAGATAGACGTAGAGGTTATATTACTACAAGCGATGCTTCTTAAAAATTGACACATTAATATACGCGGTCGAAGCGGTCGGCATTACAAATTCAAAACAAACCGCCCGCGCCTGCGCGAAGCCGATTTACATGATGAAACGATGTTTTTATGGCTCGGATCTGGATGACGGGAAACTAGTGAAGTGCGTGTTGGGTCTCAAGCAGTGCAGGGTTCCGGCTTCCCTACAATCACTCTTTTTCAATTAAAGGCAGCTATGCTATTCCGGCGGACGCCAAAACTCCCTTCGCTCGTGTGAGTGAACTTTAAAATTCAATTTCTTTGCAACTGTGGTCGTTTGGGAGAAAAGAACTAAGCCAAATATATTTTTTTAATTATTTACAAACAAAATGAGGGAAAATACTAATTTAAAGTAAAGCGTATTGATGATTGAGGTAAGCGTGAAGCACCGAGATGTGAAGTGATGTCCGATGTGCACCGCCGGAATAGCACGGCTTAACTGACTGACCCATTGCACAGCAATAAAATTGGTAGGTTGGCGCCAATGGCGGGCAATAATGGCTTAATGCTGATAAGACATTTTCTACCAGTTAACCATAGGGCTAAACAGAAAATATAGTAGGCATTTTAATGAATAGCGTTCCTAAATTATTTCAAATTAACTTTGTATGGAGGGCTTTAAGTTTAGAGCTATAAATTCTAACTTTGGATCAGACAGGTGAACTGATAGACGGATATGGTGAAATAATTATATTAACTTCGGAACCCTAACCACCGCTGTGTGTGCTATTTAAATTGTACTTAACATTATTTTATTTAGCCTATTTTGGCCCGATCCCTCAGGATATCTTTAGGAGAGGTTTATGTTAAGCAGTGTATTTATGTATGTATGATGAAAATAATGGTCGAAATACGTAGGGAAAAACCTACTAAAAAGTAAATAAGTAGGTATTAGTATTTTTTTGGATGGAGACGGGGAGGCCTTTGCCCTGGGCCGTAACTTAATAAGCTGATTTAGTGATTGTTTTTTTTTGTTTTTTACTTATCCATGATTTTTTAAGGGTGATGCAATGACTGGTCCGCTTGCGTCATGATCTTTACAGGATGTTCCTAAATAAAGATCAGATTAGACCAGGCGAAGAAAGGATAAGATCAAACAGGTAATCCCACCTTTCCCCCGGAGGGCGGGATAAAACGGATTCCCCTCGTCAAAAAAAAGGTTTAGGTTTGATGCTAGCTGCTCTTACTAATTATTACCACCACCTATCTTTAATTATAATTTAAGTATTATAATTTTAATTAAGTATCAATCCTTACTATCTCACGCACACGCAGCCTCTCGGCACTCACGCTAAACATCTTGCATACCTAAATTTTTTTGTTGTTTTGAATAGTAAAACAAATTAACCTTTTGCATTTTGGAATTGCATATGCGACCTTTCAAAAACAGATCGTCCGTGTAATATGACCCGTGTCTAACATTTAGAACGACTGCCTCGGGCGCTGTCCTGGCGAGGGGCCTCTAGCTAAGCATATAAAAAAATACCTGATGTTGGTTGGTAGGTTATGCATTATGCAGAATGTAGAAGTCCTGGCATCTCAGATTTGTATGAAAAAAGTATAAAATTAAAAAATCTAGATCATCTAAGAATTTGAAACCTCTTTTCTGAACAAAATACAGAGGTCAATCCACTGATGATCTGACCCTGTTTTGACATGAAAAGTCAGAGTATTTTACTAGTATTCATACTTGCTTAGGAATGTCGCAAAACTGCTGGTTATTAATATTTTCCGGAAGACGCCTAAGTCCGAGCGTCGAACCGAGGTCCCCTTCACAGGTGTGAAGCTGGCAGGGTCACATTGCCGTCACGCAGTCTGCGCACGCGATCATCGTCTGATCAAATGATAGAAGTTACCATTTTGAAATTGACTGTAAGATGGCACAGGAAAAACAATCAAGAACTTAACTACGTAAGTAAGTATATAAGTCAGCAAAATGACGCTACGAGTATATCGGATAGACACCATAGTCCGTTCGCGTTACGAATGCAGTGATTTAATTCTTGTTCTCGACCTAGCACGCCCCTAACCAATCAAATCGTTCCTAATTAGAAAAACAAGTTCACAGTGCCCAAATGAACGCATTCTTTCAAACGCAACGGTTTTGTACCTGAGTTTTGAAGAGTGTAACGGAATTAAATAAAAAAAATAGGTAGGTACTGCATTCTTAACGCGAATATAGGTACTATTGTACTACTGTATCTCTTCATGCAGTCGAACTCTAGGCGCAGCTAGATGAATCCGGAGTACCTACCCATTTTAGCTCATGGATACAAAAAAACTTGTTTTAATATTTTAGGAGTTTTAGGTAGATAAGTATTTTAAACCACCATTCGGATTAACATTTCTTATGCAATTGGTATAACACCATGTAAAATGAGGATTAATCTAATTATTATTGCATTGCACCCAATTTTACAACACAAAACTGTATAGATACTTAATTGAAGATTAATGATTAGGTAAAACAAAATGTCATTATGGATAGTGATGATTATGAAAAACGCGTTCGGGGTTTTGATTTTCGGACGAACGATATTCGGAGAAGAATGAGACTACCTAAAAACCCTTTAAATAAATTGAAACAATTCGAATTATGATTTTGGAAACAGTACCTATGTGGTATCCCCGCCCACCACAATTAGGAGAGGACTCCTGTTAGTCCATACCTAGGGTGGCATCCTGCTTTTGCCCATCGAACGATTATGAAGACAAGTGAGATTGTATTTTGGAGTTTTGTATAACTCAATAACTTCGCGTATGTGATCCTTTGAGTGAAAATAACTGAGCCAAATTTCCATTTAAAGATATTTCTTTGCAAATGAGAGGGAACTCCTATTAAAGTTAGCGTTTTTTCCTAATCACGATCGAGATGAGATTTGGCCTTAGCCAGAATAGCATCTTCTGTTTTGCCTTGTCGCTACATCTAATGAAATTATCAGTCCATAGAATTTTCGGAGCAAAAATGAAGTTCACTGTCACCTTTAAAATTCAGAAGACAAATGGAAATCCTGCTCAATGTTTGCCCAATGCAGCATATTTTGTGTAATTTGCGATTCAATTGTGTTGCGGCAAAAGGAACCTAATCTGTTAATCATACCGCAAAAGTGTAGGTAGTGTGTTTTCAAAAAGAATTTATGTTGAGTTTTTAACTTTTATGTTTTGCAGGCAAGGAATCAATCGAGCTTAAAATGAGGTATGCTATCAGTCCACCTGTAAAGTAATCCAAAAGCAGGTGTAGAGTGCGTGAGCTGGCTGAATAGTGGTGGTGTCGTAGTGCAGCGGTGCCTCGAGAGGCGTCCAAGGTAGGCGCCTAGTTTTCTGTCCCTTGGAGCTGAGGTGCAATAATTATTTGTTATACAAGAGTGCAAAGTTGCTTTTTAACCGCGTGCTCAATTTTGACGACCGAGCAAGCGAAGGATTCTCAATTTGAATCACGAGCGCAGCGAGTGGTTTAATAATTAGAATCCTGAGCGTTAACGAGGGAATCAAAGAGCACAAGGTGAAAAATCTTTGCACTCGGGTGCAACACGTAACTTTTCATCCCACCTCAGCGAGGAAATGACTAAATGCAAACAATAACGACAATCACAAGCTATTTTTATTTCAGTCTAGGCATTGACTACTACATTATCATAGGTAAGTATTACAGAATAATATTTCGATTATGTAGAACAAATAATAATTAGGTAAAATTAAGAAAAAAATTAAATTAGGATTAAGAAAAATTTTAAGTAACGTTGCTACAGTTACTTATGTTTGAGTGATAGGTATACCTATTTTTGTTAGGTACTGTAATGTTGCTGTTAGTGATTTGCGTACTGTTTTCTGGTAAACTATCCGTCATAGTGACGTCAAATAAACTTCCTTGTCACTAGAATCACTCATTTCAGGTTTTTGATTTCAAGCTTCAACATGAAAAAAGTAGCGCGCGCTAAGTAAATTAAATAAGAAGTACTTACTCCAATGAGGGTCAAACTCTGAGTTAGTAACAAATTAAAAAAAATATACAAAGATGAAGGAATCCTCATGGACACCTTGCCATTCAAGGCGGATCAAGAGTTTTGCCGGGTCTCTGAAACCTGAACTTCATCTCGATGCTTCACGCTTACTTCAATCATTAATACGCTTTACTTTGAATTCATATTTGCTCTCATTTTGTGTGTAAAAAATGTTATTTGGCTTTGTTATTTTCTCTCAAACGACCAGTCGCAAAGAAATTGAATATTAAAGATAACTCCCCACGAGCGAAGTGAGTTTTGGTGCCAACCGGAATACCCTAGCAGATTTAAACTGCAGACCACACCACTGACCAACACCGAGTCGAGGCAAACTGCAACTGCAATCTACCGATTGCGCAAGCTTGTATTAAACTTATTATCTTTCTCGTCTACATTTTAAGTTTTTTTTATGTTAGGTTCCTTTCTAAGGTTTTTGTATTCACCGTCCACCGACTCAGTCCGAAAAACGGCCCTTCCTTAGAAGTCACTTTTGGTCTGGTGCACCCGGCACCGCTTTAATTTCTTGTCTGACCGTGTGTTTGACTGGTAGAAACTGCCTCTTGGCATTATGTCTGCTATTTGTACTTGACTTTTTCTGCGATAAAAAATAGTTCGACGTGGTCAAAGTAGTTTGCGACTACAAACAGCCTCAATGTACAAATACTCGGCGGAACTTTTTAAAAATTCCAAGGAATGCCCAGGTGTAAAGAAAATTACCATTTGTAGGTATATTTTAGCAGTAGGCAGACTTGATTAATTAAATTTAAATACTCTCGGAAGCAGATCAGACGATCCTAGGGCAGGCAATTTACATTCCTGTCTCGATCTCGAGTTCAGCGAGCCGACGAAAACGAGTGACGCATTTACTGCAAAATTATTGAGAGGTGATTCATTCATTCTTCAGAGAAGAAACAGGTTAAATCTTGACAAGATGTAACTGGCTAATCAAATGGTGTAATGTGTGTGACATTATTTTTTTCTTTTTTAATAGACCTACTAGCAGCCGCCTGCGACTTCGCCCGCGTGGACCTTAGTTTAAAAAAATAAAGATATTAAAAATAGATCACCGACCTATTCTCAGACCTAACAAACATACATAGAAAATTCCACTGAAAAGAATTAGGTAACAAACACTGTGACGCGAGATTTTTTCATACTAGATAGATATTAAAGATAGGAAAACCAGAAAAAGGCATTCGGTCTTGGCATCAGGCGGGACTCGAACCCGCATCTTTCGCAAGCCGGGCGACTGCACTACCAATTATGCTACCGAGACCATTAACAGCCCGGGCGAATTTCTCTGGTATATTATACCTGACAGCCAGGTTGGTTTCACCAATGTTTAGGCATATACCTTAAACACTCGAAAGAAACATTATTGCAAATATTTGACTTTCGATTAAGATGAAACTACGTTTTTGATAGGTTATTGAATTTTTAGCATTAGGGATAATGCATTATCATCTTACTAAAGATAGGAAAACCAGAAAAAGGCATTCGGTCTTGGTCAGATTGATATTGTGTCCTACAACTGCAGCTGGGCTGGCCCCCTAAAGTTTGCCAAGTGTCCCTGCCCCGAGCCAATGCCCACCACTAGATAAGATATATTTTATTGCACAAAGAAAACAATAACATAACAATGCTTACAGAGATTTTGTAGTCGGTACAATGTAGGCGGCGTTATCGCTAAAAGCGGATGAGCTAGCTGGAATGATGAGATCCGTCATTGCACCTAGATCTTCCCCTCCGGCGATCACCATCTGGGCAGGGTGGTGATTCATTCAAATAAAAATTAAGCACACAGACGAGTTACACAATTTTTGCAATCACTACACATAAATATTTTTCTGTGTCAACTAATTAGTAATCAGTAGGTACCTACTTATAAGTACTAAAAGTGTCAGTGATAGGGACATAATTTTAGGAGGTTCAACACTTCAAAATATATTTCCCAGCTAAACCAAAGTTTTCTCGAAGCTCAGGCGTCTTTTATTGAAAGTACCTGGTCTACCACATTTCAATGTTATATTGTAAGGATATTTTAACTAAAGAAGTTTCGATGAATTAGTTACTTCAGAAAGTTGAGTCACTTTCACTCATAGTGCTGGTTTATGCGTCGGGAATACTCCCGACTTCCCGAGGCAACTGCCTCGGGAAGTTATGTATACCTGCCTTATGTACTGAGACAATACTAAACTATGTCTACGAAAATTGAATAAAACGTAATTAAATACCTGGCCTACACAAACTCTACACTGAAAAGGCTATGTTCTGTTGCTCTTGTATAAACGAAATGAATAATTCTGAATAATTCAATCACAAATTTCAGATTCAGAGAGTATTGAACATGGTAACATGAGCATCAAGAGCAGCCTTATAGCTCAGTTGCGCTCGGTGCGCCCCAGTTCTGCTCGACGAGCGGCTCGCGCGGCTGACGCGAACACACGCAACCGATCTTCCCGCGTAACGTTTTTTTTTAAAGCTAATTTTACACGTAAAGATAATCTTTATAATAGAGCCTTCACTTAGTGACGTGTATTTTTTGAACACTTTTAACACAAACTTGTTAAATGTAAATAACTTAGGAAATACCTTTATTTTTGTGCGATCGAAAAGCAGCACCAATTTTATAAGCTGGTGGGTAGTTGCAAAACTGTTTATTTCGATTTTTGAACAATTTAGTATCAAATCTAATTAATAATGTCTCGTAAATACGGTGAGATGTTGTTTGCGATAGTGATAACATTGATAATAGAAGTGAGCGTAGTTTTCTGCGCGACCTTGCAGCCAAATGCCGGCATTGACAAACTGCATCAGAAACTGGACACCGACGAAGATCTCGTAATAACTCTGGCAGAGGAGATCTGCAACGATTTAGAGACATACCACAACCAGGTACGTACTGCATTTTACCAAATACATGTTACGAAAGGAGAAAGTTCTGTTATTATCTCGTAAAAACACAGTTCACATTCAGCGCAGGGCCGGATCGAACTGATGCACTAAAATACTCCACTCCATGGACGTAACTCCACTCATAATAAAATTACCTACCTACTTCGGCTAGACAGTCTATTAGGCAAGAAATTTTAGGTAATGCAAAAAGAAGTAACTTTTGCCGCATCCTTTTAATCTAACGCATAGTTACTTCACTACATCGTTTTCTATAACCGTTATATATGCAACCAACTACTTTCTTCCAAATACTTAGTTAAAAAATTCTCACAAAATTTTACTAAGTATATCTATCTAGTAAGGAGAAAACAATTGGGTAGGTACCTACTATTTACTCTCAGGAAGGATTTACCAAGTCACAGCTAGGCTTCCGTTACCTGAGAGTTAACAACGGGACCCTATTACTAGGACTCCGCTGTCAATCTGTGTTGTAATCATAAACCGTGATAGCTCGAAAACTGATATTTTTACGGGTTTTTAGAGGGGTTTTTAAGCCTTGAATCCTACCCTAAAATTACTGCACCACACTATTCATAAAATACTGGCACATAAGTTATAAGTAATATCTTTTCTTTCCGGTCTATATTTGCGTTTTAGGTAGATGGTAAGTACCTATATCCTGGTCGATGTTTTATCCTAATAATTTATTGTCATCTGTTTATCTTCCAATACGCTCTGCCCACGTATCCTTGAATAGGTAATATCGTGCACAACATGGTTTAACTTCGCTTACCACATCGAGATAATTGGGAATATTGGCTCTTCTGTAAGAGTGGGTTGTAAAAAAGATGCTTGGGAAAAGTTAATAAAAGTTATCTATGAATAATAATATTTAAAAGCTGAAGAGTTTGTTTGTAACACATTTTTTTATAACTAACACCAGTTTTAACTGACTAACAACTACCTAATTAGTTTGAATTTTAATAAATCTCTTTGTGAAACAAATTCTTTTCCTTTCTTTCTTTAATATTCTAATGTCTGGGCGGACGGAGCCGGGACAAAAGATAGTGTCGTGGCCCAGTGGTCAAACACTCTGGCTCGGAACCCGGTGGTGCCGAGATCAAATCTGGCCGGAACACACCTACTTTGTGTTCATTGTACAACTTGCGGCTGGCTCTCCAGTGATGAAAAAACCGATTAAAAACTGGTAGACTCTACCCTACCCTTCCCAAGTTAGGTTAAGCTTCCCTTGGCGAAATGTGGGCTTCTGAATGTTCCGCTCACCATGATGGCAATAATCAGTGTACTTCTGACTACTCCATCAGGAATAATGGTTGTGACGTAAGTGTATGTTATGTTAAGTCGTCATGTTGGATAGGCTTGCGAGTTCGGGTTCAGTTTCGGGCCGCATCTGTTAATTAGACTTCAATTCAATTTCAATTCAATTCTTTATTGCTTTACTTCTTAAGTTTCTCCTTAACGGTTATTAATTTGAGATACAATAAAACTTTGTTTGGGTCAATTGGCGATGTATAAAGATGTTACTCCGAGATAATATTTACCGTACATATTTTGTATGTCAGGGGTGAAATAGGCAGGGAATGCGAGATTCGTAGTAAGGGTAATAGCACTTATTTCGGTGCATGTTGACAAACAAGCGCGGTGCACATGATTCAATCTCGCACGCTCCAGCGTTGTAAACAAAGCGCTCACATACGACGATAGCACGTGGTACCGTTCTTTTAAATGTTCAATTTTGGATTCATCTTGTGACCTTTGCTTGGGTGTAACAATAGGGTAGCATATCAGAATTCCACGGGCCACCGGCCAACGGGGGAGGCAGTTTATATTGCAGAGGACCTCAGCGTTATAATGATGCCACTGGTCGTGATGAATGCTGTCCAGCTTTATCCATTTTTTTAAAACTTTAAGGCTCCGTAGTGACAGCTGATCGGCAACGATCGCAGTTGTTAAGCAACGCAAAATTTAGTTATGTGCTTCCGAAGGCACGTTGATCCGCCTAGTACGAAGCGTTGGGGAGGCTTGATAACATCTGACAGGAACGTTTGTCTTAATTGAGTTGAGCCCCTGAAACAATTCGCACGCGAGCCTGCGTGTATGGCTTGCACCGCCAGATGTTCGAGGTGTTAAATTAATGTTTTTTACTAATCAATGAAATACTCGTTGCACAAGCCATACCAAATCTCTGCTTATACCTACACTATACAAGCCACTTTGGAAGGCGCCTGCTGTGGGTGTAAGTTGTATTTTTTAATTACGTCCGACTACCATCTCCCAGTAACGCCCTAAGGCTCGGCCTCCCCTGGAGCTACTCTTAGGCACGTTACTTAAATGTTAGGAGTTGAGAGCCTTCCCTGACCCCATAACCCGGTAAAGCTACGAAATTCACACCTTGGCAAACAGCGAGCCAATTGAAAAAAAAATTTGAAAGCAATTTTTGCTTGTTTCAGAGTTCTCCTTTCACAATCGAAGAATGCCAGAATAATTTCGTTAGTAAGTATCTAAATACACACATAAAACCAATATGTTCTTATTAAGCCCGCATTCTGAATTGGGGGACAATTTTATAGGTACTTTAGACAAGGTCAATTGAGTTTTTGATTTAACAAATAATGAGGAGGCTGTCAATCGTCGGCTGACATCTCTAAATTTCGGGTGGTAACCAGACAAAGGCCTTTAGGCGGCTTTATAATATCTGACAGCATCGTTCACTAATCTTACACCCCTCAAACAATCCGCACTGAGTCCTCGTGGTGGAGTATGGCCCGCTTCACCATATAGTTGAGTAAAATTTTTTAAAAATGATAGGTACTTGCGTCCATTAACAGTCGCATCATTAATTTTTTCCCCTTGTGTGACCATCCTTTCTGTTCAGAATCACATGGACAACACTTTGCTAAGCCGCCTACAGTGGACCTGCGGTGCCAATACCAGTCCAACATCGTCTACAGCCTGGAACCTGACCCGGCCCACGTCTCCAACAGCTGGACACTGGTCGTCCTCACTCCACTTAACACGTCAGTTACCTATGTAAGTAGACAGAGGTAAGGTCCATATAAGAAGAATAACGCCATATCTGCCTCTAGGTTGCCGCTAGTCTCGCGTTATAGATGATATCTTGATTTATAAAACAGCTAACATTGGAAAGCTATTTAGGTAGCTTGCAGTATATAAAGGTATAACGTCAAAATAAATTCATGATACCTACTTAAAGTCGAAGTCGAATAAAGTTTGCCAGTTTCGGAGACGCTGCTGGTTCAAATCCCGCCTAAAACCGAGACCGAATGGTTTTTTGGGAGGTCCATCTTAAATTAACAGAGAAAATTAACTGATTACTGAACTGACAGTATATTTATTGTTTACATTTATTATTATGCTATTCATGTCTATTATTAAGTATGTTTTGTTTGTTAATTAGATTTGACGATTTGAAAGTACTTGTAACAGGTCTATTTAAATAAAGCTATTTTTGTTTTTTTTTTTTTTATTAACATTATGAACTATAAAAAAAACACATTGAAATACATATCGAAATGATTATGAAAGTGGCTTGATGAAAGCCAGAAATGTTTTACTGTAAATGCGGGTAACCTGACTCGTCACCCGCATCCAGTACCTACGTAAGTTTTCCTCATTAATATTGCATAAGGATTTGGCAATTCAACTGGTGCTTGATAATAAAATAGGGGGCTTGTGTGTAGGGCCCTATATCTCTAACATCACTGTACTGCATAAATCGACGCAGGCGCAGAGGCCTGCCGTGCAATCATGCTAGGCTCATTGTCAATAATGCTTGTGGCAGTTTATTTTAGGTAATAAGTTTAATTTTAAAGTACACCCTGTCCAGTCTCAGAGGGACCACCATTATTGCAGTTTTAACAACTCCACGTTGTGCTTACTACGCACTCATTTTAGCCACGAGTATCTATACTCTGCCTGTTCTGACCTGGTAATAAATCTACTTATTGTTGTTTTTGTTCTTTTTAGCTAACATACGATCTCATGGAGACCCACAATGAAGACTTCAGAGATTTGAACGTATTCCCTCCCGGCTACTACACGCTATGGACCGCACGGTTGTCCAGTTTCGGGACACACTCATCCTGGCTGAAGGGCCCAGACATTCGGACCTGGAACCTGACCGGAGAAGTCAGACCGAGGAGCCACTATATACGGGCCACGCCAGAGTTCCAGGCGGAAGACGACAATTCGACGGTGACTGTTGTAATTGATTGGAACCCTATTGATGGTGAGTGGACTTGCAGTTTTTCAAGACGTCGCCTTTCCGTATATACTTATCTCAAAACAGTTTCTTCTACTTATTTTCCGTTTTAGATGAGGACAATTGCTTCGACTTTGTAAACAAGTGCAATGGAGTGCTAAGCCATACGAAAATATGGGTAAGTCAATTTTTATTTTACATGTTTCTAGTGACGATGCACTTTATCTTTATGTCCCATTTATGGCGATCACAAGGTGTCCATGTACCGGTCGTTCGTAATCATTACAGGTGTGTGAAAACCTAATTTTGAAAGAGGGATCGCGTCGGCTTCAAATTGTTTTTTTTTTGTCAGGATCACACTTTTCATGATTTTATTATTTCCAGCCAAACGGCGGGCACAGTCGCAAAGTGGGCGGACTTCCTCTCGGCGCGTCGTGCGAGGTCCGACTCAGAGGGAGGCACGGGCTTTCGGTGAAACGCTACGAGACCCCTACCTGCGATGAAATGGACGCTTGTCTAAGTAGGTTTTACTATCTTTTTGTGTAACCTCGACCGGGGACTAGTTTTTTCCCCTTATATTTCAGTCCATTTAGTTTAGATTTTAATCCAACTTTGGTTAAATTCCATCCTGTGATGATTATTTGAATGCACCTTTGAGTCGGATACAGAGTTTACATCATGGAAGAATACTTATAATATGTATTTTGAGCTACCTAGTCAAGTGTTTTTTCAAGACGGGCTAGTTCATAGCCTGTTCTTATGTCCCTCTCTAGAGCCTCACGTGATTAATGGGCGGCCCCTTACCTCCTACTTAGCCTACCAATCTACTGCATTTTCTCAACAGCCACTTTGTCCACAGACTACGATATGGCTCAGAATATTTCGCTGATGGCAGAGCCTGGAGGCGAAGGGTGGGACGTCTATGTTCAATGGGCGCGCCTTCACCAGCCTCTGTTTTACAATGTTACACTGTTCACCGACAACGTGACGGCGAGCGTGCAACTGCCAGGGGTAAGAACCGCCCCTCACTTTTTAAATTATTTTTTTGTTTGTGTAATTTCTTTGTTCTATGTGTTTCTAACCCAAGCCTGCCCAAACTATACTTTCAACCTCTGCGCTGAGCGGCGTATAGCAATAAAGCCACATGTCCGGCAGAAATACAAACTATCAGTAACTACAGGCGATGATACTCGTATAGGTAGCAAACACGCATAAGTAAAAAAATATTTAAAAACCAGGAAGAAAGGGCCATCGCGGTTTTTTGTATCTGGGGCAATAAAGACACAGTTAATTAAGTAGTAGGTACAAAGGTGTAAAAATAGAATCCACTGCATTTGTTTCACTCACTACTGCGGTAAGGGTTTCTAAACTCTAAACTACACTCGATTAAGAAAAAAACAGCATTTTATTACATGATATAAGTTGTGGTCCACACATGCAGCTTCACGTGTTATTGGGGGTCGGTTCTCTTACTCGACATCTACATTCTAATCAAGTCATCGTGCGGGTACATTCAGGTCATAGACCTTAACCTTATAGTAACCTTGACCTTACTTTTTAATAACCTTAGAGTAACCTATCGACTGGTTCCGCTTATATATTCGATCAATGATAATTTACTATAATTTATGCAGCGCTAGATAACATTTTATTTACGCGCATGCAACTTGCTAAAGACACGAAAATTCTATGTTTTGTAATCTATTTTAGTTGAATGTCGCGAATTTTAAATCAAGGGTAAGTGAGCTCGAGGGTATCATGAAGCGCCTTTAGGAGTTCCCGGGTGATCTTTCCACTGCTCGTAGGTCTGGCTTTTAGCAATAATGCCACCCATTTTGGCGAAAAGTGTTTCTTACTTATCTTATCTTGTTTCTATCTTTCTGCATGATCAGAACCAATAGTTATTTTATTTTCTGCAGAACACGACTGAGATGATGTTTTCCGGCGTAGTGGGCGACGGGGTCTACGCCGTAGCGATAGGCTCTATGTACAGAGGCCGCACTGTCTACACGAGTGAGAGAGCAATGTTTCCTAGTAAGTATACCAAGATGAGATCAGGGCAGTGGTCGTATAACGAGGGCCCCTGAAATGTGTATGTGTGTTTACACATAAAATACGTTCTACGTTAAAGTTGCAAAGCTACTTCAACATCACCATAAGGACCTGCAGAGCTAACATAGTGAAGCCACTTACTGTGTCTATTGGAACAGTAGACAGCCATGAAAACAATACAAGTAATATACGAGTATTTTGAACGGTTATCAAGGTCATTTAAAAAAAAACCGGCCAAGTGTGAGGCGAACTCGCGCACGAAGGGTTCCGTACCATCATCTTTATTTTTATTTAACTATTTATTTTGCATTGCTTCCAAAATAAATTTATACAACCTCATATTCTGTGAAGATTTCAAGCGTCTACCTACCTGTTACCGTTATTTATATTGAATATACGAAAAAAACACTTTTTTGTACACCCCTTAATATTTTTTTTGTTATAGCGGCAACAGGAATTGATACCTACGTAATTTGTGATAATTTCAGCTTTTTAGCTATCACGATTCATGAGATACAGTCTGGTGGAAGACAGACAGCGGAGGCTTAGTAATAGGGTTCCAATTTTACCCTTTAGGTACGGAACCCTAAAAAAATATCTTTGATTACTAACAAAATTCTTCCGAATGTCGTCGACGACACAGTACATGGTGATCATGAATGTTATGTGGATTGATATAGAGTTTGTTTCAGGAGAAGCAGCCCGCTGGGGCGCGCTGGGGTCCGTGATGGGCGGCGCGTGGGGCGTGCTGGCGTGCGCGGGCGTGCTGCTCGTGGCCGCGGCGCTGCTTTGGCGGCGCAAGCAACACAGCCCAATCACAGCCATATACTTCCCAGTAAGTATTTTTCACATAAACACACACACGCACATACACACACACACGCACATACACACACACACGCACATACACACACATTAACACACGCTCATATCAATATCACTTTTCTTCATTACCTCAACATAAACTTCCTTTCTTTTTGTAATCATTCTCATCATGTACACACCCACATACTCGCTGATTCATGGGCGAGACCTGGAGTCCTGAAAAACAGGGCTGCCCTAGTTTAGGCTCCAGTCACACTTTAGATGTTAATAATTTTCCTACAATGTACCTACTTTACTTTTGTGAAATTTTTTTTTTTTTTTAATAAACCTTGGTAGCCAAACATAATTCGTCTCGAGATCAAATGTGAATGATGAAAACGGAAGACTTCTTTGATTGAGGTGAGGGTTTAGAGGTAGGAAGTGTAGGTACCACTCCGAGCAGATAGAGGTCTTGATTTGGAGTAGTCAATCTTACTGGTTATCCTGTTGCAATACATCTCGCCGCTCTTTGCACAAGACTCATGGAGAACGTTTCATACACGAAAACTGACAGCAGTGACAAACCCACCGCCACTGCAGATTTTTCTGTATTTGTTTGGAGCATTAAAGCATATGTCAAATCATATAATAAAATATCTAAAACCTATTAACCATAATCGTATCGCATGATTTGGTTCGTAAATTTTGCACCAAAGGTATCTTAGTTTATTTTTCCGAAAGTATACCAAACCTTTAAAATAGCGTCGCTCAACTTTGTGAGAGTACTGACTTCAGTGTACCCAAGCAGGAGCCGAGGGACAAGCAAGATGACCTAAAGGCAGGAGACTGCGTCGCGTTTGACCAAGAGTCTATGACAGCTGAAGACTGCTGGGAATTGCGCTCCGAGAGACTACTGCTGCATGAGGTCATTGGAGAGGGGGCCTTCGGGGTCGTGAGGAGGGGAACGCTGTCACCAGCCGATAAAGAAGTTGCCGTGAAGATGCTTAAAGGTAGATATACCGAATTATACAGGGTGTTTCTTTTAAGGTGTCAAGCCGGCGCCGGCTTGACACCTTAAAAGAAACACCCTGTATATAAAATTACGAATTACCAATCATGAGCATTTGAAAGCAGCAGTGGCAGGTGCTCCCTCAAGGACTTTCTTTTGCTCACCTTTTACGTTTCCAGAATCAATTGTAGGAAGTTACTTTTTCACACGGAATCATTATACTCGTAAAACCGTTTACTGTAATTTTTGCTCTCAAGTCTATTGCAAGAAACAAAATCATCAATTAAACTCAATACTCACTCAAAACCTAGATTTCCCGACCCTGGACGAGATCCGTTCGTTCCTGGCGGAGATGGAGCTGATGAAGAGCGTGGGCGTGCACCCGCACATTGTGAGCCTGGTGGGCTGCTGCGGCGGGCGCCGGCCCTTCATCGTGGCCGAGTACTGCAGCCGCGGCGACCTGCTCAGCTACTTGAGGTACAGTGCACTTGTAGGTGGAGCAAATGTTGGTTACGTAGCCAAGGACATAACTTTCCGACGTGCGTATATTAATATGCGGTTTGTCTAGAAACTGAACCAAACCCAACCAAATTGTTATTTTCAAACACTACCAATTGCGATTTTTTTGTAGGACAACCCTCAACATACCTACATATCGCAATCATTAAATACTGTATTACATGTTTCAGATGTTCTTGGGACATGATGGTATCAAAACGCAACGCGAAATACTACAACAACAACATAGAAACTGACTATCGAAATGATTTGTTTAAGTGCAAACAGTCCGGAGAACATTCCAAATTAGTGGTAAACAAATTATACGACCTGCAAGGAATTTGCGACCCCGACCTGACGATACGGGATCTACTATCCTTCTGTCGACAGATCGCCATGGGAATGGAGTTCTTGGCTTCGAATAGACTGGTCCACAGAGATTTGGCAGCAAGGAATGTCTTGGTTGCGAGCGATAGGACCCTGAAGATAGCAGACTTTGGTCTTTCCAGAGACGTGTATGAAGAGAACCTTTACAAACAGAAAGGAAATGGGAAGATGCCCATGAAGTGGATGGCTCTGGAGTCGCTAACCCGAAGAGTTTACACCTCGCAGAGTGATGTGTAAGTTGTAACTATTATCAGCATGAACTATGTTTGTTGGGTTACTGATGCATGCAGCGTCCAAATTTTTCATTTCACCAAGAAAACCAAGAAGTTCTTTAGGCGTACTTGTGAAGATGTAAATTCCTAAGAGACAGAAGCCGTAGGATGCCAGCAGATCTCACAATTGAAGTATTCTTATGTCCAGGTGGTCTTTTGGTGTCGTGATGTGGGAAGTGTCCAGCGTGGGCGGGTCCCCGTACGCCGGCGTGCCCCCCGCACGCCTCCCGCGGCTGCTGCGCGCCGGGTACCGCATGCCGCGCCCCGTCAACTGCACCAAACAGCTGTGAGTGACACACGCACTTGGTTCCCGTCATAGAACACGCTCAATAATCACAGTGTAATCAAAATTACATATTTTAAGTAAAATACGCGAATGTACCCACATCAACCTTCACAAAACCATTTCAAATGGGTCTTATATCAGCTGCATAAGGTGCCCCTATGTAAAGAGTGATGTGGGAGCCTCTGTATGTATAACCAGCGAAATCTGTAAAAGAAGTAAAGTCAGTAATGGAGCCATTGAAGTAGAGCAGTTCTGAAACGGAGGCCATATACTGACGATGTATATTTGCAGCACTGGCTGTTTTTATGCTAGGAATCCAATTTTAATTATGCCTTCATTCGGCTTACCTGTCAATCGTTTTATAAAGAAGACCAAGTGATCCCATACCATCTGCTTCCAGATACGAAGTAATGTTATCCTGCTGGCGTGCGCACCCTCGCGAGCGGCCGACCTTCATAGAGCTGCACGCGCAACTAGACGAGCTCCTGAACACCGCATGCGCACAAGAGTACCTGTCACTGGAGCAAGATGACGACACACCTCCCCCTACTAGCCACAAATACGTCCCCATGCTTATAAGGTAACCGTATTTAAATGAGATTCAATATATAACATAAAAGAAATGCTGTTCCACGAATGTAAATTAAAAAAAAACTGCATGTTCAATGAAAAATGGTAACGAAAAAAATATATCATCGCAAAATTACACAAGTACATAGTACAACAAAGGTTACGTAACCTGAAAAGGTAGGTTATATTCATGAATTATTAACAGCAACGGTCCTAATATTGAACCCTGGGGCACTCCAACGCGTTAAAAACAACGAGGCGCCTAAAGATTCTGTGAATTCCACATTATACTTACTTGACAAAGAGATTCTTGGCATTTCTCATATATTTTAGTACTGAAGTTTCATTTGGATTTCCCTCACAGACAGAAACTGGGCTGGTTCCGCGGAGAGTCGTACGAGCGGCCACTGCGCACCACACACAACCTCTACTCGTCGCCGCCTGCGCCACCCAAGTTGCAACAAGTCTCTTGACAGTATTTTGCATAACCTAGGTTCCTTTAGAATTATTTTTACTCATATTTACGAACTTTTTAAGTAGTTAGAACAGATAACATGTTAGATCTGATTAAACTTGTCATAATATGTGTCATAAAATTAGGTAGATTCATGTTAATGTGTATTAATCACATAAAGTTAGACCAACGTTAGATAACGTTACACCTTCTTGAACGAATTCCAGGTTTGTCTAGAATGAAACTACACATCGTACTTAGTTGTTAACCTAACTAATGTGTGATGTCCTGACGAAGTGCATGTGCTGTATGAACTGTCATTGAAATGTGTAGATAATTACCGCGCGCCGTGTCAAATTGTAATGTAATCCTGCTATTTATAAGTAATTGATTGTTTATCAACAAATGGATACAATTTTAAATAGACCCAAAGGCAAAGAAGACAAACGTTATAGCCCTACCTTCACGAAAAACACTACACCTGAATTTACAAACTTCAATCAAAGTTAAGCAGCTTTTCCAGTGCAATTAGTAATTTTTCAGGTCTATAGACAACGTACAGGAGACTTAAGAGTCTGAATACCTGGATCCTGAGTACCTTACTTTGACTTCAGTTGACGTTTGTGAATTCGGTGCTTCGAAATTCAATATTCCCCAGTCAACGTCCAAAAATTAACACTCGTATATTTTTAAGGAAAGAAATAAGTTAGACATTTCTTTTTCGATCCATGACTGTAGTACCTGAGTGTGGTGTATTTTTAAGTTAAAGATTATGCCAATTTAGTTAGTCAAATGGTGCCTAAGGATGGCTGTGTATTTTAAGAACGCCAATGTGATAACTAATAGGTATACGATTATTTTAAGTATTAAGCTACTATCCCACAAGCAGGGTATTGAACCTAATGTTATTATTTTATAACTAGATTTAGGAAATAGTCAGTAAAGATTCGAAATAAAAAAAGTTTTTCAAATAAATCATATTATATTATTTTTTTATACATTTCATAATAATATAACTTAGTTCTAAATACAAAAATATCCATATTCATTAGTTCCTTCGTTAACATCACGTGGTGCCTTCAGACTATCCATTCGTTGGCTGTGTGTATGTACCTTATTTGAAATGTTAGTTTAAAATCCAGAATACACGACAGCCAAGACCATGCTCATCCCCATCTTAGTTATATTTAATACATGCAGGACGTACTCAAATGAGCAAAACATAAGAGCGACTCATATAAACTCCACATTAATTCTACTCTATCTTTATGATATGGCTGAAATCAACAATCAACTGGTGTTCTAAATCAACAGTCAGTATCACACTTATTATTTATTTACACTTTGAATAATATCAGACCTCAATAAATGGAACAAAAACTAAGTTAGTTTGAATACAATAACAAATACTTTGTAAACCAATATCCATAATTTTGATTACATAATAAATTTCCTTTTGAGGTCACTAGTAAAAGCGAGGCAACTTAACAATACCAATTAATTATAGCCCATGATTTCATACACATACAATATGCCTTATCGTTTAAATATGACAATACAAACTTTGCATATTACTTTTATCGTTGATGGGACATCATTGTGCTGATAAATTCTTACAAAAGTAAAAAAACTTGAATGTCAAACTGCAACCTTCACAGAAAACGGCCTAACCTCATTATTCGCGACACGGCATTTATGAATGCGATAACTCTATACTCATTTAAGGCATAGTTCTGATAAATTTGTTGCGGATTCCGAGAATTATATCGAGTAGTCAAGTATTTCTTGTGATGTTGTAGGGACTTACTATTTATTAGTTACAATTTTTAGCCTCGCATTAATACTGTAGCGAACCAAACATAAGAAATGGCAAGATGTTTAAATATGAGGAGAATATTTAAAATATTTGATTAAAACGAAAAAGAACCCCCTAAAAATATCTTCTATATACAAAGTGATCTAGCAGTTTTCTAACCATTAATATTGGCTTAATGAGTTATTTAGTTAGTTATATTACATATTGCGAGTGATTTGGTTTTTATGTAGCTAGGCGACATAACTATGTTATTTAGAATGTATTCAGTTCTCTTGGTATGATACAGCGGCGGCGCAAGTCAAGTGGGGGGAAGGGGGACAACCTACACTCTTAGCTTAATGGCGTAGCCAGCTACGGATGCATGACAAGAACGGCTAGTTATTATAGCCTTAAAATCGCTAGCTTTATCTTTTTGTCTTGTTGTGCTTCCTAACTTACAGACTAAGTAATATTCTATTTTTTAGTTTTAAAACCAGAGAAGGAACGCTAAAGATCGACTGGTGGTTTCGAAATTCTTTCACCACCAGATGCATCCATTACCAACATACAAAACTTTTAAAATTCCGAGCTAGACAGTCATTTAATCACGATCTCACCAGATGGCAAGTGGTATACACGGTGGTGGACGCTATACACCTGTCCAGCAAATGTATATTCACCAGATTACTAGGAACTCCCCTCCCCACCTTCATTGCAAATTGGGTCTACTCTGAGAGTTTATTCAGAGTCTATCGCTGTATCTGGGGTATTTTTTTGGGTGCCAACTAGAAAATAGGCCCAGGTGCCAATTACTGCAGCGCCGCCACTGGTAGGTAACAATAATTATAATGTACTTTAACCAAATTACACTATTAATGTAGCGATAATTTGATTTAAAAAGCGTTAGAAAATTGAAGTACTTCTATAGTGCAATATCAGAGAGCTGTGCTAGGTATTCGATTAAATAAAATGCCAAATTAACTTCTTTTCAATAATTTGGTGAGGAATTAATGTAATTACTTACATAGTTGTTTTGACTTTAGCATTGACGTGATATTAATGTAATTTTGAAGTACTCATATAATAACGATCAAAGCACTTTATCACGGCTCAGTAGAACGAGAGTATTCGAAATTAACAGTTCGACACAAAAACGATTCCGTACAAAAGTGCGAATACTACGCGTATTGATATCTTACAACTATACATATAGTGATGACATAAAGGAATATATAACATGCATACATAGTAGGTATATGCGTTTACTCGTGGAGATCAGCGCCGCCGGCTAGGAACAATTTTATGTGAACTTGAAATTGAGGAATATTGAACTTGCAGCCGGTTCACAACTACGATATCAATAAATTGCTGTTGGAGAACTGTTGCGGTTTAAAAAAAGGGTTTATTTTCCTTCATTTAACATTCCTTCTGGCCTACCCCATTTTCTAGAACGAGTAATACACATATCAGTAACACATAACGACCTTTGGCTGATAATACTAAACTTTTATTATTTATAAAGCTATAGTGCCATTACTGTCACCAAAGTAAGCAATTCACATCAAATCATTCGTAATATATTTATAATCTATATTTTTACATAAGTACACATGTGAATTATTTTCGCTAAATAAAATGAATTACAAGTTATGAAAATAATAAACCATTTAAAACGCATACCCTATGTGTGATAAGATTATGATTAATAACATTTGACATTGTATTTTATGATATTAACAATAGAATCGTGTATCACAAGTAATAATCGAATATATTATTTAAACATTTATTATAAAAGAGGCCTAAAATAATTATTGTACAAATATTTCACGATTAAATAAAAAAACATGTTTTTGGAAAGTAATCAATGTAACTGTCCTTTGGGCAAAATATTTTTCGTATAATTTCACTTCCCGAAAAAGTATCTCAATAGTTTCATTTCCCAAATGAATTTTGAGAAAATTAACGTTTTGCATGTTGCGACCGCCGCAACGACCGCCGTTGTTATGAACAGGATGGGTGTCCACCCCGACCTAAGTGATGTTTTTTTTGTGCTTGGCAGCGGCCGGCGACTGTCAGAAGCAAAATGGCCCCAATACCCTAAATAGTATGTTGTGCCCAACAATACATTTGAGTGCATAATAATTGGTAAAATGAAGATTGACCAAGAAATTACTCGTTCAACAATAACTTGCCTACAAAAGTTTTGCCAACCCAATTATTTTGTTTTAAGTTGTTTCGCCAATCGTTTTATTGGGAAATGAAAATTTGCGTAATTGCAATGAGATATTTTGGGATTATTTTTTGACAGTACATTAGTAATCCTTATCTATGGAATTTAGGGTACATTTAAAATTGTCATCAGTCGAAATATTTCTGACTAACGAATACATCATAACAATATAAATGGATCTAACGTAAGTAAATAAAAGTAACAGCCTATTAGTTTCACTGCGTTTCCGTAGGTTTCAGCCGGGGGAGCACACATCGCCAGCAAGAGGCTCCCGCGCTCTCTAGACCCGCCCGCTGGTGTTAAAGTGACCATCGCATACATCGCTGTTAAAGTCATTTTAATTGAATAAGCATGTGTAATAATGGCTATGTACGCGAAATGATAATACTCGTATAAATAATTGTATAAATCTTTACGATAAGTAGTGTTTGGAAGCCTTGTTCACGATTTGAAATTTTAATTGACTCAAGAGGCATTTGTCAAAGTTAATTAAGCGATGTTTGCAAAATTCAAGATGTATCCTGATAAAGTAACAAATGTTTCTAAACTTTTCCACCAGAACTGAGCAAAGCAGAGATGTGAGCAGCCTTTCAAAACAACAGCTCTGGTAAAGAAACGGGCCTAACGCTACGTTTGAAATAGAGTATAATACGGGATCTCGACGGACAAAATATCGATGGACGCTGATACGATGCTACAAGACTGCGACTCACGTAACTACGAAATACCATCACTGCGAAGCCACTTTACTTCGATGCACGTTACCGCGAAAGGTTTTCACTGCGATAATACTTAAATTCGATTCATATTACTGCGACAGATTGTAACTGCGAAAATGTTTGACTTAGAAGAATGTGAATTGGATACTTACCTTTTGATGGAAATATAATTTTCAACATGAATGTTTATCTAAAAAAAAATACTTTGTCGAAAATTGGATAAAATGTTACGGAAAATAATTTGGCATTGCGACGGGTCAAGGGCAGAAACAAATAAAGACATAAACCATAATTATGTTTTCAGGTTTAAAATGGCAATTTTTTAGGACGGCCAGCTTTACCAGCTTTTTCTGTTTGACCAGAGAAAAAAAAACTTTAATAGACTTCACGTGCGTGGGGGAAGCCCGTAAGAGTGTCGGACTCACCAGCGGCCCCTGCGACTTACGGCATACCGACAAAAAAAGACGCTGGGGGCACCCTCATCTGCTGAACGTTTACGGGATGGAACCAGTCACTCTCCACAGACGTTCAGCAATTGACCGTTGGATCGGCTTCTCCTCACTAAAGAGAGACCCTTCGCCTGGTAAATCAGGATTATATTGGTAATTGGCTGTGCCTTGGTACCTACAGAGGTTTTTTTCTGACCTTTCGACCGGTGTAAGCCTCATGGCATAATTTATCATAGTTTTATTTGAATAAGACTTGTTAATTCACTTACCACGACATCATTTTTAAAAAATATTTTCCATAAAATTTTATCCAATTTCGACGAAGTATTTCTTTTGATGAACATTCATGTTGGAAATTATATTTCCATCAAAAGGTAAGTATCCAATTCACATTCGTCTAAGTCAAACATTTTCGCAGTTACAATCTGTCGCAGTAATATGAATCGAATTTAAGTATTATCGCAGTGAAAACCTTTCGCGGTAACGTGCATCGAAGTAAAGTGGCTTCGCAGTGATGGTATTTCGTAGTTACGTGAGTCGCAGTCTTGTAGCATCGTATCAGCGTCCATCGATATTTTGTCCGTCGAGATCCCGTATTATACTCTTTGAAATATGTTTCTGAGTAATTTTGAATTAACCTATTTTTTCTGCGCAATTCTCTGTTACAATATTTTTTTATAATCATGAATAAAAGATCATAATTATCAGTTATATGTCTGGTAATATTATAATTTATCAACGCAAAGTTCATGCAACCGATGCGGTTATACATAAGATTTACATTAATCCACATAGCACAACCATATTCATTAATCCACATAGCACAGCTCTGGTGGAATCGGCTATGAATAGATGCGTGTTACATAGCTCAGCATCAGTAGAAAGAAACGTTTAGACAGTTTCGTAAAGATCGTCTTAGCTGAAATGACGCACCCCTCCACTGTGCACGCATTCAAGCAAGCACTCTTGGGAGCGTAGATGCGGTGAAGAGGTGCTTCACTTCAGCTTAAACGATCTCCAGCTTTCAAATACCCGCAGCTGCATAGCCCATCTCAGGTGGAAAAGAACCCTAAAGATTGTGCGAGTGAGAGGTACGCGTGTACTTACGTCAGGTGGCGACGTGGAGAGGGTCGCGTGGCGCGCGTCAGTCGATGGGCGGCGGCTGCGCGGGGATGTTGGTCGGCGGCGCCGTCAGGTAGCCTGCCGACTGCGGCACGCCTGCTTTAACGGATAAAAACTTATATTTTAGAACACCCTAGACATAATTTAGTTAGGCAATCATAGTTGAGAACACTTTCGCTTTTCGAACTAAGATCACTCCATCTACTTGATAGCTACGATCATACGTTGGACTTATAACATACTTATGAAATTTGAAATTCCCTATTCTCCTGCGGAGAGGAGAAAGAAGCGAAGCTTAGGAGCGGTAAGTGTCGCAAAACTAGCTAATGGCCGAAGTCGGCCGACAGGCTAGAAGCTATTTCATATACTGGCATAACCTTGTGTACGAAGGGGCTAAATGGACATTCTCATTGCATAAACCCTGAAGTATCGGAGACATACGAGCGTTTTCGCCGAATCTATACTAACTATATACTAAAATGTTAGTTCATCCCATAAAAACGGACTTTAACTAGCTCACTTGGGGCTAGATGGCGCTGTGTGGAATAATGTCCAGGGATATCTTTCCTGTGACATTGTTGACATACCAGTGAGCGCGTGGTGGTGCGGCTGCGAGATGAACAGGTCGTGCCGCTGCTGGCTGTACTGGTCCCAGACGCGGCTGCGCGCTAGGAGCCCGCGCACGCGCTCGCCGTGCGCGCCCGACCGCGCCATCGCCTTCAGCGCGCTCACCAGCTGCGCCGCCGTCTGGCCCTCCAGCCGCGACTCCAGTAGTGATAGCAGCTCTGTTATTAGGTCCGTCTCTATCGCCTGTACAAACATAAAGAGTTCTATTACAAAATTGAATAAATAGCAGCGCAGAGCGCAGGCTTTGAATAAAACAAGATAGAAAATCCGTTGCGCCAGGAACACGCTTGGTTGTACGAGTCCAATGGTTCTACTACATTTATTCGTACATCACCGTGAGTGTTTGTAGTGAAATAGAGTGTATATTTCTATGCATCTTTCCACACTCCACAGGCTATTGTTATTACCGTGATTATTGTCTTCCCACGGTACGGTAACATCAGACGTGGCGTGGCTGTTTTGACTAATATCATGTTGTATCATGCAACGTTTTTCGTTTATAACTACTAATTGTTTATAATATTGTGTGTTATGTGTATTCGTATCAAATGCAAAATGTTTCTAGCATTTCTGTGTACTGTGTCAGCTTCCTCAACAAATGTTTTCTATCCAGTAGTGTGTGAGTACGTTACATCTGCAGAATGCCCACAAATTACCCGGCATTCTGCAGATTCTGTAGCTACAGAAAAGGCTTCACGGAGCAGTACCGAAGACCCGGCAGACCACGACGCAGATGACGCGACGAGCTAGACTAGACGAGACGGGAGATCTTTGCCCAGCTAGGCAGCTTTGGGACAGAACACAATGATATTACAATAAAAAAGACGTAGATAGGTTATGTCAGTATTGACACGAAGTCCAAAATTGACCCCAATTTATAATTTGACCGTGTGTACAAGACAGCGTGTTTATTTACTAGAGCGTAAAGAAGGCAGAAACATGTTTTGCAGTGTTGTCTCAAACTAATGTTTTTTTTAAATGACTTGTTATGATGCCCTCTACCTAAAAAAATTTTTGGACAACTGTCGCTGGGGCACCCTGTATAAAGCTAGACTACCACTCACTGACTGACTGACTGATCAGGGGTGTTTTTCACTTATTTAGAGGGGTTTTAGGGTCATTTTCACTTTTTGAGAATTTTTGTTATTTTTATACATACATACATACATACATACCCTCACGACCATATCCCTAATGGGTTAGTCAGAGGCACACTGACTGTTGCCGTCATGGTGAACGGAACATTCAGGAGCCCACATTTCGCCGAGGGAATTTAAACCCAACGTGGCAAGGGGCGAGCCTACCGCCGTTATCCGGGTTGCTTGGGTTTTATATCGGTGTTTTCCATCACCGGAGAGTTAGCCGCAAATTTTACAATGAACACAAAGTAGGTGTACCAAATTCATGGTAGTTTAAAATTTACTATCAATGTTTTTTAAGTTAGTTGGCGTCGTTTACCAGAAAAACGTTATTTAGGTTTTTTGTCAAGTATAGTGAGGCCTACAGTATGGTGAAAAAACTTACCCCATTTTCGGGGTTAATTCTGAGATTTACCTAAAAAACAAAATTGCGTTGTTTTAAAAAAAAAGTATGTCATCCTGTTCAAAACTATCCACTCTTAAGCATTTTACCCATTTGAGGGTAGTTTAGCCCCTTAGAGTAGGAATTAAGGACGGTTAACTTTTGGCCTGCCATACTTAGACATCCCATACTAAATGTACTGGAAGTCACTGAAATTGCTTCTTTGTATGAAAAAATCTTGTGAATCTTCACGGAAACATTGAAAAATTTGCGAGGCCGCAGGCCGAACTCCGCGTAGGGCGAAGCCCGGAGCGTCCCTAATGGCGGCCCAACTAACTTCGCGAAGCCGTACCTAGGCTAAGCGCCCGCACACGGTGAAGCCCAAAATTAATTGCCTCAGTTATTAAAAGACGACGCCGGAGGCCGAGCTCCGAGTGTGAGGCCGAAGGCCGAACAACGCTTAGGGCGCAGCCCGGAGCATTGGTTTTCAACCCTCAGCGACGCCGCAGGCCGAGCTTTGACTGTGAGGCCAGCGGTCGAACTCCGCGTAGCCCGGAGCGTCCATCATCGCCCTTCAAGTTGTAATGCCTGTTTTTCAGCAGAGCAACAGCACCGTCTATTGGTCTCTTGATTCGACTCAGACTCAGGACTCATGACTCTGGCGGTGCCAATCGCCATCGTCCTCAGCCGTCTATATTTATTGAGGAAACGCAATCCTTGCGCGATTCATTGACGGATAACGCCATCTAGCTGTTGCCTACGTGAACCTCGCTTCTTAAACATAATTTATTAAATTATTAATAATTACAAAATTGGGATAATTAGATTAACTCGGCGCGAGTGTGTTCGCACCATTATCTTTAGGCGGTGCGTGCCCAAGCCGCGTTTAGAGAGAAAAAAGAAATAACTAAGGAGGTAGTGTCATGGCCGGCGGGTTTAAATCTTTTGCTGGTCATGCCTAGCAGTTTGTATTTTTGCTGTGTAATTTCCCTTTGCAGTGTTAGAACCTCAGCAGGGTGTTTTAACCGAATAATTAGTTTGGTTGGTGCGGATATTTGTGCATTTAATTGGGATGCACAGTTACCCATTTATTTTTTACCTAAGGTGTAGGTAGGCTGTACCACCGTCTTGGTAAGGAAATATTTAAGGGATATTTCCTGATTTTATGTTTCAATTGTTGCTTACGGGCTAGGAACAAGCGCATCTTCGCCGTTCCTCCTTGTTTTGTTGTGAACTTGTCCCAAAAAGGTGCAAAGATGTTTAACTTACATACCCCCGACGGGCCTAGAACAAACTGTCTTCGGGCGATTCCGCTATAGACGATTTCCAACATGGTTTTCTCAATCACGCTATTAGTTTTATAGGAGAGACTGATTTTAGCATTTCGAAAAATTATAAAAATATTGTAAATATGCTAAAACAACGCATTCTGGCCGTACAAAACACTAATGTTATAATTTCTTTACCAACGTTTAAGCACAGCCATAATAGTAATCTCTTTAATGAAAGAATTGAACAGTTCATCAAATTGTTATACACAGATAATAAATTACACAAATATTGTTATATACTGGACTCAAACCTTAATTTAGAATTTTCATACACTATGTTCTCGAAATACTCAGGTAAAATTAACTTAAATGGCATGAATACTATTTTGAACGACTTATATATAATAATGTCAGAAATTTCAACTCAAGAGGAAAAAGCATTTGTTTATGAAAATACCTCGTGCTCTGGAAATTCGGCGGAGAAAAGACTGATTTCCGATGATTCCTTTCGTTCCTCTACATAATACTAAGAATACAGCAAACGATGTACAAACTACAAAAATAGAGACTGGCCTTAATATACTCCACCAAAATATCCAGGGCATAAGATCTAAACTCAGTCAGTTAGAGATCCTATTATCTATAGAGAAAATTGATATCATGTGTGTAAGTGACTTTTTTAAAAAAACAAGACGTAAAATTTTTGCAAATACCAGGATATAAAGTTGCTGACTCATATTGCAGAGAACAGTCTAGAGGTGTTTGTATTTATGTTAAAAATAGTATGGAGTTTATACCGCTTCCCTGTATTAGTCAATTAAGCTTAGATAAACACTTTGAATGTTGTGGTGTACTGATACCAGAATTAAATTATATCGTTATCTGTGGTTACAGAACATCAGACTCAAGTTTTGAAATATTCATGAAGGCATTCCCTTTGTTATTGCATAGACTTACTGTACGTTCTAGATATATGACAAAAAAAGTGATAATAGCCGGTGATTTCAATATCAATTTACTTGAAAATAATCAAAAATGTTTGTTTTTTAAGAATACTGTATTAAAATATAACTTAAAACTTACAATACATGAACCAACTAGGATTACAATAAATTCTGAAACGTGCATAGATAATATTATTACAAACATAAAAGGATACCAGTCTAAAGTCTTACATTTAGGTCTATCTGATCACTCAGCGCAGTTGATTAATGTACCATGTAATGAAGGCTATATTGAAAAGTTTTGGTATGTACATAGGAGAAATGAAAACAAATATTTGGATATTTTCCTAAAATACCTGTCTCAATTAAGTTTTTCTGAAGTTTTCTCTTCACGTGATGTAAATCAGGCATATGACAATTTCATAAGTTTATATAAATTAATATACGATCTCTGTATACCTGTAGAAAAAGTCAAAATTTCTTACAAGAAAAAGTGTAAATGGCAAACAGTAAGCATAAGAAGAGCGTGTAAAACTAAACGAATCTTACATCAAAAAATATTGAAACACAAGAAAAACGAATTATTACCATATTATAAAAAATATTGTAAAATATTAATATCCATAACACGTTTAGCAAAACAAAACTCAAATATAAAATTCATTAAAAATAGTAACAACAAAAATAAAGCTACATGGCAATTAATTCATGACCAAACCTCTTCACTCAACAAATTTAAAAGTACTATCAAACATGTCACAGTTGATAGTAAAAAAGTCACAGATGCAGGTGCTATAGCTGACGGCTTTAATAAACATTTTGCTACAATCAACGCTCAAACAGAAAATACGAACAGCTACTCTTTACCATCTACCCATCTATATAGCCTGTTCTTATCACCTGTTGACGTGAATGAATTGAAAAAAATTATAATGGCCCTTAAGAACAGGAGAAGATGTGGCTACGACAGTATATCGATCCAAATTATTAAAAAATCCATACAGTATATTAGTGAACCCCTCGTTTATTTGCTTAACCTAATGATAGAAACCGGTACCTTTCCAGACGCATTAAAGACAGCAAAAATCAAACCTCTATTTAAAAAAGGTTCAAAAAGCAATATACAAGATTATAGACCCATAGCTCTCTTACCGAACTTCTCAAAAATATTTGATAAAGTAATATACAACAGGCTCATAGAATATTTCGATAAAAATAGCATCATAAATAAAGATCAATTTGGCTTTCAGAAACATAAGTCTACTACACTAGCAATATATGAAATACTCGGGGAAATTTGGGAATCCTTAAATAATAAGACTCCTTGTGTAGGTTTGTTTCTTGATATGTCAAAGGCATTTGACTGTGTTGTACATAATATATTACTAAATAAACTTGACAAATTGGGTATCCGTGGACTGGCATTGAAATTATTAGAAAGCTACTTAACTAACAGAGATCATATCACAGCTATTGAAACATTTAATAAAATCAGTAAAACTTTTGAAGAAATACAATCCAAGCCATTCAAAATGACACTAGGCTTACCGCAAGGAAGTATTCTGGGTCCTCTTTTATTCCAGATTTATGTTAATGACTTGCCAAACGTCACTACAAACAGATGCGTAATGTTTGCTGATGATGCAACTATTTTTATACCCGGTACTCAAACAAATCTAGAGAATAATATAATTAACACATTAAAAGTAACCATTGAATGGCTTCAGAAAATAAATTTAAACGTAAATCTATCGAAAACGAAAATATTGCAATTCAGAAACTACAAAACAAAACCATTAAATTTGAACATCACAGATAATAGCACTAAGATAGACGTAATTGATAACATAAATTTTCTTGGGGTCACCATAGATTGCCATTTAAACTGGAAATATCACATTTTAAAATTAAATAGCAAAATTTCTAGCTACTGTTACGCATTATCTATTTTATCAGAAACAACTTCTGTCGAAGTAACAAGAGCTGCATATTTTGGCCAGGTGTACCCTCTGTTAGTGTACGGCATCATATTTTGGGGTAATTCCACAAACGTACAATCAACATTTATATTGCAAAAGCGTTGTTTACGAATTATTTACAATATGTACTCAGATCAAACTCTAAGAAATATATTTCAAGAAAAAGGTTATCTCACTTTAACTAATATTTACATTTTAGAAATTTCAATCTTTATTAAACAGAATAATAATAACCATTTTCAAACTGAAGCAAATTCAAATTCACGTCCAATACGCAGTCAATACAAAAATAATTTACTTATACCAAAAATGAATACCTATATTTATTACAAAAGCACCTTTTGCACAGGTATTAAAATTTTTAACCATTTGCCTCCAGATATCAAAGCTATGGACATGCCAAAATTTAAAATGCGGCTTAAAAAATGGCTAACTGAAAATGTTTTTTATAATTTAAATGAATATTTCAAATCTAAACATTAATTATTAAGTTCTTATTGTAAAAGCTCCGTCCGATATTGTAAGTTGTTATTATATTTGTAATAGTTAATATAATGTATAAGTATTGCATACCCGATATGGGTAAACTGTTGATGTACTTCATATTAAGTTGCAATGACACCCGCAAATTGTAATACCTACAGTTAAGAGCAATAAAGATTTCTGATTCTGATTCTGATTCTGATTCTGTTGTTTTTTTTGTTATTAGTGCAAAGAAGAAAGTCTAAATATAATCATCAATTTATTTTTATTTGATTTTATACCATATCTTCTCTTTTGGCGCGTTTGAAAATATTACCATCCGAAGAATTGGTATAAACTGTAAAATCATAACTAGCATCACTGGCGCGAAACAGTTGTTGTTGACAGTTTGAGGATAAGTTTTACCGGCTAAACGTGAAGTGACAATATTCATTTATCTTCGTGGGTCAAAAAATGTAAGTTTATGTTGTTATTTATTAAGAACAATTGACTGCTAGAATACACTGTTAATTTGTTGCACCCGCGATGCAAAAGATATAAAAGTTTACTTTTTTCACAAAAATAAAGAGCTAACGTTCTGAAACTTTGCAAAAGTAAGAAGAAATCAAAACCAAACTTAAATGATTTGTTTTTAATAGTGTAATGAGTGTTAGGTTAAAATAAACGATAACTTAAATTGGTTGCACCCGCGATCTCAATGTGAGATCGCGGGTGTAACTTTTTTTCACGTAACCTTTTTGTGTTATTAATTATACATTTCCTTGTTTTGATATACCTTGACTAATAATATATGCTGAAGACGATTGATGATATATATTTAATATGTGTGTCTATATTATATTCTGTATTTTTAACAGAAAAGTAAGAGTACAATTTATGACGACGGTTGATGGCAAACGATTCACAAAAATCGTTAATGACATAGCAGACGTGCAATTTGATGATATTATCGCGAAGTTGGAAGCGCCAAAGGAAAATACTGATGGAAATAATATGTTCATAGAATTTTCGGCAATTATTGACGTATTCCAAAAGAAATAATTAATATAAGCGACAACAAAAGTATAATTGTTAGTAATCAATATGGTTTGATCTCTTATTTTGTTCCTATATAAGTAAAATTGATGTTTATGTTCACTTGAATTAGACTGGTTGCACCCGCGATAATTTGGTGTTGCACCCGCGATTGTTAAAAAAATTAATAATTTATTATTTATTTTTGTTTTGTTTAGAGTTTTTATTTTATGTTCTTTGTTACTTTAATATATTTCAAAATATTAACGCATAACGTATTAAATATATTAGAATTAACAGATTTATGTGTTTTTTGTTTGTGATCTGGAAAGGTTGGGCCAAATTTGTTGCACCCGCGATGGCAATTTGAACCTTTCTCCTAGCTTTTAAAATATTATATTAAAAAATTTGTTAATTAATATAAAGTAAACACATTAAAATGTAGTCTTTTATAGACTAATTTAATTAAAAATGTTTTTTATTTAATTAGGTTAAACTAAAACAGGCGTCTAAATGTTGCACCCGCGATAATGGAATGACCCCCTCCCTAACCCTTACTTTCTCTGGCTCAATTCCTCTCTAATTGAGTTCAGCTAAATATTTTATACTACAAAGTAACTTCGCGAAGCCGTAGGCTGAGCGTCCGCACTAGGATCCTTTTGCTAAAACAACAACCACCCAGAAAAGGACGAGAGCTTTGTCCTGGAACAGTGAACCCAATTACAAGCAATTGCGAGGCCGAAGCCCGGAGCGGCCAACCCCGCACTAGGATTCTTTTGCTAAAACACCTTCCTCCCAGAAAAGACTGAGAGCAACCACCGCGAAATATAAACCCCCCCTCAAACAACTGCAAGGCCGAAGGCCGAGCTGCGGCGCGGCCCCCGCGGGAGGGGCGAAGCCCCGGAGCGGCCAGCATCGCAGACCTAGCTTATGGTCGCGAGTCGGCCGTAGGCTGGCGGCCAGAAGCTAGTTTGATTATAATATCATTGACAAAACAAGTTAAATGAAGAATACTGTCGGTACCTGATGCACGAGCCGGTCGGTGTTGGCGCCGCTGTTGAAGAGCGTAGCGAGCGCGTCGCAGGCGGGGCCCAGCGCCGCGCGGCACGACTTCACCGCGCACTTCATGCCGGAGATCACGTCTGTCTGTGCCAGGGCTGTCACACACGCCTGCAAGAAAGAACACCGTTATCATTATCTCATTTTGACAATTTTTATCTCTTAACGAATGCTAATTCATAGATTTTTGTATACAGGCACGCATCGCCGACATCTTCTTAATTTGCCGACACTATATTTCGGCCGAGATCTATGCCATAAATGGCGCTGCGTCCTTCAAGTGAAATAACTGACACCTAAAGCCACTCAAAAGATTAAACCACTCGTGTCTTACGATTCAATGCCGTAGAAAGTGCAAAAAAATAAAAAAAGCAGTGGCGTTTCGGGTGCAAATAGCGTTAGGCTCCAGGACAGGTTCGAGACAATAGTGAGTTTGTGAACAGTGGTACGAGCGACGAACGAAATAAAAGAATTCGAAGGACGGCAGAACAATGTCTGTCAATAACATCGCATCCGCAAGATCTCCAATACTCCGTGACCATGGCGCTTGTAACAGTGCCGAAATATCGATTACAGCGCGCTCACAGAGCGTCCCGAATTGAGATATCGCGCTAACGGGCCATCTAACGTCAGACAGCTTTACGTCATGGGTGACGTCACTAACGGCGCCATATTGCGTTCACAACGATAATGCTCCAGAGCGTTATCGCCATGAGCCTTATGTCAGATTCATAGATGAAACGTCAAACAGACATTTTCGCGCAAAAATATTTTTGAAAATATTCCTCAGAATAAATCTTTGCTAGGACAAATATTTTTCTTCAATAATGTAACAGAAAGTTTTACTACAAGAACTGCAAGTTTAACCTGGGAATGATAGAAATTGAAAGTTTAATTTTTTTTAGGTTATGTGTCACTATCTACCGGTCCGAATTGGTTTTGACGCTGACAGCGCTGTGAGCACTGTTGACGCGATATTTCAATTCGGAACGCCTGATATCACCGTGAGCGCTCACAGAACTGTAATCGCATTACGGACCGCACAAATCGAAGCAAATACGTAGAGATCGTCTAACGACGCATCCCTCCATCACATCTACACATTCAAGAGCGCTTACTTTTATGCGTAGATGCAGTGGTGGGGCTCGTCATTTCAGCTTAGACGATCTCTAACATGGTAGAAATGACGTTATTTACGATTTTAAAGTATTATTTCATTTGTTTCAGATTTTAGCGTCACTTACATCACAATTGCTTTTGTCAAACTGTCAATATCTTTTCGTAACTCGTTTTGACCTTTTGGCTACACTGCACACATAACTTGGATGATGATTGCAACAGTACACATAGTGTATGATTTATAACTTTTGTAAACATAATTTAGTGCAAAAAGTAGATGTTGAAAATGTGAGCTAGTGAACAAAGCGAGCATATTTCTGTTAGATCTTCATTTATGTGTAAATGTAAGTACATAATTATATTCATATTTCGAATAGCTATAAGCCCAACAGGTTTCCATTTTTACATAAACTTTTAATAACGACAAACTGTCTGCAAAACTGTCCACACTATGCATACTTTTACTAGGGTAAATGTACATATACTTGTACATATATAAGTATTTATTGTATTTTTTTAAATAAAGAACTGTATGAACAAACAGTACCTACCAGTACTGTCAGGCTATGGCAGAATAACAAAGGTTGTAGTTTTGTAAACACCGCAATCACTGAGTCACAGACCGTTTTGTTCACATAATTTTCATTGTGTAGATATACTGTATTCTGCTTGTATTTGTGTGCAGCGATATTGTGTACCGTATGTAGTGATAGAAGCAAATAAACGCATTTATTATTATTATTTTATTACCTGGTTGTGCACGATGGCGGCGAGCACGGGCACCACGTGCTCGGGGCACGCGGGCAGCAGGCGCGCCAACCGCGGCATCTCTCCCAGCGACGCGCACGTCTCTCCTAGCGCGGGCTTGGCGCGGATCAGCTACAACTGTACCTGGTTGTGCACGATGGCGGCGAGCACGGGCACCACGTGCTCGGGGCACGCGGGCAGCAGGCGCGCCAACCGCGGCATCTCTCCCAGCGACGCGCACGTCTCTCCTAGCGCGGGCTTGGCGCGGATCAGCTACAACTGTACCTGGTTGTGCACGATGGCGGCGAGCACGGGCACCACGTGCTCGGGGCACGCGGGCAGCAGGCGCGCCAACCGCGGCATCTCTCCCAGCGACGCGCACGTCTCTCCTAGCGCGGGCTTGGCGCGGATCAGCTACAACTGTACCTGGTTGTGCACGATGGCGGCGAGCACGGGCACCACGTGCTCGGGGCACGCGGGCAGCAGGCGCGCCAACCGCGGCATCTCTCCCAGCGACGCGCACGTCTCTCCTAGCGCGGGCTTGGCGCGGATCAGCTACAACTGTACCTGGTTGTGCACGATGGCGGCGAGCACGGGCACCACGTGCTCGGGGCACGCGGGCAGCAGGCGCGCCAACCGCGGCATCTCTCCCAGCGACGCGCACGTCTCTCCTAGCGCGGGCTTGGCGCGGATCAGCTACAACTGTACCTGGTTGTGCACGATGGCGGCGAGCACGGGCACCACGTGCTCGGGGCACGCGGGCAGCAGGCGCGCCAACCGCGGCATCTCTCCCAGCGACGCGCACGTCTCTCCTAGCGCGGGCTTGGCGCGGATCAGCTACAACTGTACCTGGTTGTGCACGATGGCGGCGAGCACGGGCACCACGTGCTCGGGGCACGCGGGCAGCAGGCGCGCCAACCGCGGCATCTCTCCCAGCGACGCGCACGTCTCTCCTAGCGCGGGCTTGGCGCGGATCAGCTACAACTGTACCTGGTTGTGC
This sequence comes from Udea ferrugalis, assembly GCA_950022985.1. NCBI lineage: Eukaryota > Metazoa > Arthropoda > Insecta > Lepidoptera > Crambidae > Udea > Udea ferrugalis. The sequence goes on along the minus strand of OX465530.1, from coordinate 12,780,130 downwards.
ACGATGGCGGCGAGCACGGGCACCACGTGCTCGGGGCACGCGGGCAGCAGGCGCGCCAACCGCGGCATCTCTCCCAGCGACGCGCACGTCTCTCCTAGCGCGGGCTTGGCGCGGATCAGCTACAACTGTACCTGGTTGTGCACGATGGCGGCGAGCACGGGCACCACGTGCTCGGGGCACGCGGGCAGCAGGCGCGCCAACCGCGGCATCTCTCCCAGCGACGCGCACGTCTCTCCTAGCGCGGGCTTGGCGCGGATCAGCTACAACTGTACCTGGTTGTGCACGATGGCGGCGAGCACGGGCACCACGTGCTCGGGGCACGCGGGCAGCAGGCGCGCCAACCGCGGCATCTCTCCCAGCGACGCGCACGTCTCTCCTAGCGCGGGCTTGGCGCGGATCAGCTACAACTGTACCTGGTTGTGCACGATGGCGGCGAGCACGGGCACCACGTGCTCGGGGCACGCGGGCAGCAGGCGCGCCAACCGCGGCATCTCTCCCAGCGACGCGCACGTCTCTCCTAGCGCGGGCTTGGCGCGGATCAGCTACAACTGTACCTGGTTGTGCACGATGGCGGCGAGCACGGGCACCACGTGCTCGGGGCACGCGGGCAGCAGGCGCGCCAACCGCGGCATCTCTCCCAGCGACGCGCACGTCTCTCCTAGCGCGGGCTTGGCGCGGATCAGCTACAACTGTACCTGGTTGTGCACGATGGCGGCGAGCACGGGCACCACGTGCTCGGGGCACGCGGGCAGCAGGCGCGCCAACCGCGGCATCTCTCCCAGCGACGCGCACGTCTCTCCTAGCGCGGGCTTGGCGCGGATCAGCTACAACTGTACCTGGTTGTGCACGATGGCGGCGAGCACGGGCACCACGTGCTCGGGGCACGCGGGCAGCAGGCGCGCCAACCGCGGCATCTCTCCCAGCGACGCGCACGTCTCTCCTAGCGCGGGCTTGGCGCGGATCAGCGCGGCTAGAGCGGCCGCGCACACGGCCCCTCGTCCGTCCTGAACAACAACATTCATAAAATACAATATAACATAGGGTAAACATACCAGAAAGATTCGGCCTCTAAAAATATAGAGGATCATATGATAATTGGCTCGAGTTCCGAGTCTTATTCATTCAAATAGTCAGATAATGAAATAAATAAATTTCATTATCTTAAGGCGTCATTAGATGGTTCTGCTGTTTTAGTGATTCAGTCCATTGAGTTTTCAACAAGGAACTACAGCGTAGCTTGGATACTCCACTGTGAGCGTTTCGACAATGAGCATTTGTTAAAGATCTGAAAACCACAAAAAGAAGTTTTTAGTCATATTGGCAGGCAGGCAGGTTGTTGGTTAGAGGTGGATGCCTATAACATTGATGAAATCACCATGGCTCATAGGGTAAATATACCAGAAAGATTCGGCCGGTCTGTTAACTGGTTCAATGCCACAGCACGCACCGGTGCGTTTTAACAATTAATTTTCTATTGTAATTTTTGATTGGCAGCGAATGGGTTAATGGTCTCGGTAGAACAGTGGTTAGTGCAGTCGCCCGGTTTGCAAAAGATGCGGGCTTGATTCCCGCCTGATGCCAAGATGACCAAATGTCTTTTTCTGGTTTTCAGATCTTTAGTAAAGATACTGCATGGAAAATGCTAAAAAAAAAATCCATAACATTCATAACGTTGACACTCAAGTCAGTTTAGATTCATTTTATCCGTTGGAATAACGAATTTATACAAAAAATTTATGTAAAATAAAAATAGATAAATAGCATGCACTCTATAGCAACAACGGATTATAGCGTTAATGTACAACTTTATAGACGGTCTTATTGCCACGTTATTTTTATAAATTTAATTACTTTAATATATTTATTTAATAAATGTGTTTGAATTTATCAATATGTTTGAATTTAATACTTTCCCTGGACTATTTTTAACAAAAGGGGCTCAAATAGCCATTAGGGAGTGAAAACTAGACTCTTTACCATCATTTTGGTAATACAGGGTGGCCCAGCGAGAGTGGTCCAAAAATTTTTTTTAGGTAGAAGGCATCATAACAAGTCTTTTAAAAAAAACTTTAGTTCCGCGAAAATCAATACTTTAGAAGTTATGATTTTTTCAAGTTTCTTTCGAAATTTCTCAACTCCAATCACTTAATTCACTCTTTTTTAGAAACTATCGCACTCAATCAGTTCAATTTTTGTATGAATGTACAATAGTAATGTAGAAATCATATTATGTGCGAGTTTTGAGTTTATTCTAAGACAATTTGTTTTTTTTTTAATTTTCGTCAATAATTTTTCGCCATTTCAAAAACTAATACAATTTTCAAAAAATCATAGCTGCAATGTTTGTGCACTTGATGATTTGTTTATGATCTTAAAAACTGTCCACAAGTATGATAATAGTCTATGCAAAAACTTGAAGTGATGCTGCCAATGGAACACTTTCAAAATAAACATCATGTACGGTAAGTCGCTAAAACTCAGAATGGGTCATTTCTGCACTGACCCTAATTTAAAAAAAAGTAGCCATAATATTTTTTTTCGGATAGAGGACATCATAGCAACTCATTTTAATAAAACATTAGATAGTCTAAAACCAATAGTTTAAAAGTTATAATTTTTTAAATTTTTGGCCTAAGTGGTTGAACTTCAGAGACACAGCTCACTTTTGTTTGTAAACTATCCGACTAAGGAACTTTAAATATGGGATGACTTAATAATTAATCCCAAACTTTAATTTGCTTCGCTGTATTTTATGTTGACTGGTAGATAATGCCTTAATGGCATTAAGTCCGCCTTTTGTATCACTCATTGTATTGTAATGAATAAATGAGATAAATCCTTTTTTACTTTCTTCTATTCTTACTTATTTTGAAGTTCCTCAGTCGATAGTTTAGAAACACAAGTGATCTATGTCTCTGAAGTTGAACCATTTAGGCCCAAAATTTAAAAAAATATAACTTCTAAACTATTGGTTTAAGACTGTCTAATGTTTTATTAAAATGAGTTGCTATGATGCCCTCTATCCGAAAAAAAATATTATGCCTACTTTTTTTTTAAATTAGGGTCAGTGCAGAAATGACCCATTCTGAGTTTTAGCGACTTACCGTACATGATGTTAATTTTGAAAGTGTTCCATTGGCAGCATCACTTCAAGTTTTTGCATAGACTATTATCATACTTGTGGACAGTTTTTAAGATCATAAACAAATCATCAAGTGCACAAACATTGCAGCTATGATTTTTTGAAAATTGTATTAGTTTTTGAAATGGCGAAAAACTATTGACGAAAATTAAAAAAAAAACAAATTGTCTTAGAATAAACTCAAAACTCGCACATAATATGGTTTCTACATTACTATTGTACATTCATACCAAATTTGAACTGATTCAGTGCGATAGTTTCCAAAAAAGAGTGAATTAAGTGATTGGAGTTGAGAAATTTCGAAAGAAACTTGAAAAAATCATAACTTCTAAAGTATTGATTTTCGCGGAACTAAAGTTTTTTTTAAATGACTTGTAATGATGCCTTCTACCTAAAAAAAATTTTTGGACCACTGTCGCTGGGCCACCCTGTATAATCCATTCTTTCCAAGGGGAAGATAATACAATATAGTTTAATTGCAAGGGCAATTACAAATAATTATTCCTCCTGCCTCGATGGTATGCTATGGTTTCTTAAATATTCGTTATTTGTGGTACTAAATTTTGTGGTCTACCACCCTACGGTTGAGATTCGTTAGAACGTCATGAAGCAACAAGGTCAACTTTCCCTGGCAATAAGTTTGTGTCAGTGACTATTGCTCTCTTTGTCTTATGATATAACGTCATGCCAAGTGTCAAGTTTGAATTATCATACATCCGATTGATAATAATACTTCATTGACGGAAATACTTGACAGTAGAATTGTCAGTGAGACTTTCTTTTTCAGTTGTAATGAGTTTGTCTTCAAAAAGATCGACATAGTTTTAGTTGTGCAAAATAGATTATCGTATTTAATGAGGTTAAACTAAGTCACCCAATGACGTCAAATGTCAGGCATCTCAGACAGTAGACAAAACGTCATAACATGATTGTGCATTGTGTTAAACTTTGTTAGAAAAGTCAACCTTAGTGATCGTTACATCTCGCAGAAGCTTTTGTCAAAAGTGATAGACCACTTTCTTGGCTGACTGTACATGTCGGTAGGTCCTAAGGCGAGCTCCGTCCGGGGGGACGCGTAGTAGGCTTTGTGACAGTCACCATCCCTCCTACTATGGACGATGAGAGGGAGTCGCTGAAGTTTTAAGTCGGTAGGCCACTGGGTTACCCTAGGTAGTCCCAGTAGGAGGGTCCGACATAGCCCGGCCATACTAAAATGAGCCCTAAAATAACATACCTAAAAGATAGCGTAACGAAAACCAACCTCTGAAGAATCCTTAGCTAGCGCAGTGAGCGTCTCCGTAAGCAGCTCCTGTAAGAACCTCTTCGGGCTCCTGAGGTTCCAATGCGGGTTCTGCAGATAGAGCTTGAGGTATACTCCGCCCACGACCACCTCGCCGGGCGGCGCCCAGGTCTCTTCGCCGGCTGATGTGCGCTCGAGGGTCTCGCGGTCTTCGAACGTGGCGTTCGGGTCTCGTAATTGACTGGATTGGTGTCTGCGGATAGTGACAGGTTTTTGAATAATGGTTATGTTCATATTAATAAAAAAACATTTATTGATTGATTTTTTATTGAATTAAGATTCTTGACGATTCGAAAGTACTGTTTATTGGTCTACTTGAATAAAGAAATATTGAATTTGAATTTGAATTTTATTTATTTAAAATTATATTGGATTTTATTAATATATTTGAACGGCAAGACCAGCAGCAATATCATATTCAGATCAGTAGCCCGTTGTTCATGGTTTAATTCGTCAAGATACTCGAAAAATTACAACAAAATAAATAAAATTAAACAACAAGAAGGGAGAAATAAAAATAAGAGAACGACTGAACGAAGAATTGTTTTACGTTTCAAAATGATTCATTATGTAAATACATATTATTTCAACAGCATTTAAGCAAAGCGCTTGCTCTGCTGTTGATAGGTTTATCAACGGTATTAAAATAGTCACTACACAACGTGACGTGACAAAAAACATACGATTTTTATTAGCATGCTTTTTCAAACATTGTAACAATTTCGGCCACTCTGAAAGGTCACAAGATTTCCCTCGTGTGTTCTACCTAGATTACACATTTGCGGAGTATAAATATTAGAGGACGTTTCCACAGTATGTCATCTTCCATCCAAACGCAGGAGCGCAGCTTGTTTGTGAGCACGGCTGAGCCGTTCCGTACGTACGCGTCGCCGCACGCACACACTGACGATTTTCTTGATCCTAATGATACTCCAGTCGCGGCACTCGCGGCCGAGCCGAACGTAAGTCCGCGCGCATCTGTGTGTTTCGATGCTCCTGTGCCGGTAGAAATTAAAAGCAACAGCCCCACATGTTATGGCAATTATCGCTCGCTCGACGGCCAAGTTGCCCCACTTGTTTAATTGTAACCTAACGGTTTATCCTCACTTGTCCCTGCGCTCGGCGAGGTGGGCCGCCACACTGAGCCGCGTGGCGTCGCTCCACACCAGCTCGGGGTGGTCGTGCGGTGCGTCGAACATATGCACGGCGCTGGCGGCGCCGCCCTCGCGCATCGCTAGCGCGAACACAGGCGGTACGTAGCGGGCTATCGTCAGGTGGACCTGCCAGGTGGACAACACGTTTTAAACCTCGGAAAATACACACATCGTTTTGTTACTGAACGAAATATAAGTGGACAAGAGTGTTTCCAATGCCTGGGAAAAGATTAATTTTCGACAAACAAAACGTAACACTCGAAGGGCAATCATTTCAACCCAACGAGGTAACAATAATATCAAAACACGTTTATTTATTCATTTAATCTTCAATGCACAAACAAGCACAAAAGGCAGACTTAATGCTAAAAGCATTCTCTACCAGTCAACCCTTGGGCGAGACGGAAATGCTGTTGTTTTATTAATTCGTTGCGAGCACCTAGCAGTGTACTCGTTGTCCATTTTTAGATCCACAGACAACAACCAAACCAAAACGTAACAATTTTCATTTCGACAGGTTTTGACCTTATAATTGAAATATTGAATTGAATCTCCTACTGAACTAGATACTAAACATCGGCTTTTACATTCCACTCCTGGTCACAGGCCCCTTGAACCTATATGGTGGTGCGACTCATCCTACACCAAGCAGGTTTAGTGCAGTTTTTAGACAGATGTACACACTGGTCACCTAACAGCTCTACTTGATTTAAGTGCGTAGCTTAACATCGGTGCCAAGTGAATAGCAACAGGGGTACTGTACCTTGGGTCCGTGTAACTTGTCCGCCATCATGCGCGCGAGCAGCTCAGCGGCCATCTCCCGCGTCTCCGGCAGTTTGCTATTGCAGAACAGATCTAATAAATATATCACAGCACCTGCAAAGGTATGTTCACGTGAATATTACAGCGCACAGTTCGTACAAGTACGCCTAAAAACTTTCTCACTGCAAGAACATTCAGTCATGTCAGTCGCTAATAAAATCTGAGGCTATACAGATGTTGATTTCAAAACTGGCTAGATTTAAAGAGACATCCAGCTTACTGAATCATTTCACTAAAACTTTTGAGAAACTAGGCCAACTTTCACGTATGAAGAGATCGGACGTTCGAAATGCTGGTTGGTTCTCCAGAAAACGTTGATTTATTGCTTGATTACGAACTACTATGGCAGTGTTTCAAAATAACTATGTTGTGAAGAAAGCTTTATTTGTATCAAAAAGGTACAAAAGTTGACCGACGTTTTCATAGTGACTGACCTTTAGCTAGCGCTTCTTTCACAAGCGCAGTGTTGGCCAGCAACGCCGACAGCGCCGCCAGCACGTCCAACACGTCGGGCGCGTCCGGGCTGGGCGCGCGCGCCAGTCCAGCCGTGGGCAACATGGCCACCAGGTGACCGAGCACTACAAAGATAATGGACACATGATTTACAAGGCACTAAACTGATAAACATTTAAGGTGCCCTAGAAATGAGACGCCATACAAGGGTTTGGAGTAACACCCTCAATATAGGTCTGAATGGAACAGTTGACATTAATTAGTGCACAATATTGACTCGTGATAAACGTGATGATATTACATGAACGGCGGGCCCCTAGGGCCTACTGTCCCCTTACCAACCCGCATTGGACAAGCGTGGTGGGTTATCTAAGCCCCTTCTTTAAAATATAAAAGTGTGGAAAGTGGGAGAGGACGGCTTTACCTTGCAGGAATAGCGCAGGCCCATAATAAATAAAATAATCAATTAATTTGGTTGTGGTCGCTGAATTACGACTATAATGCAATGACTGGTAGGAGAAGAAAAGTGGACAAATAATTTGGCCGCATTTATTATCATGATTTGTCATTCGATATACAGCTGATTACTGAGCGCGGCGGCCTGAGTGACTGATGGAGGAGGTGTATCTTATCTTACCTTGGCTGGCGGCGACGTCCTCGACGCACTCGCGGCTGCCGGCGGCGGCGCGCACGGCCTGCAGCGCGGCGGCCTGAGTGACTGTTGGAGGAGGTGTATCTTATCTTACCTTGGCTGGCGGCGACGTCCTCGACGCACTCGCGGCTGCCGGCGGCGGCGCGCACGGCCTGCAGCGCGGCGGCCTGAGTGACTGTTGGAGGAGGTGTATCTTATCTTACCTTGGCTGGCGGCGACGTCCTCGACGCACTCGCGGCTGCCGGCGGCGGCGCGCACGGCCTGCAGCGCGGCGGCCTGAGTGACTGTTGGAGGAGGTGTATCTTATCTTACCTTGGCTGGCGGCGACGTCCTCGACGCACTCGCGGCTGCCGGCGGCGGCGCGCACGGCCTGCAGCGCGGCGGCCTGAGTGACTGATGGAGGAGGTGTATCTTATCTTACCTTGGCTGGCGGCGACGTCCTCGACGCACTCGCGGCTGCCGGCGGCGGCGCGCACGGCCTGCAGCGCGGCGGCCTGAGTGACTGATGGAGGAGGTGTATCTTATCTTACCTTGGCTGGCGGCGACGTCCTCGACGCACTCGCGGCTGCCGGCGGCGGCGCGCACGGCCTGCAGCGCGGCGGCCTGAGTGACTGATGGAGGAGGTGTATCTTATCTTACCTTGGCTGGCGGCGACGTCCTCGACGCACTCGCGGCTGCCGGCGGCGGCGCGCACGGCCTGCAGCGCGGCGGCCTGAGTGACTGATGGAGGAGGTGTATCTTATCTTACCTTGGCTGGCGGCGACGTCCTCGACGCACTCGCGGCTGCCGGCGGCGGCGCGCACGGCCTGCAGCGCGGCGGCCTGAGTGACTGATGGAGGAGGTGTATCTTATCTTACCTTGGCTGGCGGCGACGTCCTCGACGCACTCGCGGCTGCCGGCGGCGGCGCGCACGGCCTGCAGCGCGGCGGCCTGAGTGACTGATGGAGGAGGTGTATCTTATCTTACCTTGGCTGGCGGCGACGTCCTCGACGCACTCGCGGCTGCCGGCGGCGGCGCGCACGGCCTGCAGCGCGGCGGCCTGAGTGACTGATGGAGGAGGTGTATCTTATCTTACCTTGGCTGGCGGCGACGTCCTCGACGCACTCGCGGCTGCCGGCGGCGGCGCGCACGGCCTGCAGCGCGGCGGCCTGAGTGACTGATGGAGGAGGTGTATCTTATCTTACCTTGGCTGGCGGCGACGTCCTCGACGCACTCGCGGCTGCCGGCGGCGGCGCGCACGGCCTGCAGCGCGGCGGCCTGAGTGACTGATGGAGGAGGTGTATCTTATCTTACCTTGGCTGGCGGCGACGTCCTCGACGCACTCGCGGCTGCCGGCGGCGGCGCGCACGGCCTGCAGCGCGGCGGCCTGAGTGACTGATGGAGGAGGTGTATCTTATCTTACCTTGGCTGGCGGCGACGTCCTCGACGCACTCGCGGCTGCCGGCGGCGGCGCGCACGGCCTGCAGCGCGGCGGCCTGAGTGACTGATGGAGGAGGTGTATCTTATCTTACCTTGGCTGGCGGCGACGTCCTCGACGCACTCGCGGCTGCCGGCGGCGGCGCGCACGGCCTGCAGCGCGGCGGCCTGAGTGACTGATGGAGGAGGTGTATCTTATCTTACCTTGGCTGGCGGCGACGTCCTCGACGCACTCGCGGCTGCCGGCGGCGGCGCGCACGGCCTGCAGCGCGGCGGCCTGCAGGCGCGGCTGGGAACGCGCCGACAGCATGCCGAAGATCAGACCGAACTGGCCGATGCACTGGATCTCTACGCCTGTTGTACAGTCAAGCAATCACTTTAAGTCTAAAGATAGGAAAACTAGAAAAAGACATTTAATCTGTTGGCGTCAGGCGGGAATCGAACCCGCATCTTTCGCAAACCGGGCGACTCCACTAACCACTGTGCTACAGAGACCATTAACAGACAGGCCGAAATTTTCCCGGTATATTTACCTGGCAGCCAGGTTTGTTTCACCAATGTTGAGGCATATACCTAAACATTAGTGAAACATTGGTGTTAGTTGGTTTAGTAAGATGATAATGCATTATCCCTAATGCTAAAAAATAAAAATAACTCTAAGTCTCTTGTATTTTTCTTTTCCTTATTGAATTTGATTCAATTTTGCTTTGTATCATAACATACATTTCTGAGGTCAAAAACGAGATTGCAGAATAGTAACTGTTATGCCACGATAAATCTGGCATGCCAGATAGTTTATCACTTATTAGTAGTTAACTAGTTGAAAGTAAAGTGTGTTAACATTTTCGACGTTTTGTGCGCTATTGCTAACAATTTGAGCATCAATGATATGTTTTTTTACCGTAGTGCTTTGAAGTAAATAATTGGTTATATTCAATTAGAATTTTTCTATTTTGTACATTATTACTTGGAATTTATTCTGCGTGATTTAAAATTGAAGTACTCTCTTTCTTTAGTTATTTTCACATGCGTTTTCTGTGGTGATTTCGAGAAAAGTTTTAATATTTTTCGGAGCCGTGCCAATAAGGCGCAAGGTAAAGGTAGTACGTAAAGTAGTTTTGTGCAGTGATCAATGATCATTCTCATATCCAACTTACCAGGATTTTTGATGATAACATTGGCTACGGCACTGAGTGCCAACGTAATGTGTTCCACTCTCTCCGGCGTCATATCTAGCAGCGTCTGCTCTTGAATGAACTTTAGTAGATCTAAAATAAATTGCTGAGCATTCTGTAATAAAAAAACGAAATCATTGCTGAAAAACTGATTGTGCAATTAAGAAAAGATTTTAGAATAGATTTAAACTAACTGCAATACAAGATATTGAATGGCGTAAACATTTCTTAATTTGGTTTAATGAAATAGATAGGTACCCAAAACAGAACGCGGCGCGAATAAGGTGGTTACAATAATATTGGGTACAGTCTACGACAATAGTGCCTCTATGCACTTTTGACCGTGTCAAAACTATGCTTTAGTTGTCATAGATTTTTTTCAATAGCTGTTAGATTAGCCAGTATGTCAAAGTACTAAAGTGATTAGGTACTTTTGGCGCTGACTTTCCCCTAAAAGTGAAAAAAATGACGAGAGCTCAGTAATGGATTCGTTAAAGTCAATACGGATGAAGCACTGATTATGAGTTACGGCATCTTACCTCTATCGCGAAGTCAGGCTGCTCGTTGTATATGTGCAAGTAGACGCCCCCCACAGAGACGAGTCCCTCGTGCGCCGAGTACACAAACGGCAGCACGAGCGGCTCGTCCGCGTCGTCGCCGAGCCTGCTGTTGCGCAGCACGTCCTGCAACTCGGCGCGCGTGCTGTTATCCCACACGAGGTGCGGCGTGCGCCAGTTCGATGTTAGGGTTTTGAGGAGCTGGAATGGGGGAACTTGTAAGTACACACTCCACAAATACACTTTAGAGACGTTGGCTCAGTTAATCTCTATTTTAAACTAACGTTTTCTTTTTCAGTCTACTTCAGTAGTATAAGCAATTTATTTTCTTTATTCTCAACAGAAAAAACTTACGACGACGGTGTTTGAATGAAACATTCTGAACATTCTAAAATGCGGTGAGTACTGAAAATATTATAATAATGAACTAATAAGGGCTGTTTTTTAAATAATCAGGTATTTGATCAAACCAATTCCAACTCGACAGACTAAGTTAAGTTCACGAACCATGGGGAGCCATATTCACCTCCCTAAATGCCCAAATAATTTTTCAATTTATACGGTTGAATTAATACTGTCATGATATCTGCGTTTCGTAGATTATTTTCATGATAAATTATAGCCAGCAATAGATCTTTCTTGATAAGGAGTTCGAGCCATGAATGCTAGAATGCAAGTTTAAGGTGTCGCCGTAACATGTCATTAGTACGTTACCTATCCTTTAAAATAACAGAGATGCTGTAAGTGGTTAAATGAATATTATCCTGCAATGTAGAGATGTTTCCTGATTAGTACTTACTTCGTGTTGGTCGGGTTCCGAGAGCCGCTTGCACAAGTAAGGAGTTAGCAAGGTGTGCAGCGCGTCCTGTATCCGCCGGTCGCTGGGCGAAGACTCCTCGTGAGGCCCGTACATGGCCCCCAGAGCAACTACGCACTGCTTGGCTAGCTGGTTTGCCACTTCCTAAGGCAACGAAACGAAAACATTATGAAGTGTGACAGTGAATAATTTAATAATGGGGTTAAGTTCACTCTAACTGGACCTATTATGGACTGTTACTCTAAAGTGTTAGCCAAATTGAAACAACGCTTTCTCAAATAAATCTTGTCTGTTATAGACAGACATAGCTCAATAAAATGAACAAAAAGTTAATTATTTCATTTTTTTTTAAAGTTTAATAGTTTAGGGAAATAATTCATCTTCCAAAATTAAAGTTAAGAATTTTTACTAACTTTGGGATTTGATTACTTTATGTGACACAATGATATCTGAATATCTGATATACCCACAAGTCGTTATGATTCAAAACAAGCTGATATCTCTATTAGCTATTATGAGTCAGTATTGCTTTGAGATACCAGCCTCAAGATCAAAGAGACAAGAAATAAAAACACTTCTCGAAAATTACTAAAAATAGCGAAACATCCTTTGAATCTAAAAAAATGGGTATCAGTAGTGTGATCGATAGCAGTATTGTAAAGATATCCAGTCAGTATTTACCTGCTTGTTAGCCTGCGCATCGGCCTCGACGCCGGACTCCGTGAGCGTGTAGTCGTACTGCAGTACAGCCGGCAGCAAGGCGTGCAACGCGCCGGCCTGGGCTAACTGCGCGCGGCACGCCGGCTCGGCTGCTAACGCGGCCACTGCCTCGGCGCCGGCGCAAGCGGTGTCGCCGAGGTGCTGGAATAGGTTACGAATATTAGTCTTAGGATACCAGAAAAGTCACTTGGATTGAAACTGACCAGTTAATACTCTCTGGTGCATTTTAGCTGTAAGCTAGCGTGTTTTTAACGACATACCCGTAGCCTACAACATCTAAAAGGAACGTTTTTAAAGTTAGGCTGTTGATAAGCTTTTTGATTATTTTTTGTTGGGAATTCACAATACTGCATTCCTCTTGTATTTGATTGGATTTTAAACAATTTCAGATTTTTTTCTTTCTAAATTCGAACGGATTTCCTCTGCATATCCACCGCTAAAGCTCTTTTCAAAACGGTCCCACGGCTGCAAAGGAAGAGTTGTCTTATTGTTGAATGAATTTTCAGTGTTTTTACAATTAAATAGTCTATTTTGGGCCTTTTAAGTCCCCTGCAAAGTTCAGCTCATCACGCTATCTGCGTAATGCGCTGAGGGGAAGGCCTTGAGGCCTTCGCCTAGTAGTGAAGGAATGAATTAGCTAATTTGAAATAGTGTTACAAAAAGTTCTGGGTCTTAAAAAAGCATTTGGAGGTCCCAACATTTCTTCACTTTACACAAACTCAAATTTTTTTCAAGTTTGATTTTGCCTTGGCCAAGCGCTAATGAATGAAGTCTCACCGGGCGCTTCAGCAGCGGCACCAGATCGCTACAGAGCTGCGGCATGTCGGCGCAGACGGCGCGGCAGGCGTCGAACCCGGCCGCGACCGCGAAGCAGATACTGTAACGAGTCGCTAGTCTACTGTGTCTCACCGGGCGCTTCAGCAGCGGCACCAGATCGCTACAGAGCTGCGGCATGTCGGCGCAGACGGCGCGGCAGGCGTCGAACCCGGCCGCGACCGCGAAGCAGCGCGCGCAGTGGGCGCACACCGCCGCGCCGATGTCGCCCGGCTGGGAGCATTGGGATAGCACTGCCACGCAGCGGGACATCGCCTCGTGGAGCACCTAGGATAAAGAAAATTCAGTCAATATCTCTTCATTGAAGTACACCATTTTTACTTGCCTTATACTCGTGTTATTCCATGCCTTTTGAAGGCAAATAGGAACAGACAACAGCATTTCAACAGACTACCCTTTTCTGAATGTTTTCTTGCTCTTTCTAAATGACGTTTCTACGCAAAAAGCAAAGAGAAATGCTGTCGATAAAGATGTAATTCAATCAATATTTCTTCATTCATCTAAAAAGGGAAGGGGAGCTTCGTGGCCTAGTGGTTAAACACTCTGATTTGGAACACTATAGTCCCGAGATCAAATCTGGCCTGAACACACGTACTTTGGGTTCATTGTACAATTTGCAGCTAACTCTCCGGTAATGGAAAACACCGATATGAAACCCTAATAACCCGGATAACGGCGGCAGGCTCGCCCCATACCACGTTGAGTTCCAATTCCCTCAGCGAAATGTGGGCTTCTGTATGTTCCGTTCAACTCGACGGCAACAATCAGTGTGCCTCTGAATAACCCAGTAGGTCGTGAGGATATGTATGTTTGTAAGTAAAAAAGGAAGTGTATCTTACTACTAAAATAATCAATTTCCCGGGGCGGCCGCCTCAATAATACTTTAATCGGATCTAATTGCATATTTATAAACCTATTGGCCCAAACTTACAGTAGGGCTACACTACCACGAAACAGACGGCAAACTTCATTGAATGTGTACAACAGCGGAATAATTGCCAAGCGTGGAAACTCCATCCAAGGTTAGGATCTTTTTGACCGTGACGCTGACGTACCTGCAGACCGCCCTCTCTCCTCAGTTCTTCAGCATTAAGCGGAGAACAAGCCACGGTGGCGTGTGCCAGTTCACACGCAGCGGGTAGTAATGCCGGCGCGTCACTCTCCGCGAACAGCTGATCCGCTTCGGCCTCGAGACGCGCCGTGCGCAGGAGTTGCGGGTAGCCCGCGTATTTGTACGGCGCCAGGACTGGAACAAACAAATCACATTAAAGATAGGAACGCCAGAAAAAGACATTCGGTCTTGGCTTCAGGCGGGAATCGAACCCTGCACTGAAACTGCACTAACCACTGTGCTACCGAGACCATTCACAGACCGGCCGAATTTCTCTGGTATATTTTACCTGGCAGCCAGGTTTGTTTCATCAATGTTTAGGCATATATCCACCTTTAACACTCTTAAGAAACATTATTGCAAAAATTTCGATTTCATTTCTTTTGAGTTCGATTCCCGCCTGAAGCCAAGACCGAATGTCTTTTTCTGGTTTTCCTATCTCTAGTAATGCTAAAATAAAATAACCTAACGAATGACATTGTAATTAGATATGCTGGGAAGATAGGGAGTCAGTTAATCTAAGCTCGGTACTCGGAGTCATGATCATACTTACGCAGACCAAACTAAGCAATTTATTCGCTAAACAAATATATTCTACGCCCGATTGATTCTTGTGCAGTAATCGGAATAACTGTTTTGTTAACTGAAGTTGGAAATGACCATTTAAAAATTTGAAAAAAGTACAAACGGCGGCCAAGAGGCATTCTCTACCAGTCGGACGAGAAATTTAGTCAAATCTCTGAAGAACAAGACCTTGTGTCTAGCACAATCGTGAAGCTAAGTATCCCTATGGACCCTATGGACCTATCCTAAAGATTCTTACTCATATCTTCTGTAAAAAAGGCCTTTTTTCAAAAATCATCTCACCCATAACAGGTGTTAGGAATATCAATAAACTTTCATCAACTAATGAGTACTCAACCAACAGATAAGTATGATCAGTTTTTCGTAAAAGAGGAATAAAAAACTCGCAATTACATAAGCAGTGACAGGAAGGATGCTTTGACACTTACCATCAGAATATCTCCTGAACAATATGGTTTGTGTTCTAAGAATGAGCACGATGTTGTTGGTGTTGGGTCCGTCGCCCGACCACACGTTGCGACTGCATAGGAACTCGTACGCCTGGTTGACGGCTTCGAAGCGATCCTACAGCAAAAATAGGCGTTAAAGAACGATGACATTGTCGGATATTTATGTACCTACAGGCATTTTTTAAAGTGTTATATTAAAAATGGAAAACCAAAGTAAATGGCCAGCCCACTGCCATTTCAGCTTGTTCATCCGGTGGCAGGCTATGTCGACAACCTTGGTTCTTTGCCGGATCACCTCATTTCAAATTTCATCAGGCAGAGAAACACCGAGCATATTCCTTTCCATGGTCCGCTGGATCATTGGTATCAATGTTATCAATAATCAACCACAACGTGAATAAATCGAAGCAAATACAAGAACCTGGCTTTAGTACTATAGACCACATCCATACGCTGCGGCAGATTGTACAGAAGAGCGAGGAGTACAATCTGCCACTCTGCTTAGCGTTCGTGGACTATGAAAAAGCCTTCGATTCGATCGAGACTTGGGCGGTGCTGCAGTCTCTCCAGCGATGCCACATTGACTATCGGTACATCGAAGTGCTGAAGTGCTTATATGCGAACGCCACCATGTCAGTCCGAGTACAGGAGCAGAGCACGAGGGCGATTCCTTTGCAAAGGGGCGTAAGACAGGGAGACGTCATTTCTCCGAAACTGTTTACGGCCGCATTGGAAGACGCCTTCAAGCTCCTGGAATGGCAAGGACTCGGCATCAACATAAATGGCGAGTATATGACTCACCTTCGGTTTGCCGACGACATAGTGGTCATGGCAGAATCGCTGGAAGAGCTCGGCAGCATGCTCGAGGACCTCAATCGAGTCTCTCAACAAGTGGGCCTAAAAATGAACATGGACAAGACGAAGGTCATGTCTAACGCCCGTGTTACGCCCACTCCAGTATCTGTTGGAGGCTCGATTCTCGAAGTTGTCGACGAGTGTGTGTACTTAGGACAAGTGGTCCAAGTAGGTAGGTCCAACTTCGAGAAAGAGGTAAATCGTCGAATCCAACTCGGCTGGGCAGCGTTCGGGAAACTGCGTAACGTCTTCTCTTCCGACATACCTCAGTGCCTCAAGACGAAGGTCTACGACCGGTGTGTGTTGCCAGTGATGACATATGGATCTGAGACATGGTCACTCACTATGGGCCTCATAAGAAGGCTCAAGGTCACCCAACGGGCTATGGAGAGGGCTATGCTTGGTGTTTCCCTACGAGATCGAATCAGAAATGAGGAGATCCGTAGGAGAACGAAGGTCGCCGACGTAGCCCAGCGTGTTAGCAGGTTGAAGTGGCAGTGGGCGGGGCACATAGCTCGAAGGACTGATGGCCGTTGGGGCCGGAAAGTCCTCGAGTGGAGACCATTCGAGGCCAAGCGCAGCGTGGGACGCCCGCCCGCAAGGTGGACGGATGACCTCATAAAGGTCGCAGGGTCTCGGTGGATGCAGGCCGCCTCCAACCGGCAGCTCTGGAAATCTATGGGGGAGGCCTAAGTTCAGCAGTGGACATCATGTGGCTGCTGATGATGATGATGACAAGAACCTGGGGGGCTAAAACGGCAACATTTAGATGATTCATATTATGAAAACATCTAACTGACGTTTCATCTAGACCGCGGTCCGTTTCGAGTCAAAAGTGAGTAATAGCGCGCTGACGTCGCTCACGTTCATACAATTTATCAATTCGGGACGCGTGTGAGCGCGCTGTTACTCACTTTTGACTCGAAACGGACCGCGGTCTAGATGAAACGTCAGTTAGATGATTCATAATATGAATCATCTAAAATGTTGCTGTTTTAGCCCCCCTGTATTCTAAAGTTGTCAGAAATTTTCGAATTTCCTTCCTAAGAATATTATTTTTTGACTTCAGCCTTTAGGCTTGACCAATTGTTGTAACTCTACTGGCCTCTGTATTTGTAGCCTGGTGTAGGTAACTCACCCGTCCTTCAGGGTTCTTGTCCGGATGGTGTTGCTGCGCGAGCCGGTAGTAAGCCTTCCTGACAGCCCCAGCACCGAGTACGCTTCGCTGGCAGTCATGGACGGGATTTGGCGGATCTCCTTTGACAGATAGTAGTAACTGCTGGCTGTTTAAGTAATACTTAGCCTGGTGTAGGTTACTCACCCGTCCTTCAGGGTTCTTGTCCGGATGGTGTTGCTGCGCGAGCCGGTAGTAGGCCTTCCTAACAGCGGCCTCGTCGTGCGCGCTGCCCGCCAGCCCCAGCACCGAGTACGCCTCGCTGGCAGTCATGGATGGGACTTGGCGGATCTCCTTAGACAGATAGTAGTAACTGCTGTCTGTTTAAGTAATATGTAGCCTGGTGTAGGTAACTAACCCGTCCTTCAGGGTTCTTATCCGGATGGTGTTGCTGTGCGAGCCGGTAGTAGGCCTTCCTAACAGCGGCCTCGTCGTGCGCGCTGCCCGCCAGCCCCAGCACCGAGTACGCCTCGCTGGCAGTCATGGACGGCGGCTTCTTCTCTACCTCCTTACGCCACGCTTCTAGCACGTCTTTTAGGAGATTCACCTGACGAGAACATAATTAACATTTAACATAAAACATAATGAACAGCATTTATGCCTTGTCCTATGGTAGACTGGTAAATAACTGTTTTAGCATTAGGTCCGCCTTTTGTACTTGTTTGTGAATTGAAGATTAATTATACATACATACGCTCACGACCTTCACGCGGTAATCGAAGGGACACTGCTCGTTGCCGTCATAGTACAAGAACATTCAGATGATTACATAACACAGAGTGAATTTTTGAATAAAACGTGGTAATCCTTTACCGAAAAGGTAGATGCCAATTGAACAATGAACACAATGTAGGTGTTACAAAGTGCAAAAAGTTGTAGGTGCGGTAAACCATCACAGTATTATTGAATTACAGAGACCAATGTTTAATTCACGAGGTCTTTTAGAAAAAAATGTGAGATCTGTAATGAAGAGGTACTCACCGGCTCGGGTATCGGCCAGTCCGGGAACCGCTGCGTGTCGCACAGATGGCGCAGGTAGAACATGTTGCAGAACAGCTCGCGCTCGAGGTGCGGGTACCGCATGCGGGGCCGTACTCACCGGCTCGGGTATCGGCCAGTCCGGGAACCGCTGCGTGTCGCACAGATGGCGCAGGTAGAACATGTTGCAGAACAGCTCGCGCTCGAGGTGCGGGTACCGCATGCGGGGCCGTACTCACCGGCTCGGGTATCGGCCAGTCCGGGAACCGCTGCGTGTCGCACAGATGGCGCAGGTAGAACATGTTGCAGAACAGCTCGCGCTCGAGGTGCGGGTACCGCATGCGGGGCCGTACTCACCGGCTCGGGTATCGGCCAGTCCGGGAACCGCTGCGTGTCGCACAGATGGCGCAGGTAGAACATGTTGCAGAACAGCTCGCGCTCGAGGTGCGGGTACCGCATGCGGGGCCGTACTCACCGGCTCGGGTATCGGCCAGTCCGGGAACCGCTGCGTGTCGCACAGATGGCGCAGGTAGAACATGTTGCAGAACAGCTCGCGCTCGAGGTGCGGGTACCGCATGCGGGGCCGTACTCACCGGCTCGGGTATCGGCCAGTCCGGGAACCGCTGCGTGTCGCACAGATGGCGCAGGTAGAACATGTTGCAGAACAGCTCGCGCTCGAGGTGCGGGTACCGCATGCGGGGCCGTACTCACCGGCTCGGGTATCGGCCAGTCCGGGAACCGCTGCGTGTCGCACAGATGGCGCAGGTAGAACATGTTGCAGAACAGCTCGCGCTCGAGGTGCGGGTACCGCATGCGGGGCCGTACTCACCGGCTCGGGTATCGGCCAGTCCGGGAACCGCTGCGTGTCGCACAGATGGCGCAGGTAGAACATGTTGCAGAACAGCTCGCGCTCGAGGTGCGGGTACCGCATGCGGGGCCGTACTCACCGGCTCGGGTATCGGCCAGTCCGGGAACCGCTGCGTGTCGCACAGATGGCGCAGGTAGAACATGTTGCAGAACAGCTCGCGCTCGAGGTGCGGGTACCGCATGCGGGGCCGTACTCACCGGCTCGGGTATCGGCCAGTCCGGGAACCGCTGCGTGTCGCACAGATGGCGCAGGTAGAACATGTTGCAGAACAGCTCGCGCTCGAGGTGCGGGTACCGCATGCGGGGCCGTACTCACCGGCTCGGGTATCGGCCAGTCCGGGAACCGCTGCGTGTCGCACAGATGGCGCAGGTAGAACATGTTGCAGAACAGCTCGCGCTCGAGGTGCGGGTACCGCATGCGGGGCCGTACTCACCGGCTCGGGTATCGGCCAGTCCGGGAACCGCTGCGTGTCGCACAGATGGCGCAGGTAGAACATGTTGCAGAACAGCTCGCGCTCGAGGTGCGGGTACCGCACTGCGGGGATGGCTAGGTACGGGTACCGCGCGGCGACGTGCGCGCGCAGCCGCGGTGTGAACTCGCCGATGTGTGCTGCTACTTTCATTATCAGGATCCGCCTGGATAGAAGCAACACATTTTTTTTATGCAAAATTCAACAAAGCACATAAATTATATTTTTTCTTGCAATCATCCTTTTTGCCTATGGTATGTCTAATAATATTTTGGGGAAGGTGAGGAACAGGGTGTGAAGTTCCTCATCCATCATAGAAAAGGGAGAATCCTCCGACCAGACGGGTGTTATGTCTGGCGGGCTACTGCTCGACAGTGGCTGTCGGGTTTTTCTATCTATGCACAATCGCTCCGAAAACTTTGATAGCGCGTTTCAAGATTGTTGTGATGTTCCTATATGGCAAGATATATGTCGCTACAATATTATCATATTGGTAACTGTTACTTTCAAACTACGAACCGCGTAAACTTTTACTTTCGAACTACAAACAGTTTTGCGGACTTCTGACTGCGAAATCTCTTTGTTGCAATAAAATTTGATATTCAATATTTTTAGATAGATAGATTTCTCTAATTTATAAATTGCCCTTACGGATAATAAAAAAGCATCTGTGACAAGAAGATAAATGAAATCCCATCAAAAAGGCTACACAAATAATAATGCCGACATCCAGTAACTAGCCGGGAGCAGAGCAGCACTCACCTCATCTCCGAGTTCCATATAGCCTCCGGCGTGTCCCACTCGCCGAGGAAGATCTGCGCGAACTTCTCCGCGCCGTGGTTCTCCAGGTAGCACACCATGGCTTCCGGCAGCAGCTGGCCCAGGATCGAGCGCTGCATTATGTCTGATGTTGTCTAGAACGAACATATACTTCATAACAAAGATATTATAATAAAAAAGACGTAGATAGGTTACTTGTGCACGTTAAAGTGGCACCCGAAATCAGAACTTCGAGCACCTGAACAAAGCATTGACATTTTGAGACGACACTGCGCAATATGTATCTGTCTCATTCACGCTCTAGTAAATAATCATACTATGTTATACAGATGGTCAAAATATAGGTACGTACGCCTAGGGTCAATTTTCGACTTCACATCAGTCCTGGCATAACGTGTAGATACGTTGTCACTCTTTTAAATATCATTGCTTTATTCTGCATTGTTCTGCATCTCTGGTGAAGACGCAGCCTCAACGTTGAGCTCAAGGACATCGTTTAAACATATAGGTTGACATTTTGCTATTGGTTTGTTAGTATTGGTCGTCAGATTTTCAGCTAAAAACATGACTGATCCTCAAAATGAAGACTTTCGTCTATATGGTCTGTACCTGGTCAGCTCTGAACGCCTGCTTCATATGCGTGAGCCGCAAGAAGCGAGCGATGGGCAGCAAGTTGGAGCCGGTGTACAGCAGCATGAAGTAGAACACGCCCGTCAGGTACAGCTTCGAGATCTCCGGGTTGTCTTGCATCACTTCGTATAAGAGTGTTGCTACCTGAACATGTGATAAACATTATCCTAATGTGAATGTGAACAATTTCCTTAAAAATTGTATCAGGAAAACAATAGGGTACATGATGGTGATTGTTACTCTCAAATTTGATGGTTCCCTTTTTACAAACATAACAAAATATATTATATGTTCAAAATCGACCTGACAGCTATGGGGACTACTGGGGCCGTACTCCACCGGGACACATAGAAAGCGCCGAAAAGTGAACTTCTAATGTCATCCCTTAGCTTGCTGGCGCTTCCCACATTGTCGCCGAAGGGCGCGTGTTCCCCATGGCAATTCCTGCTAAAAATATGTTTGTCAACAACCTGTAGGGCTAGCACGAACCGCTAACGTTTCGGTAATCGAAGAGTAAACGAAACTTTTTTATATTTTTCCTGTGTCTTTAAGAAAAAAAAGTAACGTTTACTTTTCGTTTACCAAAACTAGGCCTAGTGAAGCAAAGGGCAACGTTTCTGATTGGTCAATAGGGTTATTCAGCAACGTTGTCATTTGACAGCTCATGTGAGTGGTCAAACTGATTGGTGAATTCCGATAAAAGACTGATACGAGGCCTGTTTTCAGGGGTCTAGTGGCTGCGAGGTCGTTGTGAGTTGAGAAACGAACCTTTTCCACGAGCACCGGGTCGAAGGTGAGCAGCAGCTGCACCACGTGCGCCAGGCACGCCGGCTCCGACAGCAGACGCTTCACCTTCGGCAGCGGACGGATTATTGCGTCTTCCTCGTCTCTGAAAACATATCACTCGTTTTATTATACTCTCCTGTGATGGAAAACACGAGATTAGAAACACGAGTAACTATAGTCCGTTCGCGTTAAGAATGCAATGATTTCATTATTGTTCTTCGAACTAGCACGCCCTCTAACCAGTCAAATCGTCCCTAATTAGAAAGCCAAGTTCACAGTGCCCAGTTGAACGCATTATTTCAAAAGCAACGGTTTTGTGTACCGGAGTTTTTCTCCGTGTAACGGAATTAAATTAAAAAAATACTGCATTCTTAATGCGAACATACTATGGGTTCGGTTTAAATACACTCAGGGAAGTGTGAGCTCTGAAATATTATGCTCAGCATAACGGAAAAAGTGAGTGCGCCTCTTGACTGCCAAGTTTCGGACCTACTCGGTAGCTTATTAAATTTTCTGGCCGTCAAGAGAATGCGGATGGCTTACTGGCTACTGCATTCGCCTTCATATGCGCAAATCTGTACTTGAGTCAATTAAGTGGAATATGGAGCCTTTGGTTACCTATCATAAGACCGAATTTTCTTTTCCCGAATTTCATTTTCCCGAAAACGTTTCGCTTTTTATCGTTCGGCATTTTTTCATTTTCCCGAAATCACATTTGCCACTGTATCAGTTGACCAATTATCAACTGGATTTTTTTCGTTTGCCAGACGTTTTATTCCTTTAGGAACATAATGTTGAATTCTCATAAAGTTGAATTCTCAAAAAGTTGGATTCTCAAAAGGGCCCCGGGGCCCAGGCCGGCGGGGCCCCGCCTGCGCTCGCGGGGGCCCCGGGGCCCGCGGGGGACGCGAGGTACTTCGTGGTCCGCTTAGGCCACAGACCGTTTTACCGAAGTGATGATTGGCCGAAATGACACTTGTCCGAAGTATTGTTTTACAGAACAATTAGTAGACCACTGTTTTGATTGCCGTATTTTTAGTTTACCAAACGATCATACAAAAGTTATGGGTTAAGCAGACAAGGAATTTTTGGATTTAAAATAAAATAAGAAATTGACAGCATGTACGCAGGCAAACAGCATGCAAGTTTAGGGAAACACAAGAATTCTGTCACGGCTCCGGCATTACGGGGCTCCGGCGGTTCCTCGCGTGCTAATCGTCGCAGATGGCTTTCGCTCAACACCGCAGCTTCGGCTTGTTGGCGCCAGCCTCAGCCGCGGCGCCTCGCTCATAGCCACCTGCTCCTCAGCCCGCGGGCCGCCTCGCCCCTCCATGCCTACGCGCTTTTAAATAACACTCTTGGGGTAGGGCAAAACAAGTACCACGTGGTGTCGGGGTTGACTGAGTCGGATTCGCCTTGAAGTTGAAATTACTGAAAATCGACGATAACGAGTCGTTGAACGTTATCGTACAGTAGTTGTGGTCTAGTAATATTCGGTAAAATAAGATTTAGGTAAAGTGATCATATGCCAAATAAGTCATCTGGTAAATGAAAAAAGTTGAACAAAGACTTCGGGCAATAGTAAAAAGTTGATTGTGAAATTCGGTTTAACGTACTTCGGTAAAACGACACTTATGTCAAAAGAGACTTCGACGGGTTAAAAATATGTCAAACAATACATCTGGCAAATGAAATGTTGGTCAATAGATTAGTGCCACACGCAACCCAATTTTTTTATACATGACTTCCATCGTTTATAATATTTAACTTAGTAAAAAGATTCCTTTTCGCTATCATAGAATAAGAGATGAAATACTAGAGCTGCGGTCCATACCTGCTGGGGTAGTACCGCGCGCAGGTGACCAGCAGGTCCAGCACCGTCGCTGCAAGGGCGCTCTCGTCTAGTACGGGAGCCCCGCGCGCCGCGAGCGTCCACTTTAGCTGCGGGACCCCGCCCACGGCCCGCCAGCCCTCCATACTGTTGGCCCAGCACTTGGTCTTGTTGTTGATCTCGCCGGATTTGTATAGGTCTTTTAGCTGTGGACAATATAGCGCAGTTTTAGTACGATTTGGTTATTTTTGGTTTTGTAACACAAAATACTTAAAAGTTTTTTTTCTTCTTTCAATGAATGAGTTTAGAACTGACGCAGCGTGGGTCTTCACTATGGACTAGGATTCGCAACTAACCTTGCGCTACAGTACCTATGTCAACAGCACTACAACTTCATAAACAAACAAATAAGAGTATTTATACATCTCACTGATGCGAAAGGGCCTATCCTCTAACACAAGGGTGGAAGTTGTCGTAACTTCCATTTTCCATTTTTAATGTTGAACCTTGAATATCTGAGAAGGCATACACGTGACCTTGTGATATGAGATAAAATTGAGTAAGCTGAAACCCCCTTTTTAACCCTAAGTGACAACACTATTACCCAAGAAATCATAAAAATATATAGTTATGAGTCCAACGGACCTGTTGGAAGCTGACAGGGCCCATCCGCTGCACCTTGTCGGCCTGCTCGAGGTTGTAGTACCACTCCTTGTCGCCGCCGCCTGGTTGTGGGCCCTCGATCACGTTGCTCTGCGCCGGGACCGTCGCGCGGGACGTGTGGAGGTGAGCTAACGTCATTAGTAATGAGTCCAACGGACCTGTTGGAAGCTGACAGGGCCCATCCGCTGCACCTTGTCGGCCTGCTCGAGGTTGTAGTACCACTCCTTGTCGCCGCCGCCTGGTTGTGGGCCCTCGATCACGTTGCTCTGCGCCGGGACCGTCGCGCGGGACGTGTGGAGGTGAGCTAACGTCATTAGTAATGAGTCCAACGGACCTGTTGGAAGCTGACAGGGCCCATCCGCTGCACCTTGTCGGCCTGCTCGAGGTTGTAGTACCACTCCTTGTCGCCGCCGCCTGGTTGTGGGCCCTCGATCACGTTGCTCTGCGCCGGGACCGTCGCGCGGGACGTGTGGAGGTGAGCTAACGTCATTAGTAATGAGTCCAACGGACCTGTTGGAAGCTGACAGGGCCCATCCGCTGCACCTTGTCGGCCTGCTCGAGGTTGTAGTACCACTCCTTGTCGCCGCCGCCTGGTTGTGGGCCCTCGATCACGTTGCTCTGCGCCGGGACCGTCGCGCGGGACGTGTGGAGGTGAGCTAACGTCATTAGGTCTACTAATATCCTGGAAATGAAGTAAACTATATGAAATAAAATGACTATTTCGTTTACTAACACTTATCGAAAAAATCCACAAAGTTAAGCAGGCTTTACGAGTAATGGCATTCTTATAAACAAAAACATTGCACAAAACAAAATGAGCTTGATTATTGGGGATAGAGGTGCATAGAAAGATAGTAAAGAAGTTTATTTAATCACAATGCTGCATTTTAATACAAATCTTTAACAAAGACAGAGCGATAAAGCTACATTTACGATTTTAAAGAATAAAAATTTCCAACTTACCTTACACCATTCCATTCTAATATCTCGCTAACATTTCTTCTATGGAGAATTAGTTTTGATACAAATTGTACTAGTCTATCCCTTTCCATTCTGTCGCATGTCTGTAAAATAAATAATTAAAATTAAATGTTGAGTTTATACAGGACATTGTTTTCAGTGCTTACATATCACGCACACAAAACGTAATTATGAAATTCGTTGTTTTGGAGGGAAAAAACCGACATTATGCCATCTCGTAGTGATATTTATGAGGATCGAATTCTGGAATTCAACACGAATGGTGAACAGTATAAATCTCCTATTGTCTCACCCTGTCTAACATCTGCACGATATACTTGGTGTCTGCGAAGGGCCCGATGTCCTCGTAGTAGCGTCCGTACACGATGCTCATGGCCTGCAGGCACATGCACTTCATCTCCACCTTGGGCGTCGACAGGAACCGGTGGTACAGGTCGTTGAAGAACTCGTATCTACAATGTACACCAAGTAGCATGAATGTTACATATTCACGCGAATGTAGCCCAAAGGAAGGGGCATGACTACATATAGCCATCATGGTTAAAGGAACATTCATAAGCAAATATTTCGCTGAGCGAATTTAAGCCTAAATTGGTTACCCTATCGCTATTATTGAGTTAAGTAAGCTGCAATAGTATGAAATAGCAAACCAAAAATACGTGTGGCAAATACACAACGTGCGTAAACCGTACATGCAGAAAAGGCTTGCTTAGTTGTTAAAATAAATATCTACCATTCATCAAACGGGTAAAACAGAAATGCTGCTAAAGCGAAATAAAAAGAACTATCAATAATTAACTATCGTCGGGTTCACATAGTCGGAGGCCTAAGAGCGTCTTGATTGGCCCAGGCACGGAGTCTAAGGCTTATTCAATACAAGCCTTAAATGCTCGCCAATAATCTGCACTAAGTATTTCACTTTATTAGTCCAAGCCAAAAATTGGATTTTGTAAAAAACTTGCTGCCTATCTACCTTCTGGACTTCGATGATCATAACATTTTAATAGCCCCAAATGGAAGTTATGCGCCCAAAATGAGAAGTCACCGATTGTTTATTAAACACGTTTAGTTAATTCAGCCTCACTTACGACTTGCGTATCGGGCTGTCATCGCAGTCCCGCTGCTCCAGCAGTATCCTGAGGTAGTAGTCGCCGATCTTGACCTCGTTCTGCAGACACTGGTAGTGCACCTCCATCTCGGTGTGGTTCCAGGCGGTGAGCACGCCGCCGGCCGCGTCGCGGTCGCTCATGAACGCGCGGATCTCGCTTTCTAAGGCGTTGCGGAGCTCTTCGCGGGTCTGGAGGTTGGATATTACTAGTTAGTAGCATTGGTATACTCATATTCTGTACTGTAGGCCAAGTACGAACCGATAACGTTTTGGTAATCTAAAAGTAAACGATACTTTTTCTTCTTAAAGCGTTAGCGGTTCGTGCTAGGCCTACTGTTCAGTAAATATAACACAATTTGTTGTACAGCTAACAATTCAGATAACAAGTTTTGTCTGTTAGGCACGCGATATACTCCCTTATACATAAAAACGAACGCAACGCTAATGCATTGTTTAAGCTATTGACGTGTTCTGTCACTTACACGCAAATGGCGGCAGCAACTAGAATGAAAGTGACAAAGCGATACAAAAGTTACAGTGTTCTTATAGAGCTGTTTAAGTTTTTATGAATAAGGGGGTAAGACTTTAATTATTAAGAAATAACTTTGACAGATTGATCTAGCGCCGCGTCACGTTTTATTTCGAAAAAAGATTTGTGCGTTTCACTTTTTTCAGCTATTGTACGCTTTAAACGACATTTATTTAGGACTTTGTCATTGTTTGTAGTATTCATTGCAGTGGCTTTTGTTAAATCATTTTTATCACACACACATAATTTTGATGCAACTGAAAAGACTCGGAGAAAGTCGGCGAAAAGGGTAGAGGCTTTTTCAGCAGTAGTAAGCTTGGGCAAGTTGCGAAGACACAAACTTTCAAAGATTTATACATTATTTAACTTTATATTCAGAAGCTGTTACCGTATGATTCCATATGAGGTTAGGCAGCGCATGGTCCCGATGGAACTGGTAGTAGAAGAGCGGCCAGTTGGCTGTGGACTTGAGGCGCTCCCTCCGTCTCCTCAGCACGACGGGTCTGTCTCGGGCCTCCTTGGCGGTCCCGGCGCCTCCAGCCGCTGATGCACGCCCGGTGCGCTGGGCCCAGTGCTGCAGCGCTAGTGCTGCGTAGTGCTGCGAAGAAACAAGATTATGAAGCCAGTGTGAGCCAACAGCACATCAGGCTACCCATTTCATTCCTCCTTTAAACGACGAAATGACATTTGACAAGAGTAGGGTAAAAAACGGAAATGAGTAGCCTAATGTGCCGTCAACTAAACAAAGTACAACATTTGAACAGAACAGAATGAACAGACGACCAAATCCGCAATAGACGGCACATCAGGCTACCCATTTCAGTCCTCCTTTAAACGACGAAATGTCGTTTTACAAGAGTAGCATAAAAAACGGAAATGAGTAGCTTAATGTGCTGTTAACTGTACAAAAATACAAGTTTCGACCAGAACAGAATCAACAGACGACGAAATCCGCAATAGCTGAACACCTTTTAAATTCGCAGGTCCATTACTGTATGGAGTTGGACGACTCTAAATCCTCTACAATGATTGACATTGACATGAAACACAAGAATTTCAATATAGAAGATGGTTTTATGTTATCGTTTGTTCCAAGTGATAACAAAGTGTTCATCACAATAATATGTTGGACCGTCAAAAACGGAACCGGACAATGTTAATTGCTAAGTTCACTGTACGACTACTACCGAACCGCAAGTCCACTCATGACTACGCCAAATGCAACGTCGGACAAAAACGGGTGAAAACTTTTTACCGCATAAAATCCTTATTCGTATAAAACATTGTAGATTAGATTAGATTATTTATTTCTCAATATAAAATAACAATATAAATACATTAATGTCAAATTACATGAATTCATATTGAGATCGTCAAAAGATAAAAAATAATGTCGTGGATTTGTTGTAAATTAAAAAATATATGTCGGGGAATGAGTCAAGGTCATTCCCCGGGTCATCAGTATCAGTGTTCATATTGTAAGTTTTTCGACAATATAATCCCACAGTTCCAAATCACACTTGTAAAAGACACTGACTTAGCATAGTTACTATCAAAACTAATTAGATCCGCATAAACACTAGGTAATTATCACTCTTAGCTACAAAATCAGAATCGAGAACACGCGATGTTCCCGGCGTGCGCTCCTGTCCTCCATTTTCTAACTTCTCTTGTCAAAAGTGACGGCCGCGCGCCGATTACATCCGAACGTAGCCGAGCCCAGCCGAAGTATCTGGCTGGTTTGCTGCGATCGACGTCCCTCGACTCCGACACGGCCATTCTGACCTGTCATTCGTCCTCGGATGACATTCTTGGACCAAAAGCAACAAGAATAGACTGACCACTCGGCCTTCCTGGCCCACACATGAACACAAACATACTTCAGAGTAACAGGTCAAAAGGTCAGAATAACTGGTCATTTAACTGAAACTTAAGACTACTAATCGCACAATCTTAACTGAAACTCTAGAACTTAGTTAACTGAAAATCATAAACTATCTTGCGGCTGACTGTTCACTGTATTGGCTCTAACTCTAGTGCTTCACCAGCAATGTACACTACTACTTAACCAGTAGTAGCCACCAAACATCGCTTACCCAGCGATCTACACTACCTACTACTTAACCAGCAGTAGCCAACAAACATCGCTTACCCAACGATCTACACTACTACTTAACCAGCAGTAGCCAACAAACCTCGCTTACCCAGCGATCTACACTACTACCTAACCAGCAGTAGCTAACAAACATCGCTTACCCAGCGATCTTCACTACTACTTAACCAGCAGTAGCCAACAAACATCGCTTAACCAGCGATCTACACTACTACTTAACCAGCAGTAGCCAACAAACATCGCTTACCCAGCGATCTACACTACTACTTAACCAGCAGTAGCCAACAAACATCGCTTACCCAGCGATCTACACTACTACTTAACCAGCAGTAGCCAACAAACATCGCTTAACCAGCGATCTACACTACTACTTAACCAGCAGTAGCCAACAAACCTCGCTTACCCAGCGATCTACACTACTACTTAACCAGCAGTAGCCAACAAACATCGCTTACCCAGCGATCTACATTACACTACTACTTAACCAGTAGCCACCAACAAAAATCGCTTAACCAGCGATCTACACTACTACTTAACCAGTAGCTACCAACAAACATCGCTTAACCAGCGATCTACACTACTACTTAACCAGTAGCAGACAACAAACATCGCTTAACCAGCGATCTACACTACTACTTAACCAGTAGCTACCAACAAACATCGCTTAACCAGCGATCTACATCATCATCATCATCATCATCATCATCATCAGCCTGTTGCAGTCCACTGCTGGACATAGGCCTCTCCCATTACACGCCACTGAGCTCGATCTTCGGCTGCTCGCATCCAGCTCCTGCCAGCCATCCTGCGCAAATCATCACTCCACCTTGCCTGAGGACGTCCTACACTACGCTTGCCGAGACGCGGTCTCCACTCAAGAACACGTTTACTCCAACGGTTGTCGGTTCTACGGCTTACATGGCCAGCCCACTGCCACTTCAACTTGCTAATCCGGTGGGCTATGTCGATAACCTCTAACCAGCGATCTACACTACTACTTAACCAGTAGTAGCCAACAAACATCGCTTAACCAGCGATCTACACTACTACTTAACCAGTAGCTACCAACAAACATCGCTTAACCAGCGATCTACACTACTACTTAACCAGTAGCAACCAACTAACATCGCTTAACCAACGATCTACACTACTACTTCACCAGTAGTAGAAAACAAACATCGCTTAACCAGCGACCTACGCTACTACCTAACCAGTAGTTGCCAAAATCTGATGTTTACTTTCTACTCTGGATTGACCAATACCAGTAATTATTACAATGTTATAAAAAGGTTTGCCTTTAAATTTAGGTGCTACGGATGATCTAGTCAGTGAACATTCAGAACCTGAATCATAACAAAATTCAACAGTCTGACCGGAATGTGTGAGGTGACCTACAGCCACGCTGACTGCGCACTCGTCCATCCTCTTTTCAGCCGAAAACCTGGTTCTTCCTTTGAGCAATATTAAGCGATGATCCTTGAACTGGATTATCCGCCATGCATATGTCAGCGGTCGTAGTCGTAATCCATGATCTTGCTTCTCGGTTTTCTTTCGACGAAGCGGTCATTGCACCCAACAATGCTAAACAATTTTTGCTCTGCTGTTTTCACAACATCTTCCATCTGTCGGGATTTTTAGCTTCTGGAGTGGGCCGAGTGGGGTTGGATCCCACTTCTGATGTCGGGGAATGAGTCAAGGTCATTCCCCGGGTCATCAGTATCAGTGTTCATATTGTAAGTTTTTCGACAATATAATCCCACAGTTCCAAATCACACTTGTAAAAGACACTGACTTAGCATAGTTACTATCAAAACTAATTAGATCCGCATAAACACTAGGTAATTATCACTCTTAGCTACAAAATCAGAATCGAGAACACGCGATGTTCCCGGCGTGCGCTCCTGGCCGTCACTTTTGACAAGAGAAGTTAGAAAATGGATTCTAACTTCTCTTGTCAAAAGTGACGGCCGCGCGCCGATTACATCCGAACGTAGCCGAGCCCAGCCGAAGTATCTGGCTGGTTTGCTGCGATCGACGTCCCTCGACTCCGACATATATATATTTGGTGTTTCTGAAAACACAGTACATATTTTTTTAGTTACCCCCTGGAGTGTCGAAGGAGCTGATTCAGCTCATTAGGAAAATGGAGCAGTTCCAAGCGGCCAATTTTATTCATAGTATGATTATGTCTCTCGCGCTAAAAAATTAACCATTTTGACCATTGGAATTTTGGCATTTTTTGGTGTTTGGTGCCAAATAAAGACGCGTAACGATCTACCGTAATTTTAGTAAGATTCGGCGATAACGCACCTGACAGCTCGTATGTCTCCGATACTGGAAGAATTATCTCACTGTGATAACCTCACCTCGATATGTTTCTCGACGTACTTGACCTGCCGCTCCAGCGCCTCCCAGTGCGCGGCGCGCGGCTTGGTCGCCGAGGCCTGCGCAAGCAGCAGGTTGTCTCGCTCTTCGATGCGGTCCTCTTCTAGCGCCTCGACTCTAGGAACGCTAGCAGACCTGTTGGCTGGGGGTTGTACTGCTTTAAAAGGTAAATCTCACCTCGATATGTTTCTCGACGTACTTGACCTGCCGCTCCAGCGCCTCCCAGTGCGCGGCGCGCGGCTTGGTCGCCGAGGCCTGCGCAAGCAGCAGGTTGTCTCGCTCTTCGATGCGGTCCTCTTCTAGCGCCGCGGCGGGGGGCGCCTCGCTAGACTCTAGGAACGCTAGCAGACCTGATGGCTGGGGGAAATTATGCTGTGTTAATAATTATTAAAATTACAAATTGTCAATTTTTTATAAGTGGTTTTTAGGTAGGTAGATGACATTATTATTCAACAGAAAAAAAGTTATTAGGGTTTTCTGTCAGGTTCTAGAGGATGGTGAAAAAATTACCCTATTTTAATCATTTTTATAAAAACGGTCTCGGATTGTTTAGATTAGATTAGATAATTTATTTCCCAAATTAAAGTTCACTACAAATTACATCAGATGTCAAAATGTAGGTCATTCAAATTGAGATCGTCAGAGAACTAAAATTACAATGAAATACAATAAAAAAAAAAATTAAAATTAAACTAATTGAAATCAAAATTAGATCGAATAAAAATACAATAAAATAAAAGATTAGATTAATAAAAAGTCACAAATAACATGAAGATAAACAATGTCAATAGGATACATTAAATTAATTAATCATTTCAAGTCAAGGTTCATAAATTCGGCTTTTGAATAAAATGGATTTTCTAATAAAAGGTTTCTCAGCTGGCTCCTAAATACCTCGTCTGACGGTTCACTTTTTAGTTTGGAGGGCAGCTTTTCATAGTAAGTAGGCCCAATGACACGTGGATTACTCTCCGAAAGTGCCATGCGACGAGGAAATGATCTAAGACGGCCTGCAAGATGGCTCCGTTGATAGATCAAGATTTCAAATAGATAGACCGAATAGTGGGTCATTTAATCTATCAACACAACAACTTCAGCCATTTACAAATGAAGGGCAACGAACTTTTGGCTTTCCATATCAAGGCATCCCATACCTAAGTTAGTAGGAGCCACTTAACATGTTATTTTGTATGAAAGAAGCTTATGAATTATAACGACATAGATGAAAAATCATGTTCGGCCTCAGGCTTAGCCTGCGGCCGCGTAGAACGGACCCCGGAGCCTCCCTTAGGAAGACCCGAAGCTGCGAAGCCGCAGGCTGTGCGTCCGCACTAGGCAAAGTCCAGAATTAGGCCCAGGCTCCACCAGAGCTGAGCGGAGATGTGCGGCGTCAAGCTGTGTTTTCAACCACCAATAGAATCACATCTACATCTCCATGTGTGAATAACGCAATTCCATTGGTTGTTGAAAACACAGCTCGACGCCGCACATCTCCGCTCAGCTCTGGTGGAGTCTGGGCCTAAATCGCCCCATCAAACCATCGCGAACCCAGAGCCGAGCTTCGATAGTGAGGCCGAAGGCCGAACTCTGCGTAAGGCAAGACACGGAGCGTCCACTATTGACCTTTAACTTACTTTGCGTAGCCGCAGGCGGAGCTCCCCCACTAGGAGGACTATTTTGTCAAAACACCAACTACTTAGTAAAGACTGAGAGCGCCTAGCGGAGAATTAAGCAACTAAAAGGACCAAACAGTGGTTGTGACCGCCAGGTGTCGCTGTGTGGCGCCGGTGGTTGCAGAGAGACAGTGACGCACCAGCAGGCGGGCGAGCAGCGCGTGCGCGGGCGCGTGCCGCAGCCACAGCGCCACCAGGTGGCGCGCTCAGCGCCGGTGGTTGTGACCGCCAGGTGGCGCCAGGTGTCGCTGTGTGGCGCCGGTGGTTGCAGAGAGACAGTGACGCACCAGCAGGCGGGCGAGCAGCGCGTGCGCGGGCGCGTGCCGCAGCCACAGCGCCACCAGGTGGCGCGCTCAGCGCCGGTGGTTGTGACCGCCAGGTGGCGCCAGGTGTCGCTGTGTGGCGCCGGTGGTTGCAGAGAGACAGTGACGCACCAGCAGGCGGGCGAGCAGCGCGTGCGCGGGCGCGTGCCGCAGCCACAGCGCCACCAGGTGGCGCGCTCAGCGCCGGTGGTTGTGACCGCCAGGTGGCGCCAGGTGTCGCTGTGTGGCGCCGGTGGTTGCAGAGAGACAGTGACGCACCAGCAGGCGGGCGAGCAGCGCGTGCGCGGGCGCGTGCCGCAGCCACAGCGCCACCAGGTGGCGCGCTCAGCGCCGGTGGTTGCGACCGCCAGGTGGCGCCAGGTGTCGCTGTGTGGCGCCGGTGGTTGCAGAGAGACAGTGACGCACCAGCAGGCGGGCGAGCAGCGCGTGCGCGGGCGCGTGCCGCAGCCACAGCGCCACCAGGTGGCGCGCTCAGCGCCGGTGGTTGCGACCGCCAGGTGGCGCCAGGTGTCGCTGTGTGGCGCCGGTGGTTGCAGAGAGACAGTGACGCACCAGCAGGCGGGCGAGCAGCGCGTGCGCGGGCGCGTGCCGCAGCCACAGCGCCACCAGGTGGCGCGCTCAGCGCCGGTGGTTGTGACCGCCAGGTGGCGCCAGGTGTCGCTGTGTGGCGCCGGTGGTTGCAGAGAGACAGTGACGCACCAGCAGGCGGGCGAGCAGCGCGTGCGCGGGCGCGTGCCGCAGCCACAGCGCCACCAGGTGGCGCGCTCAGCGCCGGTGGTTGCGACCGCCAGGTGGCGCCAGGTGTCGCTGTGTGGCGCCGGTGGTTGCAGAGAGACAGTGACGCACCAGCAGGCGGGCGAGCAGCGCGTGCGCGGGCGCGTGCCGCAGCCACAGCGCCACCAGGTGGCGCGCTCAGCGCCGGTGGTTGCGACCGCCAGGTGGCGCCAGGTGTCGCTGTGTGGCGCCGGTGGTTGCAGAGAGACAGTGACGCACCAGCAGGCGGGCGAGCAGCGCGTGCGCGGGCGCGTGCCGCAGCCACAGCGCCACCAGGTGGCGCGCTCAGCGCCGGTGGTTGCGACCGCCAGGTGGCGCCAGGTGTCGCTGTGTGGCGCCGGTGGTTGCAGAGAGACAGTGACGCACCAGCAGGCGGGCGAGCAGCGCGTGCGCGGGCGCGTGCCGCAGCCACAGCGCCACCAGGTGGCGCGCTCAGCGCCGGTGGTTGCGACCGCCAGGTGGCGCCAGGTGTCGCTGTGTGGCGCCGGTGGTTGCAGAGAGACAGTGACGCACCAGCAGGCGGGCGAGCAGCGCGTGCGCGGGCGCGTGCCGCAG
Source organism: Udea ferrugalis (assembly GCA_950022985.1). NCBI lineage: Eukaryota > Metazoa > Arthropoda > Insecta > Lepidoptera > Crambidae > Udea > Udea ferrugalis. The sequence continues at coordinate 12,745,468 of OX465530.1, read as the reverse complement.
CCACAGCGCCACCAGGTGGCGCGCGAGGTGCCGGTGGTGCAGGCGCGCGGGCGCGTACAGGGCGGGCACCAGGTGTCGCGGCAGGGCGGCCTCGCCCAGCGCCAGCGCCTGCATGCGCGCGCGCACGCCGTCGCCGCCCTCCTCGATCAGCGCGCGCATCACCAACCCCGCGCCTTTCACTATCGCCATCGATGGGTGCTGACGGGAACAGACAAATTCAAAGTTAACATCGGAAAAACTTATGATGTATCTCATTAAATACAAATAATACAAAATTTCAAAGACGTAAAAAGATACATCCTTTAATTATACCTGTAAATGTAGTGCCAATAACGCAATGGTTACGAAAACTTTAGTGTATTTCTTGATTTGGGTATGTACAGTTGCCATTTATTGTTAAAGTAATAAAAGTGTTCTGTCATTTCAAAATGTTAAGAAGTATTTGGTAACCTCGCCTGCTACAAAATATCGCAAACAAAATATCGATCTAATATATATTAGTTCGCGTTTAAAGCTAAAAAATCTTCAAAAACGAAAAACACAGAATACAAAAGATGGTCAAAAAATAAACTGAATATTCCGTGAGATCAAACGCTTACCTCAAATAATTTGAACAGAATACGTCCCTTGTTGGCCACCATCTCAAGAAACTGGTCGAATTGTTTTCCGTCTGTGGTCTCGCTGTAGGGCACGCAGAGCGCAAACGTAAGGAAATCCAACATGGCGGCTACCACCAGAGCGCCGCTGCTGGACGTCTGACAACAAAAGACGAAATTACTATGTTAACAAACGAAACACTACTCCGCTTATCAGATTAATTAGGTAATTTTAGCTTATACATTTAAAAAAAAAGGAACAATCAAACAAGTGGAAGAATTTTTTAATCTATTTCACATTAAGTAGCTCTAATGATACTAGCTGACACAACCGCTCTACTCTCTGAGCTCTGGCTAAGAAGGTATTGCTGGTATTACTGGAGGAGTCGGAGATTGAATCAGCAGGCTGGCTTAATTACGGACAAAGGGAGCTACTCTTATGAAACTCAGCAAAATTTACGAAAAATAAAACTTGTTGAATCTACTACTGGTTTTCTTCGCCTCTAGGGCGGTGCGGGCCTCGAACGGTAGTTCTTGCCCGAATGATCAACACGCGGGGGGCGCCCCCCCGCGGTACTCTCTCCGGTAAATGATTTTACCTTCTTGGTATTGTTTACAGCTCCCTTGCTACACAATGCGCCGCCCTCAGCGCGATCAAGCCCGCCGAGTGAGACCCATGAGGGAGGCCCGGCGAACGACCTGCGAGCAGGCGGCGTCTGACGAGGTATTCGGGTGCAAGGGAACTGTAATTATGGTTGGTCAAGTCCGGGGTGTTTGCCTTGGCGAGGCCAGGCCTCAAGCCAAAGGCATGTGGTCTTCTCTGGGTACCCGGCGAGCTCGGGATCGAGCTCGAGCCGGGGCTTGGTTTCTTGTTGAATCAACCACCACATGATGAGCTCACAAATAGAGCAATTCCTTCAAGAAGACAGCTTGCTACCCTTGTTGAGCAGCTTCTGTTTTAGGTCCGAGGCCAAGTGTATGTTTTATGAAAATTCGAGAGCTACGCTGACATATAAATTGTTGAATGACGTGGTTGGCCCACATATTGAGCAGGCCCTCGAGGAACACAGACGAAGACAGCATGCTAGCCTTGTTTAGCTGTTCCTGCCTCTGATTCATGCCTGGGCATGGTTAGTCCTAAGTCGAACGCTAAGCCGGGGATTTTGCACTTGAATGACTCACCACATGATCAGCCTACATATTGAGCAGACCCTCGAGGGAGACAGACGAAGACAACATGCTAGCCTTGTTCAGCTGTTCCTGCCTGGTAATGGTTAGTCTTGAGTCGAACGCTAAGCCGGGGATATTGCACTTGATGAGTGACTTACCACCTGATCAGCCCACATATTGAGCAGACCTTCAAGGAACACAGCAGAAGACAGCATGCTAGCTTTGTTCAGCTACTCCTGGTGTAGTTTGGAGACTTGGATGCACTGTTGGTGAAGGGGTACTAAACCTAAGACACAATACTTGTTAAATGACTCACCACATGATCAGCCCACATATTGAGCAGGCCCTCAAGGAAGACAGACGAAGACAGCATGCTGGCCTTGTTGAGCTGTTCCTGCCTTAGATCAGGGTCCTGGTGCATGGGCTGCATGAGCGCGCAGACTGCGTCTAGCGCGGCGTGCGAGCAGGCCGCTGAGCCGCGCCGTAGAGCCGCTACTACGGCCGTGCCTATCCATTCGCGAAACCTGAAGAAAAGGAAACAACCACATTGTAAACGAAATTAGAAAGAAAGAAAAGCATTTACATCAAAACTAATGACTGAGGTAGGGCTAGGGCTATAGCGACCTAGTGTCTTGACACAAGGGGCTCTAGGCTTTCTAGGGACTTAGTTCCCTTCCTAATCTTATTTACCTTTCTCTGTGCAGCCTGGAGGCGGTGCCTTACAACCACTTAGCTTCTTGACCGTACAATCAATAATGGTCCCCATTTCAGAACTTTCTCCATAACGGCCATCAAATCTTTACACTATGCTGGGCTATGAAGGGTGACTTTGTTCTTCTATTTATAATTCCACCGCGCTACGCGCTCCCGACAATCGATTTTCTTATATCAACGTAAAATACATAGTAAATTACACCAGACAGTGCATGCATTACCTGCGTGTTGGAGTATGGCTTTTTCCACCTCATAGTTGAGGTGAGGCCTGTGCCCAGCAGTGGGACGTATATAGGCCGTTTATGTTAGTGCATGCAAATGATATGATCTCAAATAAGGGCATTCAGACTCTATCTGAAACTGCTAACCAACACCTCACCTAGTCACTAAAGTACCGCACCACCAAAGCAACATGAAAGATTGACGCCTCTACTCACCCTGACAGCGCAGTGAACGCGGCGAATCCCACTTTACTCGCACAGAGCCGGCGTAGCGCGTGGAACTGGGCTTCAAGTTCCCGAGGGGGCAGCGTGCCTCCAGATGTGGAACTGCTGACCAACGCCGTGAGAGCTCCAGTAATCAGCTTCTCTTTGTTCTCCGCGAACAGCCGCTGAGAACGTATTTTTTATCAATGATGCACCAAATTTACCTCGTTTGAAGTGAAAGTCGCAGAGCAGGGACGATTTTGCATACAATGACCGCACAGTAAACAGACTGTTACTTGCGCACGATTTTGATATTGCGGTCGCATTAGCACAAATCTGACTGCCATCAGATCCTCGTCTTCGTCTCATCAGAAAATCTGAAGGGCTACCAGTCAAGCACTGAGCGAGAAACCAAGATATTCACTGTGGGTCAATGAACGCAATATCTACTCTCTGCTCTACAACTGTGCTTTAGGATGCATAGCATAACCCCCTTATTCATAAAAACGAACGCAAGGCTAACGCATTGTTTAAGCTATTGACGTGTTCTGTTACTTACTCGCAAATGGCGGAAGCAACAAGAATGATAGGGACAAAGCGATACAAAAGTTATCGTGTTCTATAAGAGCTGTTTAAGTTTTTATGAGTAAGGGGGTAAGTGTTTCACGAGCAGCACACTTATGATAAATTCACATTGCTGTGTCGGGGTGTGTCGTGACGCGACAGGACGCGATCTGATTGGTGGATTGGCGCTACCACAATAAACCAATGTGAATCTAATCATAACATTTGAACGGAACCGATAGCTTTCTGTCGCGGCACGACACACCCCGACACAGTTATATGAACCTATCCTCCATTTGTTATCGCATTAGACAGAACTTGACAGAAGTAATGAAAGGTTCTTTTTAGGGTTTACCTTGTGGTAAAAGTACAATAAATACTAAAACGTTTAAGATTAATGCCGAACATATCAAAATCGTTCACACTTATTTGTTCTCATTTAAAATAAAAAACTTCAGAATGTATGAGGCTTTTACTAAATTAAATTATTTCGTCTTCCGTGAAATATATTGTGGATCATAAAAACCTAAAAGAAGCAGGGGTTGTGTATCCAGTCGTGCTTTGACTGTCATTATAACTCTACCAAATCTTAAATGTTACATAGACCCTTCATACGTTGGGACGGAAGGGCCAATTCAATTTTGCCAGGTTATACAAATTTGTCTGCCGGCAAAAGACAATCACAAATTCATTTATTTAGCACCCCTGCTTCTTTTTTCTAATGTTATAACAAATGGAGTATAGCTTCATCCACGACACTCGTTGGTGCGATTTGCGGGTGCAATCATGATCTGTGATGACATTCTACAGTAGGTACATTTCTTAAGTATTGCCAGCAATGCAGCAATACATTCATAGCGTCCTGTCAAATTTGGGTGTTTTTTTAAGATACTCCTTCAGGCTGCACCCGCAAATAGTCGCACTAGAATAATTTTCGTTATCTTGAAGGAGAATTAGTTTCATCATCCAACTCTGGGGACTAACATTACCATAGCGTTGATCAAATTACCTATATGACAAGTAAGCATAAACAGAACAAATTCTTTACACTAAAAATAGTTAACATTCATACCAATGAGATCAAAAGTATCAGTGATTAATTTTAAAAATAATGAACCAATAATGAAAATCGTGATATTTACAAGTGAGAACTAAGATGGGAGCCCACACCTACAGACAGCAATGAACATGAAGTATAACCTATCTTTTATAATCTTTACATTTAGAAGGTAACTGCAACAACATGAAATAATAAATTTAATACAAATAAGTCAGTACTTACTCAATTTATTGATAAGTATAATATATACTTAATAATATTTTAATATATTGATCAGTTTGAGTTACATATATTTTGTAATTTTGATTTTAAATAACCATAAAATGCAAATATTTCTATGTCTACAAAACTTTAAATGTATGCAACTTTCTAGATCCGTCAAGCAGTCCATGAAACTCAGAACTCCGAATTTAGTAGAGTGATCCTCAACGTTTTATACATCTCACTCAAAGTCAAGCAACTGTAGCAAGTATATATTTTATCCCGTTCTCTTCTAGTGGACATTGGACATGTTGCAAGACACAACCAATTTAAGAGCATCTCAACTTTAAGTTACTAAAACATTTATTATTCCATGATGGCAGCTCAGGTACCAAAGTTTACAAAAGAAGGATAGAAAATAATATCAAGAGGGACTTACGAGATCCCACGTAAGAAACAGCCACAACAGGGGACGGGCCTACAGGCACACAACATCACGTTTACACGAGAGGTCGAGACGGCAACAAAAATGCAAATAAAAGGTGAAACTATGCAAAAGCAAATCAAAAAATAAAGCTAGGTATTTCTACAAAAATTAAACATTGTTCAATTAAAGGCTCAAACAGAAGATTTCTAAAATCAACTATTCAGAGAGGTGAATAAAAAATCCTTGAAAAGTAACTTATTTACATACAATAAATTTAAAATATTTTGAACTAAAAACAGCATGAAATATATGAATATTAATAAGAATTTGAGGGTTAGTATGATAGCCATAATCTTGTCCAAATCCAAATGTGAAGAGAACACTACTTTGAGGTCAAAAGATCTCACTTCAAAAAAAATATCCAAACTATTTAGCAGATTTGAGGTTCTTCAAAAGACGATTAGTGCGGACTGCCGGTGTGTAAGAGCGAGCAAAGTAAGGGTGTTTTCCATTACAAATTGACAGCCGACAGCACAGTGTGATGCTGCGACACAGTGTCGGTCGGTATACGGCAAATTCGTATGAGAAAAAAAAGCAACCACAATGCTGCCTAACAGGAGCAGTTGTTCCTTGCCTGATGATCAAAGTATTTACGCTGGATAAATATTTTTCCCGCTACTTTCCCATTACAACATGTTACTACACTGGTTCTCGTCACATTTTGACTGGACAAGACATGCCCTAACGCTAAATAAGCAGCGACAGCAATGGGAACGGCTTACGTCTGCGCTGACGGAGTAGTTGAGGCCGCTGTAGCCGACGTTGGCGTTGAAGCGCTCGATCACCTCCGCGCGGCACATGCCCACTGGGTTCTGGAATAGTCTGTGGGGAAAAATAATTTGTTCAAATTGAAATACCAGAAAAATACGATATAAAGATTATAAAGATAGCAACCGGGATATCTTCTGAAAAAGTTAAGAGTGCAGCGGTAGCTGTTGGTCTTTACTGTCGTAAGATAACTTCACGGCTAGAATCTTATGTTTCCCAAGGACAGAGGTAAATAATGTTAGAATCTCAGATTAACGTATCATACTGAGTTGAAGAAAGAAAGCATTTAGACTATATTTTAAAACTGAAACTGATTTGAACGAACTGCTGCTAAAACGTAACACCTCTTCTTTAGGTGGTGGTTAAACATGTTAATGAATCATTGCAATCGCTAGTTATTTATCCACATAATTATGTCTAATATGTAATATTATATCTAATAAATAAATTGCTACAATTGCTTTTGTCAAACCATCAATAATACCTTCTTGACCCTCTATTACCACAAATTGTTTGAACCTGACAGCACTTGGATCACATGACGTAGTTGCTATCTCACCTGAGGTGGTTGGACTCGGTCTCCTCGTCGACGCACTGGTGCAGGGGGCCGAGCCGGTACCCGCGCGGCGTGGCTGTGGACGCTAATAGTGCATCCCTTGGGTCACGTGACGTAGTTGCTATCTCACCTGAGGTGGTTGGACTCGGTCTCCTCGTCGACACACTGGTGCAGGGGGCCGAGCCGGTACCCGCGCGGCGTGGCTGTGGACGCTAATAGTGCATCCCTTGGGTCACGTGACGTAGTTGCTATCTCACCTGAGGTGGTTGGACTCGGTCTCCTCGTCGACACACTGGTGCAGGGGGCCGAGCCGGTACCCGCGCGGCGTGGCTGTGGACGCTAATAGTGCATCCCTTGGGTCACGTGACGTAGTTGCTATCTCACCTGAGGTGGTTGGACTCGGTCTCCTCGTCGACACACTGGTGCAGGGGGCCGAGCCGGTACCCGCGCGGCGTGGCTGTGGACGCTAATAGTGCATCCCTTGGGTCACGTGACGTAGTTGCTATCTCACCTGAGGTGGTTGGACTCGGTCTCCTCGTCGACACACTGGTGCAGGGGGCCGAGCCGGTACCCGCGCGGCGTGGCTGTGGACGCTAATAGTGCATCCCTTGGGTCACGTGACGTAGTTGCTATCTCACCTGAGGTGGTTGGACTCGGTCTCCTCGTCGACGCACTGGTGCAGGGGGCCGAGCCGGTACCCGCGCGGCGTGGCTGTGGACGCTAATAGTGCATCCCTTGGGTCACGTGACGTAGTTGCTATCTCACCTGAGGTGGTTGGACTCGGTCTCCTCGTCGACGCACTGGTGCAGGGGGCCGAGCCGGTACCCGCGCGGCGTGGCTGTGGACGCTAATAGTGCATCCCTTGGGTCACGTGACGTAGTTGCTATCTCACCTGAGGTGGTTGGACTCGGTCTCCTCGTCGACGCACTGGTGCAGGGGGCCGAGCCGGTACCCGCGCGGCGTGGCTGTGGAGCGCACGTGCACGTCGCGCTGCCCGGCTGAACGCACACCGTCCAGCAGTGACGCTAATAGTGCATCCCTGTTTTATTATGAAAAACAAGTTTCAGTAAAAGTTAGGACATAAACAAATAAGACGAATAATCAGGAGGGCTAACCAAATAGAAGAATTCCAGTAAGTCAGGGATTAAAGTAAAGTAAAAGTAAAAATAGTCTTTTCATTACTCATACTCTGAAAGTAGGTCATTACTGAACTGAGAAGCGGGCTGAAAGTAACACTTTTCATCCCTAGGGAGAATCACTTTCAACTGAAAGGTGTCAAATTATTTTTAAAAAAAACTAGTTCTTTTTTACATATCTATTGAACCATGTTCCAACTTTCTATACAGCCACGATGTAAAATTTGAAATAACTTAAAGTTAAGTATTGATCAGAGAATATATTATGTTTTAAATAACTTTATTATAATTTAGTTTCAACAATTTCTTTAAAATAACTTAGCTTTGAGTAAAATATTTACCATTTTTCTAATGATGAAAATAAAAAATAATGGCTGAATAGCGGGCCGGCCACAGAAAAAAAACAAACAAAATAAGCGGGAAAGCGGCAATTCGATCTTCATTTATTTTCCTCATTTTTTCTTAAGCTAATTCATGTTTTTATTTTTACTTTCCTCGTATTTGTAATGAAAAGCACAGTGTTTCCCTCGGGTGAAAGACTTATTTAGTCCCTCGAACTATTGGCGCCCTCACTTCGTTCGGGGCGCCAAACCCCGTCTCGGGACTAAATAAGTAACTTTCACCCCTAGGATAACAATGTACTATTTCATTACTCATACTCTGAAAGTAGGTCATTACTGACCTGTGAAGCGGGCTGAAAGTAATACTTTTCATCCCTAGGGAGAATCACTTTCAACTGACAGCTGTCATATCATTTAAAAAAAAACTAATTCTTTTTCACTTAACTATTGAACCATGTTCCAACTTTCTATACAGCCAATATGTAAAATTGAATAAGAATATATATTTTTTAAATAACTTTATTATAATTAAGTTTCAACAATTTCTTTAAAATAACGTAGCTTTGAGCAAATTATTTACCATTTTTCCAATGATGAAAATAAAAAATAATGGCTGAATAGCGGGCCGGCCACAGAAAAAAAAACAAACAAAATAGGCGGGAAAGCGGCAATTCGATCTTCATGAAATAATTCATGTTTTTATTTTTACTTTCCTCGTATTTGTAATGAAAAGCACAGTGTTTACCTCGGGTTAAAGACTTATTTAGTCCCTCGAACTATTGGCGCCCTCACTTCGTTCCGGGCGCCAAACCCCGTCTCGGGACTAAATAAGTTACTTTCACCCCTAGGATAACAATGTACTATTATTCATGTAAACTTAAAAAAGCATTTATGACAAGTCACAACATAAAAATTACAAAGTAATAATGTGATTCTACCACCGGTTCGGACGTATTTAGATTGACCATTCACTCAATTACAGCGCTCAATGCCGAATTTCATTAATTTTATCTTCGTTGCCCTAACTACACTTTTAAAGCTCACTGGAGGCTCTTTCAAGCCATTCTTGGCTGTCTCAGACAAAGATAAGCTATGTCTAATTTATAGTCAGGTCATCGGAAACAGAAATTCCTTTCTATTGTTTTGATGCAATTATACAGGTAGGTACATAGTTTTTCTATGTCCATAGTGCATATTTTGAGTCATTTTTTCATTGAGCCCCACCAGCTATCTCTTTGCTAATATCTCATCAAGATCGCATACTAGAATAGGACATAGAAGGCCCGCGGCTTTTTCATCATATTAAAATGTTTAAACATTTATCATTCAACAACCGTTTAAAATGTATGATACATGTTAGCTGCAAGGAGATAAGATAAAAACCAAATGCAGAACGCTATGCAATGACTTATCAGTTCACTATTGTGGAATTACCTTTCGCCAGCGAGATACGTGCGCGTCTGGCCATTGAGGTATTCGATGGAGAATTTCTGGGGGTGTTCAGGATCTCGTACTAACGCGAACACGTCGCAAAGAGGGCGGAGGCATACCACCTGCAAGAGACAAACCGACAATCTTTATAACATACGAAAGTCGAAAAGGATGGTGTTGCTACGCCACAGAACAGTGGGCTACTACAATACTTGCCTAGCTTCCGAATTCACAAAAAGCAAATCAAGGTTGAGTATCCCTCAAAAATATAGATAAAATTTCACGGGACAGCATGAGCTTGAGCAGCATGAGCTTGAGCAGCATGAGCTTGAGCGAAACCTCAATCAGCACTGATTGAGGTTTCGGGGGTAAAAATTTTGTCAAGAGTTGATTTTTACTCAATATGAGTGTCATCATGATGAGATAGAGTTACAAGTTATGTTTTAAGATATCTAATAGTTAAAAACTGCTTGCTTTTTTAAATAAAATTTTTATTCTGATAATCTTGTCACCGATGTTGGACAACGTTTCTGAACTAAAATAAAACTTACTGAATAAGTCTGTGGATCTCTCTCAAGGATGCAGGTGTCTGAGAGGCACATGGTCCGTCGCATAGGCTCCATGTGGCGTGCCTGATGCACTTTGTGCACCATAAACTCACTCAGCGATGTCTGGTGCTGGTCTCCACTGAAGCAACACCAAATAAAAGTAAGCAAAAGCACCAGTTTCAAAGTAAGGTTCACCCCTGTGTCATGGACAACAAGAACAAAAAAAGGTTCAAATTCAATGTTTCCTTATTCAATTCGACCATTACACAGTATTTTCGAATCCTTCAAGAATCCTAATTTTAACCACTTCATAAACATACACATAATAATACAATACATAAACAATACTTAAAATACATGTACATAATGTGACTCCGGCGTCGGAAGGTTGTTTCTACTGAGAAGACCCGGCAAGAAACTCAGCAGTTACTCTTTTTTTTCCATAAACAACCAGACCCAGAAAAAGTGTCAATGTTTTACTACAACCAGATTCTAGACTTATGATTTACGAAGATAAAGTCTTATCAAATGTTTAGTAATTAAATTGTCCCTATATGCTAGCAATAGCCTTTATTTTCTGATATTACATAGTTATATAAGTTCATGTCTTTTTTCCTTTTAACTTATCAGTGAATTAATTTTAACAATGTATTTTCCATTCCCCTCAAACATAGTTAAGAATTATTGAGATAGTTTCTATTATGGTCCTTAGCAGTAAAAAATACATTGTAATATTAGATAAATGGACAAGGTCATATGAATCATTAATTCAAAGTGTTGAAAATGGACAATGACATTGTTAATCTTATTTTAATTGTATATGAGCCATCAGACTGATTACAATTCATTTGGTCTGATGCATGTTTTAATTTACATGTTTACCACTTCATTACTTGAATAAAACATTGTCAGATCATATCATTATCAGTTTTACTAGGAAATATTGTTTTTGTTACCATACACATTCCGGTAGGTCTGTAATTGTAGCAATATGAGAGATAGAGTAACCATTTTCGACAATCACTATTCAATAAAAAAGTAAAATAGTTTCATACCTGTATTTTCCAAATCTTTGATCATGGTAATCTCCCAAAGTGATTGTAGTTGACAAAACTTTGATGCTCGCGCTCAGTGTTAAACTGGCCATTTCCAGCATCTTATTTATGATCAATTGGTGCTCCATTGCATTCGAAAAGAGGTGAAGCCGACTATAACCTCCCACAGCCAGAACAAAACCACCAGAGATATCTCTAACTTGGAGAAGTCCCTGGATCTCACAGTATGGGTAGCTGGCCAGCAATGTATGAGTTGATGGGTCGAGCTGCTCCAGTGCACAGGGACCCACTTCTAAGACTACTGGTAAACGAGTTCCACTCCAGTGATGTTTGTAAGCTTGGAATCTCTGAAAAACAGGTGAACATTTGACAAAGTGTTTGAACAAATTTTAAAATACATCTAAGAGGATTCTTATAAGAAAAATATATTTATTAGTAAGTAGTTGAAAACTTTCTACAATAACTGAATAACTTATGAGCACATTTAAGACCTGTCAAACAATCCTTTTATTTTAGTTTACATAAGCTGAATGTGGGGCACAAATTCATTAAGTATTTAGAGACTAATAAATTTGTTTTTGAGAATTTGTAACGAAATAAAATAATCCTTACAAACACCTCCTTTGGCTTTTCAGCAAACAAGTGTCTGTATTTGAAAGCCTCAGTCAGAATGAGGCACTTGTGTTCAGATGAGAACTTCATTGTATCCACCTTCTTCTCTTTCTTCATGACCAGTGTGAAGTCATGGTTGGCAGCAGAGTTGGAGTGTTTAGCTGAAGCTACTGTTATCACATCTGAGTACAGCCATTTATTTGTCACCTCCAGTCGATCAGGGTTGTAGGTGGTAATCCCATGGGTTCCCACGGAGAAAACCCTTTTGTACTTGCCTTTCCAAGCATGTTTTGTGACAAGGAAAGAAGCCACATCTTGGTTATCCTTCAAAGGAACCATCTTACCATTGCCTAAAAACAAACAATTATTTTTATTTGACAGACAGTGCTATCAATACGCAACAAGCGGAAGTATTTCCACTAGTGAGCAAGTGGGTTACTAAAAGTTTCAATAACAGTGGGTTATCAGGAAATAACAGCATAACGCCGATCTTGAAGTTAATCTGATTATTCTTAGCAAGGGCAGATTTGTCTTTCGTTGCCTAAGGTTAAGGCATCTTGTGGAGAAGCGATCAATGTATTTATCTTCTTGAATCCTCCCCTTTGTAAATAGTTCGGGAAACAAGGCCCTGTGGACGTGTAAACAAGCAATATTGAAGCGCAGTTTAGAGCTTAGAAACCTAGTCAATGATCATATTACTACTTACAAATTGGTGGTTATATTTTCTGGATTCTTTCGTTTCAGCTACCGTCAAACATTAGCCACATATTACACAAATTAATTACGAAATTCGAAAAAAGATGAGCCGAAGAAAGGGACCGACAAATCATTGACTGACAGTTGCAAATTTTTTTTTTTTTAAATTTATTAAGGCATTGGCGACTGGGCCATCAGCCAAAAAGCAAACTTAAAAATTACCAATACAAAAAACTTGAGATTAAGTAGTAGTTATTCTATTCTACACATTACTACAAAAATCATACAAATCAAAAGTAACTATATTGCTAGTATGTACAAAAACTTAAAAATAACTGATAACTTAACATGGTGATCAATCAATTCAATCGCACATTGAAAATACAGAAAGGAAAACAAATAAAAATTAAATTCGCCCGAAGGTATTAATTATGAAACAATATACAATAAAATACAATTCAGTGATACACAGTAGTTTTTGTGTATTATTAGGCAAGTTCCCCTTTACAATATTTAGCGCTTGAGCTATTAATAGTAGACGTTGAATAGCAAATTGAGGACAAACAAAAATTAAATGATCGAGATCACAAAAATCAGAGTCACAATGTGGACAGGAAGGACTTTCTAGGAGATTAAGACGATGTAGATGTGATGGAATTCTGCTATGACCGATTCTTAAACGACTTATTGTAGCAGAAAAAGATCTACCCAAGAATTTTGGGCTTTTTTCAAACCACGCTTTAGTGGAAGGTTTAACAGCAATTTGTTCCAACCATTTACCTTTAATAGCCCTGGAGTTAGTAAGGCAAATATCCCAACGTTTATACATATTGTTTTTAATAAAAATGTACAAATCAGTGAAAGGGACTTTCAAATCACAAATATTCAGATTAGCAGAGGATTTAGCAAGAGAGTCTACTAACTCATTGCCTAGTATACCCGAATGTCCAGGCACCCAGGTAAATTCTACTTGAATATTGACCTTTTTCAAAATATTAACAAGGTTTTTAACTTCATAAATTAAATAATTAGCAGAGGCATTAAAAATACTGACGGATAAAGCTTGCAGCACGCTCATCGAATCACATAAAATCAAAATCTTTCGTGAAGTTGTTAAATTAATTTGTACATATTTTAGTGCATAGAAGATACCCAAAGTTTCGGCTGAGAAAATAGAAAAATGATCGTTGCATCCGTACACCCTCCCTATTTTGTTAGATGCGTCATAAAAGGCAAAACTTGTTCTACTATCAGTTTTAGAACCATCGGTATATATTTTTACAAAATCAGACTTATGGCTAAGGTATTCTAGAAACTCAAACTTATTTTTAAAATGAGTAATGTTGACAAATAAATCTTCAATAGTACAAGCGTAATCGAAGTTGAAACATGGTAGTAAACTAGACCAATAAACAACATCCTGGAATTCAAAATTTAAGTAGGCTATGGCGTGAGCCAACGAAGTAGTAACAATTAAAGGAGACACATTAAAATTAGAGTATACATAATTTTCTAAATATTTTACTACAATGTCATTGTCCCGGCTGACTAGTTTAAGGCAATATTTATCTGTTATATAACTTCTTCTTACGCTTAGAGGGACGATTCCTGACTCAACTTCCAAAGAATTTATAGGAGAAGACATTAGAGCTCCAGTTATGATACGCATGGCTCTATTCTGGATTAAATCTAATTTACGTAGTAAGTTATTGGTTGCTTCACCATAAAAGATACAACCATAGTCAAAATGACTACGGACAGTTGTTATATACAACAGTTTAAGTATTTTTGGATCAGCTCCCCATGATACGCCACACAGGGATCTCATAATATTTAACCCTAACTCGGCTTTTCTAGCTATGTTTTCTGTGTGAAGTTTCCAGGACAAATCTGACTCCAAATAAATTCCTAAATATTTGACACAGGAACTAATTGATATTACAGAACCATCGAACATAATTTTGGGTTGATACGGTATAGTATGTTTAGAAAATATTACAACAGAGCTCTTATTTATGTTAACTTCTAACTTGAGACAGTTATTTAGGATGTTATGTAAGATGTTAAGGCAACTATTGATTAATGATTCAGCTATTTGAAGATCATTACTAGTACTATAAATGACTAGGTCGTCAGCGAAAAGTAAATACTTGATACTATGAGGAAGTTCATGCATCAAAGTCACCAATGATAAAACAAAAATTAAAGGTGAAATAACGGACCCTTGAGGTGTGCCTTTAGAAGTAAATTTTGGCCCGTACAAATTGTTATTTATTTTAAGTAGTACTCTGCGGTTGTGAAGAAAGTTAAATATCCACTTCAATATAGTCCCAGGTAAACCTAATGAATGCAAACTTTGTACTAAAAATCTGTGATCGATGTTGTCAAAAGCGCCTTTAATATCTAAAAAGACTGCTAAGGTAAAACCTTGATTTTGAAACCCATTTTTGATGTCTCCAATGAGGCAGCCTAGATTTTCCATTGTACTTTGGCCTTTACGAAATCCATACTGGTTTTTAGGGATGAGAGAGTTATTTTCCACAAACCATTCTAACCTATTTTTGAGCATGGTTTCAAATATTTTTGAAAAACAGGAAGTCAATGAAATTGGTCTGTAGGAATCAATATTGTTGGCGTCTTTATAAGGTTTTAAAATTGGGATTGTATGTTGAATTTTCCAAGAGGGGGGAACGCAGACAGATGTCCAAAGTAAATTAAAAATTGATAATAAAATAGACTTAGCTATAGAAGGTAGCTTTCTTATGACCAGATAAGGAATAAAATCTGGACCTGGAGAACTGTTGCGTTTGTTTTGAAGGGAAGCGTCTAATTCGCATAATGAAAACTGTTTAGTCAACCAGAGCGCTGCTTGAGACCCGCTAGAGGAAAAATAACTTTCTAAATCTAGAAATAAATTATCATTTACATCATTGGTATTCGCAATTTTGTTTAAAAATTCCATGGCTATTGCAGGATCATCAAAAAATTTATTATTTTTAGTTTGAGTAGTTTTTGAGAATTTGAATCTACGGATATGGTCCCAAATTATTTTAGAAGATGTCATACGGTTAAATGTAGAACAAAGATTGAACCTGACAGTTGCAAACAATGTTGCCAACAATCAACAATTCCATAGCATTTCTGTAGTAAAAATGCCGCTATATTGTAATTAGAAGTTGCTAGTAGTAACTGCTATTCCGATAACGCTGTTACTTTATAATAAATGGGGTGACTCGATACTGCGGAGTGTAACGAAACACTTGTATGGAAAAAAAAACATTAAAAACAACCTATTTCCATCAAAAAGGATATCGAGGAGTTAAAGTAGGAATTATCCAAAAGAAAATGATATAAAACATTTATACTTTAACAGGAGTTTAACAAAAATTAAAATGTAATAATTGCGATGGTATTTTATCAGTTGCAGAACATTTACAGTGGTCCGATTTTTTTTAGGTAGAGATTTTAAGGCGAGTGGAATCTAGTGAGGTAAAGTAAAGTTAAAATCATGTAAACTTATTAAAAAGCACTTATGACAAGTCACATAGTAGACCCATGCATAATATATAGTATAGTGACTAGAAATCTCAAGATAAATTGAGTAAAATCTTATCTTCTAAAGTACTGCTTTATTTTCACAGAACTACTGGCTTTTTAAATGATGTGATAAATTCCCTTTAGCTACCTTAGATTTTTAGGACCACTGCATATGTCTACTTATTTAAAACCCTATTTGCTTAATGTATGGGGATGTGGTTGTACCTACAAATGAAAGGTTGGTTGATTTGATTTGCTTCGAACTTCTTAGTTCGAAGTTTAGAGGTGAACAAGCATATTTCCTTTTTCAAATTGTTAAGGTTATTTTTCGCTTCAACAAATAACTAAAATTGATTGCTGCCCTAAAATCATGACATTACGATCCTTAAAATTGAATCGATAAACCGGATACCAGAACACACATCCCTTCATTTGTGCGCTACTGACTGTGCGGTCCGTAATGCGATTACAGGTCCATGGGCGCTCACAGCGATAACAGGCGTCCCGAATTGAAATATCGCGTCAACAGTGCCCACAGCGCTGTCAGCGTGAAAACCAATTCGGACCGCTAGATAGTGACACATAACCTAACAATTTTTAAACTTTTAATTTCTATCATTCCCAGGTTAAACTTGCGGTTCTTGTGGTAAAACTTTCTGTTTCGTTATCACAGAAAAAGATTTGTCCCAGCAAAAATTTATTCTGAGAAATATTGACAAAAATATTTTTACGCTAAAATGTCTGTTTGACGTTTCATCTATGAATCTGACATAAGGCCCACGGTGATATCGCTCTGGAGCATTATCGTTGGGTGCGTTCCGAATTGAGTCAAAATCGATTACAGCGCGCTCACAGAGCGTCCCGAATTGAGATATCGCGCCAACGGGCCATCTAACGTCAGACAGCTTTACGTCATGGGTGACGTCACTAACGGCGCCATTGCGCTCACAACGATAATGCTCCGGAGCGTTGTCGCTGTGAGCCTTATGTCAGATTCATAGATGAAACGTCAAACAGACATTTTCGCGTAAAAATATTTTTGCTAATATTCCTCAGAATAAATCTTTGCAAGGACAAATATTTTTCTGTGATAGCGAAACAGAAAGTTTTACCACAAGAACCGCAAATTTAACTTGGGAATGATAGAAATTAAAAGTTTAAAAATTGTTAGGTTATGTGTCACTTATCTAACGGTCCGAATTGGTTTTCACGCTGACAGCGCTGTGAGCACTGTTGACGCGATATTTCAATTCGGGACGCCTGTTATCGCTGTGAGCGCTCATGGACCTGTAATCGCATTACGGACCGCACAGGTTGTGAGCGCAATATGGCGCCGTTAGTGACGTCACCCATGACGTCAAGCTGTCTGACGTTAGATGAATGTCAGCGCGATATTTCAATTCGGGACGCTCTGTGAGCGCGCTGTAATCGATTTCGACTCAATTCGGAACGCACCCAGACACATGTCAAGCTTATGTCAATGTCAAAATGAATGCGTTCGAATACCAAAAATCTTTCTAATTAGTATCGCATAAATTGGAAGGAATCGATGCGAGTGGCCAGCTACGGCATTAAATAGGGATCCAAAATAAATTATTTCTAAATTTGATTATAACGTCTCGTCTTTGGTGGTATTCAGTTGTTGTTATTGGCCTTAGAATAATAAAAAGTGAAAACTAATTAATGTTTTGGTGATTCATTTTCGTTTCGGAACGCAGACTTTTGCCGCATGCACTGGAGCCAGCACAAACTAGATAGGGAACAGGTTCAGACGGGTAACTTCCGTAGCCAAAAACTCGCCTTAGGATCCATAGAGATTTCGTCATGTAGATTTTGACAGCTTTTTTTTTTTAATTGTTTTTTCATAATGCGGCAACAATGTTAACGTTATAAATCCACAAATATATACAAAAAGGTTTAACAAAAAAAAAACCTTTTTGTATATATTTGTTGATTTATAACGGTACGGTATATTATAGGTAGGTACCTACCTAAATTCTGCTTGTTTTCTTTGGAAACATAAATTGGGTATAAATTAAACAATTTTCACTTAGTATGCCTTTTATTTCTTAATTTTGTTTAATATTTAGTAAATGCTTTACGCTGCATACAGGGCAAAATCGTCTTTTCCAATCTACAAACATCCGTACCTTGAGATTTTTGTTTATAATGTTGCACCAATTGAACACAGTTAATCGCAGAGTTAAATCAAAACAGCTTTTCGCAACTACACTTTTGTGTTGCTTACAACCCAAAGAATCATATGAATGCTGATGAATGCTTGGACTGAATTTGATGTTTCAACTCTTTTATTAAACCCTGTTGATGTGGGCTATTTTCTAAAACTTGATTGTCTTCTACAATTATGTTTCCAAACAATCTTACCGCATTTTCTGATGGGTAGGTAAGTTTATTTTCTTTTAAGCATTTATATTTTCTGAAAAAAATATAATTGTTGACACAATGAAATAAAAACCAACCTGACAATACTTGACACAAATGACAATCAACAAAAGCGTACAGCCTGGCAAAAAAGTCGTGAAATTAATAGGGGCGCCACCATCGTCGATGTGGTCACCCCGTATACTACGACACAAACGGTTTTGATAATTGACTTATTCAAAAATGATTTTTAGAGAGAATGGCTACCTAGTTAGTCGTGGTCCATGAACTAAGTTCACGTCAATAGATACCAATTATTTGAGTCGCGCCAATGCATCACGTGATCCCCTAATCTAGTTCAGTATTTTCTTATTGTTATAGCGTTTTACTAGGAAAACGCCTTACATTTCTTTAATTCCACATTATTTAGTCGTTTTCTAAAAGTAGTCATACAGACACTCATATAACGGGTTTGATTTTCCCTCTGGGCTGATAGGTCAGGTAGGAGTGGTAGTTAGGTCTGTCCACCGGGATACAACAAGTCAATAGGGGGAACCGTTTGGTGGTAAAAATGGAATGGCGGTGGCACCAATACAGTCGATCCCCACCACATACAACCACATTATCAGGACGTTTTTCTACTACCAAGTAAAGAAATAAAAGAAGAAACTAGCAAAATCATAACATTATAATTTTAATTAAAGTAAAAAAAAACTTCATCCATGGCTTGGCTCGACCCTTCTCCAAAACTCTAACATTCACTTTGTTCCCATGAGTCACTCATGCTGCTATTGTACGGTCACTTCATCTTGCAGGTTTATGATTACCTGTCGATTTGCTCATTAGAAGTTTGTCCGCGGTGGTATTATTCTTTCTCTATTTAAATAACGTGTCATCATGATTTTCTCCTATCTTTGGGAGAAATATTCTCAAAAGCTGGCGCAGCCGCTGCCTAAAAAATTTAAAAAATAAAATCAATGAAAAAGTATCAAAATCACTTAGATGTGCTAACTTGACAAATTATTTTTCGTCAACAAACGTCAAAATAGGTATTCACATTTCAACGTAAAATATCACTCGTTTGTTGATAGTTACTTGACAACTAAGTTAAAACACGCGTGGTTGATTAAATAAAACCTCTACATACCAGTGATTTCTGCCGTTCTGGTCTAATCATCGTTTATTTTATATAAAACTGCCCCAGCTTCGTGCTCGGCTGAACAACGTTTGAATACTTCATTACGACTTCTCTAGTGGCGCTGAGGATTGTTTTTCTCTTTTTCGAAGATTTATCTTGATTTTACACGATTCTTTATTAGTTTAACATAAAGAAAACACCTGAATACACTAATAAACGATCTCCGATAAACAGATTTGACACACCATGTACTAGCTAGATGTGATTGACAAGTGACAGCGGGACTATTGCCAGTGATAATATTTTTTAGTTCCCTTTCAGGACTTTTTTGCCAACCTATAACCTAGGTTACAAACCAAAGACAATCCTTAGACTAGAAACCTCATCATCCGCGGGAGGAGGGGAAGCTGCCATTTTCTATAAAAGCATCCATAGACAAGCTTAACCTTAATGCTATTATTTTTTAAAGGAAGAAAATCGGCCGTGGGAGCCAGCGCAGCTGGTTTGCTTGCTACGTTACACATTTTATTACTGGTTTCATCAGCCACTTTCTCCTGAAGGCGCCATGGTTCTCGACTTAGACTTATTCCGCGCAGACAAAGAAGGCGACCCAGACAAAATCCGCGAGAACCAGCGCAAGCGGTACAAAGATGTTGCTCTTGTTGACACCGTGGTGGAGCAAGACTTGCTTTGGAGGCGATTGCGACACGAAGCTGACAACTTGAACAAACTGAAGAATGTGTGCAGCAAAGAGATCGGTCTCAAGATGAAGAGCAAGGAGCCCTTGGGGCCTGAAGACCAGGCTGTGCCGCCTGAAGTCGCCGGTAACCTGAGTGAACTCACAGGAGATCAACTAAAACCCCTCACAGTCAATCAAATTAAAAAGGTAAGCGTTTGAGCATTTCATGATGTACTGCCTATATTTCCACAATTTTGAGTGAGATAGTTTTTTAATTGAAATGAGTATCCTGATGTCACACAGGCTTCAGACACTATATCCTTGCATAGAAAATTATTGTTGCTCATTATTTCTTGATGTTTTAAAAATGTTTATGTTAACTTAATTCAGTTTATGTGCTAGCTACAATTACTGTAGATGTGGTTCATTGTTTGCAATTTGAACCAACCATTTATTACTAAATAGATAAACTATTTAATTTTTAGGTACGAGTCCTGATTGACGAGGCCATCACAAACAATGAACAGGGTCTTTTAGCAGCTGAGAAGGCTCGCTCCAATGCTCTCAGAGAGGTTGGAAACCACCTCCACTCGTCGGTACCTGTGGATGATGATGAAGACCACAATGCAGTTGAAAGGACATTTGGAGACTGCACTGTTAGGACCAAGTACTCTCATGTTGATCTGATTTGTATGATTGATGGTGAGTTTTAACAACAATATGCTTTACTTTGTTTTATTTAAATTTTGATTACTCAATTTTTAATTCTTTACAATTATATTATGCAGATCCCTTGAATTATTTCAGGAATCATAATTTACCATCTACTGAATTATTGTTATATTTATTGCTGCTTTGTTTGACTTGCAAATTAGATGGTTGAATAACGGTAAAAAATAAATGATTTTATAAATATTAAAAAAACTATAAAATGTTATAATTTTAATCGGCTGCAACAAGATAGTTGACGTAAATGAATTGTTTACCCAAGTGCAAATATCTGTTTTGAATTACTGCTAGCACTTGTTGAAACTTCTACAATAGTTTATGAGTTAAGCCACATTTTTTTAATGTTTACAGACCTTCAATAAATTGCCCTTCACTGTTAAAATAATAACATTCTTCATGCTAAAAGAAAACAATTACATAACCATGTATAAAAAGATTCAGGACGCACAATTTAGGTGGCCTTAGCACTAGATGTGCTCTTCCATCCAGGCAAGTTACTTAAGAGTTGGAACAAAAATAAATCATTTTTTTCTGATGGTATGGTTTACCTTCAAACAATATAAATATCCTTGGACATTATTATAAATATCCTTGGACATTATTATAAATATCCTTGGACATTATTCCACACAGCGCCATCTAGTCCCAAGTGGGCTAATTATAGTCCGTTAAATATGATTTTCAATCCAATTCAAGTACTTTATTTCAGGCATGCTATGCATGCATTTGTAGTTAGTACCTAACAATTTTCTTAAAGTGTTAGTTAATTCAGTTTTTGGTTTCCTGAATAATATCATCTTATTTGTTGATGGTTTCTCACCCACCTTTGTAAGAAGGGTGATTCCTATCTCTTGGCCAACAACTCTTAGGATAGAGCTGGTACTGCTGTGTAAACGACGCTCTCTTCTCATGATAATACCTAAGGGAGTAATTTTGTGCTGGCCCAGGAATCGAACCGCATCTCTATCAGTCCCAACCGGCGCTTGTTACTGTGGCGCCAAACAGAGTGCCAAGTGCGAGTTTACCTGACCAACCGCGTCATGGAAGGAAACGCGAATTTCCATAGATAAAAAAGTTTACTTCCACCCGTCACCAGAGGTCGCCACGATTCGCGTTTGCTTCCCCGTCGCGTTTTGCCAAGCCAACTCGTACTTGGCACTCAGGTCATTCATACGTCGTTGGAATAGTATTTGATGTATGTATACTGCAAACCATTACACAAAGAACATGTGCCACAAGTTTCAATTGATTTCAAATGTATTCCTATAAAAAGGCTGGTAACTATTTTCAGCCTCAAAAGCAATGGGGTTTCAGGAAATTCGATATGGCATACCCAGTTCACAATCCAAGGGCCAATTGCATCAATATCCCATAAATGTATGTATACTTACATGACTTGCCATACTTGACGTCTTCATGCCAGAAAACAAAATGCGACCAAGATGACTACAGGTGGTAGGGATGATATTTTGTATTAATTTTTGCTATTTCCTTAGGTATGGATGGCGAGAGAGGCACGGCTGTCGCTGGCGGCCGTGGGTACTTCCTGAAGGGCGCTGCAGTGTTCCTAGAACAAGCCCTAGTACAGTTGTCTCTTAGGATATTGCTAAACAAAGGATACACACCGCTATATACGCCATTTTTTATGCGAAAGGAGGTAGGCAATCATATTTTGCAATTAGTAAGTCCATTTTATTAATTATCATTTCATTACTACTGGAGTTCCAAAGGATGTTGGTTCGATACCTCTCTAGGAAACAAGAAGATTTGTTCTAAAGATAGGAAACCCAAAAAAACCCAGTCTTGGGCTCAGGCGGGACTCGAACCAGCGCTCGCGGAAGACGCTGGTTCAAATCCCGCCTGAGCCTAAAACTGAAGGTTTTTTCCTAAGTTTTCTGTCGTTAGTAAGAAGATAATGCATTATCCCTAATGCTAAAATAAAAATAACCTAAGTTGGGATATTACTACTCAGTTTTTTTTTGGCTATATTGCATATTATTTTTGAAAAGAAAAGATTTCCAATTATATCATTTACATAGGTGATGCAAGAGGTTGCCCAACTAGCTCAGTTTGACGAGGAACTGTACAAGGTGGTTGGCAAGGGCTCCGAGAATGCAGGAGACACGGCTGTTGAGGAGAAGTACCTGATCGCCACCTCGGAGCAGCCGATAGCGGCATTCCATAGAGATGAGTGGCTACCGGAGGCATCTTTGCCTATAAAGTAATGTTATTTGAAATAATAACTTTGTTTACTTGACTTTTTTAACGCTTTTTACATTTGTTGTTTCACAATCAACGCCAATAGTGCCTGTTCACTTAATCAAGGACAGTAAAAGTACAGGTGAGCTTATCTCTAAAAAGATATTTCTTCCAGCTGACCAAGGCTGCTAATCTGACAGATACTTCGAAAGTTCTCTGACAGCTAAAGCGAAGTTAATGTGAATGTGCAGAGGCACTATTGTTGACCGCAAATATCAATACTTCTTTGTATGCCCATGTTTGCTATGAAATAAATAATCAAGGTATATAAAAAAAACAATTTAATAGCATTTATATTCGGCATTTAGCATTAAGTCCGCATTTTGTACTAATTTGAGAATCTTGTTCATAGGTACGCGGGACTGTCTACA
Organism: Udea ferrugalis; assembly: GCA_950022985.1. NCBI lineage: Eukaryota > Metazoa > Arthropoda > Insecta > Lepidoptera > Crambidae > Udea > Udea ferrugalis. The sequence goes on along the minus strand of OX465530.1, from coordinate 12,722,013 downwards.
TGTTTCCGACAGGAGGTTGGATCTCACGGCCGCGACACTCGCGGTATCTTCAGGGTGCATCAATTCGAAAAGGTATTGTTTAAAAAATACATTTTTTAAATCTCGTAAATATCCATAGATGTCATTTTTTTTATAAATGACTACCGCTGTTTGGCCGCTGATGGCCTTGACAGCTCAGACTGATTATTACCAGATTGCGCAACATAAAAACAAAGTACTTGTATTAAGGTTTGTTTTTAGGCAGCGTTGTAGAGACCAAACGCGTCTTACCGAGTTTGATGATTCCCACGTCAATCGATTCTTCTTAACCTTGTCATGCGAGTATTACCTACTTTTGCATCATTCATGATTAATAAACATCCTTGAAAAGAATAACATAATGAATCACTTTTTGTTAAGATACAGAATGATGACTCATCCATCATCCTAGTCTTGCACTTTACTATTATGAGTGTTGTACTTTTAACTTTGGTAATTTTAAGCTTAAGTTTAGAATAACTGTGAAATTGAATAGTGGCTTTTTTACAACTCTGTTGCGCCTACTTACTACACTGCCTACCCTTCTCGACAATCTTCTCTACCTGTGGTGGTTTGGAAAAAATCGCAATTTGGCGATGAAGCCTTTCAAATTGTACAATCGCGGAATGAAAGGGTTGACCCTAAGAGCTGTTTTTACTTGCTCAATAATGACATTTCCAAGATAAAAGTATTGATTTAACTGCCAATCGTGAAGGAACATACGTCTAATCGAATTTTAATTTTATTGTCAAACAATAAAGCATACTTTTCGACAACCTCTTCTCTCTCTCTCTCTTGAAGGTGGCGTGGCCAGAGAGCACTGCTCCCTGGCCGGACCACATAAATAGTTAAAAAGTTATCTGTTGAGGTACTAGAAATTCGTGTATATCGGTGAAGGTAGACTTTAGGTAGAGCCTATTACGAACTATAGCATCTGAGTACTGAACTGTGGTCCAGCCAGAGAGGATACACAGTTTAAAAAGGTAACATGTGCTTGCAACGCGACTTTACATTAACACTCAAATGTGCTATTTTTGAATGTAAACTTTTCTGTAGTTTAAAATGTGCATTAAAAAATATATCTATCTATCTATCTTCACCAGGTAGAACAATTCGTCCTAACTTCCCCCCACGATGACGCCTCCTGGAAGACAATGGACGAGATGATCGCGAACGCCGAAGAGTTCTACAAGACCCTCGGCATCCCGTACCGCGTCGTGAACATCGTCTCCGGCGCGCTCAACCACGCCGCGGCCAAGAAGCTGGACTTGGAGGCGTGGTTCCCCGGCTCCGGCGCCTTCAGGGAGCTGGTCTCCTGCAGCAACTGCCTTGAGTACCAGGCTAGGAGGCTGCTTGTCAGGTAACACTGTCATGAGTGAATTATTAGATTTTAGGTGCATTTAAACACGCGGTAATATTTGCGTAAGCCTAACATTTGTACATTACTAATCTGAGTTTATGGTAAAACGAGTTAAAAGGAATTGTATCTCGTGATTATTTTATTTTGTAAAATCTTAATTGTCCAAATCTTTGCATGAATAGGGTAGATGACTATGAGTCATTCAGCACGTTTTTTTATATTCACCAAAAATTATAATTGATTTCAAATGTTATTGTGAAACCACAATCGAAATTTATTTCAAAGTGAAGCCACAATAGGCCTGCAAACTTGGGTGGGCAAGTCCATTTCAAAAGTGTTTAATTTTTGTAAAACAAAAACACTATTTTGTAACCCATACTATTATGAAGCAATTATGTTAGGAGACCATTTTCATAAACGCAATATTTAACATAGCTGTCAAACAAATTTCTTACGCGCTCCTTACAAAAACAGGTACGTGACGTCAAGTTCTCTGTCACTTTTGTATGGAGCGTTTTTGGGCAAGTCCAAAAATGCGCATTTCAAATTGTGATATCTCGAGTAGTATTGATCCTAATGAAGTGATTATTTTAGGATTGTTTACATAAATGAAAGGTCTTTCGATAATAAACAAGAGAAAATTACAGTCATCTAGCCTATTGTCGCATTGTAGTTACTGCATTTTGAGGCTAAATAATTAAAGGATATTATGAATCAATTTCAACTAGAGACTTGCAGGCCGCACCACAAGTAGGACTTTTCAAAGTTTTGGACAGACGAATATTAAAAGTGTCGATATTATACTCGTAGTACGCAAGGTATGCCTTGACCTAATTTTACGCCCGGATAATATTAGATAACAAATTAAATAGCCGACGTGTGCAGTTGTTAATTTATAATTAAGACGACAACAGACCATAAGCAAGACATCGAGAAACAAGATTAGCAAGAAGTTCAGCAATTGTTAGCCATTATAATAGAATTATTCAAGTGTTGTGTGGATTGATCAACGAAAATTTGTCAAAACGAATTTGATAGATCTTTCAAAAACAGGCAATGATTTTATTTTTTAACATTTTTTTTTGTGCTGTCATTAGATACGGGCAGACGAAAAAAATGAACGCGGCGACAGAGTACGTGCACATGCTCAACGCCACGATGTGCGCCACCACCCGCGTCATCTGCGCCGTGCTCGAGAACAACCAGACCGAAGAAGGAATCAAGGTATGAGGGTTTTTCAACCTTTCAAGTGCCATAGATTCCAATCACACGGTTTCTTATACAGGGTGATTATGCAAGTAGGTACTCACCTTTTGGTATTTGGCACTGAATAGGTTTACGCGAAAATATTTTTGTTTTTAATTATTAGGGTGTTTAACATTTTTTTTTTTATATTTACTTCTTTCATGGGAAAATATGCCAGCGCACGTCACGACATCAAGGCACGGCAACTTTTTTTTTCTAAAATTTGGCAAGTACTTGCAAAGTCACCCTGTACTATAGCGTATGTTATACGGGCGCGGACGCATACCCTCCTGACAGGAAAACGGGCCTTAACAGTACGCGTGGAAAGTTTTCAGACTGGTGAATTCGAAATGACTGTAAGGAATCGCCCCCTACTCGTGATTTAATTTACTACATTGCCGATTGTTATTTTATCTTTACTTATTATACTTAATGATAATGGAATATCTATTCCAAAATTGTTGTGACTTTATTTTATCTATAGGCAATATTAAGTATGAATGAGTCATCGCTGGATTTACAAATGATAAGAAATGTGTTTCCCCTGTATCACTAATGTAATAAAACTTATTGATATCTAGGTGCCTGAAGCACTGAAACCTTGGATGCCAGAACAGTACCAAGAGCTCATTCCCTTCGTGAAGCCAGCGCCGATCGACGTGGAAGCCGCCGCAGCAGCAGCAAAGAAGGGCAAGAAAAATGAGAAGAAATAGCCGAATTACTAGCCCAGCACGCCATTCCCATCAGAACTGCATTATTTATTTATAAAGCTTATTTAGCTTACATTTTATATTTGAATAAAACACGGCCAGACTAATAACTGTTGTTTGCTTGTTTACACTCCACTCAATATCTTATCTCTAGGCTAGAATAACAGAAAGGGCACTATAATGAACAATGAAACACACTGGCACCTTTTAATATTTATTGTGACATAGTTTAACAGTCCACTGACTGACATAACATAATGCAATGTAAAACTTATTCTATTTACAATATTTTCTTTACGATATAAAAAATTCTTCTATTCAGTGCATAATGTAAAAAAATAAAAATCATAAGTCTGCATTGAAAATTTACCTACAAAAAGCTAAACCACACTACTAAAATATTTTTATACGTTTTTAATACCCAAGAGTATTGTCACTTTAGTTACAATAGCCAAACAGCATACATACATTACATAATACAGACGTGTTCCTCTTTTTTCACAACTCTATTAGGCAACCCCTTTTATTTTAGGTACCCAACATTGATTATTATTATGTTACAATATTAGAAATCTTAATGTGAAGTCAATGATTCTAGGCTTAAAACTAGGTATTACAATAACAGTTTACATAATGGTTTGATAATACATAGTTCTTTAATTAAACAATCACATTGCCTCACTGCCTGCAAAATGGCACTTATAATTTAACAACAGGTTTACAGGACACTTGGTTGGTATGCAATATCATTATGATAATGTGATCTTATTGTCTACACCTTCTACCAGTAAAAGGTGATTTTACATTAAAAGTGTGACAATCAAAGTCAGATCTTCTGTTTACTGAATCAATATTTTTTTCAGGCATTTGCATTGCTTTGTAAACTTTGTAGAAACATTCAAAAACATCTATTTTGAGGTATTCCCAAATTACAGAAGCTGTTTTAAACTGAGTATTATCACGAATATTTTGCGTAAATGAAAGACTAAGGGTGAGGATCATCATCAAACATTTACATTTACTATAATTTCAATTCCAAACTTTAGCATGGATTACCATTATAACTGTCCAAAGATAAAGTTAATAAAGTGGAACTGCACCTAAAAAGCAAAAAGCTAACCTTTAACTAGTAAGTTTTGAAACATGAACCCGTTTTGAAAACACATGACATCTACTTTTCTAAAGTTAACAATTATCAATTTTATTACATATTTTACTTAATAAATAAACCTAATGCTTCAATCTGGATAGTATAAATATTTATCCTATACAATGGATACAAAAGACCAGATCAAAAGGCAGAGGTGAAGCAGCTAAAAATATAATTTAACATAAAATAAAATAGTAACATTTGAATACAATAAAAAATGAGATAGATGCTAAATTAAATTCGAAATCAAAAGCAATAACATCCTTTATTACATAAACATTGAAATACCTCAAGAATTGTTATAAATATTGATAACACTCTGTAATCAATACACAGCATGTTGATCATAATTTAGAGTTTGATTAGCACTAGCATGCTAGTTGAGCCTTTTGCCTGCATTTGTGCATTAGTGCTCTCAGTGTAAATTGCCTGCGGGCTAATGTACGTACTTGCTTCAAGAATGTGTCCAAATCAATAACTTCCTTGCGCAGAGCTTCACCCATGTAATAAATAGCATCCTCTAGAGTAGCCTCTTCAGCGAAGGCGTTCAGAAGCTGTGAGTACAAAGGTGCTGTAGTGACAACTGCTTCATCTACGTCTATTCCTTCTTGCTCTGCCAACCGGTCTACAGAAGTCTGCAGTTCTTTTTCCTTTTCCTGTAGGATGACCACATTCTTATCCAACTCCGACCTCTCCCTTTCCAGTTTTCCCAGAATATCTTCAAGGCGCGTCTTGCCTTCTCTGAGCTCCTGCTGTGTCCGACGTAAGGTCTCCAGCTCAGCTTGTGACTGCTGAGATTGATCATTGAGTCGCCTTTTCATTTTATCAACAACAGCTGAGAGAAGAGATGCTTTGATGTGTTCCTCAGTGATTGTGCCCCCGGAGGCATTGGGATCAGCACCATAGGTACTTGTAGGAGGATATGCTGTTGATGACGCAGCTGGAGGGTATGGTGTGCCATTTGTATTTGCGGCTCCTGGGTAAGGTGCACCAAAGGAAGGATATGGCATGTTTGAAAAGGTGGGGTATGGAGTGGCAGTAGGATACCCAGCCTGCGGTGTTCCCTGCTGGGGATATGGATATGGCTGTGGCATAAAAGAGCTGACGGGGTACGGAGGGGTTGGCTCCGTGCGCGGCCTTGAGTAAACAGGCGGTAATTCACCAAAGGCTGTAATCATGCACTGAATAAGATTTTGCAGTGTTGATCCATTAGAGCTCCACTGGTGCAAATACGGCAGGTACACTTTCCCATTACTGTCGACGTACTTTGAAACTTTAATCGACATATCCGCAGTTGGTTTGACAAAACACAAAGGGGCGTTTTGTGGATGGGTGTCCATCAGCCATATACACACTGGAATATTGTAATAAGCACCTTTGTAGTTTACTGGGATAGTGCCTTCAATGTTTAATAAGTCTTTTCTAATACCATTATTGAAAACAAAGGCTTCTAAGCGATAAGCTAGGCTTTTGTAGAGTTGAATCAAATTAATCACTTCCCGAGATGTGTAATCACGATGTTTGTACTTGGACAAGTACTGTCTTAAAATTGCCTCGTCATTGGCCATGATGAGATAATATTTAAGAAATAAAATGAAGTATTAATTTTAATTGAAATCAATAACCACCAGGCGTAATTTTGTCACAGAAATCTACACCAACAGAAGAAAACAGTCTTGTCTTCACTCAACTTCAACACAGATCAAAAAAAATATTGCATGACACGTTTGACATTTGGATTTTTTTATTGTACGACATTGCCAGTATGTAGTAATTGATTAGCTTTTTATTTATTTTATAAATTATCACCTTCTTAGTATTTAGTAACAGTGACATTTAATAAGTCTTGTTCCATATTAACTGAATAGGCATGACGAACAATTTTGAAATCTTCTTTCGTGATAAAGGTACACATGTATTGTATACTAAAAAAACTTTATTTCGGTTTCAAAGGTCAGTTTAACAAAGTTTGAGGACATTATTCTAGTATTTTATCAACAGCGCGCGAAAACGCTCGCAGGTGTCATGGCGTCCGTGTGACGTATTTGTAATGTAAATATCAAGTGTCTGTCAAACTCACTTGTATGAAATACGACAGTGACATTTGTTCATTTCCATTACAGTGACGTCATAGTGCGTGATTGACGTTTGAGTCAAAATGGCGAATTGGAGTATTTTATCCTTTTACTTTATCGAAAATCTGATTAATCTCAGATTTTAAAATCAAACTAAATATGTATTTTAAATCCTTTTAATATGTTTTTTCCCCTAATGTATTCAAATCGTTGATTATTTGATACTGTCGTCATGCCTATTATTAAAATACATACAATAATATAAAACTTAGGGGAACGCTCCCTAGGATTGGCATGTTCAGGGGCTCATAATAGCAAGTACTTGAAGCCATAAATACAGCAAAAAAAAAACACCATGACAAGTTGAAGTTTGACATTTCCACTGACAGCACTTGACAGCAGGTCTTTTTCCGGCGAGCCGTCGACGTTCACGGAGTGGTTCGCTTTTTAATCCGATTTAATCGGTGTAGAATATTATTATTTAACACTTGTTAAATACGTTATTAAACAGCCACAATGCCGCCTAAGTTTGATCCTAATGAAGTTAAAATCGGTAAGGTTTAGGATCGTGTTAAAATTGCATTGAAGATGGTGTTCATGGTGTCACAGTTGAAGCGGTTTTAACAAAGTTCTTGTGTTAATTTTACAGTGAAGTTGAGATGTGTGGGTGGAGAAGTCGGTGCCACATCATCGCTGGCTCCCAAAATCGGTCCTCTTGGTCTGGTAAGTTTAGAACAAAAAGTCTTGTGCTGGCACTTCGGCTAAACTTCTCGCGAAATTCTCGGCGAAGCACGCTAAGGACGAGGGAAGTTCGTGTCTACACTGCCTACTGTGCTCGTCCTACCTCGCGAGTGGTGTGGAGCCGGCATTGTATTGCAGTCTTCTGTGATTTCGATCATCATAGTGGCCTCTTTTAGAGGTTATGTGTGTCTGTTACAAAATTTGTTTGTTGAGAGAAAACCATTTGCGGTTTACTTTTACCTGGCGATTGAATGATCTTGGGGGGAGCCTCCCTACCAGGCGCGTCCTTCCGGGTGGCGGATGGAAGGAACCCGTGACTCAGGATCCTTTCCATGTCGCGGCTACTCCGAATGCCCAATAAGGAGTCGCGGACCAGGCCATGTGACTGCCAAGCTTTTAGGCTAGGTGTGAGAATGCTGAGTGACAGTGGTATTGTATGTATGACATGTATCTAATTTTATTTCCTAAGAGTTCGATTGATTTTACAATCTAATATTAATTCAGAATGTATCCCATAAATGTTTTATAAAAGAATATATTTCAAATACTGTTTGTGCTCTGAGCACTGTTGATATTTTAGACACCCCATTTTACAGGGATTTCAAGAATCTGTTTCATTCACTGAGTGAGTATGTTTCTCTACGTAAATAATAGATTAAGAAACTAATATATTTTTTGCTACAGTCTCCCAAAAAGGTGGGTGACGATATTGCCAAGGCGACCGGAGACTGGAAAGGTCTGAAGATCACAGTGCAGCTCATTGTACAGAACAGACAAGCCCAGATCTCAGTTTTACCATCAGCTGCAGCACTGGTCATCAGAGCCCTGAAAGAGCCTCCACGTGACCGCAAGAAGCAAAAAAACAGTAATTATGCACTTTAGTTACAATTTGATTAGAACTTGCTGACCATCCTTAATTTTTCTTAGTCCTCTATATATATTTCAATTATATAAAGTGTTGGTGACTTACTCTGCAGTCTGTGGTAACACATCCACTACATACATAAAGAAAACATACATACAATGCTTTTCATAAGAATACTATGCGACTGACTCCAAACCAATAATACCTTTGCTTGAGGATGGGTCTGAGTTAACAATTTTATTTGATATCAAATGCAAACATAAAATTCCACTTGCTGATGCTGTCAGTCAGCTCTTTAATTCTGTACTGATAAGGTAGCTTTTCTAAAATACTTTTTGACCACTCAGTGTGCACACATCATTTTGTTAACATGCCTTGATGGCAGTTTACTAAAAATGTTGATGGCATGAACCAAGTGGTTCAACCATCGCGTGTAATGAATCAGCCTTAATCTAACATTTAAACTGTTTCTTTTCAGTTAAGCACAGTGGCAACATCACCCTGGAGGATGTCATCAGCATTGCCAAGACCATGAGACCTAGATCTATGGCCAGATACCTTTCTGGCACAGTAAAGGAGATTTTGGGAACTGCACAATCTGTTGGATGCACAGTGGAGGGCAGGCCCCCACATGACCTCATAAGCGACATAAACACTGGTGCATTAACCATTGATGAATAAAAATTTAAGGATTTGACTTATATATTTGTTTCATTTTCTGTAAAACATTACACTCACTGTCCAACTCAGATCATTTATGTGTCGAAGCCTAAATAGCTAATTGCCGCACTCGGACACGTCAATTTAACGTTAATGGTTCATTAGAGTCAAAATTTTAATTGACGTCTCTGAGTGCGGCAATAAGAGTTCGACACAGACCCGTTGCCTAATATCAGTAAAGGAGTCCTTTTGCATGCACGAGCGTGTATCCTGATGCATGTCACACCCCTTCGTTGCACACAATCAGTAGGTTCACTTCCGCAACTCCCCACGCGGGTGCCATGTTAGGTTCACATCTGTGTCGTAGCGCAACAGGACACCATCGTATTGGTAACCTGGCTTCAAGATTGTATAAAACTTTGGGACCCGTGAACACTAAAAAAAGAGGCAAGTACGGCTCCGATTCTGCAATTATCTTGCCATTCAAATTTGAACCTTAAATTGTGAAAGGGAGAATAAATATCGCAATAATAATATGAGAATGCAAACTGTCAGTGCGCTTTACAACTAGGTTCAAATTTGAATGGCAGGATACCTAATTGCTGGGCGGGTGCCTAGTGTGCTAGGAGCTTTACCTGCACAATAAGAAACAGGCTTCCGGCTTTACACGTCTAGCGGTCATGCTTTCGGTGGAGGCTTAGGCTACAGCAGGCTACAGATACACGTGCTCTCGTGCTAATATTGAGCATGTGTGTGTTAAAGATTATAGACAATATACAGTGTGTTTGGGAACCGGTGTCCGACCCGTTAAGGTGAAGTAATATGATCTATTTTATGAATAAATCCACCATAATTAATTAATTAATCCACTTTTAATTAATTTTTAAAAAAAAATTTTTTAATTTATTTCAGGCAAATTTTACCTGCGTTTCAAAGGGTCTCTGATGACAGGGTGACTTCTAAACTATTTTACTTGGAACTTTGATTTTTGCTTCAGTGTTTAGGTGATGTCTTTGGGTATCCAAAAAGTTAAAAATAAATGTATGTTGACAGTTTAGTTTTTCTGAATAAAAAAAATGTAAAAAAAACTTCAAACATTTTTTTGAGGTATTTTAAGGGAGTTATGAAAAAATGCTTTTTTGTCAGCTTATTGCCTACTTTTGTAGCTGTCCAACGATACCACTTTTGTGACTGTAGGACCTCTAAATCGGCAGATATTGCAAACTAAAATAACCCACCCGTACTCCCGAGAAAAAAAAATTAAAATGGCGGCCATTTTAAAACAACTGGGGCAAAGTGCTTAATTATGGTGGATTTATTCATAAAATAGATCATATTACTTCACCTTAACGGGTCGGACACCGGTTCCCAAACACACTGTATAGAAATTCTTTAAGGGTGGAGAGGTAGAATTTGCAGATCTGTAGTCGGTTGGTATCCAACTTCGGCAGACGCGTCTGCCGCCGCCAATCCGTCTGGTGTTGGTTTTTTTGGCACACATCAAAGAGCTTCCAGAGATGCCTGATGTTTGTCTGACTACGCAACAGTTAGTACGGAGTTGCGGTGAGGAGTGCATGCATGCTTCTTGTGGATTTCTGTTCGTGTTAGGGTCCACCCACATTCATCGACGTGGAATCTGCTTTAGCCTAGTGCGTTTCACCCATGGGACATAGTTTCACCCCACTACTTGACACAACGCGGATTTTCTGTTGCGACGGCGACAAACCGCTCGTTTCGCCGTCCGCCGAGCCGACCCGATGCGAAAGGTAATGTAACACCCTTAATCCGTCGGCATAAAGACCTTTTTGACCAGCGTTAGCCGATTCAGCGTCGGTAAATGTGGGTAGACCCATTCGGTAGTTAAGTAGTTCTCATTCGGTAAAATATTATGAGCACTGACGAAAGATTTAAATCCTTGGATGGAGTTGTATCTAGCGGATAACTGCCTTTTTTAAAAGACGCGTCTGGTTAGGAATTAACACAGACTGATGGATGGGGCGACAGAGCTCGTGGTGGTCCACCGGCTGACGCATCTGCCAACGTCCGCGGACGCGTCTGTCGACGTTTGGAGCCGGCTTATGGGTCCTTGGGTTGCCGAAGTAACCCGCAGACCGCCAAGGAATATTCGGCTAGCCCATACTAATGAGCCATGTCAAAGCAATCTAAAGCCGCGCCACATGTAGCTCATCATGTTGATCGGCAATGCGCAACTATCGTCTCAGTGCAGAAAGTATAAATATCAATAATAATAATAATAATAATAATATTTATTTGCTATAAATAGGGTGTTTACAAAGTAGATGTTACAGTGTTTTTGCGTGCTTAATCCTATTTAACTATATAATAATAGTATGCAAATATGTACATACCATGCACGATGGTAACTGGATAATAACAATGTGCTTAAGACAATTTACAAAAAAATGAAAAAAAATAAAAAATTATAATAATGTTAAGTTTCCCTCAGTGTATCACATTAAATAATTACAAATTTTGGATAATCAATATTTACAAAGCAATATTATCTACTTATTTTACTTATCTACTTATATTTTATTGTTATTACTATATCTTACATTGAATTAATATTTTAAAGTATATGACAATTTTTAAATATAGCTTATTTACAATACAACACTTATTTGCTACACTATTTCTCACTTAAATTTTAAAAATTCGTCTACTGTATAAAATGTTTTTTCAACAAGCCATTTATGCAGGGCTTTAGAAAATTTGTGTAGTGGGAGTATTTTGATGTCATCTGGTATTTTATTGAAAATTTTGATGCACATTATGAAGCTGTTTTTTAAAAAGCGTGTGGTCTTGGGTACTATATTCACAGTCAATTTATTGCTATTTCGTGTGTTTCTGTTTGATTGTGTTTTAGCCAGTAAGAATAAGTTTTGGTTCTGCTTTACAAATTTACCTATTTCCAATATATAGAGGCACGGAAGTGTAAGTATATTGAGAGTTCTGAAGTAAGGTCTACATGATATGTCCGGTGCAATGTTGCATATCGCCCGTATGCATTTTTTCTGTGAGATAAATACTGTTTGAATGTCTGTGCCATTTCCCCATATCAGCAACCCGTACCTAATAACTGATTCCACGTAAGCATAGTAGGCAGTGATGGCGGTTTCTGTACTGGCTATTTTGGTGAGTTTGAAAAGGGCAAATGCAAATCTGTTCAGTTTAGTGGTTACATTTTCAATATGTTCCGTCCAGTTTAGTTTGGAGTTGATGTGTAAACCTAAAAACTTTGTTGTGTGTTCAATGTTTAGGATGTGATTATTTACTGTTATTTCAATTTTTTCCTGTAAGTTATTAAAGTTGATTAATTTCGTTTTTTTTTAATATCGTCATGTTGCGCTGATTGCTCAACATGTATGGTGGCCGGCACATCACGCTACCCATTTTCGGTCAGTCCTCCTTGCTCTATCGCGAACAAATGTCATCTGGCAAGAGCGATAGAAAAACCGGAAACCTGATGTGCTGTTGACTGCACGTTGCCCTACATCTTGAGCGATATAGTCACGAACCTTATGGCTCACTTGGAGTAGATCTAAGAGAAGGACTTGTTGGAAATGGGCAAGCTCTCATGCCGTTGATCTTACTCAAATATTTTTAGTCCGTGAGGATCGGACTCACGAGAAGAAGAAGGCTCAGCACACAGCTGGAGCGAGGGATGGGGCCTCGACTCGACTTCACCTCATAGACAAATGTTTTTTTTAAATATTTCTACCAAAGTTTATTTTAGTAGACTTTTGAAGTCTTTACTTGTAACATCGTTCCCTCCAATCAGAAATGTCAAAATGGCGTCAACGCAGGACGCTTGGTATATTTCTTTACTTGGTTTAGCAGAACATTTCCGTACATCAAATCCTCCTGACATAAAAAGTTGTATCCAATGTCTACAAGCAGTGTTTAATTTCAAACCACCTCAAAGAGTGGAGGCCCGAACTCATTTACAACTCGGTAATATCCTCCTGACACACACTAAAAACATCGACTTAGCGAGGACGCATTTAGAGCAGAGTGTAAGTTTTTTTCTGTTATTTGTGTATTTCAAAGTGAGTGTTGTCAACAGGAGTATCTCCCCTAATGGCCCTAGCCAGTGGCGCATTCGTGTTGAGTAGTGTATGTGGAAAGTGTCATAAAATGTAAACAATGATTTTGAAATGGGTCAGTATGTTGTTTTGGTTGCAGTGGTGCATGTCTCAGACTATCAATGGCTTCGATGATGTCAAGTTCGAGGCGGCGAGCGTACTAGCGGAGCTGTTCGAGCAGCAGGGCCAGCCAACACACTCCAAACCCATTCTACGGAAGGCTATTGAGTTGTCACAACACAGTGTCTACTGGCACTGTAGGCTTATATTCCAGTTGGCTGTAAGAACAAGTAACATTATTACATTATATAGAGAAGAGGATTTGAGGAGAAAGTAAAGATTTTTTCAATACCACCCACCATATTTATCAAATTCAATGATTGAGTCAAGTAATAAAACTTGCAGCTGTTTAATACACACTTCAACCAATCTGTTTATAAGTTTTTAAATTAATTTTTTTTGTTTGACCATGTTAGTGAAACAAATTATTATGATTATTCTGATCTGGTTTGGTTTCAAGAATTCAAAATTAAAACTCCAATTATCTGCATTTTATTGATGTTATCAATACAATAATTGTTATTGTATAGGTAATCTAAATGTTTATTTTTATTTTCTTTGATCAATACATAGTTTTTAAGTCTGCGTACAACATTTAAAGACTGCTTGCTGAGCGGAGCTTGTGACATCCACTTTTTTGACATGTACTTTAACAAAAAATGCATACAATAAAGTTTAGGAATTACTTAGTTTGTAATTTTTTTTATTGAATATTCTATAGGATCAATATTCAAGTTGTAAGTGTGTTTGACAACTTATTTTTTAAAAATATTGTTAAATATTTTTATTTGCTTATTAATTCAAGCAAAAATGCATGCATCAAATAAAATTATCTGATGATAGCATCAACTGCGCAGGACAGTAGGACATGAAGTCCTAAAATATTGGGCCGCCCAGAAAATGCTTTTATGTGTGGAAATCATCTTATTAATTCAAATCAGTTCCATTTATTATGAAGTAATATGTAATATTATGTATTTTATTGTTATGTATTATAATTGTTAATGTCATTTGTAAAATGAATAAACCTTTTTTTCCTGATTTATAGCAAATCCATGCCACAGAACGTGAATATGAAGTGGCTAGCAGCCTCCTGGGCGTGGGGGTGGACTACGCACAGATTTCCAATGCTGCTTATACTAGAGTACTATTTCTACTCAGTAGGGTAATGGTGAGTAAATTGCTTTGTTTGTATTTATTAAAATTATTAGAGATGAATATAATCTTAGACTCACTATTTAATGTAAGTGCTAGTGAATTTTTAGTAAGCTGAGATGTGCTTGCTGCCTGAACAGCAAACTACAGGTCAACTGTATACTTTTATCACTTTATGCCAATGTATTATTAAACTCCATTATCCAGTTAGTATTTTTCACCCTATGGACTCGTTTATAAAAAACGGGCCCCTATATTCACCCACCGCCATACTTAAGATGGTCAAAACGCCTGACGCGCCGCGCTAAGTCACGCTGCGCTTGTCCTTAAACTAGTGTTTAAGTGTTTTATTTCACATCCTGAATTTTTAATAAGTGCTTTTTTGTTTAATACTGAAAAAGGTTATTGTGTATTATTCTAGCTGTTGCCAGCACCTGCCTCCACGTACCTAAGCTAAAAAAGGTTTCACTCTGTATGTTATTATTATTCAGCCTTTAGGGTACAAAAAAAACGCCCTTTAAAATGATAAATTCTGTCAAGTAATGTTAAACACTGACAGGTTCCATCCCTGACTAGGTAAAGAAGTCCTTTTTTAAAAATCTAAGTATGCAATAAATAAAATTATCAATATACTTTTTATCCTCTTCATAATTTACGATTTGGCCTACCAAGAAAAGAATTCAGATGTATAATTCTGAAGTATTGCAGATGTTAGCCCAGCTTCTAAGTTTAATAAAAATACTTTCAATAATCACAAGTTATGCTGGATTATTAGCAAGAGAAAACACGGAAATGGGTAGCCACAGTTGTACAGTTTTAAATCAGTTACATTTTTGTTTATATGTAGAAAGAAATTATTCAATTAAGTTTCTTTCTTGTCATACAGTTGCTGTTAATAGACAAAAAGATTCAAGAAGTTTTACCAATACTACACCAAGCAGGACATTTGGTGGACACTTGGACAGGGAGCCTGCATCAAAAGGAATATATCAAGGTTTTCTTCCTCGTTTTACAGGTTAGTTTTACTCTTACCCCCTTATTCATAAAAACGAACGCAACGCTAACGCATTGTTTAAGCTATTGACGTGTTCTGTCACTTACTCGCAAATGGCGGCAGCAACAAGAATGACAGTGACAAAGCGATACAAAAGTTATCGTGTTCTATAAGAGCTGTTTAAGTTTTTATGAATAAGGGGGGTGTGCCGTGTAGTGCCGGCACGTAAATAGAATAGCACTACCCCCTCTCTTCCCGTGGGTGTCGTAAGAGCCGACTGAGGGAAAACTGCCATAAGGAGATGGGCAGCAGCGTCTCCGCATAACAATAGGCCTCACTGCGATCGCCAACCCGCCTGCCAAGCGTGGCGATTATGGCAAACCCCCCCCTAATGATGGCACAACCTAAAAAATGGCCCCCAGTCCCCGGCGGCCCCGCTATTCCTGGCTACGGCAGCGGCTATGGTAACGGCGGGGCAGGGGGTGCGAGGAATCCCCGGGTGAGATCCGGCTGCCAACACCGACGACTCGACCTGGCAACATTTAACGCGCGCACACTGAGGCTTGACGCGAAGCTCGTGGAATTGGAAGAGGCAATTGGTAAGTTACATTGGGATATCATTGGGTTATCTGAAGTCCGAAGAGAGGGGGAGGACTCGATAACCCTGCAATCCGGTAACTTACTATACCACCGGGAGGGCGATCAACAGTCAGTAGGTGGTGTCGGGTTCATCGTCCACAAGTCCCTTGTCAACAACGTGATCACTATCGGAAGTGTTTCGAGCAGGGTAGCGTACCTGATACTCAGAATATCGAAACGATATTCGCTGAATGTCATTCAGGTCTACGCTCCGACCTCGAAACATGACGATGTCGAAGTGGAGGCTATGTATGAGGAGATCTCTAAAGCCATGCATAGCCATAAAACCCACTACACAGTTGTGATGGGGGATTTCAATGCGAAGTTGGGGCAACGTTGCGGTGATGAGCTGAGAGTGGGGCAATTTGGGTTTGGGCAACGGAACAATAGGGGCCAGATGCTGGCAGACTTCATGGAGAAGGAGAAACTCTTTATGATGAACTCCTTCTTCAAGAAGCCCGTAAGCCGCAAATGGACCTGGATCAGTCCGGACGGTAGGGTCAAAAACGAGATCGATTTTATCATGTCGACGAAGAAGCATATATTCAATGATGTCGCTGTGATCAACGCTGTTAAGACAGGAAGCGATCACCGCATGGTCAGAGGCACATTGAATATCGACATAAAGCTTGAGAGAGCGCGACTGATAAAATCCACGCTCCGACCAATACCGGCTCAGATTCAAAACCCCGAGTGCTTTCAGCTCGAGCTTCAAAACCGCTTCGAAGCCCTTGAGAACAGCATCGATGTGGACGATCAATACAACATGGTGGTGGATACTGTCCGTACGGTAGGGTCCAAGTACTTTAAAACCCGCCGTCCGAAGTCAAAGAAACTCTCCAGCCAGACTCTCCTACTCATGGATCAGAGAAACGCAATGCGGCTACAGAACTCAGCGGATGCCCATCGTTATCGGCAACTCAATAGACAGATATCTAAGTCTTTGACGAGCGACCTTCGCCAATTTAATACCCAGTGTATTAAAGAGGCCATTGAGCGGAACAAAGGCTCCAAAGTGTTCGCCAGAGATCTGTCTATTGGGCAGCAGCAGGTAGCATCATTACGTCAACACCTGAAATCCTGAGGGAGATTGAGAGTTTCTATGGACAGCTGTATTCCACTCAAACACCTGTTGAAAGCAAGGCTAAAGACCCTAGAGCCAAGCTTACCCGACACTATACCGAAGATATCCCGGACGTCAGCCTGTACGAGATTAGGATGGCTCTCAAGCAGCTGAAAAACAACAAGGCGGCGGGTGATGACGGAATCACAACAGAGCTTCTGAGAGCGGGCGGTCGGCCGATACTCAAGGTCCTCCAGACGCTCTTCAGTTCTGTCATCCTCGAGGGCAGAACGCCAAAGGCATGGGGCAGGAGCGATGTGATGCTGTTTTTCAAGAAGGGTGACAAAACTCTCTTGAAGAACTACAGACCCATATCGCTTCTGAGCCATATCTATAAGTTGTTTTCGAGAGTCATTACGAATCGTCTCGCTCGCAGGTTCGACGACTTCCAACCTCCCGAACAAGCCGGGTTCCGAAAAGGCTATAGTACCATAGACCACATTCATACGCTGCGGCAAGTTATACAGAAGACCTTCTCTTCTCAGTACAGAAACAACTTTCCGATCCGGTGGTAGCATCACATTTATTTAAGTACAGTATATTTATTGTTTACATTTAATATTATGGTATTCATGTCTATTATTAAGTATGTTTTGTTTGTTAATTAGATTTGACGATTTAAAAGTACTCTGTAACAGGTCTATTTAAATAAAGCTATTTTTGATTGATTTTGATTGATTGATTGACCGAAGAGTATAACTTGCCACTTTGCCTAGCGTTCGTGGACTATGAGAAGGCCTTTGATTCGATCGAGACCTGGGCAGTGTTGCAGTCTCTCCAAAGGTGCCAAATAGACTACAGGTACATCGAGGTGCTAAGGTACCTATACCAGAACGCCACCATGTCGGTCCGATTACAGAACCAGAACTCTAATCCGATCCAACTACAGCGAGGCGTGAGACAAGGAGACGTTATTTCTCCGAAATTGTTCACAGCTGCGTTGGAGGATATTTTCAAGCTTCTGGACTGGAAAGGACGCGGCATCAACATCAATGGCGAGTACCTAACACACCTACGATTCGCCGATGATGTAGTTCTTATGGCTGAGACCTTGGAAGACCTGAACATAATGCTCGATGATCTCGGTAATGCTTCTCAAAGAGTGGGTCTTAGGATGAACATGGACAAGACGAAAATCATGTTCAATGCCCATGTTGCACCCGCTCCAGTTAACGTTGGGAACATTACACTCGAAGTTGTTGACCACTATGTTTACCTGGGACAGGCAGTCCAGTTAGGTAAGTCCAACTTCGAGAAAGAGATCTCTCGTCGAATCCAGCTCGGATGGGCAGCGTTCGGGAAGCTCCGGCATATATTCGCGTCCGAAATGCCTCAGTGTCTCAAGACGAAAGTCTTTGACCAGTGTGTGTTGCCAGTAATGACATATGGGAGTGAGACGTGGTCGTTCACTATGGGTCTCATAAGAAGGCTCAAAGTCACCCAGCGAGCAATGGAGAGAGCGATGCTTGGTATTTCCCTGCTTGATCGAATCAGAAATGATGAGATCTGCAGGAGAACTAAGACAACCGACATCGCTCGAAGGATTGCATCGCTGAAGTGGCAGTGGGCGGGACACATAGCGCGGAGAACCGATGGCCGTTGGGGCGGAAAGGTTCTCGAATGGCGACCACGTACCGGACGACGTTCCGTGGGCAGGCCCTCCACAAGGTGGACCGACGATCTTGTCAAGGTCGCGGGAAGCCGCTGGATGCGGACAGCGCAGGACCGATCGTTGTGGAGATCTTTGGGGGAGGCCTATGCCCAGCAGTGGGCGTCGTTCGGCTGATATGATGATGAATAAGGGGTTAGTGTTTAATTGATATTTTTCTATAGTATGGTTTAAACTGTGAAACAACTATCCCTTGATGATGGCAATATCTGCATTCTTAGCACTACATTTTTTTTGCGGCAACATTGCGTCTGTATCGCCAACGCTCGACAGCTGGCCGCACCGTGATCTTTGTATGACAACAAACGACCGTCCGTGCGCCATATGACAAACGCACCGCTTTGGCACTGCAGCGGTCCGATACGAAACGCATAAATTGAAAGGGTCGCTTTTTTAAGCTAGTATTGGCGTGTACGAACCTTTTTTGTTTTTGAGAGGAAATTACGTTAAGTCCGGTCATAACCATAACCTGTCCGCCATTGGGGCGGACGGGTCATGTGGGACTCACCTCTGAAAAAGTGACACCTAGTGGCATACCCACTTAAAACTCCGGGACTCCCTCTCTTCGTCCATGTTGGGGGAATCGGTGGTGACTAGCACGAAGACTTCACGCACTGGCGTGAATGAACCTGCCTCTCGCCACACGCGCTGGTAGGTACGAGGGTTGACGAGCTTACGAGCGCGTATTAGCGCAAGTCGTAATGTTCACTTTGAGGTTTACGTCGGTGTTAGCCCGTGCACGCGAGTCTGGTTTGTCAAGCGCGAAATTTAGCGTGGAAGAGCTTATGTTGAAACGACCGTATATGCGCAGAAAAATAAGCTAACCTGAAATCGCCCTAAAACTGATGCCAAGTTTTTTTGCAGCAGTTTTTGTTTGCACTCGATAGAACTTGAGCTGAGTTTAGATGAGAGGTACCATGCCTCAGACCTTAATCAATAATTTTAGTCTGCGATATTATAATACCTACTGACGATGATGTCACGGTAGCCATTATCCACTACAAAGACAGACGTATCGGAAAAATGACTTTTGTAATAATAAAAGCTAAAAAGACCTACTTGAGCTGCTTCCTTTGTCTCAGAACTGAACAATAGCGCCATAAAGTCGCATTAGCTATCTTCATACGCCCTTTGTCTATAAATGACCTTCTTTGTTTTCTTCATGAAGATGTATACTTCTGGCTTTTATTGAAACAAAGTTTGAATAGCACAAAAGTTTTTACATTCCTATCTTTTATATGATGCTACTGAATTCGGAAATTTCATAGGGGCTAGTTAGGAACGCAATTGTTTTTTTTTTCACGTGCAGTGACGACGTTAGTTGTGCCCATAGACTACAGCGGTGGCGCGCTACCCGCCCGCCGTACCTACCTCTCTCGTTTTGCAGAGTACGGCTGGAAGATTCTCATGAGGATAGCATTTATTTTTCTGTTCTTAATTTGGCGCTCCGCCTTGCATCAGCCTATATAAGTCTTGACATGGATGACATAGCTTGATTTTGAATACTTTACTTGTATGCATTGGTGGTCTCCAGTTCATTCACCTTTCAAATTTCAGAATAAAATATGTTTTTTAATGTAGCCTCAACGCAAACCACTGCTATTAGCCCCCGCACACAGGCCAAACGCCACAAAACGTCGTGACTGGCATAAGTGCAGTTTTCATACATTTTGTTATATGGACTCGCCGCACACGGTGACGCCCGTGGCCGCCATACGCCACACGCTACAAACTAGGATTATGCCGGTGGCGGCGGTTTGTGACCCGTGGGACACTTATTGATGCACAACCTACTTTTAACCTTAAAAATCGTTTCTTGTGGCAGGTATCTCATTATCTAATGGCGGGACAGGTGAAGAGTGTAAAGCCCTGCCTGAAACAGCTTCAGCAAAGCATCCAGACCATAATGGCACCCACGTGGCCCGACGACGACGGTGAGTGAACTATACATAATAATGGTCTTGCAGGAGTTATCTAATCAAATGATTTTGTGAATAATGTGTCACAAACCCTGCCTATTCAAAGTTGAGCAGCTCTTACAAGTATAGCTGTCATTTTCATATCTGTATAGTTTACATAATTCCTACTATTTCTAAATCGCAAAGCCAAATTATTCGTGCGTTTTCGCAAACATCATTTCTCGCCTCGATCTCCCTCAAACTTCAATCGTCTCTTCGCTTCACCTTGAAGCAAATTGACAATTAGACACAATATCTACCTCATTTGTATGGAAATATTTTTTAGGTCTAATGCGACTTAGTCCGTTTAACTCCCGCATCACAGTGACCTTAGTCGCGACGGGTAGTGAATGAGTTTTACATAAAATGAAATCTCCCTTCGAATTCGTTTCTGCGGCGTTCGAAGTGTGCGTTGAGAAACCGCAGAACCTAGTTAGTTTATTTATTTATTCTTCAGGAAACATACAGTACTTAAATTATCGACATTTGACATGTAAATTTTACTAAAACCAAGTTAAGTTGAGTTTAAGTTCCCACTAATATAAAATGAATAATTAAGCTAAGGTATACAATAACAAGTTATTAAAAAACAAAAGAAAACAACATCAGTGTCAAGTTAACTTCTCCCTCACAGCCCTTTTATACGCTGCTATCTTAGAACAAAAAATGACGATATTAGTTATAAAGCTATCTATCCATCTATATCTATTTTTTGCCAATGCGCCACTCCAAGATAGATAGAATAATTAATGTGTGTATGACAGCGGTGTGCGGCGGCGCTAGCGGCGAGTCGTTCGTGTGGCTGTCGCGGCAGCAGCTGTACGTGCTGGTGTACCTGGTGACGGTGATGCACTCGGCGCAGGCCGGCTACATGGACAAGGCGCACAAGTACACAGAGAAGGCGCTCTCACAGATCGACAAGCTCACTGGTCAGTTATGGGAGTTTAGCAATCGATTCATTTCTTTCAGGTAAACAAAAAAATACTTCTAATCTACCAAAGGCGACTTAGCCCAGCGGGTCAGCAGCCATTTGGCCCTTTGGGACTAAAAACTTGTTGAATTGAAACCATTTAAAGGCAAACGCAGCGGATGACTTGATAAAGGTCACAAGATTTTATTGGTGAAGATTCCATTCAGATTTTGGCGGAAGTTCACGATGCCGACGTATTTGCTGATTCCTTTCAGCACATTGTTACGAAGGTGCGACATTATTTGTCACATAGTAGTATTTAGTTATAATTATATTTAACAGTATAAACGTGTTGGCTTAATTAAGCTGTAAGTTTGTATCTTGTTTTAAAATAAATAAATAAATTGGATGCGGGTCTCCTACAGCCCCAGTTCACAATAACGAATTAATACATATTTTCATTTTTTTGCGCTCTATTTAGGAGGGGCACTGGTAGCCTTCCTCTTCCACATCCACATTCCCACAAAATGACGAGTTTAAAAGTGATAATGGCCTTTTATCTTGGTGTATTCTTGATGACGTCTTGTACTGACAACCTGACAGCAGCATAAGCACAGTATAAACATACAGTAGAACATCTACATAGAAAAATTGCCGCTCTTGGTTTGAATGTGTGCGTGCGCGTCAGCACACGCTATTTTATGTTAGCACACGCTAGCATAAAATAGGGAGGCGGCAGTACGGACGGGTTGTGCCGCGTGCCTGTGTGCACGCTAGCCTACCTACTGTATGTTTATACTGAGGCATAAGTATGAAATTCTGATTGCATCTTATTTTGTGGAGTTTTAAACGCTGCTGTTCACACTGAAGCATGAAAAAATGTCCTTACTACTAAGAATCAGAGTTTTGATGGAAATTGAAATAAATGGATTGATTGATACAGGCACACAGGCACCTACTTATACTTTTACCGGGACCTACTTTCAATCATATTCACTACTAACATTTCACCAACTATATACAAACGTGGACTATAAACTCATACTATTTTATACGAAGGTACACATACACACACACAAAACTACACACACGCGCGCACACACACACACACACGTAGACATACACACACACAAGGTAGTTTATATATACTAAAATAAATATAAAATAGTGTAATCATATTGTGTTAATAATCAGGGAAGTTGCGAGTTACTCCCACTACAAGTGTCTTTTGATTACTAAACGGGAAAACTCGGCATAATGTTGTAAACCGGTTTATTGGAAAATATGTTTTTTTTTTTTATTGATTGATTGTGTTTTTCTCGATTCCAGCAAGTGGTTGCAGCGACGGCTCGTCCGGCGTGAGCTTGCGCAGCAGTGCTCGGCTGGCGTGGCGCCTGCGCATGGCGCTGGTGGAGCACGCGGCGCTGTGCCGGCTCGTGGCCGGGACCAAGGCGCACGCGCTGCACGAGATCTCGCGCGCCGCGCAGCTGCTCGCCGCCGCGCCCACCGGTCAGTGCGCTAGTCTAGATACACACGAGTGCGCACACGTGGCGCCGTCTGGCGTGAGCTCAAGAGCTGGGGATCACCCGGGCTGAAATGACGCGCACACGTACTATTTATAATGTAAACAATTATGTTTGTATCTATGTATATTTTAATTTAAACCTTAACCTTATGCACCGCCTTAAATTTCTCTGTCTGACCATATGGTTGACTGGTAGAAAATACGTTTTACATTAAGTCCGCCATTTGTACTTTTTTTTTAATGTGCAGTAAAGAATAAAGGAATAAATAAACAAGAGTGCTTGCTAGTATAGTGTAACGTGGAGCACCCGCCGCGCGCCGACTCAGCGTTCTTCTGCTTCAAATACACAATTTATTGAATCTTATCGTTACACATCGCTTCTAGACTAGGCCCTGTTGTATAAGATTATTTTCTATTCTTTTTTTTATATAAACTTAATAACTAAAACAAAACTGACTGCCATTAACAAGTTCTTATTTTTTAAACATAACAATAAAATAATTAATTCTAGACTGTTGCTGAGAATGGGCTAAAGTAATGTATGTGTAAGTTAGACAAATTAACTTGCATAAAAAACATCATAGAAAACTGCTCTAGAGACATTGAGTCCTAATTCGACGTAGTTCAGCTTCTGAATGTTTTAGTCTAACCCCCTTATTCATAAAAACGAACGCAACGCTAAATCATTGTTTAAGCTATTGACGTGTTCTGTCACTTACTCGCAAATGGCGGCAGCAACAAGAATGAAAGTGACAAAGCGATACAAAAGTTACCGTGTTGTTGTAGAGCTGTTTAAATTTTTATGAATAAGGGGGTTAGTCTTAAGCGTATGTTAACATAAGATGTTTGTTGCAGCGTGCAGCGCAGCAGCCCACACGCCGCAGTTGCACTGCCTGCTGGGCCTGTACGCCATGTCTATGAACTGCATGGATGCTGCCGAGGCGCAGTTCCTCACCGCCATACATGTGAGTAGATAACAGTAGCAATACCAAGCGGCTAGTCAATATACATTTCTAACATTTCAATCGTAAGTATAAGGTGGTAAGGATTGGGTTGGAAAGGTTTTGGAATGGCGACCGCGTACCGAACGACGTTCCGTGGGCAGGCCCTCCACATGGTGGACCGACGACCTGGTCAGGGTCGCGGGAAGCCGCTGGATGTGGACAGCGCAGGACCGATCGTTGTGGAGATCCTTGGGGGAGGCCTGTGCCCAGCAGTGGGCGTCGTTCGGCTGACATGATGATGATGATGATAAGGTGACCCATTCACAATGGTCCAAATTGTTTTTAGTTAGAGGTGATTTAGAAACATCATTTGTTCCGCGAAAATAGAAGTTGGAATTTTTTCAACTTTCTTGTGAAGTTTCTTAACTCCAGTCCAGTTTATAGAACAAACTTGGGTCTGTTACATCATTTATAAATGCCAGCAGTTGTTATTTGCTGAATCTGTCTTGCTCTTGAATAGAGGAATAACTGTTTAATGAATAGGAAGCTAACGAAAATAATCCAAAATGTTCCCGGGTTTTGCTCCTGTTAAATCACAATATTTGTTAGTTGTCAAAAATGGTGTTCGTTGATCTGTCTCAGTCCGAGGACATGTCACAGAACGACGTATATCGGGACCGCTAGCAAGAAATTAATATTCTTTATACCTAATCACCGACTGCAAAAAAGCTTAGTATTAAAGCCAACTAATTAAACACCTTTTATTCGCAGATGTCACAAGAAAGAGATCTATGGATGTTTGCGAAACTGAATCTAGCAATTGTATACTTACGGGGAAGGAGAGATAACGACTTGGCGCAACTAATGGAACAGGTAGGACTTCTTAAAATAAATAAACTTACATTAACCGCATCATCGACGTTCTCAGCGGGGAATTCTACACATTTTACCACTTTGGAAGTGTCTCTCGCGCACACCAAGCTTAGAATAAAAGGATATTTGAAACCTCAACATAATTTTTGAAGACATATCACACGCATGGGTTTGATGCAAAAAAAAAATTACTATAATTATTTTTTTTTCTATTTATGTGTCAAAATCGCAATGCGGTTCACATAATACATCTACTTACTAAGTTACAGTATAGCTCTTATAGTTTCGGAAAAAAGTGGTTATGACATACAGGCAGACAGACAGACATGACGAATCTATAAGGTTTCCGTTCTTACGGAACCCTAAAATCACGGATTTGGTGATGTTATCAAAACGTTTCAGTGGCCTAATTCTCAGGCTCTAAGGTTTCCTGTCTCAGCATATACCAATGTAACGATGTTGCTATTCTGATAGGCAGTTTTCTCATCGTTATGAATAATACATATGACTTTGAATAAGGCTGCTCTCATATTAGGATTGCCGCCAAAGTTGACTTTGGCGAGAAGGCGCCCTTTGGCGCCCGCAAAAGGGATCTATCGCCCATTTTGGAAAACACGCCATATTTCAATGGATTTTTATTGTTTTCTGGTACAGGTGCGTCCCGAGGCGCTGCCTCAGTACGCGCACGGACTTCGCGCCGCCTCCTACTATGTACTGGGGCTGCAGGCTTTCTTCCAGGCGCGGTATAACGAAGCCAAGTAAGTAATGCAATACTATTTAAATAAATTACAGGTTGTTGTTTTCATCATCTACCAGAATTACAAGTGTAGTTCAAAATCACGCCGACAAAACATAATTTCGCTGAATGATTTCTAAAAAAGGCGGCCATTGCTTCAATAGTACATTGTTATCCGAGGGGTGAAAGTAACTTACTTAGTCCCGAGACGGGGTTTGGCGCCCGGAACGAAGTGAGGGCGCCAATAGTTCGAGGGACTAAATAAGTCTTTCACCCGAGGTAAACACTGTGCTTTTCATTACAAATACGAGGAAAGTAAAAATTAAAACATGAATTAATTCATGAAGATCGAATTGCCGCTTTCCCGCCTATTTTGTTTGTTTTTTTTTTCTGTGGCCGGCCCGCTATTCAGCCATTATTTTTTATTTTCATCATTGGAAAAATGGTAAATAATTTGCTCAAAGCTACGTTATTTTAAAAAAATTGTTGAAACTTAATTATAAAATAAAGTTATTTAAAAAATATATATTCTCTAATCAATACTTAACTTTAAGTTATTTCAATTTTACATCGTGGCTGTATAGAAATTTGGAACATGGTTCAATAGTTAAGTGAAAAAGAACTAGTTTTTTTTTAAATAATATGACAGCTGTCAGTTGAAAGTGATTCTCCCTAGGGATGAAAAGTATTACTTTCAGCCCGCTTCTCAGGTCAGTAATGACCTACTTTCAGAGTATGAGTAATGAAAAAATTGTTTACTTTGTTTTCAAATAAGGTAGTTTATTGAGACCAACTAGCGGTCGCCCGAGACGTCGTCCGCGTGGACTGAGGTTAATAAAAGAAAAGGGATATATCCATATAATTTGTAGCCTATGTCCTATTCAGATCATCATCATCATCCTATTCAGATGCATAAGCTATATTATTGAAAGTTTCATTGAAATCCATCTAGTTGTTTTACGTGAAAGAGCAACACGGCACATCCACACACAAACTTTCGCATTTGTAATATTAGTATAAATAACTATTTTGGCTTCAACTTGACTCGTATTCCTTTCTCCCAGACGATACCTCCGCGAGACCCTCAAGATGGCGAACGCCGAGGACCTGAACCGGCTGACGTCGTGCTCGCTGGTGCTGCTCGGCCACATCTTCCTGTCCATCAACAACTCGCGCGAGAGCATGAACATGGTCACGCCCGCCATGCAGCTGGCCAGCAAGATACCCGACGTGCATGTCCAGCTGTGGGCTTCGGCGATACTCAAGGGTGAGCTCGCTTCTCTCTAACTAACCGGCTGACGCCATGCAGCTGGCCAGCAAGATACCCGACGTGCATGTCCAGCTGTGGGCTTCGGCGATACTCAAGGGTGAGCTCGCTTCTCTCTAACTAACCGGCTGACGCCATGCAGCTGGCCAGCAAGATACCCGACGTGCATGTCCAGCTGTGGGCTTCGGCGATACTCAAGGGTGAGCTCGCTTCTCTCTAACTAACCGGCTGACGCCATGCAGCTGGCCAGCAAGATACCCGACGTGCATGTCCAGCTGTGGGCTTCGGCGATACTCAAGGGTGAGCTCGCTTCTCTCTAACTAACCGGCTGACGTTGTCTGGACAGCAAGATACCCGACGTGCATGTCCAGCTGTGGGCTTCGGCGATACTCAAGGGTGAGCTCACTTCTCTATAACTTACCGGCTGGCGCCATGCAGCTGGCCAGCAAGATACCCGACGTGCATGTCCAGCTGTGGGCTTCGGCGATACTCAAGTGTGAGATAGATACATAATATTCTTTATTGCACATTAACATTAAAACTTATGCACAAATTAGGAGTTTGGTTCTCGTAAAAAAACACAAAGGAGTCTAACTGCCGCACTCAGAGACATCAATTAACGTTAATAGTTCATTAGAGTCAAAGTTTTACATTCTTAAAAGTTCTTTATTCTATTTGTTATAAAGTCTCTTTTGAAAAATTGAATTTTGACTCTAATGAACCATTAAAGTTAATTGACGTCTCTGAGTGCGGCAGTAAGGCAACCAGAAGAGAAACTGTTGGTTTTGAAGAAAAACCACCCCTAATTGATTGAGCTATTCCGCGTGATCAAATTCAGTAAAGTAATAAATCGAAATAGTGTCGTCCTAGCTTTTTTATTAGCTTTGGGTGTGTCCATAATTACCCCACATATGTTCCGCGATTCTCGCGATATTTGGTGTTTTTTCGTCAAATCTTGATTTACGAGAGAGTATTTTTCTCTGACGTGTCGATTCAAAATGACTCCATCAAAATGACAAATCCAATAAACAGCACAAACCCTCCCACAGATCTGTACCGGCTGGCGGGCGACACGGAGCGAGAGAACGAGGCGTACCAGATGCACTGCAACTACTCGCAGTCGCTGCTCAAGGACCACTTCCAGGTAGGGATGTTCGATGATTATCGATGTTCGATGATCATCGATGTTGAAAGGAAAACCATCGATGTTTTAACTAATCAGTGTCGCTATATGAAAAATATCGTAACATCGATGTTGTGATATTTCGTCACGTTATAACAGTCGATAATCGATCATCGATGTTGCTCACGGTTTCACGAGCTGGCGCTGAAATGTTTAAGTACTATCGCGACATCGCGCAGTCTGAAAGACTTTTTTCAAAATTACTTTCCCTTCAGTCAGTTGACAAAAAGTATCGGAATATACGATATTTTTTCGGTTTCTAAATTAATTTCGGCTGATATCATTTTTACTGTATTTTTAATTATCAGTGCTAAAAATAATCGATGTAACCCAACATCGATGTTTGGTTTGTCGAAAATATCGAACATCGATGTTGAGCTTTCGATTATGACATCGATGTCAACATCGATGTTTTTCAAATATCGATCATTCATATTTCCAGGCCACGCAGCTGCCGGAACACGCTCTACTGAGCTGGACCAGTGGGCCCCCCCCTGCGCTCCCCGCGCCCCCGCCTTCCTCGGCCGTCGCGCCGCAGCAAACTTCCAACAGCGCCATCTAGCGCGCGCCTGACGCAACTGCCGCTCGGATAGACGCGGACTGAGTGCAGTGTGACGCTAGCGCCATCTAGCGCACGCCGGATGCAACTGCCGCATGGATAGGCGCGAAGTGAACGTGGGCTGTGCTAGTGATAGGCCGGAAAATATTAGTGAACGTTTCAGTGCATACATTGCCGCAGGCCGCGTGGGGAGTGACTGTGTGGGACTAAAGACACTGCCGCCATCTAGCGTGCGCATGCCTAGACTGCGCTAAGCTGCGTGTGGACACGATAAGTGAACGTTTCGGTGCCAACAACGCCCATTATGGCGTGTCTGCTGTGACTGCCGCTGCCGCGCTGGGACGAACTCGGATTATTGACAGAGTGAGTGTGTGCAAAGCTAGTGACGCTAGCGCCACCTAGCCGCCGTTAAGACGGCCGCTGGGCTGCTTGCGAAGTGAATGTGTGCTAGTAGCAGGATTAGCCCGAAAACATTAATGAATGCTTCAGTGTCAACAAAGTAATTTAGCTCTTACACTATTCATCTGCAGCTGGGAAGAACCCGGAGTGAATGTGTGCAGGGTGATACTAGCGCCATCTAGCGCTCCGCGACTGCCGCTGCGCTGCATGCGGAGTGAACTATTCCTGATTGGGAACACTGGCAGTAGGCCGGGTGATTGGTCGTCCTGTTGTGAGCCATTTCACCCCTGGATGTGTGCTGTGACAGGATCAGCTAGAAAACGATAGTAAACGTTTCAGTACCAACAACGCCATCTAGCGTGTGACAGCCGGCGGAAGCGCCAGAGATCGCCCGGGGACTGAATGCAGTGCTAGTGCCAGGATCAGCCTAAAATCACGAGAACTGAACGATTCGGTACAACGCCATCTAGTGCGGTCGGGGTACCTGCCGCCACCGGACAGTGATACTGCAGTGGTGCAAGCAAAGAACCGGCCTGTACCAGTTTTGTTGTTTCAGGTGGTTAACTGTTTATATTGAGTACTGACTGGCTCATTTACATTGATAGTTACCGTGATCGACATGTAAATCTACTTAACACAAAGTAAGTAAGTTAGGTTAGTTGAAAATTTAAATTCTTTCACCATGGCTTCTTGGGTTTAATTGAGACATTTATTATCTGGCATATCTTGACATTATCAAACAATTTTAACCAGAGGTGGTGGTGGCTAAGTATGTAGATTGATGCTGTGATTTTGTATGGTTCATATGAAAAAAATATTGCAGTACCTAGGTACTGCTTCTATAGAAACAGTTCTACTTGGATGTCGATCATCTTATATTGATACACATATAATCCTGATCACTCAAGCCTAGTATACACTTAGTAAGAACTGTCTTGCTAGTTTGTCGTTGTATTTCATTCTAGCCTGAAATACTAGCCAACAAAATACTAGCCTAGCTTAACAATAAATTGTCAAGTAACCTTTTGATGCCCTACAGTTTTCACTTTTTATAAAAACAAAGTTAATATAAGTAGGAGTTCCTAGTGTCATTATAATTGCATTCAACGTAAATGACCCATAAAATCAACGGAAATACCAATTCAGGCGAGTGCACTTTGCAGACTGTGTATTGAACACTTGGGAGTATTGATTTCATGGTCCCTATTCAAGCAGCTCGGCTCATTGCGCTTGAATAAAATCGTTCAGTCGCATAATGCCAAATTCGCAAAATGGCAACCGAGTCGTAATTGGACAAATTCGCATAATGGCATATTCTTAAAAGGACAAATTCGCGAAATAGCATATTCGTAAAAGGACAAATTCACTAAAAGACTAATTCGCAAAAGGACAAACTCGCGAAATGATAAATTTTAACCAACGCATGCCGTATCGTGAACAATATATACGTACGATATTATTATAAATGAAATGCAAACAAACATTGAAAAAATCATTTTAATTTTTACAAAAATAATCGCAGGTCGTTATAATTAGAGAAAAAGTCTTAAATCAAAACACAAAAAGTCACAAAAAATATGATAAGTTGGTACGATATCAAAAAAATGTTTTAAATATGAAACTTTCATACTGAAAGGGACAAACATTGAAAAAATCATTTTAATTTTTACAGAAATAATCACAGGTCGTTATAATTAGAGAAAAAGTCTTAAATCAAAACACAAAAAGTCACAAAAAAATACGATATGCAAAAAATGTTTCAAATATGAAACTTTCATACTGAAAGGGAAAATATAATAGCATTTGATAATAAATTATCCTTTGAAAAAAATATTTAACAGAAATTTTCTTATCATTGAGTTCTGCTTATAATTTGTTGTACTTTTTGTCAAATTGTATGTCTTTATTCCTACGGTTTTTTCGTCTTGGAGTAAAAAGTATATAAAGTATATTATCGTATTTTTGTGACTTTTTGTGTTTTGATTTAAGACTTTTTCTCTAATTATAACGACCTGTGATTATTTTTGTAAAAATTAAAATGATTTTTTTCAATGTTTGTTTGCATTTCATTTATAATAATATCGTACGTATATATTGTTCACGATACGGCATGCGTTGGTAAAAATTTGTCATTTCGCGAGTTTGTCCTTTTACGAATATGCTATTTCGCGAATTTGTCCTTTTACGAATATGCCATTATGCGAATTTGTCCAATTACGACTCGGTTGCCATTTTGCGAATTTGGCATTATGCGACTGAACAAATAAAATAAGATTGGGTTTATCAGAAGCTCAAATGGTGCGAAAATACTGGTATAAAATTGGCCAACTGAGAAGTAGCAAATGGTAGAAAAGTAGTTAGCGGTAACTAGACCTTTCGTTCAATGTACAGCGCAAATGCTTGTCATGCTGTCGACTGTGCAACACATTTGTTTTGTCACCACCGCACAGCTTACCTACTTCTATCCATGTAACTAAATGGTTTGCTAATGTTATGACACAGTGCAAACTAGAAAGTAGACTGGATATTGTCATAGTAACTGACTGAAAGGGCGCGCCCCGATTAGGCAGACAGTGAGCGGCTGACTGTTAGCTTCCAGTTTTCTTCCCTTTATTATTTAAGAAGGAGTATGTACGCAGTTTGCGACGTTTCTCTTGTCGACTCATTTTGTGCAAGCAATCTTCAATTGACGAAAGCGTGCATAAGCCGTGCAGTTTACGTGGACAGCAGGCCTCAAGCCTGAAACTGTTACGCGGACGCAAGGCGCGTGGTCATACAGAATCGGCCCGGTCGCGGGCCCCGCTGCGGGTTTTTTGTATGAGTCCGCGCCCACGTCCGCGTCACGCAGTTTCAGGGCTTAGCGACCGATACGCTGCTCAGAGACAACCGCTCACTGTTAGCCTTATCGTGACGCGCTTGAACACGTCCATATCCTAGGCCCAGTCCACTTCACCAGTGCACAATTACAATATACTGAGATTGGCCTAAATCAAAGACATTACCAGACAGTGATATTCCACGACAGCACTCGACTGGCATTGACTAGTGACATGTGTGTGTAATTATTGCGTTTCATGATCTGAAATATAGAACACCTAATTTGTGTATGAATTGTGTATTATCATTAGTGTCCGACCGAACTTTCGGTTTCGGTTTCGGCCAGTTTCGGCCAAAAAATCAAGTTTCGGCCACAGTTTCAGTTTCGGCCAAAATAGGGCCGAAACTTAGCCGAAACCGAAACTCATCTCGGGAGTTTTCGTGCGCGCTCGTGTAACTTCGTTTCTCTCGCTCAACGCTATGGCTAAGCCTGGCGGCCTCCACAATGTTCGGAAATTGCTGTTGGACATTCAGATATTCAGATGGCTCTGTAGCAACAGAAATTGGTCAATGCATTATCACCAGATGCAAAACTTCTTCAGAGGTGATGTTTTGACGAAACTGATTACATGTAGGTTTAGGTTGAGACTGTTCTATTGGTAGCTCGATTTTCGAAGTTGTCGACGAGTATGTCTTGGCCAAATGATCCAAGTAGGCAGGTCCACCTTCGAGAAACAGGTAAATCGCCGCATCTAACACAGCTGGGCACAAAAATTGCGCTGGTTGAAGTGGCAGTGGGCGGGGCACATAGCACGACAAACTGATGACCACTGCGGGCGAAAAGTTCTCGAGTGGGATATCATTTGAAGCCAAACGCAGCGTGGGACTCCCACCAGCGAAGAAAGGTCTGGCCTGATACAGATCGCAGGGTTTCGGTGAATGTGGGCCGCCCATAACCGGCCGCTCTGGAAATCTGAGGGGGAGGCCTGATGTTGATAATGAAATTTTCGTTTCGTTTCTGTACTTGAATGATGTAAATAGTCCAATATTTCATCACTTAGATTAATTACTTTCGTATAGCAGACAGTTTGCAAGACCTAGTCTATTAAAATAATCGAAGTCGAATTATAAAAATTGACCAACTTTTGCCAAAAACATCGTGCTTTTCGACAAGCCCGATGAGCAGATTTCGGCAGAGCAGACAATGCTACGTGCTATCGCATTGGACTGGTGATGAACCAGACAAAAACGAAACCGATGACAAACGGCACACAAAGTAAGGTAGTGGGCAGACAATGCAATACGTTGATGAGTACCTATATTTACTTGAGCTAGATTGTCTCCTTCGAGAACATGCCGCCCTCCATCTTCAGGGTTTTCATCCACATACTCTGGTTCCTGAGATGTTTCCTTCCCAGGACACTTTAATTGTGGATCGAGGTTTTCCCGATGAGCTATGGAGCATAATATAGCATGGAGTTTTTCAAGGGGTGTTTGAAAAGGAGCTGCAAGTGTGCACAGGCTGCGGTAACCGCTTACCATCAGGTGGTCCACATGCTTATTTGTTTAAAAGCAGGCAAGATAAGTAAATCGTACGCCGAATCGCATGGAGGAGCTAACTGGTCAAGATTTATGTGAAGTGCGACCTTCCTATACCTTTAAAACGAGAACTTCTCAACGTTTGTATTCCGCCCATCCTAACAAACGGTACCCAAGCCTGCCCCACAGAACACCCTCAGTCGAAGTTCGGAATTTGTCAAGGGTAATGGCGTGGAGGGTGTTAGGCAATGACCACACACACAGAATATGGTCACCACGAACCGCGCTAAAACTGGCGTTCAGGCCTTGTTCAGGCCCAGTGGCTTTCTAGCTCAGACGTGGGCTAGAAAGTCGTCAAACTGAAATGGGACTTGGCAGGTCATGTCTGTAAAATTCACCTGGGCCGAATCACAACCCAATGGCTCCTCAAAAACTGAATCATTGAAGGGCAAGGCCTAAAAAACGATGGTGCGACCACCTGGTACATTACCCCGGTGGATGGTGGACTTTAGCAAAAGACAGGGGCCAATGGAAAAAATGGGGGAGACCTATGCCCTAGGGGTGGAATCTTGAGGTAAAAAAATCAGTCTGTAACTTTGTTTTGTTGTCATTATCAGAATAATCGGTAAAAAGAATTCAGTAATGGTAGGTATTTTATACTTGACCACGTGAGTTTCGGTTTCGGTTTCGGCCGAAACTGAAGCCTAGGCCGAACATTCGGTTTCGGTTTCGGTTTCGGCCGGAAAACCAGTTTCGGTCGGACTCTAATTATCATTATTGATTCAAAGGTTGCCTTCGACGTTACAAAAGAGGGACACGCCAAGTTTAGTATTATTAAATATATTGTTGTAACCTCTTATTATAAGGCATTTGTAAAATTAATTATTATAAAGGGGTTTGAATACATGTTGTCCTGGGAGCTGACGTGAAGGACAAGAAATGCTGGTAAGCGAAAAGAAGTAAAGTTTGTTCTTGCTTTAGTTCCTACTAGTAAGTCGAAGTATGACGTAAAGACGCTGAAGCGAATGACAGATACGTTAATTTCACATAGCTCTCAAATTGGCCGGCACGTATACGATGTTTATAAGAAATTGGACGATAATATTTAAATGTGCTTCTTAGACCCTTTGTGCAAGCCTATGCAAATCTTCGACACCCAACGACTTTGATATCTAAGCAACCACCGTAATACAAAATTGGTGTCGGTGATGAATGAGTAAGTCGGTGCTCTGCGTGCCTACGTACGAAACTGGATTTGTATTACGGGAGTCTGTCAGAGACCAAAATCTTCGGCCATCAAATATTTGCGTTGCGTTGTGTACGAAGAGCCTCAGGCATTGTCCGAATAAAAGGCGATAACGCACCATCGCGCGAATAAGCGATGCGGCCATCGTATAAATCAACGATATTACATATCATAGAAATTCACATTTGTGAATTCCAGTGGATAGTGAGCAGGGAAATCGTCATCGCAATCGCTTTGGCAATTTCAAAGTACTTTGTTACTGTGTCAACAGTTATATTTGAATAAAGTTATTATTGTATGACGCGACCATCGCTATAATAGATCTAACATATTGATCAAGTCACCATCTAGGTGGATAGAACGTGGGGAGATCGCGATCTCGTATTTGCATTCCATAAGACCCCCCAGATTTCGCTATGCAACGCGAATGCGCGATCACGATCTCCTCGCTCACTATCTACTAGATTTCGACTAGGTCAATATGTCTGATCGTCGATTAGTACGATGGTCACCTCGCTTATTCGCGTGATGGTTGCGTTTTCGTGTTGTATTAAGACAACGCCTGAGGGTAACACCAAGGAGTTATGATTAACACGTGCATGTTTTTATTTAAAAAAATGCAGTATGTTTTAAGCCACCTATGTCGTATGATACACTTTGTAACATTGCAGTAATAAGTTGAAGCCTTGAATCACGTATGCTATGATACAATTTGTAACATACATGAATACTATCAGTTATCGAGATTTCATGCCTTTACGAGCAAAAAAATTACAGTTTCAGTACCTACCTAATTGTTCGAAGCCCTTTATGTTTCTTTTGACAGGTGACAGTTGTATAAAGTAAAGAAAAATCCAGCTATATGGGTTGAATTTTCAAGTGGGCGTGGCTGGCCAAATCCTAAACTGTGCCTGAGGACTAAATAGAAAAATGCTCAAAGGAGTCTTGAGGCCGATTTTGACAAAAACTAAAACTGCATACGCAATTTAAAAATAAATTACCTACCATAGCCATTGGTTCTGGTGAAAAAACTCGCTAGTGAAGATTTGATCCACTACGCTCACTCGATAGGTTCACTCGTATATCCAGATAGATATTGGTTACCACCATTGGTTTTGGCGTGTCCCCCCTTATTTCCGAGTGAGAAGTAAATAAATTATACACTCTTAGCTATCCTCTCCTCCAGTCTTATTTCTTTGAGATGTTAATTAGTGAATTACAGATGTTATGACAATAAAATCATATCAGTGTAGTAGCGTCTGAATGGCGAGTCGTTAGGGGCGCTTTCATTTCAATCTTTGTTGGTGGTTGCTTTATATCAAAGAAAGTGTACGCCGGGACGGTTGTGACGAAAACTGATTTTCTTATGGGAAAAATCAGTCCCGCACCACAGCTGTCCTACGCCAATTTGTCTTAAATGAAAATGCCCTTACGCACGCGATGTTGTCATTGAAATTTAGTAAAAACTCATTATTTTGTATTAGTTGGTTTAGCTCATTACATTATTTCCTAAATGACATCTTTAGAAAGTGAACCGTAATATGTAGTTAAGTTTTTACTTTACTGCCTGCTCGTTACTCACAGCTGATTTAAAAACAATATTTTATTCAAGTCTTTAAATAAGCAATAGCTTATTTAAAGCTTCAGCTAATGGCTTCAGTTTTCATGTCTTTTTAAGTGATCTCATTACTGATCATCATCACACATTAGAGCAATATTAAATTATTCAACATTGAGTATACTAATGATGTCTTACTGTGTTATATCTTTTTAAGTAATTCACTGATGGTTTCTTTACTTTCGTATAAAAACACAAATGTTAGTTATTAATATCTTCGAATTCTAATTGTAATACTATTATTATTTATGCCAACTATTCTTACGTATGGAAATGTTCTCAAAATTTTTGTTGTGTACTAAATGCACTTAATATAATTTATCATCTACGTAATTGTAAATAATGTATAAGATGCCTTCTCGATGAGATGGGCTGTGGTTCACGAGTGGTTGTGTAGCTCGCTGAACGTCGCGAAGTAGGACATGAAGCCAAAGGAGAGAGAGCATAATAATGTCTTATTTTGCACAATACATATAAATGGTAGACGAATTTTGATTAGCGAAGGTTCCACAGAATTAATGGACTGATAAATAATTGTACATAATGTGTCAAATATGAACTTGAGAAAGAACAAAAACGTCTCATATTTATTATTAATCTTTATTATGATTATTTTGGTAGAGACTTGTTAGGTATGAGCGAATGTTGTTGCTGGTTAATTAATTTTAATGTAGCATTTGAGTTTGATCGGCCGCACTGTACGATTGGTGTTTCAACGGATGAATTGAATTAATTTAAGTCGCAATTGTTACAACTTTCCATGTTCATATTATTTTTATATGTAGTTTAGGAGCTGACCATTTCCCTTTGTACCCACATTCATCGGTTGAAGCACCCTCCGACGAGACTAAATCGAAACAGTTAAAGTTCTGCGTACATTTTTATTTTGAATAATTTCTATGAAAACAGTTCGACGTTGCCTTACGGATGGGGTACACTCGCTGTTGTTAATATGTAAATAAAAGTTGAATTATTGTAAATAATAAAATTATAAAATATATGTTTTTTGCTATAACAATGTCTATCATTTGCTGTGATGCTAACAGTTAGCATTGTTTTTATTTTATCTTATTCGTTTCATAGGGTTATTGCTTTGTGTCTTCGATAGCCGTCTGCGCATGTACCCGCGCGCGCCCTATGGTCGCCCTGGTCTTGACGCATTCCACTAAAATGTACCACTAAAATAAGTGGTCATTTTTCGTGAACCGTTTTTTCTGTACCTTACCTTAGGTAAGTTTCACAATATGGTAGAACTTAAGGCAGAAGAAGGCAGCTCAAGAGTAATCATTTTTTTAAATTCCACTTCGCAGCCCTTCCACAGCTAGGTGGCGCTGCACTCGTACTCGCTGCAGATGGAGACCTCGCCGCCAGCCGGCTGCGAGTAATGGCGGGGGTCGGGTGCCAAGTTGTTCTTGCGGTAGAAGGTGTCGCGCAGGATGGCGCAGCGGCCGCGGTTCACGTCGCGCGCGCGCTGCCGCGACTGCTTCTGCTGCCAGCCGTAGTCCCAGTTCGTTGTGATGCGGAAGAAATATCTGTTTTTATAGACAACGAACGTTTAGTCACACGGCGTTTCTGATGCAATTCATGAAGTAGATGTAATGCTCCCCCAGCATCCATTTTTTTAATCGAATGTACTATGCATCAATGTTTAAAAAAATGAATACTTATGTAGATTCAAAAATTGATGGAAATCTCGCAGCGCATATAAGAAACATTTAATTGTGGTTACTCTGCCATTATATTCAACTATTTTGTATAATTTGTAATATGCGATAATAAGGCCGTTTAATTGATTTTGCCAGTATTGCAGAAATGTTGTTTATCTTAACCCATACTTGAACTTCCTTGCTGCCTAAAACCACATTCAATTAGAACTAAACTCAAGCTCACTTATCTTCCGGCGCCTTCTTGTTCCTAGCCTTGAGGTAGACTTCGGCGGCGCCCTTCTCGGTGCTGCCGTACAGCAGGTGTTCCACCTCCGGCTCTATGGGCTTCATGAGGCTGTCGTCCAGGGAAGGCACCAGCTCACGGACAGGCACCTCGATTGGCTTCGCCACTGGCTCCGCCAGCCTCTATTACCAGTAAAACTTCTAAATATTACGAAATTAACATATTCATAACATACCCTCACGGCACACGGTTTGTTGCGGTCATGGTGAAAGGAACATTCAGAAACCCACATTTCGCTGAGGGAATTTGAACCCAAGGAAGGGGCGGGCCTACCGCCGTTATCTGGGTTGTTTTCTTAACGGTGTTTTCCATCACCGGAGAGATAGCTAGCTGCAATTCTGTCGTCTGGTTTCCGCTATGGAAAGGCAAGATTAGCTTAGTTTGTGGCTAAAAAGCGCCGTGTGGAATAAGGTCCTGTTAAATTAATTAGATTTAAAATCGTGGCCCAGTGGTTTAGGCTTGAGTTTAAATCTAGGCGGAAAACCTACTTCGAGCTGATTGCGGATAACTCTCTCAAAACCCAAGCAACTCTGTGTTATCGGCAGTTGATATTTGCGAAGTTTCCTTTGAAAATGAAGAGTGTAAATACCCGCATAAGATCCTCGGCGATGGCGATGGAGGCGTCCACCTCGCGCACCTGCTTCTCCTTCTTGGCCTGCAGCACGGGCAGCAGGTTGTTCTCGTACCACTTCATGATGCGCCGCTTCGCCTTGTTCTCGGCGTCGATGTAAAACGCGGGATTCATTTTGAAACGGTTTTGTTACGGGAATTTGGAATTTAGAAAAATACCTAAAGTTCGATACTGTAAATTAATGACTGGTGTCTGCATGACGGATTGTCAAGTCTCGTATACATAAATTCAAGCCGTTGATAACAATATTGATAAGTACTTTAAACTTTTGTGACATTTTCTGAATCTCCTTTGGAGTGATATTAGGGTTAGGGCATCAGCCTCACTTCTAGACTCCTTAAACTTAAATTAAACAGGCGAGAGGAACCTGTAAACAGATCAGACTTATACGTCTGATAACGATATTTGCCAACCTTTGGTATCGAGGAGTATTCATATAAATTCACAATACAACTACAGAACTTCGACTGCACCTAAACGAGGGATTTGTAATCAGCGAAAGCGACCGTAGAAAACTTGAAACATCGAGGGTA
Organism: Udea ferrugalis; assembly: GCA_950022985.1. Classification (NCBI taxonomy): domain Eukaryota; kingdom Metazoa; phylum Arthropoda; class Insecta; order Lepidoptera; family Crambidae; genus Udea; species Udea ferrugalis. The sequence continues at coordinate 12,682,755 of OX465530.1, read as the reverse complement.
GGAAGTTCTCTCCATTCCTGACGTTTAAAAAGCTCACAATACAGAATCGGAAATTGATAGAAATAAAAAACGTGTGTAAAAACTTAATCTTTATTTACATGGTTCATAAAATTATAATACATCAAAATTCTCTTCTCTTCTCTTAAATTACTTTTGGAATGTAGATATTTACAAATTTATTTACTTATCGTAAGGCTGCCTAACTAAAGCTGTAAAGCTTCGGCCACAACTGAGGTACCTAACTACAGAAGTAGGATGACCGAACGAACATGTGATAACGAATAATGGAATTCTATAGACAAGGTCATTAGTTTACTCATTTTAAAAAACCTTAATTCAAATTACCATTGTACGAAAATAAAAGTGAAATGTCTTAGAGAGCAAAATAATTTTGACAGGTTATTTCCATAACTAATCTAAATTAGCCATGTATCCCACAGCTGGGCGAAGTAAATCCCAGAGAATTTCCTATAGTATTAACTAAAATACATATCATCTAAATTGTACAATCAAATTGCATGAATATCTGTGTAGTAATTTCTAAGCAATGGTAAGCATGTAGGTGGCACACAAAACTTGGGCGCGTAGCTAGAAACGTTAGCCTATTTTTGTATTCTATCCTTGATGTTTTGTGCATATATGGAGTATTCTGTCAGTTTTGGCTATGAGATCTAGCAGTGCGCCGGCCCATGACGGGGCTGCCGCCCATTTGCCGCAGCAGCCCTCGGAGACCCTTGGCCTCTCGCGCGCCGCTGTCCAGTTGTTCAGTCGAGACTCCACAGAACTCGTCCACTAGCGGCAACGGGCCGCTCAGTCGCTCGGAGTGCTGCGCAAGTCGTGATTGGTGCCCTATTGGTGACGTCTTTTCTGCTGCTTGCTGTTGTGTCTGTTGGCAGAGATAGTGCAACTATTAAAATCACATCCTTCCTGCCCTAATTGGATTAAAATAAACAAAGACAAATGGTAAACAATTTATTTAAATTGGTTCAGAAATAAACCTGGTATTATTTTGTACAAAACAAGCAGTGCATAATGTCATAGTGCTTTCTGTCATCCTAATTTTTATAGTGAGAAGCTACTACTTCATGGAATAGTCATGAGGAAGGATGGATGTCACCATATTTGAGTTACTTTTATTTTGTTTCTTTGGTTGATGTTAAGAAGTACGGCGAGTTAACGACGTAAATACGACACCCCGTATGTTTATCAGTTCACATTGTCTAGTTTCTATAGTACACATTTTGCATAGTTTAGGGTTAAAAGTACTTTACTAGTTTCTTTCGGTTGTTTTGTACACAGACTCACATGTCATCTCACCTTTCCTTTTAAAGCTGCTAGTTCATCCTGCAGCCTCTTGACAAGTGCAGCATCACTTTCATAGCTGGTCAAGGCAGGCTGCGGCATGCATTGGAACACAGTTGCCAGTAGATTGTGCAGTGATACCAGGACACTGTCTTGCCATGCACGTGTGAAGTATAGGTTGAATGTGGAGTTCTCTTCAGGTTTTTGGACATAGGGTAACACTGAAAATACGAAATGAAAGTAATAAAAAAAACACTGATGTTTAACTGTTAAGGGTTGTGAAGTAAAAAATGGCATTTTTCAAATCTCTGCTAGTATTTATTTACAAAAACAAGGTCTTTGGTAATGGACAACTTCATCAAAAAAACCTAAGTGACCCCTGTTGTTAGAAGGTTTGCCATTAGCCACATTATCTAGATTTTTTCTCAGAGGGGTGTGAACAGCTACTAAGTTATTCATTAGCACAGTTTTATAGCATTACTTTATAGTATCCTGTCACTTAATGTTGACAGCAATAAGTATGAAACAGACAAAAGAGTCCTAAGGATACCGTGTAATGGCCAACTACGTGATACTGGCAGAATTGTGGTAAACACAGAAATTGCCACTAAACCAAAAGAAGAAGAAGCGTCCTAAGGTTAATGGTTCAAAATACAGAATACTAAAATATTTAGTATGTATAAACTTTAAAACTGACTTAGCACAATGTAATTTTTCTTTGTGCCCTCCATTTATGCTCTAAGAATTAATGAAACTTGAAGTCTACCCCACTGTAGGGTCTTGTTGTGAGCATGTGTCAATTCTATTCATTTGTCCTCAACTTACTGAACCAGTCCCTCCACTCGTTTTGTCCCTGCAGTTCAGGCATCATTTTGGAAAGGAACTCTGCTACTTTTTCATTCCGCACTCCACCTGTGCTTTGCGCTGCTACTACTAAATACAATTTGTAAAGGCTGTATTCCAATTTACGTACGGCTGTAAGGGATAAATGAAATGATATGTTAGTCAAAATAATGATAATATGACCTGAACAACTGGAACATTTAAAACGTGTTGTGTGCTTACCTGGCTGCACATGTATTTCTAGCTTGGAGAAAACTAAGCTGTCAAGATGTGACCAATATTCCTTTAGTCCATTCAGATCAGAAACATTAATAAAATGTAAAATCTGTTCAATAATTTTATCCACTCTAAATCCTTTATCTTTATCCGCTTTCAAATCTGTGTCGAACGCTTTTACAGTTGCGCCGAAACCCCTAAACAGCAAATATTCACGTACTAACTCGTCCACAAATTGTATATGAGCCATGATGTGTACGGTTTTTCTGTAGCAAACATAAAAGTTTCTGACGAAGCTAATCTTGTTTGGGTCTGGATTTTTTTTGTTTGACAAAACCTTGGACAAAACATCATGAGCGAGTCGATGACAGTGGCAGACAACCTGTCAAGTGTCAAGTTGACATGAAATTTTCGGGTGCGGTCCATTTTGTGACAAAAGTGACCTTACCGCGCACACGCGCGCAAAGACTTTGTACAAAACGCGTCCCAACCCGAAGCACAGTCTGTGATAAAAAGAAATGTCTTCTACTGACTGAACGGCAACCCTTGCGTAGAAAATAGATTGATGAATTATCGAGCGCGATAATTCATCGAGTGAGTTAAAGTGGGCGCACCAATAACACTTAGCTCAAAATGGACCGCACCCTTGGTCGACTTGAAAATCTGTGGACAATAGTTATTCAGTGCTGCCACCTTATTAATAAAGCTAGGTTTACATTGCTGTGTCGTGCCACGACATAAAACGCTATCGGATTGGTGGATTTGCGCCACTCAAAAAGTGAACCTAATAAAATTGGCACCACCAGCCACAACACACCCCGACCGCACACCATGCCCACACCCGCTACGAATGCCAACCACAGCTTTAGTTTATATATTCTGTTGAACCTAAGGTTGAACCACAGCCACACCAACATTTAAAAAAATGTTCAACTTCAAAATGTCAAATTGTCAATCGCTTTCAATCAGCTGTCGATTTTTTATTGTAGATAATTTATTTGTTGTTGTTTAATATTAAAATGTATGTCGATATTTGAGAAGTGTTGGTTTTTTAGCGTGTCCTAATAACTGGGCAAGGTGGTGTTAGTGGTGTGTGGTGGGCGATGGCGGTGGGCTGGGAGCGGGAGTGCTGGGAGTGAGGGCGTGCGCAGGTTGGAGGCCCAGGCATGCAGCGGCATGGCCGGCGAGGCTGCCGGGACGTCGCGAGGCCTCCGCGTCTACAAGATAGTGGTGCTGGGTGACGGCGGCGTCGGCAAGTCCGCGGTCACGCTGCAGTTCGTCAGCCACAGCTTCTTAGACTACCATGACCCTACTATTGGTACTCGCACAGCTGTTACTGTTAAATGTTGCATATATCATTATTTGCTTTAAATAAATTACTGAACTACATATGAGTCTACAGTTGACATGTAGTATTTACATTCAATATAAACAATGGAATCATAAAAATAAACTTATTTTTATTTTCGCTTCACAGCACAAGTTTTAAAGTGCTGCTATACTTACAAAGTAAATAGTAAGATTTCTTTAATGAATTACTACTACTTGTTGATTCCTTGTTAATGTCTGATGATTGAAGCCTATTGAGTTGCCCATAAATATTTATACTGAGGTCGGCACAGTCAAAAAACTAATTGATTTTGAATGACACAAATGGGCTTTCTAGACAATTTGCCAAGGATCCTACAGTAATAATTTTGAATTAAAATAAGGGATGAAGTTCGCTGACATAAAAAAACTTAGCCATCGATTTTTCTTTATCAAACTTACTATTTGAATTATCACTTGACTTTACTACAATCACTAGCATAGTTTTCTAAAAGGCACATTATAAAATAGAATGCTGCGAATTCAGAGAATTTGAGCACACAGTACATGATTCTCAAAGTTTTCTAAAATATTTTCTAAGTTATTTTCCTTATTTTTCCCAGAACTGATATAACCTAGCCCATCACCCTGGCTCACTTGACATTGAGTTTTGGGGCACCCTGTATATTGTGCAGACTAAGTACTTAACAAACTAACTAATTTACTTACTACTTTACTTACTTTTTGCCATTGACATCGTTGTATATTTTGATGTAGTAGTAATATCCTAATGCAAGCCTGAAAAGTGATAGATATGGGTAAAAACCTTGGCTTAAAATCTTTCAGATATTCATAATCTGTAGACTGGGTGCTGTACATAGACTTAACAATACTATATTTTTCAGAGGATTCATACCAGCAACAAGCTGTGATTGATGGGGAACCTGCTCTCTTGGATATACTAGACACAGCTGGTCAGGTGTGTATTATGTTTGTTATTTGAGTAAAAAAAATATATTCTGTTTTTTATATGATAACTGTAAGAAATGGTGCATGACTACCTCTTGCTTGTAATTAATTTGTGGTTTTATTAAGGAATACTACTGCTCGATGCCTACTTATCTTGCAGCACCCTTGCAGGGTTCATGTGTTTTATTTATGTAAGACATACATACATGTGGTAAGTTTCAGTACCACATGTATGCAGTGGATAAATTAATTATGAATTTACTGTTATATGAATCCACAGCCGTGCATTACTCAAAATCAAGGTCGAATTGATTGGTTAAAATAAGGAGTGCATTAAGATGTTGTGCCTAGAGTCAGTTCACTGCATAGTCAAGTATGGTTTATTTAACACCAGTCCTTCCTTTTACAGTTAACATTTCGTCAGGCTACCTATACCCAATCATTCCTCCTTGCTCCCTAAAAAACTCCCTAACATTATTATTATTATTTATTATTCGTACTTATTATTCGTTGTGGGTGGGGATGTCGCCTGAGCGATAGGCCACTGCGACCATTACTGATCTATTGTGGCCATCATCCCTTTAAAGATCACTCTCCAGGCCAGCAGCCTTCATAAACTGCACTATTTTCCCGGGAGTGATGTTCTTGGCGTCCTGGGGAGCAAGCAAGTGACTCCCCAGCACGCGGTACCTACGCTGCGATAACGCATCGCAGTCGCAGAGGACGTGGACCGGCGTTTCGTCCATGTCTTGGCAGAATCTACAGGTTGGGACCTCTGAGATCCCAATCCTGTGACCATGTTTGTTCAACCGGCAGTGTCCTGTTAGGGTTCTGGTGAGGGTTCTGATTTGACCCCTACTCATCCCTAGGGCCTCCGCGGTGAACTTATGTGAGTAGCCCTTTATCAGAGCCTTGGCGTGCACCAGTCCGTTTGTATTGGTCCAGGCCAGCATGCCAAGGGTCTCCGCCCGAGCTTTTAGTGGCTGACGCAGGGCGCAGTTGGGTATACCCACCATTGGCTCTGGGGCCTGATTGGTGGATTCCGCCCCAGCCCTGGCCAGCTCATCTGCAGCTTCGTTCCCAGGGATATTGCAATGACCCGGGACCCAGCGCAGCGTGACCCTGTTGTTGGCGCCGAGGTTGTTCAACGCTTGGGCACAATCCAGGGTAAGTTTCGAGTTGATTTCAACTGAGGCTAGAGCCTTAAGAGCGGCCTGGCTATCAGAGAGTATGTAGATACTCCTGTGCCAGAACCAGCGCTCCAGGTTTGCCTGTGCGCAGTGAAGAATGGCGGCCATTTCCGCTTGGAATACCGTGGCGTGGACGCCTAGGCTGCTAAATATGCGCGCCCTTGGCCTCTCGCCGTAGACTCCATAGCCGGCTCTACCATTCATTTTGGATCCATCGGTGTACCACACGATGTCTCCCGGTAGGAATTTCGCGGGAGATCCTTCCTCCCACTCGTTCCTCCCCGGGATTTCTACACTGTACCATTTTGTGAAGTGGTACTGAATGGGCATGTTGTCCTTAGGCATAAGCGTAACAGGCATCCTGTGCAGCTCAGCCTTCAGGTTGACCATGCATTTCGACTGGAACCTGCCACCCCCATTGTTCAGCACTCTCAGCATGGCCGCCTTAGCCTCCATCCCCAGATGGATGTGGAGAGGGCACAGCGACAGCATGGCCTCCAGAGCTGCCGTGGGAGTGGACTTCATGGCCCCAGTGGTTATCAAGCAGGCCAGCCGTTGCACCCTGCCGAGTAAAACACTGCTTGTAACTTGAGTGGTTTTCTTATTCCAAACCACGCAAGCATAGGCGATCATGGGTCGCACTATGGCAGTGTATATCCAGAAAGCAGCCTTGGGGTTGAGCCCCCATTTGGTGCCAACTAGACGGCAACAGATCCCCAGGGCCATACGTGCCTTCCGGGTAATGTTGCTTATGTGAGGGTTCCATGTCAGTCTCTGGTCCATGATTACTCCCAGATATTTGACTTCCTTGGAGATCCCTATGGGTTTACGGAACAAGGTAGGTTTGCGAATTCCCTCCAGGTTCCGTTTGCGGGTGAATGGTACCAGTGTGGTTTTGTCAGCGTTCACTGACAGGCCCACTTCCTGGCACCATTCTTCTACCAAACGCAGCGCCCTCTGCATTCGCCACTCCCTAACATAAAATAAATAAACATCTCAGCGACCCCGCACACGCGGCGTTTTGTGGCGCCCTAGAACGCTGAAATTTCTGTAAAACTGAAATTTCAAAAACGAAAAAATTTGGTCCCAGGTGGAGTTCACAGCTATGCGCGAGCAGTACATGCGCTGTGGCGAAGGCTTCGTGCTGTGCTACTCGGTGACGGACCGGCGCTCCTTCCGCGCCGCGGCCGAGTACCGGCGGCTGCTGGCGCAGGCGCGGCCCACTGAGAGGCTGCCGCTCGTGCTGGTGGGGAACAAGCTGGATTTGGCGCCAAGGTTTAGACAAGTAAGTTAATTGATGTCAGAGCTTAGAGTATTCAACTCTACTACAGGGTGAACCTGACAACAATTGAAAAACTTTTACGGTAGGTTGCGTAACTGTTACACAGTAATATTTTGTGTTTTTCTTGCACCCAGAAAGTTGTCTATTTGGCAACAAATAATCGTTCGCGTTAGATGGAGATCTTGGGGGAAACGTTATGCATCACAGTTATTCTGTTCTTTGAGTTGATGTTTTCTAATACATTATGCTAAACAGCTTTAGCCTACACAATATCAGTATTTTTTTAATATGGTGCAGACGCGTTAACATCAACCTTTACATACGGGCACTTTAAACTGCTCACAGAAGACCTATTTTGCAACGTTTTTGTACAGGTTGATGTGAATGCGTCTGTATCTACACAATATTATGACTTGTGATGATTAGGAAAATATGGAACATCATGAAAATGGACATAATGCTTGGAATCAGTTAGCCATTAAATGAACGTCTCTTCCTCCTAGGTGACCACAGAAGAGGGCAAGGCCCTCGCGACTCAGCTGGGATGCCCGTTCTTCGAGACGTCGGCCGCGCTGAGACATTTCGTGGACGACGCCTTCCACGCCCTGGTCCGCGAGATTCGGCGTTTGGAAAGACAGAGACAGGTATTTTCGCTAATTGCAAATCATACTACAAATCATGAATAGGCGAGTAATTTTAAGTAGGTTTTAGATCGTTTATGTCTGTCGTACGGCTGCCAAGCTCAAATGGAACTGGGCTGGTCATATGTGCCGTATGGCGAATGAGTTCTGGGCAAACCGTACGAGCAATTGGGTTCCCAGAAACGGAAAGCGTCAGCGCGGCAGGCCCAGAAAAAGATGGCGGAATGAGCTCGACCATCATCTCAGAGACCGGCCGAAAGTAGCTTTAAACCGCAAGGAGTGGAAGGTGGGAGGGGAGGCCTTTGCCCTGCAGTGGGACAGCAAAGGCTGAAAATAAACCATAAATAAATAATTTAGATCAGCCTTTTAAAGTTTTACGAAACTTGCTAAATTTTACATCAGAGGAGTGCACTTATATTTTTCGTCATTTTTTTGATTTGACTAGCTGTTAGTCTGAATTTTGCCTTTTATAGCTGTACTGTAGCGGATAATGGCGTGATCGGCTCTCAATCTCAACCCTCAATATTTAAGGCTCGATACCAGGAAAACGGCTCTCGGGAAAACTAAAGTTTTATATAGAAAATATGAAGTATGAGGCACGAAAAAAATCGTCATAGTAGTCAAAGAGTTGCACAATCAGCTTAAACTTCCAGTATATGGATCAACTTACTAGACTAATGTGAAAAAAAATCAGAATACCGCTAAAAACGTGCAAAACGCACTCCCGTATTTCAAAAGTTTAGGCATCATATAAACTAACAACTTACGTGTTTTAAATAACGTGTAAAGATCAGATATCAAAGAAGCATTGCCAATCAGTTGTTTTTCATTGCTTTATTTCAGTTTTGTGCAAAAAATTCCCAAACATTCCGAATTTTTCGCTTGAAATCTCCATACAAATTACTATGTAGTGAGTGAAGTTTCTTTGATAGCTGTCCGCGCACCGTCGCAGCTCACTCTCCCCCATGTCCCCAAGGTGAGCGCACGTCGCTTTTGACGAAAATGACATTTATAATTACGCGGATAATTTACACGAAATAGGCGCACATAGGGTCTTTTGTTGAAAATAGTACAACTTAATTTTTTTTCCTCCGTACTGTTTGTTCATATGCATTATGCATAATTTATCAAACGTATGATTTTATCATGATTCACCATGAGAGTTATATGGCAGGTTTATATTTAAAAGTACACTTGATTAAAAGCTATCTTGGGTTTGACAATTTCGTACTAGTTGCCATTTCATTTTCCTATTCTTTACGCAGTGACGTGCACTCACCCGGCGTCATGTGGAAGACTGACTTGCGGGACTGCGCAGACGGCTGTCAAAAAAACTTCACTCGTTCCATAGTAATTAGGATGGAGATCTCGAGCAAAAAAAATCAAAGTTTGCATTTGCTTATACGAAACAGAAATAGTTATTGCAATAGAACATAATGACAAGTTATTCGAAATGGAAACACACTTCACACCGGAACAGCTTTTACAATTGTACCAAGCACAAATTCGGTTGTGTATGGAGTACTTCTGCCACCTCTGGGATGGCTCTGCTACGTATCAGCTGGATGCAATGGACTCAGTAGACCGAAGAGCCAGGAGACTGATAGGTGACGAGACGCTCGTTGGAACCAAACTCGAGTTTGGAGCATCGGCGTAGAGTTGCCTGTCTATCGGTTTTTTATAAGGTGTATTTCGGAGAGTGTACGCAAGAACTTCATGACCTGATACCACCCTCTACTTTCTACTACCGGACCACAAGACGCCGCGAGGGCTTTCATCTCCATGTGGTCGACTTTCCAGCGGTCCGAACTAAGCGGTTTGGTGCTTCCTTTCTGGTCCGCACCGCTAAGGAGTGGAACGCCCTCCCTGCGTCTGTGTTTCCGGATACATACAACCTTGGTGTCTTCGAGGCAAGAGTGAATAGGCATTTTTTGGGTAAGCGTGGCTGGCAAGACTGAGGTCAAACGCAAACCCATTTTAAATTTAAAAAAAATGGATCAGATAGAACTTTGATATAAATATGAATTATCATATTTACGTCAGCCATGGAAAAATGGCAGTGCAAGCATTTTTATCTCTAACTGGCTATTTGCACACAGCTTTTCCCTGTAGTAATTTGAATGAACTATACAGACAAACGTTCTAGAAAATATAATTAGCATCAACTATCATTTAGATAGTGAAAGCTTATGTAAAAACAGACAGAAAAACGCGGAGGGTGACTTCCTTTCATACTATGCTCTACTCGTAGATCAATTCCTGTAAGATGAAGATCACGGTGGATTTTGTATTAAATTCAGCGTAAAAAGCCTGAAATACGATGGCCTCTACAGGAGACTAAAGGTATTATACTCAAGTGTTATTATCTAAAATAAATTATCCACTAAAAGTGTCTCAACTGTTGACAACTGTTAAATTCCTCGTTTTAGTTAGTAACAAGATAGCTCCGTTTAATGCTTCTTGCAGCTTTTCATTACAAGTAAGACCAATTTATTAGTGGGTTCTTCTGCATGTTACTAGAAATGGCTCCGTGTATTGCTATATCATATGCATTGGATGTAAGAAATATTTTTTGTTGATGATGATCGAACGGATAAACCAAGTTACAACTAAATCTCGATGGAATCGTCAAGTACCAGATATAACATTGTGCAAATAACGTGGTCACGAGAATAGATTGCAAATAATAGTGTAAAAAAATAATTGGCAAAACAGCTTGTTAGTATGTTCAATAAAATAAAATTTTTGGTTAGTTTCTGTTGTTTGCCCTATATCCTGAAATATATTGGGTGGCGAAATAAAAATATCTTTGGTGAACGCATCAAATGATTATTATGCCGCGATTTATAATAATAATAAATAAATAAATATCCCTGGACATTATTCCACACAGCGCCATCTAGCCCCAAGTGAGTTAATTATACTCCGTTTTTATGGGATACTAGACAACGGATAAACATGCTCAAATACTTTTTCTTTTGTAAATACATACTTATTATACATAGGAAACACCCAGACCAATACAAAAGACATGTTCATGCACACAAATGTTTGTACTGTTCGGGGATCGAACCCGCGACCTTTGGTGTAGTAGCCGACTTCTAAACAATTACACCAAGACGGTCGTCCGGATTTATGCATTGCATTTATGCACGGATTGCACGGCCCAACCACTGTGTGACCATAGCTGTCACGATCGCTTTCAAATTTGACAGATTTTCTCTCCGGCCGACCCTAGTAGCGAACCTTAAGTAACGCGGCTAAGCGTGCTCTTGGTTGGGCTTGAGCGTGACCCTCGGCTCAGTAGGTCTAGCACGAACCATTAACATTTCCGGATTGTTTAGTAAACGATACCTTTTTCTTTTGTCTTAAAAAAAAGAACTTACGATTCAAAAACGAGAGTGGTTCGTGCTAGACCTACAAGGGCGTTACTGAGATATGGCAGTCTGTAGGCCTAGAACAAACCGCTAACGTTTTGGTAATCGAAAAGTAAACAGTTCTTTTTTTTCTTTTTTCTATATCTTTAAGAAAAAACTCTCCGGTGATGTGATGGAAAGCACCGATGTTAAACCCAAGCAGCCCGGATAACAGCGGTAGGCTCGCCCTTTACCACGTTGGGTTCAAATTCCCTCGGCGCAATGTGGGCTTCTGAATGTTCCGTTCACGGCATGACGGCAACAATCAGTGTGCCTCTGACTAACCCATTAGGGATATGGTCGTTTACTTTCGATTACCAAAACGTTATCGGTTCGTGCTAAGCCTACTGACGTGATTCGTCCCCAGGCGTCGCTGCTGGGCGCGAGCGTGTCGTCGAGCGGCGCGGGGGGCGGCGGCGGCGGGCGGCGGCGCTGGCGGCGCTTGCGCAGCATCTTCGCGCTCGTGTTCCGCCGCCGGCGCAGGCACCACGCTGAGACCTAACTGTAAGCTTCTCATTCCTCATCGACACGATAACGCCTACCCGCGACTCGACTACGGAACAGTCCAGAGCTCAGATTCGTTTAATGTCTACATACGCGACAAAATCAAAATCAGTCTGGTTGCTATAATTTGAGGAATTTTAAAAATACAATTTTTATCAGTGTGCCTAATTTTCCCCTAATAATGAATGGGTCAAAGCGCAAGATGGGTGTCAGATCGTAGCAAGTGAAGAGATGAGGTCTGACCTTGCAACGTCACAAAAAATGTTTGATCAATGTGACTGAAACAAACAACGTTTCTGCCAAACTTTTTCAACAGCTTACAGTAGTTAGGTCTCGGCGTGGTGCCTGCGCAGCATCTTCGCGTTCGTGTTCCGGCGCCGGCGCAGGCACCACGCCGAGACATAACTGTAAGCTTCTCATTCCTCATCACCCCTGGAGTGTCGGAGGAGCTGATTCAGCTCATCAGGAAATTGCAGCAGTTCCAAGCGGCAAATTTAAGCCTAGTATAATTATGACTTTCGCGCTAAAAAATTAACCATTTTGGCCATTAGCATTTTGTCATTTTGTAATTTTTTGGCCCAATTGCCACCGTTTTGGTGCCAAATAATGACGCGCAACGATCTACCGTCATTTTAGTAAGATTCGGCGATGACGCGCCTGACAGCTCTCATGTCTCCGACACTTGAAGGAATAAACACGATAACGCCTACCCGCGACCCAGCTATGGACCAGTCCAGGGCTTAGATTCGTTTCATACCCTTAGAATGTCTACATACGCGACAAAATGCATCAAAATCAGCCTGGTTGCAATAATTTAAGGAATTTTAAAAATACAGGACAGTTTTTATTAGTGTGCCTAATTTTCCCTTATTAAGGTAAAAGCGCAAGATGGGTGTCAGATCGTAGCAAGTGAAGAGATGTGGTCTCTACCTTGCAACGTGACAAAAATGTATGATCAATTTGACTGAAACAGACAATGTTTCTGCCAAACTTTTTTCAACCTTGTATGGAAAACGCATGGACCAAACACTGAAATGTTTTTTTTTACAAATAATTTCTATGCGATTCTGCACCTGCACATATAGAAAATTGGGCACACCTGTAAACACACATTACATGATTTAAATCTCTCAGTCTGCAAAGAGCCATTGGAGGCATACTTGTGTCTTTCGACAATGCCTGCCTGTGTGTATGGCCTATAACACTATAACCTCTTCTAACCTCCGATCCTTTACCCTACTCGCAATATGTCTACTGTAATGGCGTTGATCCTTATGCCCTACATTCAGTATTAACCCATGACTCACAAAAACGTCATCTGCACTTTAAAACCTTGCGACTGCCGGTGGCTATGTTATAATGTTTCATACAATTTGGAATTGAACAGTAGATGACAGTATAAGAAAACTTTTTTTTTTTTATTTTTATCTCCGCTTTCATTGCGATCTATCCTAGGACATTTAGCAATTGGTCATGAATGTGGTATCTTGGCTTGAATGGCATAAGTCCAATGACTTATCCAATATGTCACATTAGAAGGTCCTGTGGGCCCCTTCTCTTCAGTCTGCTAAAAGTTGGTACACTTCTAACTAACTCTGCTGCAAGGATGTTGGGATGGTTTTTCAATCTGTCCGTGTATTTGACTGAAGTTTTAGAAATTTCCTGCTTGACTGTTGGAATGTTCAGATCTTTGTGTAGCTGATCATTGGTTATGTACCATGGTGCGTCAACAATCATTCTCAACATTTTTGATTGGAAGCGCTGGAGGATTTCCAGGTTTGAGTTCGATGCAGAACCCCACAACTGAATGCCATATGTCCAGATAGGCTTAATGATGCATTTATATACACGTAGCTTGTTTTCGAGCGACAGACTAGATTTTCTATGCATTAGCCAGTATATTTGCCTCAATTGCTGGCCCAATGCCTTACGCTTAGTGAAGATGTGTTTTTGCCATGTTAATCGGCGGTCTAAATATATTCCCAGGTAACGCACGTGGTTCTCTTGGGGGATTTCAACTCCATTCAGGGATACAGGTGGACAGGTATTGTGTCTCAGAGCAAAAGTTACTTGCACGGATTTTGTTTCGTTAGCTTTTATGCGCCAATCCCTCAACCAAGCCGCTATGTTGTTGAGACCATCCTGAAGGATTGCCGTTGCCGTATGAGCTTCCTTGTGTACCGCCAGTACGGCTGTGTCATCAGCAAAGGTTCCAACAAGCACACTCTCCGACGAAGGTAGGTCTGATGTATAAAGGAGGTACAGGATTGGGCCCAGCACACTGCCCTGAGGCACTCCAGCCTGGATCTTTCTAATGGTTGTCCTGTCCTCTCCATGCTTCACGTAGAAGTGTCTGTCAGCGAGGTACGAACTCAGGAACAAATAGTAGTTAGTGGGGATGGCACTTTTGATTTTGTAAAGGAGCCCATCGTGCCATACACGGTCGAATGCCTGGGAAATGTCCAGGAAGGCAGCTGAGCAGTATTTCTTTCTTTCGAAAGAGTAGTTTATTTTGTCGACCAATCTGTGCACCTGTTCGATTGTTCCATGTCCATGGCGAAACCCAAATTGATGGTTAGGGACAATTTCTTTGGCTTCGACTACGACCATTAGTCTTCTTAGAAAAAGGCTCTCGAGAACCTTAGAAGGTACAGAGAGAAGGCTAATTGGGCGATATGATTTTGGATCTTCCGGTTTCTTACCTGGTTTGGGAATCATAATGATTTCCGCTACCTTCCACTGTGGTGGGGTGTACCCTCTCCAAAGAATGGCGTTATAAAGTTGAGTGAGGTAGATTATGCCAACTTCAGGAAGCTCTTTCATAATCTTTGTGGTAATAAGGTCGTAGCCTGGGGCCTTGTTCGAGTGGAGTTTCCTGATGACCGCCTTGAGCTCGTTTTTAGTAAATTTCTTAATTGGCATGTCTAGCTGATTTGCCGAGCCCAGAAGGGTCTCAATCAACTGTGTTTTCTCGGAACCTTGGTCTGGATTCGGTGTAAAAACGCTAGTGAGGTGTTTGGCAAACTCTTCTGCCTTCTCTAGGTCGCTCTTTGCCCATGAATTATCTTCGCGTCGTAGAGGCGGCTGAAATAAGGTAGGTCTTATAAGATTTTTTGTGGCCTTCCAAAGAGAGTAATTCGTTGCAGCAGTGACATCTAAGTTTTCCAAGTATTGGGTAATAGTCCTGTTTCTCTCAGTCTTCAACAGATGTTTGAGCTTACCAGTTAGTTTGTTGAGCATAGTTTTGTCCCTGGGAAACTTTGTTTGCTGCCATTTCTTCCTTGCCTGTCTCTTAAGTCTCACTAGCTCCCTTACTGATTTTGAGCATGTGTTTGACTCTTTTGGCAAAAGTTCAGGAGAGGCTTTCCATGCTGCCTGTTGGATACTGAAATTAAATAGTTCAACAGCAGTGCTCAAATCTTCATCTGATTTGAGACGAATTTTGGGATTCAAAGACTTCTCAACCAATTCACGGAAGTAGTCCCAATCTGTTCCTCTGTTGTGCAGCTGGCAAGGCCGATTTGTTTTAGTTGTGCCAGTGCCTAATCTGATCAAAACAGGGGAGTGGTCTGATGATAGTTCGTAGCTAGGTCTGCAGACGACATCAGATCTCGACAAGCCTTTCAGTACACAGAAGTCCACCAAGTCAGGACTTTTCTTAGCACTGGTTGGCCAATAGGTGGGTGAGCCTGTGGAAGCAACGTCTAGATTTAAACTTTGTACTGCTAGCAAGAGTTGCCGTCCTTTAGTGGTAGTTACACGGGATCCCCACTCTGTGTGTTTTGCATTGTAGTCCCCACCAGCCAGAAATCTTCGGCCAAGTGACTTGAAGAAGAATTCGTAGGAGTCCTGTTTAATGTTGTGTTTAGGAGGACTGTAGAGCGCGCTTATAGCCAGTGGTCCTCTATTGTCTTCAATCACTATAGTTGATGCTTGGATATGCTCCGAACGAAACGGAGTGGACGCATAGTGTCTGATGTTCTCCTTGATTAGTATGGCTGAACCTCCATGTGCTGTGCCATCAGGGTGATCAGTGTGGTACAGTTTGTACTTTGATATGTTGAAGTAGGTTTTCTTGGTGAAATGGGTTTCAGATATCATCAAGATATCAATGTCATTTGTTTTTAAAAATACATTTAATTCTAAAATGTGTTGTGGCAGCCCATTGGCGTTCCATACTGCTATATTCAACGCAGAGAATTTTGCAGTTTGGACATGAGGTTGGTTAGTAGGGCGTTCATTGCTGATATTTGCTGGGCAAGTTGGGTAAGGATTTCGAATAAAATATTTTGGTTCCCGTCAATATTAGTTTTATCTTTATGTTCACTTGCTTGCTCAGTGTCTTTACGTTTTGTCATTAAAGTTTCTTTATAGGTTCGAGATTTATGGGGCTCAGGTTTGTTAGGAAGTTTTCCAGGCGGAAAGTCCTCGTTACTGGATGGATCAGGAGGACTGTGTTTAGTTTGAGGCTTCTGGCGAAGAGGTGGATATTTGGCTTTCTGGAGCTCCTTGTACACTGCACAGCCTTTGTAATTTGCTGGGTGGTTACCGTCACAGAGTGCGCACTTGACTGAATCAGATCTCTCCTTGCGCTCACAGTTTGATGATAGGTGGTCTCCAGCACATTTGATACACTTTGGTTTCCGGTGGCAGTATCTCTTTGTGTGGCCATATTGCTGGCAGTTTGCACACTGTGGGATTTCTCGCTTTGGTCTAGGTGGTTCGAAAATTACTCTGCAATGTTGGATTGTTTTGACGGAATAGATTTGCTTGTTGGTAGCTCCCGGTGCGATTTCCACGAAAAATATGGGGAGGGATTTCTTTGTATTTCTCTGCTTGACGTTCCATATATTGGTGACTACATGTCCAAGTTCGTGGAGTTCTTTTTTAATGGCTTCTGGGTCAGTAGATGGGTGAATATTTTTAAGGACAGCTTTAAAACTCCTTTCTTGTTTAGGCTTGTATGTGTGGAATTCAGTATCCCTTTGCTGTAGACCTTTTACTATTAAGGAATACATATGCGTAGTTTTTGGTTGGATACGGACTTGGTCATTGCGAAGGATTTTTATGTCGTATTCACCCTTGGTTAATTCGTCCAACAAGTTGAGCAATGGTTGGATGTTACTAACTTTATCTACAAACAGAGGGGGCGGTCTGGGTGGTTTTTCTTTTGTCAAATCTTCTTGGGCGTCCTGGACGTCAATTTCAAGTTGCGCAAAAGCATTTGTGGTAGAAATAGGCTGATCAAGCCAGTATGTGTCGGGTTTGCTTTGTTTTTGTGTTCTTCCTGTGCCTGGGCTATCACGTTGTCTCTTTCTTCCCGTGACTTCAGTCCATTGAGATGGGGTGGAGCTTGTTTCGGTTTCTTCCTCAAAGTGAATTTCTTCCTGAGAAGGAATGGGGGTGTCTTCATGGTTCTGAGTTAAATTTATTGAAGTGTTGCCTAAGGGCAATTTTAAAGCTGGAGAGTTTGGATCAAGTTTGCCACCTACTGAGGAGCTTCTTGGTCTTATAAATAAACCTGGGTGGAACGCCTGCTGTACTAATTTTCTTTTTCCAGTCGCAGTTACTGATGCCGATGCCTGGTCACCCGCACCTGCACAGTCTTCGGTTACATATTTCACACCATGAAGCCCGGGAACCTCATGGCGCCGGGGGTTAGCCGGGTCGCACGACATATCGCATTCATTATCGTTAACCATATTCATAAGAGTTGAGTGGGAAATTAGAAGCAGGAGTTTCCCAAGCGCCTGCCCTCGAACTTTTAGAGGGAATTTAGCCCACTCCTGGTTTTCGATGACCATGTTTGATGGGTTTGTTAACCGCCGCCCATTGCTCGGCGTTGACGAATTTTATGGCCGACCTCCTTCCCAGATTAACGCAGGATAGGTATCGTCGTTCTCAGCCAACCCTCCTCTTTTCTCATCCGGGCTTGGGACCGGCAATGGCAGAGTTTCGTGCCTTCCTCTGTTTTCGTTATAAGAAAACTTATAACGAAAACAGAGCCGGCCAATCTTAAGGGTGGACCAGGCCATGATTAACAATTGAAATATCGGTGAGCTGTAGTGGCAATGTAGAAAGACTATCCCTCTCGCCTTGATTAGCAATTGATTTGTTAGTAAGCTTTAGTGGGAATGAAGCATGAATATTGCTCTCTCCCTCACACGTGGCGCTTGTAATTTTTGTTTTCTAAGTAATAAAAAATGTCAGCAACCTTATTTGAAAGCTTAAATAATTTAAAAAACCCCATTATTTATCGGTAGAATTTATCGACAATATCTTACGCTACCCGCTACGAGTTGTAACAGTTTTTTAAAAAAGTAAACATTTTATATTTTTAAAGAGAAGCGATCTCTTGTGTATTTTTTACCAAGAAGCCAAATTAGTGATTTTTTTAACTAGCGGGTCTACGTTCCGAGGTTTAAGTAGCGGCGCGCCCTTCCTCTGTCTACCTCAAGTAAATGTTTAATAATCTATGTTAAGTACTTACTTTTGGTTTAGTCTAGGGATGATCATGGTTTATAAATGAGCGATTCCTGAAATGACTGATTCCACAAATGACCGATTCTTTAATTGACGGATTCTACAAATTACTGTCTTTTTTACTTTATGATCAGTTAGTAATTTTATTAAAATTTCGAGAATCGGTCAGTCCTAGACTAAACCTTATTTTGTGTCCAATTTGCCCAATTCTGATGTCAAACTAATGTATCGTATTAAGTCAATATTGCCATGTGAATTTGTACGCTTAAACTGAACACGGCCTAGAACGAGTTCCATCTGTCGGTAATAATTAAACGGTTTGAATGTCATAATATGGAAATGTGCATGTGTTGACCAATTGTTCGCACGTGTTTGGCCATCTTCGAGCTTGACAGTGAGGCAATTCCTCAGCTTCTCAGATTTAACCATTTAAGATAACGTAATTTATATTTGGTTTACTTACATGTATATTTTAAAAATGCCCAAAAAACTAAAACCATTGATTTTTTGTGCATTAAATATACCTCACTACGTTTATTATCTCATTCTTCTTTTATGTCTTACCTGTCTACATTTTTATAAAAATATTACTTCCTGTTATTTTATTAGTCATATACTACTCATGTTTTCTGTAGGTTAAATATTACCTAATATTCAGCTGAGTTATTAACACTAGTTACACAATTTAAAACCACCATGTAAATGATTTTGGGACTAAGCTTACGGATAAAGCATATTGATTTTGTAGTGCTTACTAAATAGTTTTTTGTTGAAGGCTCTCCAAAATATTTAATATAATTTAGTCTTGCTTTTGTCTTGCGAACTCACAAATAATTTCTAAGCATCATAAACTGTAAATACATCAATTATTAAATATTCATACAATTTATACGTACCTATATAAGTTCAAAGGCAGACCCAAAAGTCATTCATTTTTAACGATTAATTATACAATGTGATGCCCGTTTGTTGTGAAATATCCATAACTATATTTTTTATGTAATTTTACCGGAATATAAGTCCCGAAGTAATCTCAGGATATGTAAATGAATGAAAGTGTGCACCAGGCCTCAGTAATGATTAGAAGCATATGTCTTCCGAGATATGAAACCCTAAGAAGCAATAAATAAATATAGAAATTGTTTAAACGAATTATATGTTGAGCCATTGATTAGTTATTGTTTAATTAAGAGTTGAAATGTTTAGCGTTCATAGTGCGTAAGTAACAAACCCATACAAGGACATTTAAAAATGATCTATATTGATATAGAGATCGTCTAAGCTGAAATGACGCGTCCCTCCATCGCATACAAGAGTGCTTGCTTGTATGCGAAAATGCAATGAAGGGGCGCATCATCTCAGCTTAGACGATCTCTACCTTAGCTTTTATAAGCATTTACATTGTTGAGATTGCGCTGGATTTCTATAATCAATGTTGATGCATTTCTGTTATATTATTTTATATTTATCTACTTAGACATGAGATCTTTTCTATGACTCTTGAGACGTTCTCTGTCATGCTACGTTCTTTGAATCACTAGATTAAAGCATTCAAAGTATTAGGCAAAATAATACACTTGCCCACCGGTCAGATATCTTCCTCATTTTAAGTCACATTTGACTTAAAATCTAGCTATCACAAGTAAAATTGACATATTTTACAAAAACAGCCTGATCTATCTGAATGTTTCCCAGTATGAGGTTGTTACAGATGCGTATGTAGTATTATAGTGACATGTATGTGTATTTATCAGTGAATCATGTTTAGAGGACTGTCGGGGACAGTAAAAGAAACCACCGTATTGTAAAATAAACTATATTTTTTAAAAATAAAGTATTTTTCACAAATTCGAGAGCATACCTTTCTATAGTTAAAAAAAAGTAAACTTAAAAGTTCTGTCCTCGACAAAGGACCTTGTAGAGATTAACTACATTTAGATGTATATTACTAAAGCCATGTATTGCGTTTATTTAACCAAAGTGTAATTCCATTAAGTTACCAATGCGTTCGATTTTGATATTTATTTATGATAATATCACCGTTAATAACCTTGAAGTACAATTAAGTAAAGTAAGTGAGATATATCGAGCTCTTCGTTTAATCTGTGTGACAGATACAGCAATAAGTACATAGAGTAATGAAGTATATTTATATGAGTAGCGTATTATTCGGCGTGTGTATTGGTGCCCTGTAGTGTTGTGTGTGAGATGTGTGATGTATAATGTTAGGTCGATACGCACAAATTTTAGTGTAGTGTACGGTGGAGTGGTCATTACTGGTCATTTCGTTACCCTTTGCGAGCGAATGCCTAGTTTATAACGAATATATTCTCTTATTACAGTTAATACCACTAGCCAGTACCATTATGGGTAATAAGTTCAAAATTTAATACGATATTCCACCAAGGTCACTATCAGTGGAGTGGAAGTATGTTTTCGTTGATGCCTAGATCTTTCTAGGATATCTAATGAATATTGTTATTATTATTGCAAGTAATACCATCTGGTGGTACTTAGAAGTAGAAATAAGAACCAATGCTTTTAAAAACGTATGAAAAAGCTGAGCAGTAATCAGTCGTATTGTACTTAGAGCGAGAGTTTGAATTCGCACTTTTGATGACATATTAAGTATATAATAATACATTTATTTTATTTACAAAAAAAAAATGGACCCCGACTTAAATAAAAAAAAAAATTTTTTTTTGCATCGATCATTCATTCATTTAATTGATTGCATCTTCTAAGCAAAGTATTCGCTCGCAAATAATTTTAAAACAAACCGCTGGGCCTAGTAAACTACTCGCCCGGCGCAATAAGACGGTGTCAAACTAGGGTATTTATATTATTATCCTTTTAAAAAGTGTATTTTTAAGGAACCTGAGCTTTGCCGCGTGCGGCGTTTAACGCCTACTTCTTATCTAACCGGCATAACAAACTAATTTAAACTTTATTTATAATTGTTGAAGTAATGAATGTTATTGCATTTAACTATCAATTTGAGGGACGTTTGTATCATAGTTCTTACCTTATATTTCATGTAAACTTCCAATTTGAATATTTTAGAGTAGCCAAAAACATCTTTTGTGTTTGAAAAAAGCAACTAATTCAAAAATAACAGATTCGTATGTTATTTTGATTGTGTAGTGATTAGGTTGCTTTTCCAAAATATTTTTAATATTTTTGGCCACTTTAAAGGCTCACAAAGCTTTGATTGGATGCTGAGTATACCTGTTTGGTAGAATGATTTCTAGTGATGCAACGACTACGAATATTCGTATTCAGCGAATAGCAGCTATTAAGCGAATATTCGTATTCGCCGAATATTATCACGATTATTAAAAACAAACTTACACTTATTTAAAACAACCCAATTTCGCACCTTCTGTTCCATTGGTTTTCTGGCGTGAAGATATATATTCCTAAAGCTCAACTCACTTCTGCCGGCCCGGAAAGATTATTTTCGACTGCTGGGAATGTATAAACAGAAAAAAGAAAGTGCCTAAATGCAGTAATTGAAAAAAAATAATTAACAATTCAATATAAGATAAGTTATGAAATACTTTATTGCACAAAGAAAACAAATTACACAAATAACTTAATAAAAAACTAATCGTGTGTATTGTCATTACCTTGTTGAATTATCATCATTACGTATTCGTTCGTTGCATCACTAATGATTACCGTGTTAGTATTCTTTCGAGTCAGTGTGGTATGCTGAGTGGCACTTATTTTAATGGTAGAGCTACGATATAAATGTCTCTCAAAACTAAATTGATGTAACAAATCTTAACTATTCACTAATAGTAACTGTATCACCGATAGGTTCTAATCTAGTCATTATTTTGTATAGATAAGTAGATGTTCGTCTTAACCTTGTATGAGAGGTTCCGCTGGAAGAACGAAACGGTAAATTGTTAGGGGTTATTTCAGCACTCAGTTGGGTCAGTTATTTTATTTGAGCATTATGTCAAGGAAATGAAACTCTGGGTCCAAAGGGGCCCAAAGGATTTTACTTCTTTCAAAATGGCCTTTACTCTCTTTTATGAGGGAAATATGCCAATGTCAAGTTGGATTTAAAAAAAAAATACATATTACACAATATTTAAATGAATATTTAAATAATTTAGTAAAAAAAAAAACAAAAAAAATGGAAGTGAGTGATCGACCAGAGTGGGTGGTCTGGGTGTTTACTATGTATATTTAGTTATGTATTTACAAAAATAAAGTATTTAAAGTACGTTTATCCGTTGTCTAGTATCCCATAGCACAAGCATTTAGTTGCTTAGTTTGGGGCTAGACGGCGCTGTGTGGCAATAATGTCCAGTGATATTTATTTATAAAGTCCAGTGACCTTGCGTTCTGTTCGAATACTTTGACAGACTTACAGGCTGAACAAAAACATCTGGTACACTAGAAATACATTCCATAAAAAACAACATAATTGAATACAACGTGTAGAAAGATAACCCGATCATGAATATTTCTGTTCATGTGCTTGACCCAGAACCAAGTTCTTCATACACATCCCTTAGAATAAGACTAACATTTTATAAATCATCTAATGGCCATTGTATTAACTGTACCGTTTACTATAGTCTAGTAAAGTTTGACAATAAGTTTACCTCTAAATATCCTTTTATCGTTTCGTTTTCACTAGTGAAGTGTTATGTGGAAAACATTGTGTGTAGTTCGTATTAGTGTTATTCGGAACCAATCCTCGTTGTTTGTTAGAGATGAGTTGATATGAGTTCTGTGACCAAGTTTTAGACAAAAAGGCCTAAGTTGCATAGTGAAGTAGGCTGAGTAAGCTTATAGTACAAAAATACCTCGTATTTTCTCTTTCATTTGCCTTGTGAATAAAAGAGAAGTGATGAGATTATAGCAGTACCGTTAGCATTTAACCTGCGTACCGTTTAGTAGAATAGTTAAAAGATAATAATAGAATGTTGTTCATTGGTATTACATTAGATTAATATTTAGGCTTTTTATTGGTATTAAAATATGTTTTAACGATCCCTAACGCAGGTAACTTTTTGCAAGGGGATATTCCGAGTAAATTTTGCCGCACTCATTAGTGAATAGTTGTTTGAACCCCGTAGTCAGTACATGCTCGAAATTGAAGGATAGCAGCAAATGTACCTTATTTGTAATATTTTAACATAATATTAATATATTCCATAGATTAGAAGGTTATCGAAAGAGTATATTATTAACACTTTGTAGACGTTTTTAACAATAATACCTACTTAAAAAAGGTGACACGTTTTTTGTATAAACGAATATTATATTGAGCAAGTTTGTTGTAACTTATTGTTTTCTGTCAATGTGTTTATAAATGTACCTATTTTGTTATGTGTAATAATTTATAACACCAAATTGTACCTTTTCATATTTGTAATAATTATATTTTATGCAGAAAATGTAAACAGTGTGTAGATATTTTGTTGAATAAATGTCATGTTTCGAATAAAGTTGTTTTTAATGAATACAAAAACCGAAATTCCTATTAATTATTCAGTAGTTAGCACAGCCAAAATCATTAAACTGATCTGGCAAGAGACGTGCCGGTATCTATTATCGAGACGAACTGACTCAGGATGCATCTGGCCCTCCTTTGAAATAACCCGAAAACGAGATCCGGTATCTTCCCGAGACGACGCTGATTCTTTTGTCAATAAATCAAGCAAACGACTGGTTTGTAAGCTACTTCTTCTGTGAATTTCTGGACGTTCGCGCTGGTAGTGAAACGCGTGGAACGTGGAAGGGAACTTCAGAATATATTTTTCGAGATATCGGCCGTAACAATACCTATACTTGCGTGTCTCCAATAAACGCTGCGCGAATGCCAATAACATGGCTTAGAGACAGTCCCGTCCTCTCTCTTACTCGTAAAAGCGAGAGCACTTGGATGAAAGTCAGTCGTCACAGTTAAAAAGCAGTGCTGTCAGAAGTAGTTATCGTAAGTGCTCGTTTTAGTAGCGTTACAAACCCCGTAACTCCACGCTTAGCTTAGGCCGGGGACACACTCAGTTTCAGCAAGAGATGGATTCTTAGGATCTCCGTTTTGTGTAAGCCTGCTTCTTGTAAAATAATTTAACAATCTAACATTTTTTTTACTAAGAAAACTAACAGCGTTGTGACAATACTTTCTTATCTGGGTACTTTAACTACAGCTAATTACGGGTTTCCTTTCATACAACCATTAGCACAGGCCGTGGGATTAATAATATACTTATATTTAATACTTTTGTTGCATTAGAATAGAATTTAATTTAATATTTTTTTAAAGTAAATGTGGATTCTTACACGTAAGTAAAAGTAGCGTTTACTTTACGACTCGAATACGTGAGCAGTTCGTGGCCTACAGTATGCAATACGTTAACAATTTATTACTGTAACTTGAACCCTGAAATCCTCTCCAAACAAGGAAACTGTTCCACACACCAAAGTATTTCCAACTAAAAATCTGTGTGCCTACTGCAAGTTTCGTCGAAAAAACGAAGCGAGAGAGTTAACGCGAATTTTACGATTTCCCGCCACCACAGCTACAATACGCTTTTGCAAGCTTTTTAGGTGAATTTCATCAAGGAAACCCAAGGTGGACTAGTGTGTCCCGACCTTTAGCACGAGTGTGCGCTCTCGCGAACTCAGGTCAACCTGTCAACAGTGCAAACAATCCTTCACAGGCCATAACTTTCGCTTAATGACAACTGACGCAATCGTTAACCTCTCACGCTACACCCGGTTTATGTGTCGGATTGGACATTCGATTGTGCTGGTTTATTAGAGTGAGAAAGAGAGACTAAAGGCGGCATCTGTACCGTAACATAGAGCAGGTTTTAATCTACCTACTACGTAAGTAAATGTGTTTTTGGTTAGCGGAAGGTTCTAAGATTCACTAAGCTAGGGTAAATAGGACTGTTAGAAGGGGTAAAGAGAATATTCCATAGAAGGAATATGTTCACAGAAATTCCCTCTTGTCCTCCTGGCACCTACTTTATCTTTAAATGGAGCAATGTATGAAAATATAAATTAAAGTTGGAAAACCTATGTGTCGTAGCACTCGTAGCGAGGGGAAAGATGTGGTCTCAGCCTTCCCGTCAGGAAAAGGACGTAATGACATGTTTATGGGTAAGGTTCAAGATAAGTCGTACACAAAAGTAAGTCGTATGAGCTTCCTGCTGAAGTGTTTCCACAGCAGTATAACTTGGGCGTCTTCAAGAAGAGAGTGAACAGCCATTTGTTAGGCCGGCATGTACCGACTTAGACCGCATCATCACTTAAGATCAGATGAGATTGTGGTCAATGACCTTTTTGGCTGTCATTCCCTAAAGAGAAATGGCGAGAGAAGTTCATAAGGTGATTTAGTTAAAATCATGTCTTCAAGAGAATAACCTTAATGTAAAAATTATATATAACTGCATTGACATAGCAAATACCTAGTGGTACATAAAAGATTATGTAGGGTGTGATTTTACGAAGCGTATTAAAACAGGTTACATTCTCTTTTATGTTCGCCATTCTTTCAAAATGACTAACTATTGTGTTCACCGTATGTCTATAAAACTGTTGAGTCTTAGAGATTTGGAGGGTGTTACTGGCCATCATGCGTTAATGGTTCGTGCGGAAAATGTACCTCATAAAGATTAATAATATTTCTCCCTTCACCCGTAAACTGAGATTGTTTACGTCTTAAACTGACTCTTTGTTCCATTACAAGACGCGAGAAAATGACCTCGATGTAAAAGGTTTTGTTCAATCTGTAATTAAAGCCGTCATAAACATTAAAACAAGTAAATAAGCGCAAAATAGGTGTACCTACAGTCAGGGTTTAAACATATTATGTACAGAGATTTAAATCGTATTATGTATGGATTTTAGTCCTTTGTCATACTGGCTAATTTGACAGTAGGTATTCATCATTTCTGTGACAACGTCAACAAAGTTGATGTGAAATAGCTGGAAAGTGTTATCTTAATTTTAACGCTGATTTGACTGACACATGAACATTGCAAAATTATTGAATTGGGCAAAAAGGCACTTAACTAGAGACGGCCATGACGGCCAAGACGGCCATGTCACCTACATTAGTATGTACTAAGTACTGCCCAAACTACTGACACAGCACATTCTCTGCGAAATGTGGCAAAAATGTTTGTATTGTATTTAGTATTTATTAGTCTACCCATTCGTTAAAAACAAAACGGCGATTTGAACACTGTAAAAATCACTTGCTAGGCGGGTATTCCTTGGCAAGCATCTCCATACAATGCAACGGTGGTCAAGCCGCTTCGCTTCGCTTCGCTTCGCTTCGCGATAACGCTTCTAACACAGCACGCGCAGAAAAAATATAAATCTAAACGTTGCACGTTTGCACAAAAATAGTTTATTAGTTTAGAATGTATTGATTGACTTTAGGCATAAAATTCCAAAATAAAGAAAGATGAGGCATTTTTGAGCTTTCTCACATAGAGGGAAGTTCGTCAGACTGTGTAACTTTGAGCTAATATCTGTAGATTCTATCCTCAACTAAAACATTTTTCAGACCTTTACGGCAGTTTCCTTTTGGATTAGACAGTTTTTTATAACTTTTAAGCGCGGTATCAGCGGGAAAAGCTGCTCATAACCTGTTGCGCGAGGTTCCGTACTTCGACTTTGGAAGTCCATCTCTCCGTTTTCCAGCCAGTGTTGTTTCGGCGTGACTCCGCACGCACGTCGCTCCCGCTCGAGAAATCCGCGCGAAGTATTCATTAGGACAAAAACTTTTTAAGGATGTTTATATCGGTTTAAGTTTTAGTTTCAGTTGCTATTCACACAGTAGTTATGAACACTTTAAGTAATTCAACTTTAAGTAAGCAAGTTTCAAAAGTAAAGTTCTAGCCCATGTGAGGAGACCAAAATCCGTCACACGAGATCTATAGAATTACCGTTAACCATTACCATCAGTCTGGCATTACCATTGTTTATTACGCTTCAGTGTGATTACCTCCTGACATTTAAATTGATTCACAATATGGGAAATTTAATAATTGAATCATTTCGATTTATTTCGTAGATGTGTAATAATTTACCTGATACTTGTCACGTTAACAATCACATTTTACCAAAAAAGTGTTTTGATGAAAAGAAACTTCGCGCAAACTTCCAAAAAGCTACGTTTTTGATTACTTATGTGGCGTGATTACCAGCAATAATGACTGTTCTTGCGTTGTGGTCGCTGGTGCTGGCTGTGGTGGAGGCCACCGGCGCGCAGTCGGAGCTGACGGTGTACAAGGTGGGCGTCCTGATGGCCTCGCGCCTGGACTCACCCTTCGACCTGGAGCGCTGCGGGCCCGCCGTCGACCTCGCCATCAAGAACGTTAACAACAAGTTCCTGAGCCACCACAATGTGCAGCTTGAGAAGGTGCAGGGGAGGTATGCCTATTGTATTGTTATTTTTATCATCTTAGTTTTTATTCTAATGGATGGATGCATTTGTTGTTATCATAATATATTTATTCCTTGTTGGAAATCAAATTAAAATGATTCAAATGACTTTTCAATTTGTGGTCAGGATAGAATAATTTTGTCATGAAGTTCTTAAGTCTAGGTACTTAAGAACTTCAGTACCTAGTTAGGTTAGGTTTACAGTTGTAAACATAAACAAACTATGCTGAAAAGAGTAACTTTCGATTTTTTACCGGATTCTTCTCGCTAGGAGCAACGTCCGAACCGTTAGTAGAGTTACAATATGTGATTCCCACCTTTTTTTTTACTGTAAATTATTTAGGTGCTGAATTTTCGTGAGCACTTGTAATAGTTACCGAAATATGGAATAAACGCATTTGAGCTTGATTTTGAATAAACCTAACTTTCATAAATCCTTCAAGAGCGTAACGACATCATTAATTAATTACTACAAGAGACAAAAAAATTAAGTGTCTGCAGAACAAGTCTTGTGCCAACACCAATAGTAAAATGATATCTTTGGCTTTTTCGTACACAAACGTTTAAGCAACGATGAGAATGAAGATGAAAGCAAAACAGAAGTCTAAACCTTTTAGAAGCCTTCAAAAACAATAAGCGACAGTTCCTGGAATATCAATATTTGGGAATGGAGTTATGTAGGCGTGAATACCCTACCAAGCGATTGGTTACTGGGACACTGTAGTATCCGAATCAAAGGCCTAATAGAAAGTCAGTACGTAGTTTAAAGTGGCTTGTTTCGTGGGTATCTCAGATAACATTAGAATCAGATATTCAGACTCTTATTGCTGAAAGCAATCAAACAAACGCACAAACAAATAATTTGTTTGGAAAGATTACAACAAAATCTCCAGACAACCTTCGAGCAAAGTCACAGGATGAGTAAGCAAGTGCACAAAATAATCATACAGGATAGAAGGTGTATTTACTATACAAATACATTACATAAATAAATACCTACTTGTAGTAAGTAGATACCTGAAGCTATATAGAATGGCCACGCCTGAGGAGTCTTGCTGTTTTAAAAATAAATATTATTTCTAAGTTGAAGTGTGTGTAAGCATTTATTATTAAATCTAATTATCTATTTGAGCGACCACCAGTAGGCATTGCGTAAAACTTTGTCATCAATTTCAATAAAGGTAATTTAATCAACTGTCTAACTGGATGTTACGTAAACTTTAAGGTGAAGCGACTTTCGTGATGGCTTCATAAACCGAAGTTAATGTGAAATATTAAATTACGAGTAGAACAAATTTAAACTGAACTTGGCAGAGCGAATTCCCTGTCGGTAAGTTAAAAATAATATTTATCGCAAGCAAAACCTACTTTATTTTTGTTATTTACACATGTATCATCTTATTTTAAACAATTAAAGCAGACATCTTGGGGATTGGGGTACGACGAGACATTGGATGAAAGACGAAACAGTTTAATAAGGCGGGGATTGTGAAAGAAAGACCTAGACGAACGAAACTTTATTTACTGCGAGAGGTTACTCGTAGATCTATAGAAGGAGTAGGTATCTTTACTCGATGAGCGTTTGTAAAGGATGCCCAAAGACTATAATCTCTTCCTAGTCTATAGAAAGAATGGTTCGTATGTGCGCAAACCCCTCTTCCAATCAAGAAACATGACTGTGGCAAAACTTGCATATTACTCAGGGTGTTTAGTTTTATTTTGCCTTTCCGAAAATTTTACTTAAGTAGCAGACTTCGATTGTTCGTTTAATCACAACTTTACGGTGGTTATCTGTAACTATACTTACTACAGCTTTTTAATCAGGCTCTTGGGGAATAACTTGGACTGGTAATTCGATAATAGAGCCGGCAGACATCAGATAAAACTTCCTAGAGTTTTTCTTCATTCGCTTAGTAGATAACGAATCGCTTTTAGTAATTGAGCAAACTTCATTGCTATCAGTGGAGGTCACAATTCAATCTTACGTCCGTATCCCAGCTATTCCAAAATAGTTTTACTAGGAAAATATACTTTAAACGTCGCTATTTTATTCTTACGGATTAACCTTTCAGTTTTGTCATTCGAGATTTTTTTATGGTAAGTTTTTAGTTATGATTAAAATATAGTTTTGTACTCTTTCACTTTCATTTCAGTCGCTAAATTCATAAAACATACCCACTGGATACCAAGTGTAGGGTTGTGGTTGTGGCTCAATGAGAAAAATAACTGTAACGAAAAACCCCAGTAGTTTAATTGTTATTTTCTAGTTATGTTTAGGTTTTTGTCTGAATGTAGTCAATTATTTATTTAAAAACTTATCTGTTACTGTAATGTTAAAAGGTCATTGTATGAAGAACTGAATCCAATGTAAGAATCGAACACAAGGACCAATATTCGTATTTAAATAAAAAAACATTATACTGTTGGTTCTGAAATCACCCATTTACCAAGAGACTAAACAATTATTATTTCATACAGAAAGCACATATATTTTGCTCACTAGTTATGTAGTCACATGTATGGTTAGAATATCCATTACTTTATGAGTAGTGTTTAAAATATCATGTTTCATCAGCTCTAAACTATACGAGGCCTGGGGCTATAAAACGTCTCGCCTCTCCCTTTACCTACTTGATATTCAGACCATGGAAAGTTTTACAACTGTAGGTATTACCACGTGATATAACGAAGAAAACAGAATTTCGCCATTTTTGCCGAAATTCAATATTATTAGATGTGAGACGAATGTTAAGAGTGTATTGTTATTTATCTCGTGCAAAGATTTTTTTAACATACGCAGAGAAGAACTTTTAATTACTTGCAATCTCCTTGTTGATTTATTGGTGATTATCCCGCTTACCAAGTACAGAATATCGTAGAATCAATTCTCACCTAGGATTAACATTCGTTTAGGTGCACTGCTAAATGCCGTTTTTAAAAATTAGGTTATCTATCGTGTATTCTGCCTCACCTATTGGTTGACTGGAATTTTTTAAAATGAAAATGTCCCTTAATTTAACTGTGTTTTTGCAATCCGACGGCCCCAAACAAAATAGAGTTTATGCACTCAGTTCATTATCACGGATGACCTATCAGAGTGGAAACATGGTGGAGTCATAGCCTAATAAACATACTTTAATAAATGAACACCCAGGCACAAACCCAAAGTCATGATATAAATGCCGAAGTAACTCTGACTGTGTATGTGTCTGTAAAGTTTTCATAAACTATGGAATCAATTTTCATGATTTTGTATAGGTACATTCTTATCAAAATCATGAAAATTGATCTTTACTTTCTTTTCTTTTCTTTTATTGACTATCTTTATTGGACCTGAGAAACGCCACAGGATAGTTTTCATCGCGAAATATAGCCTTGGAATAAGTTCGCTTTTAAAGGTCAAGCCACACAGCGGTCCCGTCGCGCTGCGGTCGCGTTGCGCTGCGGTCGGGTCGCGCTGCGGTCGCTTCGCGTCGGCTGTGTGGCTTGACCTTAAGGGTAACAATTACTAAATTAAACGCGGACGAAGCTTGAAAAGCTAGTAATCGAATTAATTGTTGTCAGTTACCCGTCGTGCTCCGGAGCCATCGCCCCCGGCCTGGCAGCAGACATGCACTTCAAGGATGACGTCATTGCGTTCGTGGGCCCGGCCTGTGCCTTCGCCCTGGAGCCGGTCGCCAGGCTAGCGGCATATTGGAACACGCCCATCATTACTGGCATGGGAGATCAGGTGAGGTGATTACATAAGATTCCCCAAGTAAGTTGAGAAGCACAATGATGAAATTTCTATTGGGTCATATGCTATCATGATGAGACTGAATTATTGATAACTCCTTTAAAATAACCCTTATTGAAACACACATACACACACCACGCTTTTATACACTCACCACGCTTTTATACACACACCAATCTTTAACACACACACACACCACACATATTATAGTCATCCTCAAATTCACACAAACACACGCACCCTTACAACACAACACAATGCTTAAATATTTATAAAATTTTAAGGCTGTTTGTTATTATTTCACAGTTTGATATTTTTTCATAATTGTTAGTAAGTTTGTTTTCTTTAAATAATATTTTGTATAAAATTTGTTAACTCTGAACCGGTGTCTTCGAATTAGTGGTAAGGTTAAGACCTTTTATAATTGTTGGTTTGCTGCGACCCAAGCCTCAAGCTTAGTGGAGTGGAATTACAATAAACCACCGTTATTGTAATTTCTGTGGAATATGTTTTATCTTCATATATATAAAAATGGATTGCTGTTCGTTAGTCTCGCTAAAACTCGGGAATGGCTGGACCGATTTGGCTAATTTTGGTTTTGAAACATTTGTATTGGTACAACAGGAGTTGTGACTTTCGGATGATTGGAAGTTAAAAAAAACCGGCCAAGTGCGAGTCGGACTCGCGCACCGAGGGTTCCGTACAAACCAGGTTTACAAAGTTCGTTCATTACGACAATCGAGTCATAACTATGGTATTTTTATTGCAAAATGAAATTCATAACATTACAATGGGGAAAGACAATTTTTTTGGTGGTATAACTACTTACAATTTTAAGCTTTTCTGAATTCTTCTGTTACCTGTGCTGTAAGCTATTGCTTCTTACCAAATTTCGAGATTCTATGTCAACGGGGAAGTGGTCTTTAGGTTTTAATTCCCTTGCGTGTAGTTGCGAGTTTCAAAATATGCGGTATCAATGGTTGTACTTTTGCGTTTTGCGTTTTTGCGTTGGCTTAGAATTTTTTTTTTCACGGGCTAAAGGCAATTAGATCTAAGTATTTGATATGAATTTCAACTTGATAGCTCTACGCGTTCATGAGGAAAAAAGTAATAAGTTTATATTTATTAAAAAATAAATATATATTTTGTAATGTAATTTTTCCTTTATGTGTGCTATAAAACGTTGCTTCATGCCAAATTTCAAGATTCTAGGTCGACTGGAAGTACCCTTTAGGTTTTGATTCCCTTGCGAGTACTTGCGAGTTTCAAAATATGCAGCTTAAATTGCTGTTTCTTTTGATTGCGTTGACATAGAAGTTTGATTTTGTTACAGCTTAAAGGTATTATAGACCTGAGCATTTGGTATGAATTTCAATTTAATACCTCTACGCGTTTATGAGGAAATGGGTGGTAAGTTTGAAATTATTAAAAAAAAAAAAAATATGTGATGTAACTAAAAATTTATGGTTTTCGTAATTTTTCCTTTATCTATGCTATAAGACGTTGCTTCGTACCAAATTTCAAGATTCTGAGTTCACGGGAAGCACCCTGTAGGTTTTGATTCCCTTGCAAGTGTCGAAAATTTGCGGCATAAACGGCTGTATCTTTTGATTGCGTTGGCTTAGAAGTTTGATTTTTTCACAGCTTCAAGGAACAGTAGACCTGAGTAATTGATATAAATTTCAGCTTCATACCTCCACGCGTTCCTGAGGAAAAGGGTCTTGACAGACGGACGGACGGACGGACAGACGGACAACAAAGTGATCCTATAAGGGTTCCGTTTTTTCCTTTTTAGGTACGGAACCCTAAAAATGACTGTTTTATTAACAAATGAGCTTTGTTTAAACGTTAGAAGACAATAAATCTCAGACTTGTCAAAATTTTGCCAAAATACTAGAAAATGATTAAGTATGAAAATTACACTTATTTCCGATTCTCAAGACTTGAGCATCGATTACAGCGAATAATGCCCCACAAAGGATATGTTTTCTTGTATTATTATAAAAGCTTATGATGCTGCGCAGTTTTTGAAATTAGTAAGAAGCTATGGAATACCTTTTGTTTTTTTTAAATTTACGATTGAATTTTGGTTATGTTCTGCATGATTCACTTTTTTTTCACTATCAATCAAAATTTTTGTATCGTGTAGTTAAGTTAGGACAGAGATTATTTTAATTATAAAACTGCAATTAATAGACATTATAAGCAAAAGAAAATATATATATCCAATAAAAGTCAAACGAAAAAAAAGTTATAATTATTTAAAGCCAAGTGCTCACAATTTTTTTAAAAATAACCAATACATCATTATCTCGAAAACTACAAAAAATCGTAGAACATACATGGGGGTTAAATCGATAGGTATGGTACCCTACTATCAGCTGGCGCCGGCTTGACACCTTAAAAGAAGCACCCTTTATATTATATTGGACAGTAAATGGTACATTTTGCAGCCGACCATAAATAACATACCTATACTCGTAGAAACATATTTTTTTTCAAATGAATCCCATAGGAAACGATGAATGGGATATTGTTGTTTGTTTTCAGCCCTCGACGCACATGGATGAATGAATTTTGATTTAGTTGTTTTGTTAGAAAGTTGCCTTGATCGAAATCTTTCTTAGCTGTGATTGAAGAACATTGAGTCAGGGGATTTCCTAATCAGGATCAGATATGGGCCTTAAAGGCATCTTTTTTTTGTAAAACTAAACCCTTATATTGTTAACTGACAGCACGAGCTGTTGGAAAGCTACCGAGGAGCTAGTTTTATTAAAAAGTCTTGTAATATTTCTCAACAAAACATATCCCATGGGTGCATCCGGAGTGCAACGTCTTGGCTGTTGACCCGGGATAAGAAATAACTCGCTTCTCGATCAAATACAATTCGGCCCGCTGCAAGGTCACCGAACTTTTGGACGACGAACTTTCACTAGATACCTAATGTTATTTTCATATTGTTATTTGTATATTATATGGCCCTGTGATTTGGAAACATTTTTATTGTTCATGCAAATTATTAACGACTTATCAATAGAAAATATTGTCTTAAAGTTTAATTTGCTTTTAATACTCAGTCTTACAACAGTAAGAATAATTATTATTCTTACCTAAAGAAACGCTTTCTAGTTTTTAAATACATTCTTAATTATTTTTAGTTTGGTTAAAAAAAGGTTAAGAAACACGCAACGAATTTCGTAGCGTCATTGTAGCACGTCGTAGCATTCGTAGTGTTCAAAGCGTAGCGTGTGCTACGAAAGTTAGTAGCTACGTTCGCGTTGTGGCTACGTGAAATCGCGTCTGGGCGGAAATAATCCCACTTCCTACTAATATCATAAATGTGTAAGTTTGTATGTGTGGATGGTGGTGTGCCTTGTTGCCCTTCGATGTAAAAACTAGTGAACGAATTTGATTGAAACTTTGCAATTCATCTATACAAATATTATAAAGAGGAAAGGTTTGATTTTTTGTTTGTTTGTATGAATTGAATAGGCTCCGAAACTACTTGGCAGATTTGAAAAATTCTTTCACTGTTGGAAAGCTACATCATTCCTGAGTGACATAGGCTATATTTCATTTTCAAAAAAAATAGGCATCCTTACTAAAATTACGATAACGTAATCCAAGGTGTGAAAAAAATATCAAAAAACTACCTTAAATCGCGTGCGCTGCGAAAACTATCGATGATAGAACAAAATGATATACTACATTTTTTTAGAACACACCATTATCTACAAAAAATCAGCGGCAGCATATCTCTAACTATTACAGTCATGTCACAATAAGCGTTTTTTTATTGAAAAAAAGAAATTAAAATACCACCGCTACAAAAAGCTCTTTATTTGTACCTTGGTATTAACCCTTATCAAAATAAATGATGTATTATTTGAGACTGCTTCAATATCTTTATATTACTTTTTGAATTATTCGATTCTAACAATCCATTCAAAAGATATCACGAGTTAAAAAATAAAATAAAATGTATTTTCTTTTAGGGTTATGACCTCAATAATTGAAAAAAAAAAGAAAAAATTAAAAAAATATATCAAAAAAAAGAAAAAAAACCCCAAAAATATACAAAAAAAACACATAAATACAAAAAAAACATTTAATAATATCTGAATTTAATTATTCTTATTTTTTTTTTATTTACTCTTTTTTAGGAGTTCGACGCAAAAAGGGATGAATATGTGTCATATTATTATTATTATTATGAATGTGTTAAAATTAACAAATCTAAATGTAATGTTTAATGCCCGTGCGAAGCCGGGACGGGCCGCTAGTAGCTTATACATCTGAATTATGCCTATGTCCTGGCTACAATAAAAAAAACACTTTTTTTCTTACTTAATTCGAAGCAGACGAAGTCGCGGGTGGCCGCTAGTTATCGAATAATTAGGTAGACAGCGCCTCTAAAGAAGCTTTAGCGTAAGGACACAAAGGAAGTTCGGACGCTAAAGGCCTTCTCTTCTAATCTGTAATCATGTCAGCTTCAACTAACATTGTAACAAATTATTTACCTCAAGCTAGACATGTGCGTATCACTTAGTAACATGAATGTAAGTAATTATTTAAACCGTTACAACAGATAAGCAATTAAATAGTAGTGAACAAGAAAAGACAACAATGAATTTCGACCAAACCTTGTTGTTGTTGTTTTAAGCTTTCCAATTACTGTTTTCGTCTCTGTTGTATTATATTTTACTAAATATGATGCAATTGAACTCACTCACTTTCTCACTCACTTACTCACTCACAAAACGCCTCCACATAGTTTGGCGTCACCGTGTGCGACGAGTCCATATAAAATGTATGAAAACCACAGGAAGTACGTCGGTAGAGGCGTTATGTGGCAAGTGGCTGTTGTCCAGAGACACTAACGCTCATGCCTGTATTATAGGCATATGTTCCTGATAGTTTATATCTGTAAATAGCAAAGTAAGCATTCAGTAAAATCCAAGATAATACCTGTCGCGTTTAAACTTCAAAGTAGTTTACCCTCCACCCGGCTTAATGCACCAATTAGTTAATGAAGGCAAGATAGGCATGTCCTTAAAATCTCATGACCTTGAAGCCGTCTCCAGACGTCTGTTCCACTAAACCGACTAGACACGTCAACTGCAGATTTGTATCCACTTAATCTCTTTAGAAGCTTTAGAACCACTTACTTCGTGATGGTCACGATCAAATTGAACTAATACTGGCTTTTATCAGTCTGAATTTAGTTTGTTCTGATGGTAATTGTCAGCAGTTACTATGAGTGAAGAGAGAAATAACAGAAAAAAAAACAAGTGGGATTCGAATCTGCGTCTTTCGCAAGCTAGGCGGCTGCTCTAACCACCAAGCTATCGACACTGAGACTTTAGCATGTAAAAGAGAGTAAGCAACTGTCCGTTAATTTGAGGTAGCAGATGGATCTTTTGCAGTTCTTTCACGCATAGGTAGTTTAATTTTGGCCATCGTGACGCCGCTGACTGGTAGTATTTACAAAAGATTTTTTTTTTTTGTTGCCTTAAAACACCGTTGGTTACATTGTTTTTGTGAATAACGATGTCTTTTTTAGCGATCCTGAATAACATCTAATAATAATTATATAATAATTATTCAAGCTGCAAGCTTCAAAGGTCCCTATGGATCCGTGAATTTGAATGGACCAACATAATCATAATAATAATTTTCTATTAATATATTCATATCTTCTTTTTTAATTACCGTCTTGCATCACTGCTTTTACTTCCTTTTCTAGTTTCTCTACCTGAAGGTTGTCTGGAAGAAATCGCTCTTAGCGATAAGACCGCCTGTATTGTACATTCCAAATGTCTTAAAGCATCGATATGTAACTTGTTTTCTATCTTATCCTAACATCAGTAAACCATTATTTCATTTCATTAAAAAAGTCCCACCGATTTATCCCGTACCTAACGTAGTACGTCCAACCTCTTTAGTGTCGCACCGAGACCTAGATTCCACTTGAGACTTGTCACGGCCGGTTATCTTTCTACCTGAGTGGTGTCCACTGGCAGTTGTTTGGTCAAGGGTACAAAACAAATCAATCTGAAAGCAGCCTGACGGCGAACTTGGCATTGAGGTGGATTGGAATGCGATTGGATCGGGTAATGGCGGGAAACCGAGCTGATTGTCCGACATAGCTTAGTGAATAGACTCGCTGCGGTACACGTGCCGTCGTGTTTACATGTTTATCCTTATCTAAAGATAAGAATACCGAATACTTACTAATGATATAACAGAATAAAATGTTGAGGTTCTGAAGCAAGGTTGTGATCGATTGTCTCTGATGTATGATTTTGCATTATCATAGGAAAACTAAGATTCATGTTTAACTAGCGGCCGCCTGCGACTTCGTTTGCGTTTACTTTTAGTATTTTGGCGTAATGTGAACTTTTAGCCTTCTTTAATAAATAGACTCAACACAAAAAGATTTTCTCAATTCGAAACTAGTTGTTCCTGAAATAAGCGCGCCCAAACAAAAAACTTTTCAACTTTAGATTATTAGTCTAGAGCTTGTAAGTAAGTAAGAGATGACAATAAAATAAAAGAGATTTATGTTTATACCCAAAGTGCCCATTAAATAATTTGTTGCCAAGCAAAGGTAAAGGACCACGAAGCGGACTTTTTTCTAATTTGAAGTTAAATAATATCTCGTGCTGACTAACACTGTTTTGTGCACTCTGCACTAGAATGAAGGCTTTTAACTATCTATCTATGTATGTTTCGAAAGGATTTTCTGGAGCTTTGCTCTTTGATTTACGAATTCCTCACAGT
This sequence comes from Udea ferrugalis, assembly GCA_950022985.1. NCBI lineage: Eukaryota > Metazoa > Arthropoda > Insecta > Lepidoptera > Crambidae > Udea > Udea ferrugalis. The sequence goes on along the minus strand of OX465530.1, from coordinate 12,644,656 downwards.
CCTATAATTTAACTGAAGAACAGTGACAACCGCCTTTGTTTTTGAAAACATTGTGTTGGATGATTTAAAATTTAAATATTCGAAACTCCTAATTTAAACTGAGTCACTTATTCATAAGCAGTCAACCATGTATGAAATGTGATGTACTAGTCGAGAAATGACTTCTATTAGATTTTGTTCAAAGTTGCCCTGTAAAAGTGTTCGTTTCAGCGGTCGACTGTACCTACACGTACAACAGGTAGTAAAAGTGGCCATCACTGCTTATTTTGTTGTTACTTAAATTTAATATCAACTCGCTCGCTCTTTTACCGTTAACTTCATAAAATCGCAAGCTTTTATTACTCTTTAAACAAGACAACAAAATAATAAGAATGATGGCATACCACAGAAGCTTTGTTCGGGTAAATATTGCTGAAATACTCAGCTGTTTAGGGTTGCTCGTAAACTTCATCTGTTTTCACTATGGGAGAATATCTTTTTTTATCTAGACATCTTGCCTCTTTTTGAGAGCCTCGTGGCTCAGTGATTTGACAGTCTGGCTTGGTCTCGAGTTTTAGTCTGGCCGGAACTATTATAATAATTTATAATCTTTTGATGGCGGTAATAGGCCTCTACCACGTTGGGTTCAAAATTTGTTCGGCAAAATGTTGTCTACTGAATGTTCCGTTCACCATGACAGCAACAGAGGGCGTGACTATCCCGTTTACGATATAATCGTGAGCGTATGTTATGTTATCTTCCTCTTGTTGTAGCCACCATCGGAAGGCGAACTGGCTGCCCCTGCTAGTGTAGTCAGTCGCATGCATCGGCTGAGGAATCTACGCAAAGGCATAAAGGTACTTTAATTTTACAATAAACATTAATTTTATAAGAAAATCACTGGTTAACTGCAGGTATTTGTAATTGAATGTAGTCCAGTCATGTATTCCCTAAGGGAGCTAAAGGTTTTCAACTTTAAATCTAAATATTTAAGTAACGTGTCTAAAGATCCCCCAAGGGGGTGCCGAGTCTCGGCTTAGGGCGTTACTGGAGATTACAACCGGACGTTGGACGTTGAAAATACTGACGGCGCTTACCTTAGGGTGGTACCTCTAAGTACACGTATAATTGTCGAGCATGTATGACGTACAAGTTTAACGAATGACCGTATTAAATGTCTTACAAAATCAAAATCAGCCTGTTCCGTCACTGCAGGGCAAAGGCCTCCCCTCCCAATCTCCATCCCACACGGTCTAAGGGCAATGTCGGCCCATCTCTCTCGCAGGAATCTAATTCGAAACGTCTTACAAATAAATAGAAAATATTTATTTATTTGAGAAATTAGGATCGCCTACAGTACATTTATGGTCACAATTTACCAATAACATCTAAAATACAATGTTAGTAGTAAACCACAATTTGGCAAGAATCCAGTGTCAGATTATTTGTCCGCAGCCGACAACTCTGTTCAACGACAAAGGCAAGTACCCCACGCTGACCCGGATGTCCTACTGCCAGTGCCGGCTCCCGCACGTCTTCAGCAGCGTGTTCGAGCGCTTCGGCTGGGCACACGTCGCGCTCTTGCTGGACAAGTCGGACTTGTTCTCTCTTACTGTTGGTGAGTTCATTTAGATCAGTTTGTGTGACATTCATTCGTGACATTAGTTAGTTCATTGTATTTTGGTCATAATTTGTGTATTTTGTGAACAACCTGAAATTAATGCAATTTTTTAAACGTTGAATTTAACAACTTAACGGATTCTAGGTAAAGGAAAGGAAAAGTATTAAGAGTATATGCCATAAACTAAACAGACTCAAATATCAGGCGATCTATGTTTGTAGTATTTCAAATTGTAATGGATTTCTAGGACGATTCATAGACTAGACTAGACACGTAGACTAGCTTCTAACCCACCCCATAATTGTTCATATTCCAGTAAATCTTCACTAACTGTTTTGGTGATTCATTCATAATGAGAACAGGTGGAATTAGCTTCCGGCCTTAGCTTCCGGCTTAAATGTTTCCAGAACATTATAACACCACTTGAGCTTCTTCTTGTGCCGTGTAGTGCCGGCACGTTAATAGAATAGCACTACCCCCTCTCTTCCCGTGGGTGTCGTAAAAGCCGACTGAGGGAAAACAGCCACCAGGAGATGGGCAGCAGCGTCTCCAAACAACAGCAGGCCCTACTGCGATCGCCAACCCGCCTGCCAAGCGTGGCGATTATGGCAAACCCCCCCCAAAATGATGGCACGACATAAGAAACGGCCCCCAGTCCCCGGCGGCCGCGCTATTCCTGGCTACGGCAGCGGTTATGGTAACGGCGGGGCAGGGGGTGCGAAGAATCCCCGGGTAGGATCCGGCTGCCAACATCGACGACTCGACCTGGCAACTTATAACGCGCGCACACTGAGGCTCGACGCGAAGCTGATTGAGTTGGAAGAGGCAATTGGTAAGTTACATTGGGATATTATTGGGTTATCAGAAGTCCGAAGAAAGGGCGAGGACTCGATAACCCTGCAATCCGGTAACTTACTATACCACCGGGAGGGCGACCAACAGTCCCTAGGTGGTGTCGGGTTCATCGTCCACAAGTCCCTTGTCAACAACGTGATAACTATCGGAAGTGTTTCGAGCAGGGTAGCGTACCTGATACTCAGAATATCGAAACGATATTTGCTGAATGTCATTCAGGTCTACGCTCCGACCTCGAAACACGACGATGTCGAAGTGGAGGCTATGTATGAGGAGATCTCTAAAGCCATGCATAGCCATAAAACCCACTACACAGTTGTGATGGGGGATTTCAATGCGAAGTTGGGGCAACGTTGCGGTGATGAGCTGAGAGTGGGGCAATTTGGATTTGGGCAACGGAACAACAGGGGCCAGATGCTGGCAGACTTTATGGAGAAGGAGAACCTCTTCATGATGAACTCTTTCTTCAAGAAGCCCCTAAGCCGCAAATGGACCTGGTTCAGTCCGGACGGTAAGGTGAGAAACGAGATCGATTTTATCATGTCGACGAAGAAGCACATATTCAATGATGTCACTGTGATCAACGCTGTTAAAACAGGAAGCGATCACCGCATGGTCAGAGGCACATTGAATATCGACATAAAGCTTGAGAGAGCGCGACTGATAAAATCCACGCTCCGACCAATACCGGCTCAGATTCAAAACCCCGAGTGCTTTCAGCTCGAGCTTCAAAACCGTTTCGAAGCCCTTGAGAACAGCATCGATGTGGACGATCAATACAACATGGTGGTGGATATTGTCCGTACGGTAGGGTCCAAGCACTTTAAAACCCGCCGTCCAAAATCCAAGAAACTCTCCAGCCATACTCTCCTACTCATGGATCAGAGAAACGAAATGAGGCTACAGAACTCAGTGGATGCCCATCGTTATCGGCAACTCAATAGACAGATATCTAAGTCTTTGACGAGCGACCTTCGCCAATTTAATACCCAGCGTATTAAAGAGGCCATTGAGCGGAACAAAGGCTCCAAAGTGTTCGCCAGAGATCTGTCTATTGGGCAAAGCCAACTGACGAGGCTGAAAACTGAGGCAGGTAGCATCATTACGTCCACACCTGAAATCCTGAGGGAGATTGAGAGTTTCTATGGACAGCTGTATTCCACGCAAACACCTGTTGAAAGCAAGGCTAAAGACCCTAGAGCCAAGCTTACCCGACACTATACCGAAGATATCCCGGACGTCAGCCTGTACGAGATTAGGATGGCTCTCAAGCAGCTTAAAAACAACAAGGCGGCGGGTGATGACGGAATCACAACAGAGCTTCTGAGAGCGGGCGGTCGGCCGATACTCAAGGTCCTCCAGACGCTCTTCAGTTCTGTCATCCTCGGGAGCAGAACGCCAAAGGCATGGGGCAGAAGCGATGTGATGCTGTTTTTCAAGAAGGGTGACAAAACTCTCTTGAAGAACTACAGACCCATATCGCTTCTGAGCCATATCTATAAGTTGTTTTCGAGAGTCATTGCGAATCGTCTCGCTCGCAGGTTTGACGACTTCCAACCTCCCGAACAAGCCGGGTTCCGAAAAGGCTATAGTACCATAGACCACATTCATACGCTGCGGCAAGTTATACAGAAGACCGAAGAGTATAACTTGCCACTTTGCCTGGCGTTTGTGGACTATGAGAAGGCCTTTGATTCGATTGAGACCTGGGCAGTGTTGCAGTCTCTCCAAAGGTGCCAAATAGACTACAGGTACATCGGGGTGCTAGGGTACCTTTACGAAAACGCCACCATGTCGGTCCGATTACAGAACCAGAGCTCTAATCCGATCCAACTACAGTGAGGCGTGAGACAAGGAGACGTCATATCTCCGAAACTGTTCACAGCTGCGTTGGAGGATATTTTCAAGCTTCTGGACTGGAAAGGACGCGGCATCAACATCAATGGCGAGTACCTGACACACCTACGATTCGCCGATGATGTAGTTCTTATGGCTGAGACCTTGGAAGACCTGAACATAATGCTCGAAGATCTCGGTAATGCTTCTCAAAGAGTGGGTCTTAGGATGAACATGGACAAGACGAAAATCATGTTCAATGCCCATGTTGCACCCGCTCCAGTTAACGTTGGGAACATTACACTCGAAGTTGTTGACCACTATGTTTACCTGGGACAGGCAGTCCAGTTAGGTAAGTCCAACTTCGAGAAAGAGATCTCTCGTCGAATCCAGCTCGGATGGGCAGCGTTCGGGAAGCTCCGGCATATATTCGCGTCCGAAATTCCTCAGTGTCTCAAGACGAAAGTCTTTGACCAGTGTGTGTTTCCAGTAATGACATATGGGAGCGAGACGTGGTCGTTCACTATGGGTCTCATAAGAAGGCTCAAAGTCACCCAGCGAGCAATGGAGAGAGCGATGCTTGGTGTTTCCCTGCTTGATCGAATCAGAAATGATGAGATCCGCAGGAGAACTAAGGCAACCGACATCGCTCGAAGGATTGCATCGTTGAAGTGGCAGTGGGCGGGACACATAGCGCGGAGAACCGATGGCCGTTGGGGCGGAAAGGTTCTCGAATGGCGACCGCGTACCGGACGACGTTCCGTGGGCAGGCCCTCCACAAGGTGGACCGACGATCTTGTCAAGGTCGCGGGAAGCCGCTGGATGCGGACAGCGCAGGACCGATCGTTGTGGAGATCTTTGGGGGAGGCCTATGCCCAGCAGTGGGCGTCGTTCGGCTGACATGATGATGATGATGATGAGCTTCTTCAAGAAGAGATTGAACAGCATGTGTTAGGCGTACTTACGCGTTATACGTACTAATAAAATTCAATTAAAATATTCGAATAGTAATGAAAACTCTTTTTATACTAATGCAACATGTATATTATAGATTAGTAGTATACGGAGTAGAATCCGTAAAGTTGTTTTATTTCGATGTAAATTATTATTGTTGGTCGACCAGGTAAAAGCCTGGAGTGGGGTCTCCGCAAGAAAGGCATTCTGAAGGCAGTAAGGGAGCTGGATGGTAACGAGCGCGAATCATGCGAGAGCCTACTTCGCGATGTCAGCATGTATGCAAGAGGCAAGTACACGCATAAAATACAACATACCTTTTCCAAAAATTGCGTCGAGCGAATACTCGGGGTAGAGTATTCCCATGTGGGTACTAGAGACCACCGCATTTGTGCCACAGGTTAAATAATAGTTCTGACTTTAGCGTAGTGTAAAATGTAGCTTCGAATATTTTTGGGAGATAAGTTATTATGATGCAGCTCTTTTTACCAAAATCGGTAATTTACCTATGCCATATCAGTAGCCTGGAGCAATTAGTTTTATAAAAAGCAGGTCAGCATTGACAGGATTGTAAGTAGTTGGTTGGTTTAAGCACAATTTTCTACTAAGTGTAGGTATATTGCAAACTAAAGTGTACTGTGTATTTATTTATTAACTATCATCATTTTGGCGTTTGAGTCTATTATTAGGTGTATTTTTGTTTGTGTAATCTACTTAGTTCCTGAAGATTTAAAAGAACTGACAGAATAGGATTCGGCCTACCACGGCTAGTTGAAATGTTTCAGAGTGAATACCCTTTATATGTAGTAGCTATACTTTTACAACGCCACGCTTTCAACGAAAGTGTGCCATTGCAGAACGGAAACGAGGCAACAGGCGACTGCAGTAAACGGAAAAGCACGGACGCGTGAGTCGAAACGGACTCTGCAATGATAGCGGTTGTTTTGCGCTCCTACGAGTAGGTACAGGTTTCACGAGTACGACTACAGTCCTGGAGGTCTACCACAGAACACGATAATCGAACCTTCGTGCTCTTCCTCGTGTCTAACCCTACTCCCTTACGCATCGTTTCGACCATCGTTTGAACGAAGGAACGACCGAAACTTTTTTTGACAAGGGATGTCGTATGTTACTCTTGCGTACACGATAAATCGAGTTTGACGTTTACACAGATGTCAAATCTCCGAACTTTCTAACGATACCAGCCAAGCTATCGTGTCCATCATCGTTTCCGAATTTTTATCTCTTTACCTGTGATTTCTTCAACTATTGACTAATTTTTTGTACACCGGACTCCGTATCTTCTTTCCCGGTCGAACCTCGCTGCCTTTTGGATTAAGTGCATTGCTTAATAATTAAAATAGGTAAAACAAAACAAGATGTTTACAATAATACTTGCACGCATGGAAATGGATTCACTATTTAGGTACTTACACAACTCTTTACACCTTTAATAAAGATAACTGCACAATACTAAATTTGATTTATGATTAGCACATTTTTTTTTTAAAAAAAGTTCATCAGTTGAAACTGTCAAAAAGAATTTGTTTTGTCACTTTGACATTGACGACTTCTTTTTTTAGTAGGCAACGAGTCCGAAAAAAAAGTTTGTTTTCGTTTAACCAATTGGGGTGAAAAGGAGTGAAAACAATTGGTTCAAGGAAAACAAACTTTTTATTCAGTCATTCATTCACGATTATTGTCTATGATAACGACGGTCGTGGAGAGATACGACCACGATACGACAATGTTACGGAGTAGCTACTAGGCGAACGTATCGGGGCACTGTCGATGGATCCGCATATATCGTTATCGATTTCCGTGGTAGACTTCCTGTACTGTAGTCGTACTACGGAGGGTTGGGGTGAGGGAAGCAGATACAGTTGGAAGTAGTTCAATAACATGGGGGTGATGTTGAAAAAGGTGTATGGTCAAGATTTATTTTAAAGGTATCGGCAAGAGACATTGTTTACCAGTCGTACCTACGCGTGTAGTTTTTCTACCGTTTTTTCACGGTAATGTAATCCTACTAATATTATAAAGGCGAAAGTTTGTATGTCTGGATGTGCTGTGTTGCTCTTTCACGTAAAAACTACTGAATGGATTTTAATGCAACTTTACAATAATGTTGCTTAAACATCTGAATAACACATAGGCTACAATTTATAAAGATACCTATTGTGTAAATTGTTGAAAATATGAAGTAAAATATGAAAATGTACGCGGCATCACGTGGTATGGCATGTGAGTTGATGCTAAAGACAGACGGCTGCTGTCATTAGCGTAACTATGGGTGCGTTCCGAATTAAGACAAAATCGAAAATAGCGCGTATTTAGAAAGATATTGCTTTTAGTTTCTCAACTTAAGTCCACCCGGACGAAGACGCGGGCGGCCGCTAGTAATGTAATCTAACCGTGATTTTGTTCTTTACTTACGTTATTCCACGTGTTTCCGTGGTCTTCGACATCGGTCGTTAAGCCTGACTTCAGGCTCCGCGCGTTAGATATGGAAGACCCTCATAAAGGTTGCAGGTTTAAGGAGGTTGTAGCTCCGGCACCCCTCAACCCTATACTCGTAGTATGAGGTAGGTCTATGTTGAGTAGTATTTTTTTACGTTAGACCTCTTTCTACAGTGGTGATCCTGAGTGTTCGAGGGCCCCTGGTGCGGGAGTTCCTGCTGGCAGCGCACTCGCTCGGCATGACGCGCGGGGACTGGGCGTTCTTGGATGTTGAGATATTTCAGGTACTTGTTACACTTTGGATGAGGTGCCATTGCAATGGCTCAGTTGTGACACTGGATTAGCAACGATCGCCGCTGTAAAGTAACGCACACCAGGTCGAACTTATGTCCCACTGCTGGGCACAAGCCCTACCTTAACTATGAAAAGGGCTCCTACACCCGGGCTCAGAACGGATTGTTGGAGGGGTGTATGTTAGTAATAAACCTTGCTGTCAAACGATATCAAGCCACCCTTAGATCTTTGACATGGCCTAGCGACTGGCAGATGTCAGCTAGGACCAACTGCATAACGTGCCTTTCAAGCACGAAAAGTCGGAGATGCCTAAAAAAATTCGATCCACTGTCACAACAGAGCTACGGGCACCTCGAAGAACTATTAGTCGCAAAGTAAAATACATAATTAATGATTTAGCTCTAAGTGTTATTCTTTAGTTTAGCTAGCAAGATCTGTTTGCTAGATTCTATTTCAAACTGTTTGACCTCAACAACTTGTTATCAATATTGTCACCGAAGTGTCCAAGTTGCGGCGAAGTTGGACACTTGACGCGTAAGATGACCACAACAGTCACAACGGTCACAACTTTATTATTCCGTCACACGAAGTTCATCCATATTCAGGCAGTCAGTATGTTAGTCAACAGGTAGGTTAGTTATATTAGCTATTTTAGCGGTTTTGGCGTGGTCTCATGTTAACTTTTAAGTTTAAGATAGTTTCATATGTCGGCGAAGACGCTGAAAGATGGTATCATAAATTAATTACTTATTCCAGATTAATAATCCCTTTATGTTCAGGAAGGTAGTATTTTTCCTTAAATGGGAAAAAGCAAGTGTGGGTATATCCTGTTTCTTTAAATCGGTTACGTAACACTTGACGAATCGTAAACGGGCAGAAATAACTCATTGTCCTTTAAAGCAAAGTACCTTGATGTTTTTTATACGTAAATTCAACTGAGGTAACACACATAAAACAAGATTCAGACGCACTGCATCTGCTCCTTCCGTAAGAAAGTAAAAATATCCATCTAGTTTTAAACACAGAAAATATGTATCATTCTAACAACAGTAAGGTACTACTCGTACTTTGACCTAATATTTGACTTCTTTATGAGTTTAAGTTTAACAAAGCTCGAGATGGATGAGCAATACATTGCGACTTCATTATTTCCAAAGCTTGTTTGTCTGAATTACGGAGATTTATTATCCCAATGTTAGCAGGAAATATGGATCCGGCCTCATAATTGAGCTTCTACGAGTTAGGTTCGGTCCTCTGTAGTGAAATAGGTACATGGTAAATAAGTATAAAATTTTATTTATTTATTCTTTATTGCACAAATTTACAAAAAAAAAAAGTACAAATGGCGGACTTAATGCCAAGAGGCATTCTCTACCAGTCAACCGCAAGGCTCAACAGAGAGTTTAGGGAGTTTGGGTTGTGCAACTTGCTAGAAAAACAAACAAACAAAACAATTTTGTTTTATAATAATACTGAAATATCTATAAAAAAAAATGACGTGTACTCTTACTTTATTTTGGTTTGTGGGTTTCCAAATTAGCTGTTATGAAAAACCTGCCCAATACTCTAGGGCGGATACTGGGGCGAGACCGGCTGGGCGGCGGGTGATGACCGGGATGCCGCCGCACGCGCCGCCTACGAGGCGCTGCTGCGGGTGTCCTTGAAGCTGCCCACTGGGGACCGCTTCGACGACTTTGGAGACGCCGTCAAGGCCAGGGCGAAGCAGGACTATAATTACACGTTCTCGGATGGGGAGGAGGTAAGTTCTTTATGGAACAAAATAAATTGGAACGATGAAACAATCATTTGAATACTTATTTTTTTATATATGTCGGATAACAGAGGCAGATCACCGCTATTCTCAAACATTGTGGGCTTGTGGGGTGGGATCAGGCAATAAAACGATAGCTATCACTGATTCTAGACTTATAATGACTTGGTACTGAATTAGAATTTCACTTGGAACACATTCAAAATATAGCAAATCCGATTAAGAACTACTGTGTTAATTAAAATAACGAAACTTCTAATTAATAGCGATACACGACAGTCTCTAGGCCACGTTTTTACTAGATGAATCCGCAATATTAAAATTAGGTTTTCCAATGCTCGTCGCAACGGCCTAGATTCTGTCTAACGACGCCATGATGTTGATTTCTTGACCGTTGGCATGGCATCGCTTGTGCGCCGCTATCGAATCAGCAACTGTACGTATGACCTTCCTTCTGGTTCCGACATATAAATGTGTACGGGCGTCGTGGCGTATGACCAGCTACCAATTTCCGATTGACCTTCTTTGTCAGGGGAAATAATGGAAATGGGTAGCTGATTGTCGTAAGTAGTTATTAATTAATGAGTTATCGAAACGTTTGTTAAATTACAGATTGCAGTCAGATGATAAAGTTCCAAATATTGATTTTACTATTTTATTCTGCCCAGCTCTAACTTCCGAAAACAACTTAACTTAACTTTTAACGGCTGTTAGGTCTGGCAGTTGACTGGAATCTACATCAATGGAGAATATTAATAAACAATTGAATCGCAACCAGAATGCATGCTTTTAGCTAAACTTGGCCATAACTGTCTCGTTAGCTGAGCTAGATTCATTGTTATACGGTGTCAGGTAATCAAAGTAATAATTTTATTTTTTCTGTGCACTTGAGTCTCGTATTTTGCAGTTTACTTTGTAAACCTGTCTGGGATAATAAGGCCGCCTACGGAGTTATGCCCTTGTTATCTAGGGCGCAGTGCCTCTACTCAGCCGGTCTTTGTTAGAGGGCCTAGCCAGGTATCTAGGTAGGTACAGTGTAGCAGTGCTGTGAATTAATTTCAAACTTAAATTCGAATTTGCTTGTAATTGAACTCATCTTCCACTCTTTCAGAACGGTACTTTAATTAGGTAATGAAATATCGTAAACTGTTAAACCAAAATTCTTCTTGAATTTTATTGCTGAAAAGTAAGTTATAACAAAAATACAAGAACAGGTGTCTATATTCTGTATAAAAACTTTAATAAAAAACATTCATTCGGCGAAATACACATATAGTTAAAAAATGAGAAATACATTAGCATTACAAACTACAAAGATAGCCTTTAGTCCCGTTGTTCCCCAGAAGAACATAAAACGGCTGAAATTTTCCCGTTGGTTCCAATTGGCGGACACTGGGAAGAAATGAGTTGCTTTGTCGCTAATAGGTGGATATCGAAACCAAAAAAGTTCCGATGCGCCATGTTTATTTATTGGTTATGTTTTCATAATTATTATATCATATTAACGATACTTGTAGCTACTACAGATACGTTAAGTATAACATATGTTCGTGATTGTGTTTACAACTCATTCCATAATTCCCCATTCGAATCACACAAAACAACTCTCAACCGTGCGTCACTGAGATTTAACTAAGATTAGCAATAAAGAGGAAACGACAATTGAGGAAAAAGGTACAAAGATTTCGGCGATACAATACAAATCCCGGACACAAGGGCCTCCTTGGAGGGTTGTCGGGATTTCCATCTCACTCGCTCGAGAGTGCTCGACAGCCGTACCGCCATTGCTTATTACACTGCTGATTGATTACTTTTTAACAGGCTCCCAAAAATAGCCAAGACCCTGTCTTAGGTGAGGTTTTAGGATGTTCGGAAAATCCTTTTAAAAACATAAAAATTGTTTACTAATTACTTGCTTCGAAGAGAGGGTTGCTTGTGTACATAAGTAATGTTGACATTATTTTGTGTCTCCAGTAAATAATTTTAATGGAAATCACATCCCACGGTTACCTAATGAAACGCATAACATTTTTGGTCATAAAATCACAATGCATAATGTTGATAGCCATAATCATCACTTGCCATAATTCCTAAAAGCATAACTTCATAACGCATACCATAACATGGCCGAAATTCGTAAGGCATACTCATCAAAAGGCATAATTTCACTAACCATAAGTATCAAAAGGCATAATTTTTATTTGCCATAATATTCGAAAGACATAATCCTCAAAAGGCATACTTTTGATAAGCATAAGTGTCAAAATCCATATTTTCAAAAGGCATAACACTCATTTACCATAATTTCAAAAAGCATACATTTATTATGCAAGCTTACAAATATTACATGTTAAACGCAAGCAGCATGTAATGTAAATGTAAAAAATCCAAAGAGCACTTGTCCGAAAACCGCCTCCATTTAGTTTATTAACAAAATTTGTATATATTTGTTCATAGTGATATATATTAATTATTTTGCTCATAGTGAAATGTAGACAGCAAAAGAATTCTGTCACGGCTCCGGCGGTCCCACGCGTGCTAATCGTCACAGATGGCTTTCGCTCAGCACCCCAGCTTCGGCTTTTTGGCCGGCTTCGCCGGCCAGCCTCAGGCGCGGCGCTTCGCTCCTAGCCACCTGCTCCTCAGCCCGCGGGCCGCCTCGCCCCTCCATGCCTACGCGGGTTTGAATTACACTCTTGGGGTAGGGCAAAAAAAGGAACCACGTGGTGTCGGGGTTGGCTGAGTCGGATTTGCCCTGAAGTAGAAAAAATGCTCTTATGTGAATTAGGCTTTTTAATATTATGTTAAACAAAATTATGAATATTAATAGTTATGCATAGTGGCGTTATGTCTTTTGATAGTTATGCGTACTGACATTATGCGTTTTAAAGTATGCTTATTGAAGTTATGGTCAACGAAAGTATGCATAGTGATGATTATGCCTTTTGATGTTATGCCTTATTACTATTATGCATTAAAATGATTATGCGTTTTAAAATTTATGCCAATAAAAATTATGCTTTTCGATGATTATGCCAATTGATGTACGGCAAATGAAATTATGGCAATAAATGGTATGCGTTCTAAAGTGTCACCCTCCTTGAAGTGGTCCCAAATTAGGGAATTTTCCTAATTATGGATACAAGAAACACTCAAGAAAATATTTGTTTATGTACTGCTGGTGCACGAATCTAATCCTCGGCACTTTACATGTCACAATTGGCACTGCTAAACAAATTATGAAAATTAGTAGGCTGGTAGGGTAAGTATAATGCTTGATAAACTTGACCATTTAAATTATGCGAGCGTTCTCACAAACTGATTTAAACGCCAGTCAGATACAACTAAAACGCGATTAGATTGACAAGTTGGCATTACGTAAGGACGGCTTTAGATATAAGTGACCTATCTTAGTAGTTAATTCTTAGTGGCGACATCTTCTCAACATGGGTCACCTAACTATAAAGGCGTCTCTACCTACCTATGCTCAAGTTCATAATATTGAACATCGAGTTAGTATCGCTTCAAACGCGCTGCCAGTGCGCGTCCTTCACCCTTCACCCCGAGATGCCCATGAACAGACACGAGTAATGTTTCAATGCGATAAACTTATTTCATTTTTATTTGAAACGCGTTTGTGTTAATTTGTTAAAAAACATGTGTTAAGTAACCTTATTTGTAAACAACATTCTTACATTAATAAATTACGTAAATATGGGAAAACAAATTTAAAAGAGAATCTGAGATTTGAGCTCATGAAAGTTATAACTAAATAGATATCAGAAATTGAGAATGCTGCAACATCACAACCATGCTCTGGTTTAAAGTAAGATTTTCTCTTGTGTTATGGAAACCGGGAAGGACGCAAACATTCAGATCCATCACAAAAGTATTTTTCATGAATAAACATTTACGCAGGTACCGGATCGTGTCCACACACGGCTCTTTGTAGTCTCAACCTATGCTTGGAACCTTATAACCAGCCCGTCAATTGTTAGGTAAACTTCTTCATCGGCGCGTTCTACGACGGCGTGTACCTGCTGGGCATGGCGCTGAACGAGACGCTGACGGAAGGTGGCGACGTCCGCGATGGACACAACATCACGCGCCGCATGTGGGGCCGCGACTTCCACGGTCAGTTATAGAATAGTTCTAGCTTATAATCAACTCAGTCTCATTCATTACTAACTTTGAACGAGACGCTGACGGAAGGTGGCGACGTCCGCGATGGACACAACATCACGCGCCGCATGTGGGGCCGCGACTTCCACGGTCAGTTATAGAATAGTTCTAGCTTATAATCAACTCAGTCTCATTCATTACTAACTTTGAACGAGACGCTGACGGAAGGTGGCGACGTCCGCGATGGACACAACATCACGCGCCGCATGTGGGGCCGCGACTTCCACGGTCAGTTATAGAATAGTTCTAGCTTATAATCAACTCAGTCTCATTCATTACTAACTTTGAACGAGACGCTGACGGAAGGTGGCGACGTCCGCGACGGACACAACATCACGCGCCGCATGTGGGGCCGTGACTTCCACGGTCAGTTATAGAATAGTTCTAGCTTATAATCAACTCAGTCTCATTCATTGCAAACTTTCCACGAGACGCCGACGAAAGGCGGCGACGTCCGCGACGCACACTACATTACGCGCCGCATGTAGGGCCGCGACTACCACGGTCAGCCATACAATAGTTCTAGCTTTTAATCAATTCAGACTCATTCATTATTAACTTTGAACGAAACGCTGACGAAGGGCGGCGACGTTCGCCACAGATACAACATCAATCGCCGCATGTGGGGCCGCGACTTCCATGGTCAGCTATAGAATAGTTCTAGCTTATAATCAACTCAGTCTCATTCAGACTCATTTAAAAATACCCGTTCATAGAATAGTTCTAGCTTCGAGGGTTTTCCTTTTCCGGTTCAGCGTCAAAGCTTAGTAACCATGTCGCTCGCAATTGACTAAGCTAAAGAGGCTGGTGCCTCATCCCAATTTACATATCATGGATGTAAAGTGCCCCGTTTTGTTTCCGAGAGTGTGAAGGATAATTTACAAATTCATTTAGCGCAAATAATAATTCAATGGATCCACCATTGAATTATTATTTGCGCTCACCTTAGACTCATCAACTATAATCTTTGAACGAGACGCTAGCCGCCAGCTTAGTTTTCCTAGCCAGGGCTGAAGCGCTGATACACATTCTACAATCTACTTTCACTTTACAATCTCTTAAACTCAGACTCATTTATGACAAGCTTTGCATGCTGCCTTCTCTCTTTGACGAGAGCCTCTGTAAGAAGGCAGATTATAGTGCAATCACACTCAGTGGGATAACTACTGTAGTTACCTTTTGTAGAGCAGCCTGAATTAAATCCGTATTCGAACTTGCTCTAAGTAAATCCGTACTTCTTAATCTTCTCTCCTTTTATGTTCCTTCAACGGAACTTGACTGTAGTAGATAATTGTGTAATTTGTGCAGGAATAACCGGGCATGTCCGCATAGACTCAGTGGGCGACAGGGACGCCGACTACGCCATACTGGATTTGGACCCCGTCACTGGCAAATTCGAGGTAAAAAAACTTGCTACTTATTAGCGATCTAAACCAGTGAACATGAGCATGCATTAATTTGTTTCTTGTTTTCAGATATGATTTTCAAACTTTTAGTTATCTCTGTAATAGAATTGTGGAGTGACAATTCCGCTTGTGTTTCAAATTAAACGTTACTGACCATACATTTTGTTGGATTTACGGATGTAACACCAGCGTAAAAAAAAGAAAAAGTTTATTAAGCCCACTTGGGTTTGCCTTTCTAGCCGGATCCGGAGCTCAGTGTTGGTATTTGAAAAGAGCGTAATCTTTACACTCTTCAAAATGTGTATAACTACAATATCTTCCTTTATAACGCTTTTCATAGCATCTTTCCAAGATAGTTTGGTTTTGCCTAGGTGGTGGCGTTTTACTACGGCCTGAACGGCAGCTACAAGCCTGTAGCAGGGAAGGCTATTCATTGGCCTGGGGGGCGCCGCGGCCCGCCCCCTGACATCCCACGCTGCGGGTTCCTCGGCAACGACCCTATGTGCCAAGGAGGTCAGTACTATTTTATTAAGTAGCTATTTTGTAAACTCGTTTCGAATCTCAAACAGCGAAATCGGCTTTAGGGCAGATGACGCTAGTAGAGGGATTTTTCATATTCATTTTATGCTCGAATTCGAACTCGCGTGAGTTCGAATATTGTTTCATTATTATATAAGCCTAAACTGGCCTCATCATGCAGCCGAACGACGCCCTAAACGAAACTAAACTCAACTGTTCTACTGCAGGGCAAAGGCCACTCTTTGATGTCCAAAGATACTGTCAGCCAATCACTTGAAGTGGTGTTGCTTTAGGTGGTTTAATGACATAATCTTACTCAAAATCTGAATTTCACAATGAATACAGAGAATTGCTTGCTCAAATCAAATCGAGTGTGAAATTCGTCCATAGAATTGCTAGGCATACGTCTCCTCTTTTTACTTTAGTAGGTAAATGACACGAGTACATAAACTCAATGCAATGTACCACTGTACCTTTGAACCGACCACATTACACGGGTCGGTCAGTAGTGAATATTGTTTGAACGATGGCCTGTCGAAACATCACAGTCCTAACCGCACGTTGGTTTGGCTACGAGTATTCCGAAACGTATTTTACAACGTGTTAATTAACGAATCAATTTCCAGGTCATCGATATTATAAAGTGTGGTCATGTGTTGCTAATATGGCTTCAAAATTGGTTTGTTTTGTTGTCAGAAAAAACCTCAGGAGTGAATATTTCAATTACGCCAAAAACTCTCAAATCCGCACTCAAAACTTGTTATTGCGAGTGGAGAATTTGATAGCATTGTAAAAAGCGCTTTCAAACTCAAAATTTGTTTTATGGTCAGCAGAAGCTTTACCTTCATATTATTATAATCAAATACAAATCGACTTGGTCGTTGGTGAGAACCGATAAGCCTAAAGCGCTGAAGGCGCTGAAGGTCGCGAGTTTGATTCCCGCCCAGGAAAAAACAGTCTCATTTAATGAACAAAGTAGAGAAAGTAGTGATCCTTATCACTCCCAGTAAAATCACCTAGCCATGTTATTGAAGCTATTAAATTATAATATACTCCAGACTCATTTCAAAATACATTAAATCATAAAAAGATCGTAACTATTCTGAGTTTAGAGACCCCGCATTATTCTGTTACGCTCCATATATCATACTTATGCGCTGATTTATTGTCTGAATAGTGAATTCTCTCTACTGATTTCGAATATTCTGTTCAAAATAGTTAGTTTAAACTGAAGAGTTTGTTTGTTTGAATGCACTAATCTCAGGAACTACTGGTTTGAATAAAATAAATATTTTTGTGTTGAATAGTGTATTTATTGAGGAAGGCTATAGGCTATAAAAGATCACGCGGACGATGTCGCGGGCGGCCACTGGTAAAAAAGTATATTTGTGTCTATAATTGAGGGCGCTACCTTGTTCTTCCATGCGCTTGTCACAGATCTAAACAGGGTAATTTTCAGTAGTGAAAAACACTCGGCCTAACCTGCAAAAGCTTTTGCAAAACCATTTTTGATTGGAACAGACATACAAGGTCTTCGTCTGTTCATCAAAATTACTCTTACCTTACTTTAAGTCTCAGTATTCAACAAGCAATCTTCAGGATTGAATTAACAGTTTCAAACGAAGGAATCTTATAAATGCAGTTTTATTCCAACGCTTTTAATTAAGTTATCGCGAAGTTTAGATTGAAACTGTCACTGGTGAACGCAAGGCATTAGCGACAAGGACAGTGATCATTGAATATAATTTTCAGATAATATTAATTTACGTATATTAAAGCATTGTATACCTTTTGGTGCCCCATAATCTTTGAGAAATGGGAAATTGAGTGACCCATTGTCTATCTGCTGGGTTGTAAGAAGTGAGAAGTGACTATGTATTTATTAAAAAATATTTGATAAGATTCCTTTTTTTCGTGTATTATTTGATGTTTACTATAATAACCTAATAATAACCGATTTTTACTGCTATTTTAACATAATTTCGTCAATGCATCACAAAGTCGTTTGCTCAATGCATCATTGCCTGCTGACCATTGACATCATATGTAGCCGGTGTTGCATTACCAAACAAAAACTATGAAATTTCCCGTTTTTGTCAGCTAATAAAATGTTGTTTAATTCACTTGAGTATCAAATCACGTACGTGTTATTTTTGTGCACGCTGCTCAGAGGCTCAGACCGTTATCATTTACTGTTTCATCGGCCTGGCGATTTTCTTGAGCTTCGCCGTGACAGCTGCCTGTGTCGCTTACAAGTAAGTTTCATTTAAAAAGGGTTTATAAAGGGTTGATCCATTCCTGGTGATAAAGCAAGTAAGTGGTGACATTTATGAAGCTTAAAACTTGGATGTATAGTGGTTAAAATAAACTTTTCTAAAAGACAGGCTCGCATCGACGCAGAGCTGAACAACATGGCCTGGAGAGTCAGGCCGGAGGAGGTGCTGGTCGAAGTGGGCACGGCATTGGGAGCCAGTCCGGCGCTGCACAGCATCAATGAGGTCCTTAAGGTAATGTGATAGAGTAGGTATCTGCTTGGTGTAAAGTAGAGTCGAGACAAATCATTATGTGTAACGACCATATTTTCTTATAACCAGTGTCAAAATGGATGTGACCTTTCCTGCATCCCCCTGTAATATAACTCTCTTCTATATCTTGCTGCGCTCTGTACAAAAACTCCACGATCATTTGGTGGGAGCCAGCGGGCCCCGTTGTTGCAAAATATTTTAGGGGAACCCAGGTTCGCCCCAAAAGTGTCCGAGTATGGTGGAGTTTTAGTCGGAGGGTGCCCGACGTAACCTCGACGTTCTTTATATTGTTTTTTACGTCTATGTCCATCATTCCATGTCCATCAAAATTACTTAAACCAGTGAACTATAATTAAAGTTTTTTGCACTCCATGACCTTGGTTCTATATTCTACTCTATCATTTTAAATTGAGCATTAGGAAGGGCAGATAGAGGAATGTCTGGAATGTGTGACTCTGGCGAAATCACTGTGTCGGTGTAGAATTAAATTGGAAACGTTTATCCAGAATTACTAGTAATAATGCCGAAAATACGTTCGAAGCCGTAGTGTGAATTTATTACGCTAATATATAGAATTATTTAGAAGCATCGTACACACTGAACGCGCTGCGGTTAGAGAATAATTTAGACGTTTGAATGATATAACGGTACACACGGCCGCACTTCAGGCTATACATTGTGGACTAATACCGACTGCGCTTCGTATGGAACTTCTTTAGTAACAAAGTTCTGCTTACGGTGGTGGTGTCTAGCGTGATGTGCGGCCGTATGTACATAGAACTCAATAATGAGATATACAAGCGCTCATATCATTTGAGGTATGAATTATAACCACTTTTTACATCGACCACAGAGATGATATAATTTATTGACTGCCTTGTTGGTGCAATGGGCAGAGATGCTGTCTTTAGCGCAGAGGTACGTGGGTTCAATATTCATTGGGCGAATATTTGTGTTTACTCCGGGTTTATGCATTTCAGCTATTTAGGTCTACGTATGCTTAGTTTGGGATCAGGTAATCTTAGTGTAATGTTGTCCCAGAATAGTTTATTATAAAGGTACACCAAAAGTATACAGGTTGACAGTAGCACAGTCTTAAATATAAAAAACAACCTTTAAGAGGCATCCACAACATTGTTGATAATGGCTATAACATTCCGTGAATTAAGTGAGGAGAGGCAAGTCTTTTAAATGGAACTTTTGGAGGCATACACAATATTATTACTAACAGGCTCTACGCGTGTCTGTAATTATTCTGTGAGCACTGCAGTTACATACGTACAAACAGATAGTTCCACTTTTAATTAATTAAAAGTAAGTAGTGCCGTTTATAGCGTAATTGCGTTAATTGATCATTGCGCTGGTCCCTTCGCTGTTTGTTCCGTAGTTCCGCCAATTAAATTCGATGAGCTGCAGGAAATTGTACCCAATGATAAACAGGGTGATCATGCAAAAGGTTAACAATTTTGTAGAAGCAAAAGATAGGAAAACCCGAAAAAGACTTTTGGTCTTGGCATCAGGCGGGAATTTGTAGAAGCAACTTGGTATAAGATACTGAATCGATTTGCGAGAAGATCATTTTATTTCATTTCAGTCCTGCTTAAAAATAGTTAATTAGTTGACCTCATTCATCCAAAAATTCATCATTTTTTGTCACGAGTTGAATGACAAGTGTAGAAGTAATTTTTATGCCCGATAATCAGCATAATCCCTATTGAATTACTTTTTAGGATATTTGAAATATATTCAATTTCAAATTACCATGAAGAAAGTTCTTCATTATTCTATAAGTAGATCTTATTTAAAAAAAATGGCCTCTTTTTGCAAAGTCACCCTGTATTACTAGCCGGCCATGTTGCGAATCGGAAATAGCGAGTGACGATGTGTGCTCGTTGCGATTTGAATGTTTCAATTATGCTTTGTGTTAATTACGTTGTTCGTGTTGGTTTGCTGATTGCTCATTTCTATATAAAACTGTTATTGTTGCATATGCAAAATATAAATGTAAACTGAGGTGTCTGCATAATATGTGTTCTGAAAGGGTGTTGACTATACTTAGAATTTTAAACTTTTACATAAAATAGGCTAAGTTTCAACCTAAACTACACTTCTATTATCCATCTTCTTCTACACCAGTAAAGTGAGCTTCTCTCTTCTTTTAAAAACGAAAAGTACAAAAAACAAAATCGAATGGGTTACAGATTTATTTTCTTATTCGTTTTGCAATACTTATCTAGGTACTACATTGCCAACTACAAAGTGGTAATTAATTATTTACAAAACAATTTGGGGAATGTTTAAGATACCTCTCCTTTGTACCTATTAAACCCTAGATTGAGATTTCATAAGAGTAATAGAGCCTTCTTCAAAGCAATGAAGCTATCACAACGAAACGTCTAACTTACAAACGTCGTGTAAGTAACTTATTCGTTCGTATCGTATAACGTTAATAAGTCAAGGGCTGCGGCGTCTTCCAACCTTATCTGACCTTTGAACTTTTATCTCTCGCTAATTTTCAGTCAGTGCGTAGACAATAACGACAAAACTTCCTTTGTTACATACAAAAAGAAGATATAAGCTATATTTCTTTCAAAAAATATATTTTAGCGATGGTTAGGTAGGTTCTGTAAGAAAATATCTGAATAAAAGCCAGTAATTTCACACTGATTTTCACTATTTTGACTCATGTGAATATCAGGAAAAATGATATGGTAAAAAAAAGCTAAAGAATTTGTTTTAGTTTCAAGTGCACACTACTATGTACTAGGTTTAACGCACATAGTAACCGCTCACACCGACGCCAAACTTATCGTGGGACTTGTAACGTGAATCTCGGGGTTCGCTTCGTACACTTTGATGAAGAGCTGACTAAACCAAGCGATACGTAATGTGGCCGCCGTACCATGCAATCAAGGTACATTCATGAGACGTCTCTGAGACGTTTTTGTTGGTAACGGAGCTGGCCTAGCGGCGCCCTCATAGAGTATTGTTGGTATTTCAATGTGATTTGATGAAAAAACGGTACAACGTCCACTCCGCGATCATTAGTAAAAAAATATGAATCTAAACATTAAGACACGTTAAATTTTTTTTAGGTACTCATGTAGCGGATAAATCAGCTCTGGCATTAATTAGGTGTCTGATTGGTAACGACATAACACTTTGGTTCCATTCTAGCTCTCTCTCGGCTGGAGCGCGCGCAGCAGCAACGGTGCAGCATCAGGAGTTGGGGCGCCTTCCCTCAACCTGTCGTCGTTCACCGTCGGCCTGTACAAGGGCAACCGGGTAGCTGTCAAGAAGATACACAGGAAGAAACTCGATCTGAATAAGAAGCTACTCTATGAGATCAAACAGGTGAAGCTGAGGCTCAAGGAGGTTTTTCACGTTTTTAACAGGGCGCTTTATTCAGAATTTGATATTGCTTCATTTCTTAATCTGCTTTGGTACATTTCATCATCAAAAATGATGACCTAAAAACAAATACCTATTTGAGAAAGGCAACCTTATCACTTCATAATTACAATGGCGTTTCACTTGTTTAAAGTGATTGTATTAAAATTGATGACAATCAGTATCACATCAAATTACTAAATAAATGAATGACCAAAAACATCGCCTTCCCATCCATCCCTCTTTAAGTAAAGATAATGTTTGAAGACCGGTTTAGTGTAATTGTTGAGATGTCGGCTACTACATCAAAGGTCGCGGGTTCGAGCCCCGCACACCGTGCAAGCATTTGTGTGCATGAACATGTCTGTTTTGGTGTTTCCTATGTATATTAACAGGTTCACTGTCCACAAATATATAACAATTAAAAGTTAATTGTTCGCAGCCCACATGTCGGCTATGGACTGTGAACCTGTTAAGTATGCATTTACAAAAGAAAAAGTATTTAAGTATTTTTATCCGTTGTCTAAGTAGTATCCCATATATGTATAAGGGGCTTCAATTAGCTCATCTTGGGACTAGGTGGCGCTGTGTGGAATTTTATTTATTTATTACTTTACTTTCTTAGGCCCGGAACGTGTCGCACGAGAACACGGCGCGTTTCATCGGCGCCTGCGTCGATTGCCCGCTAGTGTTTGTGCTAACGGAATACTGCCCCAAGGGCTCGCTGAAGGACGTGCTGGCCAACGAGGAGCTGCAGCTCGACTGGAACTTCAGGACTTCGCTGGTACATGACATCGTACAGGTCTGTATAAAGAACACTTCATTTTCTATTTCGCCAAGTAAGTGACCACTGCCGAAAGTAATCCTTCTTAAGGGAGCATCACACACAGTCAGGGCTTTCCTCCATTCAACCACTTCCGGCTACTTCTCCAGGCCGACGAGCGGATCTACGTTAAAAGCGTTTCCTCCCTATCAACATGCCTCGCATATTGGGTACTTCAACGGAATAATCCTAAAAACACCTGGATAAATGTGTATTAAATTCATTTTTCCGACGCTAAAACACATATTTTTCATCCATAAGATTCGAAACACTTCATTTTGTTAATGTACCTGGCTGCAACATAATCATGTCATTTCACTCGCAAGTGAAATTTGAATGGTAGTAATAAAAAAAAAAGTTTTCGCCAAACCTAAGAAGTATCCCGAAAGAGTGAGTGATAAAATAACGACTTTGAAAAATGGCAAGAAAATCACACCGTTTATTAGCAAACAATCACACAAAAATAATCGTTAGTTTGATTGACAATTTGGTTAATCTATTCCGACCGCAGTATATTGTTAATTAATCAAATAACACGTGTTAATCCGCAAATCCCTCCATCTAACTTATGTCACCCGATCACGTTTGTTTGCATAATGACACGGAAGATCATCCAGGGCTGTACCTAGGGTACAGAAATCAATTCAAAATTTAAACCGCTACCTTGCTTGTACATTTTGGTACAAAATACCATAAGTAATAACTTAACAATCTACAGAAAGACAATACTGCCTCTTTCCTTCAAAAGCTGCCGGACGACTCTTGATGAAACTTAACGTCATCATAGTTTATTTATTACATCATAACGACTCTTATATATAATAGTTCGAGTAACAAAAATAGAATCAAATTATCTTTTTTAAGGTTTTTTACAAAGGCCCAGCAAAGGCGAAACTCTTTTTTTTACTTCTGAATAATTTTCTGATTTAGCTTTTTTCATGTAGATAATATGTTCTTACTGCCTCGGCAACAACAAAGTCTGTGTGATGCCCCTCGTGCTACACGTGTCTGTTGGCTGCGGTAGAGCGGTAACTGCCCTCAATCAGGCGGTCAGCCGCTTGTTTGCGGCGTCATTGTATCAAAAAAAACTAAAATACACAAAAAAACGAACTAAAATAAAGCTTCAAAAGAAATAGTCATATTACACGCACTGAAAAAGCTAATAATCAGTCTATGTACGGTCATCGGCATGCCAGGCTAGCCATTTTCAGTCATCCCTGCAATCCCTTGCCAAAAAAATGACTCTTGGCAAGATGAAGATTGAAAACGGAATTGAATAACCTAATAATTTTAAAGCTAATGGGTAAGTTTTTAAATAAATAAATAAAAAAATCTTATCAGATACCAGATAATTGCGGAAATATTACTAGAAAAAAAACCATTGAAGCGATAGAGCGTAGCACAATAGCCACTACAAGATAAACTCTCTTTGTAAGTTAAGTTGACTTTTTGCTCAACCGGCGCTCACAGCTACTGCGTTAAAAGAGTCTTTAAAACTGTAATGCTGTATCTGTTAAGACTAGATTCAAGATAAGTAATTACGTCATAATTCCGTAGGGCATGTGCTACCTCCACGGCGGGCTGGGCGCGCACGGCAAGCTGCGTTCCTCCAACTGCCTCATCGACGGGCGCTTCGTGCTCAAGATCTCCGACTACGGGCTGACCGCGCTTTGCACGCCCACCGACCTCATCAAGGACGACAACTACTATTACAGTAACTGTCGCTTTTATTGTCGTTGAAAACTTGAGTTGGAGTCTACATTTTGGTCTCGAGCCTGGACTTTAATAAAAAGACTATGTTAACCATTGAGATAGACTACTAAAGCAACGCTGCTTCGTCTGGTTACTTACACGCAAATGTTGACACAATAACACAATGTTTTTAGTTTTTATCATTTTTATCCTTTGTGTTTGTTACTAATTAAACTTTTTTTCTTTCTTTCTTTCTTACAATAACAATGAAACAGCCAAACCGATATATATAGTTCTGTTCGAGTTTTTATGAAAAGGGTGAAATAGAGATCATTAAATTTGATACCTAGCGAGTTTTCCAGCAAACTACAGTTCGACATTAAAACTTGAGGTTTTTGTGTGCTTGTAGCGAAATTGAAGCGTCTTAATGAATTTAGACTCCCAACTTGAGTTTCTTACGACACTATTTGGCTATATTTGAGTTGATTATTTTATTGATTATTTGAGTTCTCAAAGCTATGAAATCGCAGACATAGGTAGGTATACGATTTCATATACTAGCTTTATAATAGTCTGTAAACTTGTGGTAGAGCTGAAGAGGATGCATGCAGCGTGGCGGGGGTAAACTTTACAGTTAAACTTAAACATGACCAAAGTTCGGGCTATCTGGGCCTGACTAACGCTTGCAAAATACAAGTGACATTTAACTACCTTAGCTCACGCGAATCCTAAAATAAGCTGATATCTTTACTTAAGATCTGAAAACCAGAAAAAGCCATTTGGTCATCTTGGCATCAGGCTGGAATCGAACCCGCATCCTTCGCAAACCGGGTGACTGCACTAATCATTGTGTTACCCAGACCATTAACAGACCGGCCGAATCTTTCTGGTATATTTTACCCTATGAGCTAGGGTGATTTCATCAATGTTAAAGGCAATGTTCAACAAACAAAGATACTGCAGTGAAAATGCTTAAAACAATAATAACCATAAGTTGATATGCTTTAAGTTTTGATACAACTGAAATTTAAGTGTGTTTAAGAGAAAAACAAGCCGCCAACCCTAACAGATACGTTGTCTGTTACTCACATTCCTGAAGCAAGACAAATTAAGGTCAACTTCGTACAGAAGGCCACAGGTCAAGTGTGCACATTAATTCGTACACTTTATGCCACTGCATTAAGGGTCATTTTCCAACTACTGTGTCTTGTTTAGCATGTCCCACTGTACCATTATAGTAATTATTTTTGCTAATGAATGTGATTTAGAAAATTAGGAAGGACACGTTATATGGATGGATGTCAGCCCTTTGGATGCAATTAGATGTGATGTGGTCTAATCTAATGTTGAGGTGATTGAGCAGCAGTTATTCTATAACTTTGGTAACTCAAACGACAAATTATCAAATCCGAAAATGTTCTTAGCGCTTTCAAATTATTATAACGAGTACTTATCATGATTAAAGAGGAAATATGAACATTCCACTTTATTCAGAAGGACACTCAGCCCATTAAGTTCACCTTCAATCTTAATAATTTTACTTTTGATAAGTTGTACGACGAGATTAGTCTGATAAAGCTACTTCTACACCGAATTCTGAGTTCCAAAATACGCTTCAGAAACTACTTTGCTATTGGAAAAGGTCAGAAGGTTGTTAGTGAGGAAAACCTTTGTTTCGTAGTGTATTCCGTAATTTGTACGAGTTTGTTAACAAAACTTTGCAGAATGAGTGTTTGTGATTGATTGTTAATGAATTTGATGACATGGCTATTATTTTTCTTGTACCTATGTAAACTAACCGACTTATGAGAACTTAGGAAAGTGTGATCAAAACAGCTGATATAGAAATAAAATAACTTACTTACGCATTCTACTCGTGGTCTTATATTTGTTTTTCATTTTCTAACCCGACGTTTCGACCACTTTACAGCAGCCGTGATCACGGGATGGCAAAGATGATAAATGTCACAAAACAGAACAATATTTCAGGAACCGTTACTTAACTACCGTCATTTCCACTGAAATTTGAATGAGGTTATATCGATGTATGTGTTCGCGTGAATATTAGAAAACATTAGCTGATCTAGATTTGACTTAACATTCAAAAATATTTTTTTACCGTTTCTACAAGCAAAGTGAGCTGTGCCTGTGACCTTATTATTTCGTTCTTTAGAGCTGTTATGGACGGCGCCAGAGCTGGTGACGGGCAGCGTGTACCCAGGGGCGGCGGCGTCCCTCAAGGGCGACGTGTACAGCTTCGGCATCATTCTGGAGGAGATCGTACTAAGGGCGGGCCCTTTCCACCACTATACTCCTACTTTGTCTAACAAGGGTAAGCTACGAATAGGACAAGGACATATTTACAAGGACTATGTTCCTTCTGAGAAATTTTTTGCTTATAGGTATTTGGTCGTTTCCACATTCGCGCTAAGCTATTTTTCGCGATTCAAAAAACTGTACTCGTTTATACTGACTTAGTTTGGCGGGTCCGACTGACCGAATGGATTTTGATAAGGTAAAGTTACGACTCGAGCTATTACTTTTCTTAGCTTAGCTTATGAGCGCACGTTGTGCTCACGGCACAAGGCGCATCCATACACGCCTATTAGCGCTTCCAAAAAACCACCACCCCAAGGGTGCGTTTCCACCAGAAATGAGCGAGGATGCGTTGCGAACACCTCCCTGGTGTTCGTTAAGAACCACTTCATTGCACGAAGCTAGGTAAATGAAGCGATTTTATTGGTTCTGCAAAGCACGTCCCTCGCAACACATCCTTAACGCAGCCTTAACAATACCCAATTTGTCCGTAAGAAATAGTATCCCGCGTCTGCGCCCGCGAGTCCCCTCCCTTCCGGCCGGAGTGCGCGGGCGCCGCGGCGGCGGGCGCGGCGGGGCCGGGGAGCGCGGGGGGCGCGGGCGGCGCGGCAGGGGAGCTGCTGGACCTGGCGCAGCGCTGCTGGGTCGAGGCGCCTGATGACAGGCCGACGTTTGACTTCATCAACGCTAATTATATCAAGTAAGTTTGAGGGAAATTCTGGATTTGAATAGACCAGTGGAGTGGTACGTTTTTATGGTGGCACCACTGCATCGTCATACAAATCTGAGTTGAATTTCTCGATGCGTCTATTGAAACACTCACTTACTAGGTCCTCTGTAGACGGATTCTGTAAACTCAACTTTAATGTCAAACTCCGGAATCCGCTGTGTATCTAGTTATCTAACCAGTGGTGATTGTGACAGCTGTATTCGAGTTCGAAATAAGTTTGCAGAATGACTTTAGAGCATTTAAGTATGTTGTTTTATTCTGTTGAGCTTTAAACAATTGCTGTGTCTGAAAAAGGCGACTGAATCATAGAAACTAAAGCCATGTACGAGTGGTAGCTCTACATTGGAATACCACATTGAGCAAAGAAGTATTTTTGGAAATACGTTTCAAATAGAATTCATAGATAAGGTAAATGAATTAATACTTTACTTTAAGTATTTACTCCCTCCGTTTTGGGACCTTTGTATTGTGCTAATGGGTTGGAGTAGGGTTAGTTCGCCTGTTTGCGTCCACCACCCAGTTCGCGTCCACTTTACCGATCTGCCTTTGAAAATACTCGAAAATAAGTAAACTAACACACGAATTGAAAAAAAAGACTTTAGTGCTAATACCTCAATGTTCAAGAGACACGCACATAAGGATATAAAGTCCGTGCGCCAAACCAATCCCGTTTAAAAAAATAATTTGTCTCGGATGTTCAGCAAGAGAGCGGATTCTTAGCGAAAAAATAGTGTGCAGTGGCGCGTTCGAAGGTGAGTTTTTTGTTGTTATATGTGAATTTTAGGATACATAGCTGTTTCTAGACTTTTATAATGAAAAAAGGAATAATATTAACTATGAATTTGCTTAAGTTTTTTGTATTTGACGAATAAAATGGGGTGGACGCGAATTACTACATCGAATTTATAAAATTCCCAGTTTGCGTCCGCTATGGACGCAAAGTATACCTATAGGAGATAATGATAGACCAGATTGCGTCCACTAGGTTTTTAAATACAATAAAATTAACTTACTTGTAAAAATAATTTCAAATGTATTGTTTGTTATTATAATACATTTTTTATTCAGACTACTTGCTTATAAATATATTTTTAAATGAAATTACGTACTTTCTTTCATTCTTCTTATATTTTTTTTGTCTTATTAATGTACTTGGCTAATCCGTATTAATTAATGTAAATAAATAAATAAATAATAAATAAATTTAAGAACATAAACAGAAGACGATTTAAAGGAAGCGTTAAATGAAATTCGAGTGAAGAATAAAACGATGAGACAAAACTTAACAGAACTGATTACTTACTGTTTATTCATTCATAGACAGACGACTGGAGAATAGAACCAGGTGGAGTAGTATGCTACACCGACCGCTTTATAAAAAAATCAACAAAGCTCTTGGTTGCAAGCGTGCGCAATATGTACTATTTGATGATAGCAGAGGAGATGACAAGACGCCTGGGCAGGCTGGCCGGCGAGCGTTAGCCAAACCAAAATCTCCGCAATTCTGTATTTCGCTGACATGCCTGCTAGGCAAGCGTCAAAACGATGACACACAAGTGATGATCTACAGTGACAGCCAGGCGCATTGAAAGCACTCAACAAGCAGAGACAACATTAGCGATTGTCAAAGGATGCAAATCAGGGTTAGAACCAATGCGAGGGTCTCCTGCTACGAGGGAAAGGCAGACAACGAAGAAGCTGATCAATGGCCCAAAGCAGGGGTCGAGAAGAACCCAGGAGGGGTTAACATCATCGAGGGATAATCAAGCGCAGAACTATCGCAGCTACCAAAGAAGGATCAAAGACCACGGCAGGATTGCGACAGTTGAGCTAGTTTACCAACGAACTAGACACGAAATGGGAGGGGCTACTGATTAAACTTTCTAGAAGCAACGTTCGACTAGTAATCAAGATAGAAACGGGACACTCCCAAACCAAATAGACATCTAACCCTGATAAGCGTGAAAGACGACCCCATGTGTCCACAGTGCGAGGAGTGCGAAGAAACAAGTCTCCACCTGATCGCAGAATGCCAACGTACCCACTGACCAGATGGGAGCTCACAGGGTCGGACAAACTAGGCATAGCCCAAGTACGAGCGCTGACGGTGGAGCAGATTATCAGACTCTTTAAGCAACGCGAAGATTCGACGGGAAGCTGTGACAACTTGAAGACACAGAGCCTGGGTAAATGGGTGAAATGGCACACAACAGGCGGGCAAACACCCGGCATATTCCCAGTGTTTTATTTTATATAGGTGCAATGATTATCGACGTACAACATACCTAATTTGAGTACTAATTTTTTTCAAGCGTTTTTTTAATAAAGTTGATTTGAAATATTTTTATCCTTAAATAAGGAATTTGATATAATACAACTTTTTCTGTACAAATTCATTATTATATTATATTTATAATTTTATAAATATATTACCCCTATTATCCTTTATAAAGCCGGTGGACGCGAATTGGTCCAGGGTGGACGCGAACTGGCTTTTTTGGACGCAAACTGGGTAAAACGCCTAATTCGGATAATTATCTATTTTTTAAAAAAACGCAAGCTTTTTCGGACAAAACTGTAAGTTAATCCTAAAAAAGACTATATAATGAACACATTATATCATTTTTTCATACAAATGAGTGCTAGAACATTTTTAGTTTCACCTTCAAACTTAGCAACTGCACTAAGTGGACGCAAACCGGCGAAATGACCCTACGCAATCAAGATTCTACATTTTGTCGCTAGGAAAAGTACTTAGGTACGAGTACCTTGTAGATTTAACCCGATAATGTCCTTCAATTTTACTTAGGGCTATTCAATTAGAATCGTGGCCTTCGTTTAGTAGATGTGAGCAGACGATAACAAACACGACGGTTGCCTACAAGGTAAATAAACTAGAGCTCTAAATGAGAAACTTGTAAACATCACAGTCAAATTACAAGATTCTAATTTCAATGATTAGATCAAACCAACATCGGTGGATGCAGGCTGCCTACAACCGGCCGCTCTGGAAATCTATGGAGGAGGCCTTTGTTCACCAGTGGACGTTGTCTGGCAGCTGCTGATGATGATGATGATGATAAAACCAACTGGAAAGACTCATTATAAATTCCCCTGTAGGGGATACTGCGACAACCTGATGGATGACTTGCTGAGACGCATGGAGCAGTACGCGAACAACCTCGAGTCTCTGGTCGAGGAGAAGACGGAACAGCTGTCGCAGGAGAAGAGGCGCTCTGAGGAGCTGCTATATCAAGTACTTCCAAGGTAAGCTTACAGGGCCGATTCTAGGTAGTAGGTCGCGTGTTTTATTGTTTTTCCGAAGGCTCTCGTGCCAAATTGGATCAACAATAAAACGATACACGTTTGTATACTTATTATATTTTTCTCAGCATTCCAAATAGTACCTACTTAGACAAAATGAGTAGACTTTAGATTTCGCTCTCCACATGATGAATCTGATTAAAAAGCGACTGGTAGAACTGCATGGTAATTCTGTCATGGTCTTTGTCTTATGTGGGATATGATAATGGTTCTTAATCTCAATGCATAGTCTGGAGTTGGTAGTCTGCTACCTCACAGCGTATCTACTCCACCAACTTATTGATAATTGCCCATGTCCGGTTTCTAATTTATTTGAGACGTTGCCACTGATGATGAAACCACGTCTCCATGCCAGGCCGGTTGCGCAACAGCTGATGGCCGGCGAGATGGTGCAGCCAGAGAGCTTCGAGTGCGTGACGGTCTACTTCAGCGACATAGTGGGCTTCACGGAGCTCTGTGCGGCTTCGACGCCGATACAGGTGGTGGACCTGCTCAACGACCTGTACAGCACCTTTGATAGGATCATTGGCTTTTACGATGTCTACAAGGTAAGGCAATGAATTACGATGAAAATAGCATATGTAAGGAAGATTTTTTAAAATCTATTTTTCATTTCACAATAACGTAGTTCTTTGATTTTGCATACTCGTATTTGCCTAAAAGTTCAAATAAAAAGTATTAAGATTGTTAATGAACTAAAGTTACCGTCGTAGCCTAGCAATACGTTAGTTGAAGTGTCGCAAATGCGGTTTGCAGAAAATCTTGGGGTGGCCAAATATCCTGGATAAAAGTCACAGGAAATCCTAAATCGGCTGCTTGTCTGAGAGTTTTTAGTCCGTCCAAGCTACGTGAACTTGTCCCTTCTAGATCAAAAGCTTGTGCTTGTTAAAGCTCATATTCGTGAACCAGGTGGAAACGATAGGCGACGCGTACATGGTAGTGTCTGGGCTGCCGCAGCGCAACGGCGACCAGCACGCGCGCGAGATCTGCCTTATGGCCCTCGCAGTCGTCGAAGCCGTGAGAGGGTTCGTGGTTAGGCATCGCCCTACGCATCGACTAGAGGTGAGACTATGATCTAATTACAGGGTGTAGAGAGAAATAAGGAAGCAACCCCTGATTTTTTGCCAACTATTTACTAAAACAACCAAACAGACCAAATAGCCGCAGCTTTGCAGATACCTATAAGAGGTAACTATAAGAGGAGCATCTTATTAGCGTACCTACTTAGTGTGCCTTGTCATAATCTTAGATTGTAGCTGAAGATAAGTATAGAAAAAGCTTAATTCCGATTGTTTAACCGATATTGGACCTTAAGTTGAGTGGATTTTCAGAATTGAAGATAATTTACTGCCGATGTAGATTTCGCGAATTCAACATAAAGCGTCTGAAAGATATTAGAGTGGATACAGACTGTCGCCATTCGGTGCCTCCGTAAATCTTTATGACTGATGATGATAATAATTCAGAACATCAATCAGGTCCGCGTGGGGGTGCACTCGGGGCCGGTGTGTGCGGGCGTAGTGGGCGTCAAGATGCCGCACTACTGCCTCTTCGGAGACACCGTCAACACCGCCAGTCGCATGGAGTCTGCTGGACAACGTATGTATTTAGATGGCTATTTTCACGCCTACAGAGATTTGTTACTACTTACTTAGGTGATTGGGGAAAATTTATTGTAAACCTCGGTGGCATCTATAAAAACACGTCTACAAGTTTTTTTT
Source organism: Udea ferrugalis (assembly GCA_950022985.1). NCBI lineage: Eukaryota > Metazoa > Arthropoda > Insecta > Lepidoptera > Crambidae > Udea > Udea ferrugalis. Next base: position 12,612,258 of record OX465530.1, on the reverse strand, counting down.
TTCATGATTCAACAAATAAACAGAAACAAAGCCTTTATTCGCCTTACTGCTGGACACAGGCCTCAATTAACTTACGCGGCTCGTGTAAACTATGAACACGCGATTTAGTGCGAATTGTTGGGGTGGTAGGGTTAGTGACAAACCTTGCTGTCAGATGTTATGAAGCCGCCTGAGGGCCACACATCTAGCGACGTCAGCTGAGGCCAACTGCTTCCCAAGCGCGAATTTTTCCGAAACGTTCATCTCCAAACTTCGGCCGAGGTGGACAGTGGTCACCCATTCCATTGCCGATCTGGCGTGCCTTGCTTTAAAACAGCAATCGTTGCCAATGCACTGTTACTTCTGGGTTACAGGCATCTCACCTAAGTTTTAGTGGCTGCTTATTTTTGCATACGATCTGTTACCGGGTGGTTGATTGTATGGTATACTTCGGGAACTTTGGAATACCTAGGTATTAGAAAATGAAATCGTAAAGTCTGGAATGCATCGAGAGTCTGCGAGTTTTCTTTCCATGAACGCCAAAGTTTAATTTCCAGCTCTACGCATTCACCTCAGCGAAAGCACGCGAGCGCTGCTGGACCAGTGGGGCACGTTCGTGGTGGAGCGGCGCGGCGAGGTGGAGCTGAAGGGGCGCGGGCGCATGCTCACGCACTGGCTGCTGCACTGCTCGGAGCCCGAGGCGCGGCTGGTGGCGCAGGGCCCGCAGCCGCCTCCGCAGTACCCGATACTATTCCCCTCGCTGCCGCAACCGCCTTTGGCTCTGCAAGTGCCGTATTTGGTGGTCGAGCCGCCCACTCTAGCTGCTTAGTAACAGTGGTAACAGACAGCATTATGGAACTTCGGAGCCCGAGGCGCGGCTGGTGGCGCAGGGCCCACAACCGCCACCACAGTACCCGATGCTGTTTCCGTCGATGCCGCAACCGCCCTTGGCTCTGCATATGCCGTATTTGGTAGTCGAGCCGCCTACTCTAGCTGCTTAGTAACAGTGGTAACAGACAACTTTATGGAACTTTGGAGCCCGAGGCGCGGCTGGTGGCGCAGGGCCCGCAGCCGCCGCCGCAGTACCCGATACTGTTCCCGTCGCTGCCGCAACCGCCTTTGGCTCTGCAAGTGCCGTATTTGGTGGTCGAGCCGCCCACTCTAGCTGCTTAGTAACAGTGGTAACAGATAACATTATGGACCGTTGGAGCCCGAGGCGCGGCTGGTGGCGCAGGGCCCGCAGCCGCCGCCGCAGTACCCGATACTGTTCCCGTCGCTGCCGCAACCGCCTTTGGCTCTGCAAGTGCCGTATTTGGTGGTCGAGCCGCCCACTCTAGCTGCTTAGTAACAGTGGTAACAGATAACATTATGGACCGTTGGAGCCCGAGGCGCGGCTGGTGGCGCAGGGCCCGCAGCCGCCGCCGCAGTACCCGATACTGTTCCCGTCGCTGCCACAACCGCCCTTGGCTCTGCAAGTGCCGTATTTGGTGGTCGAGCCGCCCACTCTAGCTGCTTAGTAACAGTGGTAACAGATAACATTATGGGACTTTGGAGCCCGAGGCGCGGCTGGTGGCGCAGGGCCCGCAGTACCCGATATTGTTCCCGGCGCTGCCACAACCGCCTTTGGCTCTGCAAGTGCCGTATTTGGTGGTTGAGCCGCCCACTCTAGCTGCTTAGTAACAATTGCAACATAACAATATGGTACTTTATTTAATTTCAAGTTAGGAATCGCCAATTTCTTGTACACTTCCCTGCCGCAGTTGCCATCGAATTTTCGACAGCAGTTTTATGTTTAAACTTTCATTTATTTATTTATTAGGTCACCAACAAGACTTACACTAATACAATGATCCAGGATTCCTAATTTCAACAAAAACGAAAAAAATGAAGCCTTACTTATAGGTAACAACGGCATGCAATAGATTTCATTTGACAACATTGAAGCAACGCTACTATAAAATAATGAGTTAATTATCATTTAAGTAGCATTATAAAGTTTTATAATCAGTGTTTGTTTATGGTTTAATAAGGATGGTTATAGATTTCAGAAAATTTACTATTTTAAAAGCATAATATGGCCATTGATCAGATAGGTACTGAGTCAAGTTTTTTGGGTAATTTGGTAACCAACGCGTAAAGGCAGACTATAATTCACATTAAAGTACGAATGACTGCTTTGTTTCCCGTATATCAAACGATATTACATTTATTGTTAATATTCAGCTCTATTTCGTCATAAAATCAGCGTTGGAACAAAGCTGCATAAATTGAGTGTAACTGGTAAATGGGCTGGGATAACGTGACGCTCGTAATGAACTCTCATTTGCATCTCACCGGCGCGTGTCGGGCGAGATGACGTGACATCACTCGCCTCACATTAACTCAGGGTGAGTATGTATGACTGTTTAGGGGTGGTATGATTAGGTGGATTCGTGTAGAGTTCGTCTAAGCTAAAATGACGCGCCTCTTCACCACATATACGCATACAAGAGTGCTTGATTGTATGCGTAGATGCAGTGTAGGGGCGCGACATCAAAGCTTAGACGATCTTGACAAGCTTTTGTTCGCAAGACTTGCTCGAATATTTAGAGCAATCTGATATTTTGATCTCATTAAATGTTTTATTGTATACGTACCTCAACAAGTAAGATAGTTAAGTAAGTTATACTAGTTTAACTAAAATAAGGTAGGTACATACTATTTTGAATATAAATATACTATAAGCGCAAAAGCCTCTATGCTAGTGCTACTTACTTATTCCTACTCAATTCTAATGCTTTGGAAGTTACTTTTCTAATGTAGACCAGTAATGATGATAGCCAGTATCATCATTACAGTATCATATTTTGGTCTGATTTATGTTTGCGGAGGCATTTTCTCGATCGCAAATATGTAGTTATGTACCTTATAAGAGACCTGCGGTGAGTACATGATCCTCATTATTGTGGAGTGTAAGAGGTTACCAATTTCTTGTAATCTAAAGCTAAAAATGAGGGTTGTTGCATGTTGGTTTTGGAAACAACATGCAGTATTTTAGTCGGTATTTTTGCTAGTGCTAAGGTCTCTACCTAAACTTTTTAGTGTGAAAATTGTGAATTGACTAAATCAAATGTGCCAATTAAGTAAAATGAAAATGACTATCTTCATACGTAGGTAACGTAATTGTTAGTAGTTAATATTACTATTTTTATATCAATGTTGTTAAAATCGTTGCTTTTGTAGAAAATATCACTGTTTGTACTTTTGACTAAGTATATGTATCTGAATGTCTTATTTGTTCAGATGTCAATTACCTCTATTATTATATTTAAGGAGACATATTTTGCATAAATTAAATAAATGTATTTTAAAATAATATGCGTTTTATTTTTTTCCAAAGAAGCTTTCAAAACACACACTCCTAATATTTTGTAGAGCTCACACTGCGCACACGAATGAATGTCACAAAATAATTTAGAACAAACACAACAACAATATTATCTACTCATAGATTCTACAGTAAATCAACCAGATACTTAATTTGAAAAGCGTGAAATTATTTCAATTGCTGAAGGCTATTTTACGATTTTTCTCTGACCATTTACCAAATTTGTAACTCAGTAGCTCAAATGCAAACACTACTATAGATATTACAATACCGAGTAGTAGACACAAGAAGCAGCTGGCGGTCTGCGGCTGCGTCAGCGCTGAGGGGTCGGACGACTTCAGCGTCAGGAAGGTGGGGTTCAGCACCGCCTCGCGCTCCAGCAAACCACTCTCTATCAACCTCGGAAGCCAAACAGATAACGGCCTCACAAAAGGAGAGTGATTCTTCATCCACACAACCAAAGGTACAGTCATGATAGAATCCGGGAGGACGTGACCACAAACATCTTCCTTTTTGCCTTGTGCTAAGCAGTACGCCCAAGCATATTCTAAGGACGTGGCCAACACAAATTGCACTTTGTTCTCAATTACATCCCTGAACACATCGTCAAACTTTTCATCAGAAATTATTTCAAATCCGTTTTTAATTAACGGGTCATGTTCGAAATGGGAAAAAATACCAGCTCGACCACCGAATTTATATCCGCTTTCAACAGCTTCTTTCAAATTCAAGAAATTGCCTATCGTAGCATCAGTTTTTAATGCAACTATGAGAACACTCTGATAAGCACTCCTGATGACAAATGTGAACCACAGCCATAGAGCTATCAAGTAGAAGTCTCTGAACCTTGCAGGTGCTAAACGAATTGGTTGGCCCATAAATATACCCCAAGATCTGAATGTAACTCCATGTAATTTGTCAAAGTTTCTGAAATATTGTCGACAGAAATTCTTCACGGGTTTTAATTTTGAAATAAAAGGTAGTGATTTTACAAAAAAAGATGTGCACATTATAAAAAGCCATAGGTAGCCATTAAGAGGGAACAGAAGACGCCACCAAACGGGTCCGGGGCCTACTGGTGGCGCTAGCCAAGCCAGCCTTATACTGAAATACGGTATTGAATAATCCAAAAATCCCATTTTGTCAATTCCGAGAGGTACAGTACTTATTGAGATGTTTGCAACTCCTGTAATCACATCGTTTAGTGAGACCGACCAATTCGTGACCCGGTCAGAGTCAATGCTGACGTAATCTCTCGTGGATATAATGGGGGTGAATTTCATGATGTCCCTTAGTTGTCTCACAATAGCCTTCTTTATTATCTGTAATGGGATCTTTTGCTCTGTATTCGGATGATATAGCTTATTTGTTGAAATATACAGCGGACAATGCTGCATGTTTTGCATTTTATCTTGATAAATGTCACTTCGTAAACATGATTCGTCTTCGCAGTAACCGAGTACACTTGGCTGGGTATTTTGACAATGCAAATGATCTTTGTACGGATAGTAGGTGTACAATTCTGTCCTGTTTTTGTTACTTCCAGCGATAACTATGACGTTGAGTACGTAGTAACTCCAAAGAAAACTGGTAATTTTCTCAATGTGCTTTGAGTTAGAGAGGATTAGTATTAGGAAGTTGGCTCCACTGCTCAATAGGGTTTTTCCTCGTAAATCGGGCTTAAGTTTTGCTAACATCTTCGGAAAAGAGTGGAATGAATCAACGATTACTACTACCTGTCTCGGTGGACCACTATCTCTCTTACTTTCGATTATGACGGATCCTTCGTAGTTTTGCAGGAATCGGTTCACAATTCTTTCATCGACATCCTTTGAAAATACCGCGGTGTGTAATCGGTAGTCGAAATTATTGTTTGCTATTTTCACCGCGCAATCTACGATTCGATCTTGAGAGGTGAAATTACCTTCATTTTCCGTCACTATTTTTGATACGACTGACGTTAAATAAAAAGAAAAGGCAATTAACAGGCAGCAAATATTCATAGTGCAGGTGGATCTATTTGACAAAGTGAAGCGAACTTCCTTAGTAACGTTGGAATCCATAAGGAACTTTCGCGTTAGTAATGCGTGATGTCCCGTTTTAATGGTCAATAAACTACCTTAATGTACCTACATCCAGTAAAAGAGTCGCGTATAAATCATCCTTTGTTTCAAAGATGTGGGTTTTAGTGCACCCTTTCAGATAGATGTTGATTGATGCGGTTTTTAATGGATGTTATGCAGAAAAGCAAATCATCCATCTTAAAATCTATCCATGTAGGTAGCCAGACAATATAATACCTACTGGAAATAACTGGCGCTGTGATGTATATGCCATTCGATGTATCAAACATTAGTTCCATACTAAGAGAACTTTAACACAGATGTAAATATTTGAATGTTTCCGCCTTAACTTTGTATTCACCCCTTTTTAACGGAGTCGTTAGTATCCTAGCAACGGAACATTGCGTAAACAAATAAAACCCAGCTCGCAGCTCTAGACTTTATTTCAATTGTTTTTAAGCAACAAATATCCACGAGTTTACTTATAGTTTATTTTAATCAGTGTTAATTTTATTGAGAATTATTTATATGGGTACATTAGTAAAATGAACAAGGTTCAAAATTAAATAGAGTTATATGGGTTAAGATATCAATTAAAAATGTTAAAAATATATGTATTACTGTTATTCAATCACGCGGTGAGTTCGTTTGTGATGCCAGCATGTAACGTGACTGACTACTTTGACCCCACTTCGATGTCATGTCAGGCCTGCCCTGCTAACGTTTCTTTGGTCAGATCTGCTGATGGTAAGTTACTTTTTTCCTGCTTATTACTATGGGGAGTAAAATAACTAGTTTGCAATTCAAACATTGCTCCCCGCCTGGCGCTATTTCACGCGCATATACATAACCATAGAGTTTAGTATCCTGGAAGGTTAACACACTTTTTTAAGAATTTACGTTAATTCAGATCACTATACGTCATCATCATACAGGGTTTTCATGTGCATGTGAAGAGCACAGCGTACCCGCGGGGATAGGCCGCTGCAAGCCTTGCAATGCCACAGAGGTGGTATCCGCTGACGGCACCTCGTGTGTGCCCCGTAGGTGCCAGAGCTCGTCTGGCAAGTTTGTGTGCAGGAAGTGTCCTAACGACTACATATCTGGTGAGTTAAGAGAATTTGGCTTTGGGAGTTCACAATTGAAGTAACTTTGTTCTACAATTTATTGCATTGGTATTAAATAATTTTCAATACTGTTATGCGCTAAATGTATCTGGATTTGATAAGCGTTAAATTATTGGACATAACACACACGTTATTTAACATACATAACATAACATAAACGGCCTATGTACGTCCCTCTGCTGGGCACAGGCCTCACCTCAACTATGAGGTGGAACAAGCCATACTCCAACCCGCGGGCTCAGTGCGGATTGTTGGAGGGGTGTAAGGTTAGTGAGCAACCTTAATGTCAGATGTTATCAAGCCGCCTTAAGGCCTCTGACTAGGCTTAACGACTGACATCTGGCGACGTCAACGTCATCGTTATTAAACAACGCTTTAATTTAAACTTTCATCTTTCACTTGCTCTACCTTTTGACAGACAGTGTACAACGGTATAGGCAAAAATGACATTCAGCAAGAGCAGGATAAACAGCAAACATGGGTAGTTTGATGTGCTGACTGTACATTAATGCTGAAAAAAAATTTTTTAAATATACCTACGGGTACTTAGCTAGAACTGAAACAGGCTCGATCAAGTTTCCAATTGGTTCCAGTCACACAGAACTTAGATGGCTCACCTTCAAAGGAAGTGCTCTGCGTCAAATGCGCTCGCGGCTACAGAGCGGTCGGCAACGCGTGCGTGCGCTGTGTGGATTGCGTGTGCGCGCGCAGCGAGGTGGCCGTGCGCGGCGTGTGCGTAGCCAGGCGCTTCGTGCGCGATCGGCCTAAGTATGAGGACAACCGGCTCCATCCGACTGTCTTGTTGGATGTTGTGAAGCATGAGTACTTGTGCACGGTGAGTAAGAGAAGCCTGATGTTTGCCCTTTTCACGATAATGTTACAAAGAAGATTTATGGTTGGTTCCACTTGTTAGCTAATATATTTGATCGATTAAATATTTTATAGTTGTATTCAGATTTCAGTTTAAACCACATCGCACATAATTACTTATTTATTTGGGCTTATTACAAGCACATAAAGCAAGACGAATACAAAAAATAACATATATTTCTGAACATAAGTGACTCTACCAGCGATTCTAGCTATTTTCCTACCTAAAAGACACCGGCAAGAAACTCGATGGGCCCTGGACGCTGGTCCATTATAGTATATAGGTCAGCGGTCCTGGCTGAACTTGAGAATTCCTATACTGTCTAAAGTTTAGAACCACTTAATCAATGAGTTGCTCTATCACACCGATTGCCTCCGGGAGGATCCAGTATGTTAAAAGATCACAAGGAAAGATATTTATAGGAAACCAAATTAACTGTTTATTAATGCATGTCGCTGACTTATTTTTATAAGGATGTTGTATTCCCAAAACGATAAGCGATTTTTCGATACTGTTATTGACTGCACATAAAAAATGAATGTTCTTTTTATAGGCAGGGGATTTAGTTGCTTGCCGAAAATTAGCTAACAAATGTGTTAGAAACTATTACGTGACGGACCTTGCGGGCCCTTGCCGACTTTGGGTTCAACCGAAGATTATGACGCCTCATGGTATGCTATTTAATTATTATGTTGTATAATGCGCTAATCAAGTCCTACAACTAATATTGTGAGAAACAAATTGTATGAAAAAGTCCTCAGAAAAATTAGAAAATAATGGTTGTTAATTTTCAGGATTACCAGAGCTTATTATTATTAAACCGACTTCCAGCCAAGATTTAAATCTCGGTGAATTTAATTTACCTCGGGGAAAGGTAAGTGGCTTTTTTTACATTTTAAGTCGGGTTCTACATAAAGGGTTCTGTTAGTTATTTTCATTGCTTCACAACAAAGTGATTCGTATTTCTCTGTATTTTTAAACCGTCCTCACTTTGTCGCTTTTGGGTATACTGACATTTTGCGGACAGTACCTTTCAGTTTGAAGCTCAGTACTCATACTCAAAGGTTTGTTATGTGGCATTTAACGGTCTAAGACTTAGTTTTAGTGAGGGGCATTTTATAAACTGTTCCAGATAGTTATTATTAACTTAAACGTAAAAAAAATATTTGTTCCACTAAGTAATATTTCCAACATTGTTTTGTTGGCAGGAGTCATTTTCATTGGTTGTAGCTGTATATACAAATGAAGGAGGGTTCAAGTTTATAGAATCTTCATCCGAACGCTTGTATCAATGCTTCTTACCAGTCAAGATCAAAATTGGCACTGACTTCTCGTAAGTACCTACTGTCTTTTTGATGCCAACCTGGAACCTAAATTTTTATGGAAAAAGCAATCAGCCCATCAGTAGTTGTCAGCACATCAGCTGAAAGGAAAGGTGTCGCCAATTTATTTCTTGTCAATAGGGTAAAATAAATGATGAAAACAGTTTTATTCAGCAATACACAAAACTTAGTTGCAAGAGAGAATATCATTAACTAAGTATGAATCAGTAATATAATTTGTGATGAGATGTTAGCTACGTGAATTAATTTAACGTTTGCTTATTTATGGCAACTGAACTGAACAACGACTAGACATTTTATTTTGGGACATAAAAATACTTACGTGTTGAAGTCTTTTAGTCAAAAATCGATTTGAAGCCTGTGTGAACATGAATATAGATAAATAAATATAAGACTGCAATAATATTTTAATAAAAAGACGTAGACTTACTTGTGCTAAAAAACTGGCACCCGAAATCAGGACTTCGACCACCAGAGCAAAGCATTGACAGTTTGAGACAACACTGCGCAACATGTATCTGTCTCGTTTACGCTCTAGTAAATAATCATGCTATCTTGTACACACGGTCAAATTATAGGTAGATACGTACGCCAGGATACAAATTTTGACTTCGCGTCAGTACTGACATGACCTATCTACGACTTTTTTATTGTAATATCATTGTGAGACAGTATACGATCCAACACACAGTATTTTTTTACCTGCGTGTCAGCACTACCATTGCTCAGTTTCGGGTCGGATGATCTTAACCAAATATTCAACATTTATTTAGAAGCTTCAAGAAATGCATAAATAAGTAAAAATATTTTTGATTTTTATTGTAAGGTACGATTGCGAGATGAACATAACAGCTTGGTCCCTATTGGACTCCAATAGCACGTATGCCGTATATATTGATATAGATGGAGCTTTCAAACCCCTACCGGTTCTAGTGAGAACACCCGGCGGTTATTATGTTCAGGTAATAAACAGTTCATCTAAATGGAAAATCTGGTGGTTAATTTTTTATACCATATTTATTTTTTTATGTTTTTTAGCGAGCAACTTGGAATACAAATCATTTTAGGCGCCTCTTCTTGGTGGACAATGTCTTATCTCCAGTGACCAATGTCACAGGAACGGTGTATCTGCGCACGTTGCTCATACATGTTCGGTAAGTAGGTATGTCGTTAAGCGATTTAGAAAGGGATATAAATAATAAGGTTATTACGAAAAGACGATAATAAAAGGTTAATTAAAAGCTTCAGGTGTTTGTTGTAGATAAATAACCGAGCTACTTAAGCTTAAGTATAATATTAATAGTTTGTCTGACTGAAAGGGAAAAAAAGAATTGTATAGAAAGCCGTTTTGAGGTACTTTCAAAGAAATGTCTGAATTTCACCAAAATTTCAGTTAAACGTTTTATAAGCAATATTTTGAATGTACTTTGAACAGCCAGCCATAAAGTGTAAAAAGGCTCGGCGAAGTATAGGCTTCCGAATGTTCCGCTGACCATGACGACGTCAATCAGTGTGCCTCTGACCACCCCGTTTGTGAAATAGTCGTGTATATGAAATGGTGACTGACCTATTCTGACTCGGAGCTATTGATACTCCGTCATTTCCCTGTAACACACGATCATATCATGTTTATGACATTGATTGATTTAAAGGTTTTGGCCTACGTCATCCATCGAATTCTTAGGGGTGTCGCGGGGTGTTCAATTATTATTTGAAAGACTACCGATATATTATTGTATTTGTCGGGACTAAACCAAGAAATTATGTAGAGATAATTAACTATTTTCTACTAATTTCTTGGTGCTATAAATCGAGCTGGAAACACCATTTAGTAAAAATTTTACCTAAATCAAGTTAGAAAAAAACTTTCAAATATGAAAATCTACTTAGGTTTTGAACGTTAGATCTCCGTAAGTAGAGCTTTAAAAAGGCTTAAGTTTTATCAAAATGTTTTAAAGCGTAATTCTAGCTCACTCTTGAAGTATTGTAAACAACATCATATACACGTGGTTATACACAAGCGAGAAACTTACATCATAAAGAGAACATTGAATTAGACCAGGAATAAAGTTAGTCGACAGTGTTCCGAACAATATCGGTCTAATAACTACCCGCTCGTAGTAGTTACACACTTTGTTTTTGTTTGACCGCGTTACCTAATGTCCGTGTTATCTAACGCAGCAGTTAGTTTTGATTTTAAATTAAGTTGTTGAACAAAAAATTTAGAAAGACATCAAAATGTTTTTTTTAAAAACTGAATAGTTGACTATTTTAAATAAACAATATTTGAAACACACGTATTAGGTAACTAAAACTTTGAAATCAATCTAAATGGTTGTTCGAGTTACGACTTATTGTTTTATGCGCCAAATATATCAAAATATTAAAAACTAAAATGTTGTTGTACTTATGCCTATTGTTATGAATTAAATAATGTCTTAATATCATTAACTTGTGAAAGTTGATTAGTATCGCTGTTAGAGATCCTTATCTCTCGTAAATATCATCCTAAATAATTGTACGTCATAAATCACAGTAAACATAGCATAATGTGTAATTGTTTTTTTTGTGAAAGTATCCATATCTTAACTTATATTGTGTAAGTAAAAAGGCATCTCTTTCGTCAAATCCACCTCTAAATCAAGTGCAGGTTAGTTCCTCCAGGTGACGCTCAGGGTTCCGTCGTTGTCAATTTTATTCAGTTCACAGATTTTTATAGTGGCAGCTTTTGTGAAATGGGACCTTATTTTTAGTTGATGTTCCATTCTAGGATAGAAAGGGAAAAACACCAGCATGGCTCTCTTCGGGTGCACATCGGCGTGGAAGTGCAGTACGCGACTAAATCTCCCTCAGCCCAGTTGGTGACCACGACCCTGAGCGTGCAGCACGATATGCCGACTGCTGGTATCTTCCGAGGATTAGAGGTTTGTTCGATAAGTTTGTAAATGCTTGTTTGGCAAAACTGACAAGGTGGATCAGTCACACTGGTCCAAAAAATGAAACGACACTTAAATATATTGCATTACGGGTGGGTGGGTCATGAGACCACCGGGCTATCTCTGTGAGTTTTCTCAACATTTTATGGACATTTACAAACGTTCTGATCAAGAGAGGTTTTGCCTTAAATACTTATTCAGAATGTTATCTTTTCAGATATGGGGCGGAATTCTCGGTTCTCTCCTGTCTCTCTATGCCATCGTGCAATGGAGGGGCGAAATGCGTAGAGGGGGCTCGCACTTCTCTTTACTGCCCCTGTTGGCTGGAGCCGTTTCTGATGCTCTATATTTTGTAAGGAAATACTTATTATTATTTCCAGTTCCTGGTGCTTACAAGGAATCCGGATGACCTTTTAGCCTGTTGTATGCCATTTACTCATTTCCCCAGCCTTCCAGGCAGGCATTTGAGTAAGATGTCCTGTCAATATATTACTTGAAGACCGAAACTGAAGAAAATAAAAAAGATGGTGTTATCAGTACGTTTAAAGACAATTACGATAAAGGCCTAGTTTTATATTATTCTATCTTGAGTTTCTTAAAAAAGAAAAAACTAACACTGCAAAGTCACACTATACTTAGGTAGTCTAAATTGTGAACGAAAAGCGTTGGCTGTATTCATACAATATTTAGTAGTTTTACAAGGTGGTTGTGCTGTGCTTAAAGCACAGCACAACCACCATTGTGGCTTTGAACGTCAAAGCCACAATTCAGAAACCTTTAAGCAGGGTACTCTTATGTGTTTGTTCCACCATAGTTCAAGAGCACATAATTAAAAGTCTGAGCACAGTTCAGTTGTTTTTCTCAAATTTTATAGCTATATATTTCACCTTTCTGTTAAGTCACATTTTTCTGATGCCAACTAAACGTCCACAGGCTGCGTGGTTCTCGACCCTGCACGCGCTTGCGGCCGAGGCTGGCACCCTGGGCATGACCCTGCCCCTGTCCCACGCAGAGGACCACATCATACGGGCGCTCGTGTTTTCCAGCGTTTCTTTAAAAGTAAGTAAACTAAACTTAAAATGTTTGTTAGCATACAATGACCAATTTCTTATTAAAATACGAATCCTGGAATTTAATTTGAAATCTGTCAGCTGTTGCACACTAGTGCACGAAGTTGCCTTGCCATTCTGATTGTGGTGAAGCCACGATCGTGAGGCTGACCTCCACCGTACCGACTCTGGTCTGAATTATGTGTCTGCTAACGCTCAAGCATAGTTAGCTTTGAGTCTGATAGTAAGGACCCAATTAAGTAGAAACCTAGCCTTTTGGGTACCTCGATGCTCCTACAAATAAATTGTCAACAGTAGTGAGGTGTGTTTTGTTGCAGGCCATCAAGGTAGCGTGGTTGAATTGGAAGCAGTGTTGTGTCGATATTTTCTTCCTGGATTGGTCCGAATACAACTCGCCAGTTAAAGGTATTTTGTTGCTCCTTTCTAGACCCTTTTTAATTTGGATGTTGCTATATGTGGTGGTTATATGTCACAATCACAAGTCAAAATGAACGTGCCAACGACTTTCTTTCATGTTTCTACCTACTTTTGATTGTGATGTCACATTTTGTTAACAAATCAGTTAGCCTGGTCGATAATTCTTCATCGGCATAAGTCCCTTTTTACACTATACATTTTTGTGCGATTTTAATAAATAAATTAAATCCGTTTTTTGTATTATTATAGACAGCAGCCTTGCCGGTGAAAGTAACTGGAAGGCAACGACTCTAGCTAGAGAGTGGAGTAGACTCCAAACGATGAGGAAAGCTACTCCAAGCTACACCGCCACTTTAGCCTTACTTATTTTACAGGTAAACTTTTAAAATATTTAATGCTGTCTTATTTAATAAAAATTTTCACAGCGGACCATGCAAACGAATAGCTGCTATCTATTTAATATTTTATTTATGAAAAAGTCAATACCCTCTCATTCAATTTAACACGGTAGTTATCATTTACTGCTTTTTAAAAGTCCAGTTTTGCAGCTTTGCTTTGTAAGTAGGTGTTCCGTGACGTGTTCCTATGTTTCATTTCGTAACATGCTGACGTAACCAGTCGTTCATTTCATAGCTGAAATTTAACGCCTAAACATTTCACCCCCAGCTTATGACATCTTGGCAAAGATATCTCCCCCAAAGTCAAGGCTACCGCTGGGCTCTCGCCAGCATAGCTTGGATGTCTTCCTACGCCTTGCTGCTGATGCTGCGGTGGGTGATGGACCGGGTGGCAGGATCACCGTCGGTTGTACTCACGAGGGTGTGCCGTGGAACCGGCTTTTCATTTCTGGTCTTCCAAGAAGAGTATTATGCCCATTATGTGCACGGCAGGTAGGAGGTGTTAAACAAACGTAGATTACACCAAATCGCAATGTCCATTATGTAATGTCTGACAGTTTTTTTAACTGTTACTAGAAATTGGGTAGTTATTAAGTACACTTGGCAGGCAATTTGTTTGTAGCTAAAGATGAATATATCATTGACGTAATCAGGTCCTTGTTATTATGAAAATCAGCCTTGACCAAATTATTAGGCGAATACGTACAATTTCATGACTAAGTACACACTTGTTGCAGGAACGATGACATCAAAGACCTTCGAATGATGGCAGGCCCTCTCGCGATGTGCCGTATAGTAATGGCTGTTCCACTCAGGTATGAGTAGGTGGTGACCATTATTATTTTATTACTGAATTACTTACAGGGTTATTACTATTTTTAAATAACACGTCATTTGTTTCGTCTGAAAATTAAGCGATCTCATTTGAAAAAAGTGCCCGAGAGCATGGATCTGACCTTAAACCGCCTTACAAATTGAAACTACTAACAGCTTCGCAAATTAGATGTAGAAGATATTCTTTAAAACTATCTATTCGATTTGATGTAGGTATTTGAGTTTTATTAAACAAAACCACGGAATGTTAATACTTACGTGTGCATATTTTTCAGGATCGTCTATAAACAGCTCTCTGCTCCAGGAATTGGTACGTATAATACCTAGATAATCTAGACTTTAAGTAATAGTTTACATTCAAGTAAATATAAACATAGGTACTTAGTTTACCTGTAGGTTTTTTACAGGTAAACTAATTACCTATGTTCTCACTCCTAATAAATTTTGTATTTCTACAGACGAACTAGGTGACGTTGATTCCAGGCGGGCAATGCTAACGAAACTTCTGGCTGCCTTCTTGGAAAGAGTAAGCAGTTATACTTTAAAGTTAGACGTTAGTAAGTCCCAAAAAAATAAAAAAAGCTAAAAACCTCTAATTTTCTAGGCGTTAGATGGTTTGAATTGGGTGGCCAACGAAAGAACAATGCCGGAACGACTTCTAGACGTGGAGTTGACAGAGCGAGAGGCGGGGTCTACCAGTGTGTTGCTCTATGACCCCGACGACGGGGCCCCTTCCTGCACCGCCGTTACTTGGTAACTAAATAAATAAATATCATGGACATTATTCCACACAGCGCCATCTAGCACTATACTAAACTAAGCCACTAAATGCTTGTGCTATGGGATACTCGACAACGGATAAACATACTGAAATACCTATTTTTTGGAAATACATACTTATTATACCTACATAGGAAACACCCAGACATGTTCATGCACACAAATGTTTGTACTGTGCGGGGATCGAAGCCGCGACCACTGTTGTAATAGCTCACTTCTGAACCATTACACCAACCCGGTCGTCAACTGATACATGAACTGACCTTGACATTAGGACTTAGAAGGAAGAAACTCGTAGATATGAAGGAACTTATTTGCTGACTCTTGCCTGATTGCTACAGAACAACTTTTGTGGCTATACATTTTGACTTTGCAGTCATAAAAACTCTTTGATGAAACACTAATCTTTAGGATTTTTATATTTACTTATAAGTTTGGTATGGAGGTGTTCCTTAGTGTTTTGTTTTTACAGGTGGGGAGAGGAATGGACTTTGGGCACATTTGACGCAATGCTGTTTGGAAGCGTTGTTGTCTCCACAGATGATACTCTATTGGCAGCGTTCGTTACATTATTGTTATGGCAGGTAGATGTACAAAAAACATATTTTATTATTGTACATAATAATGATGATCCCATGGCATGAATTTCACAAAAAGTAGAAAAACAAATCTGGTGTCTGGTGTTGCAAATGTCCATGGGCGGCAGTATTCACTTTCCATCAGGTGATCTGTCTGCTCGTTTGCCCCCTATCCTATAAAAAAAAAACTAACTAGAATTTACTAATTCACAATTTTACTAATTGAAAAATATGTTTATTTCAGATCATGAAACGAGCGAGACTCTTCTTTGGCAACAGAAACCTGAAAAATAAAACGAACATAGAAGCGACTATCTACAAACAGAATTAATGAATGAAAAAGCGTGTGACAGAGAACGTTGATGAATAAGTACACTGATTGGCTTGTGGACGACGTATTTCAGATTGGCATTCAACGGAATGAGGTCGTTTTTACTATTCGTGTTACTGACCGGAATCTACGCGGAAGGGGCAATTGGAGCAAGTTCTGAAGATGAAAGTGGAGTAGAAATAACAGATAAACCTAATTTGAGATGCAAATCAGACGCTCAAAGTGAATCAAGTGGATGTCCAGAATATTCCGTCGAAGCAAAGACTGTTGCAAATATGGAAAACTATATCCCAATCACTCCCAGAATCATTGTTTTACCAAGAGGTCCGTTTTACGATTTTCTTGTGAACATTTGTAAAGCGCTTCTACATCACTTCTCCGCAGAACGAGTGAACTCGTACTTCAACGTTCTAAGCAAAAGCCTTCAGGGATTAGGCTCCAATTTCATCATGAAGATGCTAATACGAAGATTCGCAACAAGCCTAAAAAAGGTGCTACATTATAGTGCCGAAGTATTAAAGGTGAAAGTGCAGAACTTTCTCAATGTTATATCCAGTGGAAAACCACTAATAAACGATTTCTTCCATGCTATGAATTCAATCTTTACGGTGTATGACGACAATAAAATGGACGATTACATTTATAATTTACGAAGGTTTGGCAAACAAAAGTCCCGACATATTGGAGACAACACACGTTGGGTTTTTAAAGAATTCGTATTTCACATATTGAACAAACAAAAGAGACCAGTTCGTAGAGACATAGAAATGAAATTACAATCTGCTGTTATAGATTATGCCGAGGACCATAAAAAAGATCGTTAACTTGAATTCCTCTAAATCACAAGAGCTTGCTGTGATCGTACCGTGAAATTAATATTTAGCTGTTTACGCATCAAGGTTTTCGTAAAATATGAGATCGTATTTTAAATATGTTTGTGTAATGTTAGTTTTATGTAGTGCAAGAGTGACTGGAATGCGTGTAAAGCAGCCATTGTTATTAGAATCTGAAAATATTCCTAAATTAAACGAGCCACCGTCCGTCAAAAACTATTTAAGATCATCAGGAAGATTTGAAACATTTTTGAAAAATCTCTTTGACTTACTTATTATGCATTTCCCGGAAGAAATGCTTAACAGGTATTTTAAAATTCTAGAGAAATGTCTGAAACCCATGAAATATCCATATATGAAGAAATTAGCCAAGCATACGAAGGAATTGTATAGAATGGACCACTCGGACATCAAAGAGGAAATAGTTTCATATAGAAAAGAATTGGATATAAATACGCCAGTAAGAAGAGAATTTCTGGATGCTATGAATGATGTTTTTACACTGCAAGAGGAAATGGTGTTCAATGATTACATATTTGATGTGCGAGATTACGGTAATAGGGACAAGTTGTTTATTGAAGACGAGACCAGAAAAATGTTGTCCGTGATTGTCGAGAATGTGTATAAGCTGAGCCGTAGAGATCGAGAAGACTTAAAGAAAAAACTAAAAAAAGCCATCAAAGAATATGAAAAATCGTGGCTTATCAGCACTTTTGGAAAAAAGTATGATTTCGTGTTTCAGGAAACAGACAGCGAATAGTTGATAGGATGGGTGACCGAAGGAAATAGTTTAATATTAAATAATGTAAAATACTAAGGTCAAGTTGGGTAACTTTGAATTTCAGTGTAACATTGAATCCACTGTTTAAAAACATTAGAAGTACCTACAACAACAGTATGTTTGTTCATGGTTTGTTTTTGAGCCAATCCCTCATAAACTCAACAACATCTTTTAGTTGTAGTAATTGTCAAAAGTAGCCGATCTAAAAGAGTGGATTCAATGTTACATTGAAATTCAAAGTTACCCAACTTGACTGTACATCAATACGTCGTCTAGTCTAAGAAAGTTAAGGTGTCATGCTATGTACCTATGCTGCTTAAACATACATAAGTGTTAGGTTAGGTAGGTTCTTTATGTTCCCTACTGACAGGGCCTGTTTTGCAGCAGCAGAAAAGACATGAAACCTAAAATTATATTTGAATCTCGAGTCGTATGATAACCCTGTTGGTGGTATAATAAATACCTTGCGGTAAGCTTAAATATTTTTTTACCAGGCTTTTAGGGGCATGAACACGTGTTATTATTTTTTGTGAATAAAATAACTTAAACTAAAAAGGCAAGTTTTATTAATTACTTTTTAGCACAAAGAAATACTCAACAAGTAGGCTTCTATGCTGCCGCAGTGCTGGCAACAAAGAAAATGCGACAGGCGATAGGTGGCATTTTTGTTAAAATTGATGCTGGAACTACTAGGTAGGTATTACATATTTTAAATGAAAGCGTTTTCTTTTCAAATCTATGAGGAGACATGTCTCATATGCTTTGGGGCTAAACAGACTGTCCTACTTGCAGTCTTAAAATCCTCGCCAATTGCTAATGCGCTGGAACCTTGTCATACTAAAGACCACGTGACCTCAAAAAACCCAGTTCGCTAAAAAATCTTAAAAACGAGATTTTTATCTTAGAACTCTTTAAATAATTTTAATGGAAGATTTCAAGCTGTCAAGTCATGTGTTTCTTCATGGTTCTTAACAATTATTTATTACTGTAAGTAAGCAAGTTGGAACATGAGGTTTTAGTGAAAAATAATTATTAGCGATTTGCGGGGATCCCCCTTTTATTCATAAAAACTAACGCAACGCTATGATAAGTATGTACAGCATTGACTAAGGGATTGACGTGTCTTGTCACTTCCTCGCTAACACAGCTTGCTAATGGCGACAGCCACATCGGCGTATAAGCACAGCGTCGTACAACGTATTGTAACACGCTCAAGAGGAAAAAGAAGACATTGGGATGCTCCAGCCCAAAAATGGCAGCTGTCCACTAAGTACTCCATGTGAGGCCTTAGAAAGTTGAAGGCGCTGTGATGGTTTTAGGTTTTAATTACCTACGCTCAAGGGGTACATCAACATTTAGGTAAATCGTTGTTTCATACGCGTTTGCGATATTTTTTTGTTCATTTTATTTTGAACTGAAATGCAAGTCATTTACCGTTTGAAAAACCGGTATTTACCGCATAGCATTCACGATTCTGCAGTAGAGAACAAACTTGTTTGTCATAGACAATTTGTTTTACTGGCAACACCAATGACATCGATGAACAAATGAAATACGGCAACGTCACGCACGAAACGAAGTGGTGGATTGAAGTGATTGTTCATTCGGCGTTTCTAAAAATTGAAAATTCCCGAATTGTATCTATATTTTTTTAGTAAAAATGGCAGACAAGCAAAAGTAAGTTCATTTTCATCGTTTTATATGAATAGGATTGATTTAGTTTGTTTTATTGTATTGATTTGTTGTACGTAGACATTACTTACACTAATGTTCGAAAAATTGGCTTGTCATCATGTCTGAGTTATTGAAACCGACTAGTATTCCAATAGTTTTCTGAAATCACTATTTGAATAATAAGCAAGCTTTTCTGAAAAGCGCAGGAAGCTAAGATGTGTTCTAAGTTAGATTAGTGTCATAGGTCAGCGTATTTTTGACATAATGTTTGGTTTCCGTGCAGCCCTGAGGATCTCTCGACCGCAATCCTGCGCCGCAAGGACAGGCCCAACAGGCTGATCGTGGAGGAGGCGGTGAGCGATGACAACTCCGTCGTCGCCCTATCACAGGTCAGGCTGGGGCCATTTCCCTCATCTACTTTGAACAAAGCTTGATAGCATCAGTTTAGACGCGACAAGTCAATGAACCGTACTCAGATTTCCATCATTTTGCATATTTCTTCATGTCTACAATAGTTATCTTGGGCATTTCTTTGTCTGAAATAACTAATCACATCTCTATTTACAACAAAAGCTAAATCTTATTTTACATACATTTTGTTAGCGAAGTAATATTAAAAAGTTCTTTCAAAATATTGAGTCAGCATCAAAATAAGCTTTACTTGAAACTGAGCCACAAATGTAATTATGCATTGGTGTCAAAACAATCCTGGACAAAGCTAGTGTTCAATTGTGACAGTCATTCTAACCTCAAAATGGTTGCATTATTTTTTACTCTGTGTGCAAGACAAACTTTGTTTATCTAATGGCTTCCAACTTTTCCTAAAGAATCAACCTATGACTAATGAATGATGTAATAAGAAAACCAAAAACATGCATTTTGAAAAGCTAATTTTGAGCTGCAATAATTCTGAAACACTATTGTAAAAATAATTAGGAATTATTGATGACATGGTTCTTCACTCATAAAACATTGTTTTAGTTTTTTTTAATGATGTTTTGAAATTTGAAGAGAAGGCTATCTTCTTCTTCTTCTTCAGCCTTCTCTTTGAATTGAGGGTCAGATTGTTGGTCAATGATACTATAGGCAAGAAGAAGCAGAGATATCATACACATGCGTAAAGTGTGCCTCCTTAAGGATGAAGCACCACCAGTAAAAATATTTTTATAATTTACTGACGCAAGCTCATTACTGTGTCTGAAATCACTCTACATGTAAAAGTAATAAAATGTTGTGAAATGTCAGGCATAATTATTATTTAAAAATCCATGAACAGCCAAAATTAAATCTTAGTCATGGTGATTCATGACAATGACACTTTCAAAGACAATAATTTTAACTATGAATTTTAAATTTAGTACTTACAGGATTTCAATAGGCCTTCTATATTTCTTTATATTGGCACTATAAAGTGGTTGATAAATTTAACATACCTACATTAAATTAAAAATCAAAGCTTGCCTGGTAGCATTTCCATCAAGTCAAGAACAAAACAAAGGAGGCTTGCAACATTAAAGTGGCACTAAGAATATGTAAAGGCCAAATCTAAATCAGCCCATTCCATACCACTGTAGGGCAAAGGCCTTATCTCCCAATCTCTATCCCACACAGTCTAAGGCAATAATAATAATTAAATAATAATGATAGCAATAATCACAGTTGGCCAATCTTATCTTAGACTAGAGTTATCTTAGACTTATCCCAAAACTAAGCAAGTATGGTGGGTGTCAAAATTGGAAAAACTTGCTGAAATATCTCTAGTTAATATGTATAAAACCACCAGACAGAGACCAAACACAAATGTTCATCACATTAATTTGTCCTGGTTAGATGCATTGCACCAATGGATCATCAAGGGAAAAGCCTTTATACACTCACTTTATAGTGTTGTTTCCATTCAGGTCAACTCCATGAGAGCCATGCTGTTGTTTGACCTAATTATCCTCTGTACATTGCACACTCCTTTTAGGGGTTCCATATCTGGAATATCATTGATGAACAGCTTTTTGAAGAATGCTGTGAAGCTATTTTAATCCATTCAGTAGTTCAGATATCTTAGATCATTCATACACATCAAACAACTCCCAGATGTCTAATTCTTGATAGTTGGAGACTGATGGCTCTGAATGTGGTAGATTTGGTTCCTCTTCAGCTTCAGCCTTTGACATGACAGAAGGTGGTGAGGATACCTCTAAGACTATTTCAGTGAATGCTCCAAAATTTAAATGGCTTTGTCAAAGTAATTAGGCCACTACAGTTATCTGATTATCGAACTATTTTTTTTTTCGGTAACAGGTCAAAATGGAGCAGTTATCTCTAAGACTATTTCAGTAAATTGTCGAAAATATAAATGGCTTTGTCAGAGTAATTAGGCCACTACCATTTTCTAACAAATGTTTTTCGGTAACAGGTCAAAATGGAGCAGCTTCAACTCTTCCGCGGCGACACAGTTCTCCTCAAGGGCAAGCGGCGAAAGGAAACCGTTTGCATTGTGCTCTCAGACGACAACTGCCCCGATGAGAAGATTCGCATGAACCGTGTCGTAAGGAACAACTTGCGCGTGAGGTTGTCAGATGTGGTGTCTATTGCACCATGCCCGTCAGTCAAGTATGGCAAACGTGTGCACATATTGCCCATTGATGACTCTGTTGAAGGTTTGACTGGGTAAGTACAAAAAAATCAGTATGCCATACTAAAACTTAAAAGGTTGTTAAATCATATGATTGGCTGGTAGAGAATGCCTTTAGGCGTTAAGTTCGTCATGGTTTATTGAAAAGTTTATTTACAACATGATTATAGGTTGAGGACAGTGACCACTGAAAATATGATACCTGATTGATGAAATAGCAGATTTTTAGATCTCAGAAGTCAAAATTATTAATATTTCTTCAGTCTATGGACTTTTCATGATCACTAGAGCATAATCTTCTTAATATTTTGAAAAATGCTAAAACAATAATAAACAAAGCCCAATTTGTCCATCAGAAACCTGTTCGAAGTGTACCTAAAGCCGTACTTCATGGAAGCGTACCGGCCGATCCACCGTGACGACACCTTCATGGTCCGCGGGGGCATGCGCGCCGTCGAGTTCAAGGTGGTGGAGACGGACCCGCCGCCCTACTGCATCGTCGCGCCCGACACTGTCATACACTGCGAGGGAGACCCCATCAAGCGCGAGGTAATTAAATATCCTTGGATATTAGTACACACAGCGCCTTCTAGCCCCGAACTAAGCAAAGGTTGTACTTTTGGGACTTGACAAAACACCCAGACACATGTTGGTTCATGCACACAAATTTTGTACAGTGCCAGAATCGAACCTACGATCTGGTGTAGTAGCTGACTTTTTTCAAACAATTATGGTTGTTGTTAAAATACTAAGCAAATAATTCTACAGTCCTACAATTCACAATCGATTTGGTTTGAAAAAAGCCACTGATGTATTTCCTCGCATAAGATAGTAAAAAACTTGATTTAGACTTTCAGCCAAAAACGTCTTGGTAATAAAAAAAACTATTATTGTATGTTCTCTGATGACAAAACTCACTCACTCACACACTCACTGACAAAAAATATCCTAAAGTTAGAGGCACACTGATTGGCCAGAGGCACCGTCATTGTAAGCAGAACAACCAGAAGCTTAAATTTGCCAAGCAAATTGGAACCCAATGTGGTAAGGGGCAATCGCCTTTTGCCAGGTTGGTTGGTTTTTACCGGTGTTTCCATCTCCAGTGACTTATCCGCAGTTCAAATTCTAAACACAGCATTATTTTCCAAAAACAGGAAGAAGAGGAAGCTCTGAACGCCGTCGGCTACGACGACATCGGTGGCTGCCGCAAGCAACTCGCCCAGATCAAGGAGATGGTGGAACTGCCGCTGCGTCACCCGTCGCTCTTCAAGGCCATCGGTGTGAAGCCTCCGCGAGGCATCCTCATGTACGGACCGCCTGGAACCGGAAAGACGCTTATCGCTCGCGCTGTGGCTAATGAGACTGGTGAGTCTACATTTTAAGAACTAAAGTATGTTCGCGTTAAGAATGCAGTAATTTTTTAATGTAATTGCGTTACACAGAGAAAAACTCACGTACAAAGAATGCGTTCAACTGTGCACAGTGAACTTGGCTTTATAATTTAAAACGATTTGATTGGTTAGGGGGCGTGCTAGGTCGAAGGACAAGAATGAAATCACTGAATTCTTAAGGGGAACGGACTATAGTAACTAGTCAAGTTTTTTTCTTTTCCAATTTTGTGTGTGTATGACCAACCCTCGAATTCACGAACTTGAATCAGAGTTGAGCACGCCGTCAAAGTCTTGCCTCACCTTAGAGTACCGCACACGAGGTGTTTTGTGGCGCCACAAAACGATGTCACATGTCATATTCCTACAGTTTGTAAAATCGTTTTGTGGCGGCGTTTTGTAGCCCGTGTGCGGTTATAGTGTCTATAGAACTGCAGGCTGAAGAGCAGTGCTTTGCGTTAATTGTGAATTCAGTAGTGAAGCACGTATTCTGAAAAGACTCTCAAAACTATTAGAATCACATCTTAAGTATAGATTCAATTGTATGTGTTATTATGATGACTGTTTGACTTATTTGAAAATAAATAAATTTATTTGTCACAGTGTTTCTTGCCAAACTCCTCCAAAACGGCTGTACCGATTTTTGATGAAATTTTATATGCATATTTGTTAAGTCTGAGAATAGGTCGTAATCTATTTTTAATACCTTTTTTTTAAACTAAAGTCCTCGCGGACGAAGTCACGGGCGGCAGCTAGTATCAAATATAAGTTTAAAAGTCCCCGTTTAGCAAATCGTCATATAACGTAGCACCACGTCAGTTGTTTGCTGAGAAAGGCTGCAATTATTATTGTTGGTATGTCATTGTCACTTCGTAGAATGGGACACTTTCAACGAACTTCAGCTATAGGGGTATTTTTTAAAACAAGACTGCTGATACAATGATTAAGATACAGCAGGCAAGTGGCGTAAGTTGTAGAGACAAATCAGTTGTTAGGGTTAAGAATAGACACAAGTCTGGAAAACATTGCTAACACGAAAACATATTTTAGTACAAAAGGTCAGCCAACGTCAATTCTCAGAGTTCTTGTCGCAGTCATCGACCTACATCGCGACATAGGTACCTACATATCACTATCGTTTGCGCTTTTGCAAGTTGATAAGAAACTATGGGAATTGAAACATTACTTTGTTGTAGTTATGAATGCCTATTTTTTTACTGAACATTGTGTTACATAAAAATTAGTAACCTATCCACTTTCATTGTAATATCTAAAATTACCAAAACCTGCCGTTATTGACCCTTTTAGTTACAACATTGAATACGAAACATTTTGAACACTATTTGAACAACGTTAAAATACTTTATACCCATTGTAACAAACCTTAAATAGGCTTTTTTTCTATTCTGTGGTATTATTTTCATTAAACGAGGAGCCACTTGAGGTTTGAACGAGCCTTACTATGCCTTCTGGTGGTATCTATGATGCACTCTCGAGTCTCGACTGAATGGACTTACTCGCCAGACGCCAATATAAATACCTCTATACACTCTGCTTTAGATTTACAAGCTGCAATGCTTCAATTTGTGATTGTGTATTAAATGTTTTTTGTAACACATTATCTTTTCCTTCTAGGTGCTTTCTTCTTCCTAATCAATGGACCTGAGATCATGTCGAAGTTGGCCGGCGAGTCGGAGTCCAACCTCCGCAAGGCCTTCGAGGAGGCCGACAAGAACTCCCCGGCGATCATCTTCATCGATGAGCTCGACGCCATCGCGCCCAAGAGGGAGAAGACGCACGGTGAAGTGGAGCGGCGTATCGTGTCCCAGCTGCTCACTCTTATGGATGGTAAGCATTCAAACCTCTTTTCCATCATTTATACAAACTGTTGTTATGAAAATCCGCTTATTTCCAGTGAGGTATAGAATCGAGCTAGAAATACTTTCCAATAAATAGTTTGCCAATGCCTTGAACGTGTTCGAAAAATGCTCAGTGAAATTTTCTACCACTTTTTTACGGCATGTTCATTGTGTCATCCCGTGTGCCACGCTAGTTGGTGGCTCATCTTCTAGGAGGAGGCACCATACTCGGGCTACGTGTGAACAAGACAGTATGATTATTTACTATAGCGTAAACAAGACAGATACATGTTGCGAAGTGTCGTCTCAGTCTGTCAACACAGTCAATGCTTTGTTCAGGAGTACGAATCGTTCGAATTTCGGGTGCCACTTTTTTAGCACAAGTAACCTATGTAAAGTCGGGGAATGAAAAGGTTGACCAGTTTTCAAACACATTCATTTACGCGTTGCAAGCACATGTTACCTTTTCAAACTGTGTAAAAGGGTTGGAGTATGCCGAAAAGTATGCTTTATTGTCTGACAATAAAACTTAAATTCGATTAGACGTATGTTCCTTCACGATTGACAGTTAAACCAATTGATTTTGTCAATTTCATCATTGAGCAAGCAAAAACAGATCTTAGGGTGGTCACCCTTTGATTTCCCGACTGTACCTGTTTTTATTATAAAATCATTGCCTTGCTTAAGCTGTCTGCACATGATAACGCCCAAACTCTATTCCAGGCATGAAGAAGTCATCCCACGTGATCGTGATGGCGGCCACCAACCGGCCGAACTCGATCGACCCGGCGCTGCGTCGTTTCGGCCGTTTCGACCGC
Organism: Udea ferrugalis; assembly: GCA_950022985.1. NCBI lineage: Eukaryota > Metazoa > Arthropoda > Insecta > Lepidoptera > Crambidae > Udea > Udea ferrugalis. The sequence goes on along the minus strand of OX465530.1, from coordinate 12,586,182 downwards.
GAGATCGACATCGGTATCCCCGACGCCACCGGACGGCTCGAGATCCTGCGCATACACACCAAGAACATGAAGCTGGGTGATGATGTTGACCTGGAACAGGTATGGTAGAGTTTATTAGTAGTAAATATTGCTATCAAAAATTTAATACACAGAACACCAGTTAAAGCTAAAGCAATGGACTGAAACATGAATTGATTCAATAAACATTTTTTTATTTTATTTTTGCATAGCAATGAGGCTACAACTAAAAGTAGAGGTCCTGCTGTAGCGCCGAAGATCTTGTTCAATAACCTAAGACCAATTTTCATGTGACAAATGTTTCTTCTTTGTCTAGGTGTTATGGTTTTGCATAGCTCTTCTATACATTCTATCAGACTAGAACTAGCTTTTAAATTAATATATTTTGTGAGTTGCACTTGATAATTTAACTGCCTTAATTTTTTGTAGTTTTCTTATCTCCTCTTCTTTAAATTAGCAGAACAGTTGCCATCTTGTGAATCCAGTAAATACTATGTCATCAGTAACAGAAATACAGTATATTATATTGGATAATAGATTTCTTTCTTTCAGTAATAATGTTTGATTGTTTCCTATAGATCGCAGCGGAGTCGCACGGTCACGTGGGTGCTGACCTGGCCTCTCTTTGCTCGGAGGCGGCTCTGCAGCAAATCCGCGAGAAGATGGACCTCATCGACCTCGAGGACGACCAGATTGACGCCGAGGTGCTCAACTCACTCGCCGTCTCGATGGACAACTTCCGGGTGAGTTTGTGACTTACTTGAGGAAAATAAGTATTTACTCATTGTGTCGACATATGAAGCATATAGTACCACAGAAGTTAGTAACTATGATATACCGGTGCAGCAAGCATTTTTAGAAGTAACAGCCGCCCCTGCAAACACTAAAGTCAAACTCTTGCAAGTGCTCTCCCGCCTCTGACGCCTGTAGTGACATTTTAGCCAATTAATTAAATGGAGTAGTTAGCTTCGAAAAAAAACAATTGTGAATTCCGTAAAATATAATTTCTTAGAATTTATTTCTTGAAAGTCACGCAACGCAATGACTTTACAGGGTATCAACCAACAAGCTCAAACAATAGCTAAAGAAAAAGCTATTTTCAATATAAGCATGCAGTTGTAGTTTCTCTTCGGAAATGCATATCGTATCGTGATCATATCTTAGTTAGTTAATTAATTAACTTAATTTAAAACAGGTATACCTGTTTTAAATAAATGATTACTTGAGCCAACTGTTTTACTAAATATTACCTTACTTTATGAGTAGTTCCAATATGTAATGTCTATTCCAGTACGCGATGACGAAGTCATCCCCATCAGCTCTGCGCGAGACAGTGGTGGAAGTGCCGAACGTGACCTGGACGGACATCGGCGGGCTGCAGAACGTGAAGCGCGAGCTGCAGGAGCTGGTGCAGTACCCGGTGGAGCATCCCGACAAGTTCCTCAAGTTTGGCATGCAGCCCTCGCGCGGGGTGCTGTTCTACGGACCACCGGGTTGCGGTTAGTTTTCTTCTTTGCGTGTCGATGGCAGACATAATTCTAAATTTGGTGAGACCAGTATTCAGCAACCCTTACGGCATGAGTACTAGCGCTCATCAGGTCATCCCGTGTGCAGCTGGTTGGACACATCGGGCACGATATTAAATGGCTCATGGTTTGGGGGGAGGCCCCACATTCACACACATTTACCAAATGCGGTTAGTTACGACTACACATGAGTCACAACCGAGTTATCGTACGATTCGATGATTCTCATTAAATTTGAAATCCATCTTTTAATGTGGCAGGTGTCTGTTTTATGTCATAATAGATACCAGATGCCATGGGCTTTAACATATACAAAATTCAAGCGACCAGCGATTTACTAAAATTAAATGAAAATTACCAAATTATATGATAACTTGGTTGTGAATTGCTACCCTGTTTATATTCCAGCAGCGAGGTGTTTATTTGTTTGATTAGCCAACATCTGCTTACATTAACGGAGCGCATTTTAAAAAGTACAAATAGTAACAAACACTGGTAACCTCTTGCACCTTTATGTGACAAACTGAACGGTATATAAAAATCATAGAAGTTTTTATTTACATTCAAGTGAAACTGACCGCGCAATAAAGCCTATTGAGTAAATTATTGTAAATATCTAAGCTGAAATTACGCTCTTTCTCATTGTTACACATTTGCAAGATAGGTGTTGTTCCAAATAAATCCAAGAACAAAAATATATCTGGCAAAAGAAAGGCAGTTAATTGAGTTTAACAAAACTGAACTGGGGCGCCGCCTCATAAAGCAATAATAACATGATATGTTTTGACCACAGGTAAAACTCTGCTGGCGAAGGCCATCGCCAACGAGTGCCAGGCCAACTTCATCTCAGTGAAGGGCCCTGAACTGCTCACCATGTGGTTCGGTGAATCTGAGGCTAACGTGCGAGACATCTTCGACAAGGTAAGATTGATGACAATTCCTAGTTTTTAATGGTTCAGATATTCATGAAGTAATATAGACATACGACAGTTTTGTAGCGATAAGGCTGCATGTATTGTACAAATACTTTGTGTTATGATTTGCATTTTTGTGCAATAAAGATAACTAATTTTCAGGTCTATTTTATTTCATGTCAAAGCACAGTGAATCTGTTGGTTTATTCATTTACACATTTTGTACTGTAAAACATCTTTTTGAGATATAGTAGCTGCTCAGCCGAGTTTTATGCCAGGCCTTGCTCAGTAGAATTGACCTTCGGACGAATGTGATACTCACATGGTATACATGTATTTTATGTACTCATTATTTGGCTGAAAAATAGTTTTTTTGACGATTCAAAACTACTGTGTAATGGTATAAAAACGGATAATTTATCTTATTTTATCTCTTGCCTCGCTCAGGCCCGCTCAGCGTCCCCTTGCGTGCTGTTCTTCGACGAGCTGGACTCGATCGCGAAGTCGCGCGGCGGCAGCGTGTCCGACGCGGGCGGGGCGGCCGACCGCGTCATCAACCAGATCCTCACAGAGATGGACGGCATGGGCGCCAAGAAGAACGTCTTCATCATCGGTAAGTCGCCGACATAGAAGACAGCTCCAGACACTAAAATCTTTTTATTGGAATCCCCTCAATTATACTACGAAACTTCTCATTTACACGAAATATAAAACTTATGTTTAGCTTTAGCTACACATAAGTGTTCTAAGGGTTGAGAGCCTTCTGCGCTCACCCTACTGTCCGGCAAAACCATCAGCGGCTAAACAGCAATAACACACCAAAAAAAAATGTTTATTTAGCTTTTAAACAGTTTTAGTCATCCTCCTGGAAAATAGAAGCACCGAATAAAAGTTTCGTAGTGCAAAATGATATTCTTACAGATACATTTTTTTTTTACTTTAGCTTTCAAAAGTAGAGGTTTTCACTAGACAACTGTCCCCCTTAGACCCAATGCAATGGCGATCCTCATTCACAACAGTAGACCTACGGCAGTGTCCATGACTTCGAGAAAACTCAGATAAATAGGACTGCCACCACGATCATGAAGTTCTTATGTATTTAATTATTCTTTATTGCACATAAAAAGTACAAATGGCGTAATTTTCTTTCACGGCGTCTTATTTGTACCGTGCGTCTTTATCTTAGTCACTTCTACTGCTATACTTCAAGCTTACCGACCGGAACCCGTGGACCACTGCCGACAGCGTACAAATATGTTACATAGCAAACAAACAACCTTAAATGAAACTACAAACCATCTGTCCCCCCAGGCGCCACGAACCGTCCCGACATCATCGACCCGGCCATCCTTCGGCCCGGCCGCCTCGACCAGCTGATCTACATCCCGCTGCCGGACGAGAAGTCGCGCGAGGCCATCCTGCGCGCCAACCTGCGCAAGTCGCCCATCGCCAAGGAGGTCGACCTCACTTACATCGCTAAGGTATGATTAGAAAGAGAGAAAGAAGAAAGAAAAAACGTTTATTTCATCTGGACATCGCAACTTGAAAGATAAAAACAAACAAAACTAAATTGTTACACAAAAATGAAATACTAACATACAAATCTACAAAAAAATCCTCCAGACAGCAGTGTCGCGATATCCAAAATTAAATGGACCACACTCAGTTAATGCCTGGACCTGGCACCTGGATTAGACAATGTTCTCCTATGACCGATTCGTCGCACTTGTCGCACAGAACGTTTCACTGGTGACTTTCACCTATCGATGTTTTGGCTACAGAATCTTCCATCAACGGTCTCTTTAAAAATCCCAAAGCATACAAATACTTAATCGGGTTTAAAACTTACATATTCCAGGACGTAACAAAAACTCTTCCTCAACCTTCACAGATATATTAATATCTGTGGAGGTTTGTTGGTTTCATAAATTGACCTGATGCGCAAAATTGGCCTAAAGCTGCTAATCTTGTATTTTGGATATTGTTCTTAAATGTTATTTTTTTACCTTCAATTTTTTAATGGGATTCAATATCCGCTATTCCGGATTCCGCTCATCAGTCCAGTGAATTTGTTGGATTTCGCAAGGAACTATGCTTTGAATCTGTACTGAATCAAGTCAATGTAATAATTTGAATGAATAAGGACAGTATGTAATGGTTTTGCTTGTGTATCTAGGTGACGCAAGGCTTCAGTGGAGCAGACTTGACGGAGATCTGCCAGCGCGCGTGCAAGCTCGCCATCCGCCAGGCCATCGAGGCCGAGATCGTGCGCGAGCGGAACCGCCAGCAGCAGCCCGCCGCCGCCGTCATGGACGTAAGCATTCATTATTATTATGTGGGTACTTGGAAATTCTGCGAGGTGGTTTCCCACCTCCCCAACTCGCGACTTAGGCATCTTTCACTTCCACCCTGCGAGCATTCAGCTCTAACGCCCCACTCCGGACGGCCGGTTAAGACAAGCCAGAGGTGTGAGTCCTGCGGCCCCCGCTGGGGTGGGTACATCTGTAGAAGGACCGATGAACAGACGAGTCCTTCGAGCCCTCCAGCGAGATGGACTGATGACCTGAGAATGGTGGCGGGATCGGACTGGATGCAGAAGGCTCAGAGCCGGGAATTGTGGCGCACTTTTGGAGAGGCATTGGCTTCACAATGACAAGCTGATGCTGATTGTTATCATCTCCGATTGGGTACACCGGCAATAGGCCGGGTAATCGGTCCGCCTATTGTAGGCAAATTCACCCATTTCCTTAGGCTCTGCAAGTAGCCTTGAGTTATCACAGCGTCGAATGTTCCCGTGGCCTTACATAATCTGATTATGCACTCCTATCATTATACCCCACAACACTACAAGTTTACTTTGTGAAGACTATTCACACCAGCGTTTGTTGCGCGATTCTCTCTCTCTTGGCAACACCGACAAAATACCTCACTTGACTGACCCTTTGTTTTAATCTTTGACACAAACAAATTAATGTCTTACATTTGACGACGGCCGGCGGAATCGGGACTTTTGGCGTTGTTTCGGGAAGGTAGCAGCAGTCCACCAGTGGACTGCAATAGGCATATGATATGTTTTTGTAAACCTACTTAGCTGTTTGTGCCCCTTTCCCCCCAGATGGACGAGGAAGACCCGGTGCCGGAGATCAGCCGCGCGCACTTCGAGGAGGCGATGAAGTTCGCGCGCCGCTCCGTCTCCGACAACGACATCCGCAAGTACGAGATGTTCGCGCAGACGCTGCAGCAGAGCCGCGGCTTTGGGACCAACTTCAGGTACGCTTACACACCTTTATTATTAGTGATTATCTTTTGTTAATGATTACAGATTGCCTCTTTTTCTATGAAAAAACCCGGATTACGCTGTCGTGATCGAATAGTGAGAAAACTCGCATTAGGCACTCTGGACTAATTGTTTTCATTTGGCATTAAAGCAATGATTCTTTTAGTGAACACATCCTTAATTGATGAAAGTGACCGTTGGCCCTATATTGCTCTCACGCTTAGTTCTGAGAGCACCTTTTTTCTTTACTTCGTCAACAAAGTAAGATATACAAGCACAAGCACAATTTTAGTTCCAGTGAGTAATGAGGAGAAAGGTAAAATACCAAAGAGAACCAATTATAAAATTGCAAGAAATTAATGTCTAGTCAGCTAAGTAGCAACAACATTATACCTATGCCCCACTGCGTTGCAGAGGCCTCCCTTGAACTATGAGGTGGCACGAGCCATACTCCAACAGCTGGCTCAGTACCGACTTGTAGGGGTGTAGGGTTAGTGATAAACCTTTTCAGATGCTATTAAGCCAACGTAATACCTCTGAAAGGCTTATCTACTGACATCTATTGACTTCCCCTTTCTCAATCCTGCAGATTTTTCATGCTAAATGATAACATTCCCTTTATCAATTGTCAGATTCCCGACGAACGCGGGCGCGGCCGGCGGCACCGGCACGTCGGGCGGGGACCAGCCCACCTTCCAGGAGGAGGGCGGCGACGACGACCTCTACAGCTAAGCGTCGCGCCTCCAGCCACCACCGGGCAAACTGCATTGGCCGGCTGCGCCACCAGTATTACCGGCCCGCATTTACATGAGTGGAGGTCCTCACCTCACACGAATTATTGCTATTTCCTCGTGGTAACACTAGTTCGTCCAGCGGGAAAAAAAATTCATTCATAAAATTTTCGGTGCCGACATAAATGTCGCAGTTGGACCACAAAGAAAAATTATTCCCGCTGGACAGAGTAGTTTCACTACGAGGAATAGGGAATATTCTGACTTTTCGCAACGCCGACGTCACTGAGAACCTAATAGAAATTGCCTAGCTTTCAGTGACGTCAGGCGGTGCTAAAAGCCCATACGTTGCGGTTATATTTCCTAGTTATTCATGCTTACGTTACTTGTGATCTAGGCTGCGACCGCGCTATATAAAAAGTTATTACGTTTCCGTTTTATTTGGCGCGATCCAATTTTGAGTGGAGATTTGAGTGTGGTTTTTGATTTATGTATAAAATTATATTTTCAAATCTATGTTCAAAATTAATGCCTGGAAAAGTAAGATTACTCTTCAGGAAACAGCATCTGTAGTTGAGTTGAAAAAATCAACCGATATCAAAAATAAGTGCCTGGGGCAATTCCATTTGTTAATTTTTTCATTACTTTTCCAAAAACAGATCTGTTATGATGAGCTATTGGAATGACCCCACTCAATTTCAGTTACCGAGGCTCAAAGTCTAGCCGCGCTCCAATATAGTTTGTTCTGCTCTCAGTCCGCAGCGGACCCGGTGTTCGGCTCCAGGGCTGACATTACTAGTTAAGAATTTAATCGGTTTAGTATCCGAAGGGTGTAATGGAGTCGGGGCGTACCGCGATAGGACACGATGTGCTAGTTCACGTGTTGATACAATCTCTTACAATGTATGTAATGTTTATATGCGCAAGTGTGCGACAGATATTCTGGTTAAATTTTCACCGATTAAAATGTATTTATTTTGTAATTCAATATATTTGGATAGCATTTGATTCTGTTCCGATTCGCTTACGTTTAGTTATAATCAAATAATGTTTGTGAATGTATCGACCGCTCAGCGGGACGAAAGATCATTATGATAGAGTAATTTTGTTAACTTTGTCCGCCTGGTATTGTGCGTAAGCGACGCTCGGCTGGTGCGTTTGCATCTTCGTCGACATAACATAATCGCAGTGATTTTTTAATAAAAAAGTTTTTTAGACTAAGAACAATTTGTTTTTATTTCGTCTTCTGACCCTCAAAATGTTAAGGTTCAAAGATCTTTGTTCTCAAAGAATACAATAATACACACATCAAAAGTGTCTAGGGATATCTCAAGCATTTTCATACAAAGTATAGCTATTGGGGAGGCTGTAAAAATTAAAATATTGATACCAACGTAGAAATTTTTAGGACACAGAAACTGCTATATCTGCCCTTTCAGATTGTATAAAGAAATTCATTGTGGTAGCATTATTGTACAATCGTAAGGACGTTAAAAAAAAGACAGATTTTTCTTTTAAAAGGTTTCAAAATTTTAGCAAAATCAAAGATATTAGATAGAATAACTCGAGGAAACAGGCATAAGATAAAGGTTAAGAATATTACAAAAAAAACGTTTGATTTTGCTAAAATTTTGAAACCTTTTAAAAGAAAAATCTGTCTTTTTTTTAACGTCCTTACGATTGTACAATAATGCTACCACAATGAATTTCTTTATACAATCTGAAAGGGCAGATATAGCAGTTTCTGTGTCCTAAAAATTTCTACGTTGGTATCAATATTTTAATTTTTACAGCCTCCCCAATAGCTATACTTTGTATGAAAATGCTTGAGATATCCCTAGACACTTTTGATGTGTGTATATTAACTTCCGGAGAAAACTAATGCCACCAGAGATGTGGGTGGGATGTGTTGGTTAAGAATCGCTTCATTTACCTAGCTTCGCTCAACGTAGCTTCGGTGGAAACGGCTTAGCGGGCAGAATTTTTTGGACTTACAAAAACAGCGTTTCACAGCTCCGCTACACATCCTTGCACCGCTCATCTTCGGAGCACCCCTCTGGTAGAAACTCACCCTAATACCCAAAGCGCGAGACTAATTTAGCGCTTTGCTTTGTTTCGTCGCAGCGTCGACCTCTGCATCGATTTACCTAACAAATAGATAGATAGATCGATAGATGTCAATCGTCAAGCCTAGTCAGAGGCCTTAAGGCGGCTTGATAACATCTGACATTAAGGTTGCTCACTTACCTTACACCCCTCCAACAATCCGCACTGAGCCCGCGTGTTGGAGTATGGCTCGTTCCATATCATAGTTGAGATGAGGCCTGTTCCCAGCAGTGGAACGTAGGTATATAGGCCGTTTATGTTAAGTTACGTGCGCAAACACTGCAACGCCCGCCGACGGGATACACTTAGCTGCCGCGCGGGCGACTTGTCGCTGTTAAAAGACTTCCGAGGCCGATGTTTACAGAAACGAATACAGCATACTCAGATATAAGTACAGACTATATTTATGATTATCCGATCATTGTTTAATATTTTGAGTTGTCTAATCTAACGGCGAGAAAACTACTAAAGGTCGGCTATTTTCTCGCTCAAGGAACGTACCTACAAATAGATATTATGCTACATTCCGTACATATAAATAAAAGAGCTGGCGAGGACTCGCTTCACTAGTTTGTCGCTCAGAGACAGGGGCTACTAACTATAAAGTTGAATACATACCTACTTCCTCAAAAATACGGCTAAATTTAATCAGCATCAAACATTTATTGTAGTTTCTTCTAATACAACAAAATCATATGAAAATTATGGGAGAGTACTATATTATTAAAATTTACAGTGTGGCGTTTTAAATATTTCTTCAAGGTGAGGAGAAGCAGCTAACAAATTCCTTAGTGATAGCGCTCGATCAGTCGCAAAAGAGCTCGTCTGCCTTTCCATGTCACTAATAGAGACGGAACCGTCGACAATACTGAAGTTACCGCCCTTTTTGTCGACAAATAACTCCTTGAACAGTCTGTCAAATTCCTCGTCGGAGAAGCAAGTGCACAGCAACTCGAAAGCTTGATCCGAATACTGAGTGGATACATCTTTTGTTTTAGAGACCATTCTTATCGGTTCTGGAGGAGCCCGTTTGCCTTGCGCTTTCCTCACCAACTGTTTCAAAGCTTCAACCGAACACGGTTCATAGTGTGGCAAAGACGGCTCATCAAATATCGACGTGTTCCTCATATACGGCGGCAGGTGCTCGCGTAAAGTTTTCTTAGCCACTCTAGCGCATTTGCATTTCTTTGATTCAACATAATCTATGTAACTCTCAATTTTGGGCTGCCGTTCGTGTACCAATTCAGCTTTTCTTGTTTCTATCTTGTTACCAGACGGAACCGAATGTATTGAATCCTCTTTCTTCGGCGCCACGCGAATACGTGATGGTATTTCAGTTGCTTGAAGCCGGCTACAAAAGCAATGAGGTATTTTGCAAAAGCAGCACTCAGTCTGTACTTCTTTTAGATTCGGATGTTCTTGTTGGAGAATTTGCATTATAGAACTTTCTAACTTCAATTCCATGATTTGTTGAGATTGCGTGTAAGTTACAGGAATATTATAGGTATAGTCATGGTCGTCAATGAAATCAGCATCGTCACCGCGCTGGCCGTAAATATACTGCTTAATTTTTTCATAAAACGTTTCGAAGTTATCGCAAGCGGCGTATATGCACCTTTTATTGACCACTATTACGGGGAGATGTGAGGCGCTAGAAGTGCAGTGCTTCGGACAGAGATTCTGGTCTAATTGAGGTTTGTACCCCTTATCGCAAAAGAGAAAGAAAGGATGAGGCCGAGGCACTGGAGTCTTGATTACTTCCTCTTCGGACACGAAAATGCTTTCAGCGCTAGGATTCTCTAACGCAGTGTTCAACTGCAACATCATTAATTTCTCCATATTCAGAAAGAACTCTGCATGACCCGGCAATGAATTTAGGCAAAACGATACGAACATTTGAAATTTTTTTACGACTTCGCATATTTTTTTCTGCCATATTTTGTTAAATTCTTGACGTGTTCTTTCTTTTTCTTTTGCGAGAAGGATTTCGAAATCTTTCATGGCGATAGATTCCTTCAAGACTTTTGCTTTTTTCTCGTGAACGTGTTTGGATAGTTGCATTTCTTTTTCACATTCTTCTCGCTCTTTCAGCGCTACGTATACTTGACAAGCCAGGTTTTGACACTCTAGTAACTTTCTTACCTTTTCAATGGCCACATGTTTTTCGACGTTTATGTCGTGTAATTGCTCACCCATCGCAGTTCGTGACTTCTCCAAGTTTGATATGAACCTGGATTTCAATCTATCCTTTTCTTTGGCAAGCTTTTCTGCATATCTGTCGTATAACATAGTCGCTTGTTGTTTAAGAAGAGTTTCATACTGTAGGGCCATTTTTTCGAATGCATCTTTTCTTATTCTTTTAATTTCCTCGACAGTGGCATCGAATAGAAGATTTTCAATTTGACTGATTGAAGTAGTATACACAGTAGTGAACTCGTGAAACGCGCTTTGAATCTTTTCAGTATTTTTCCTAGCAGCCTCTCTAGAACTGTCCTCCCACTGCTGCCGGCAGCTGGCTTCGATGGTGTTCTTCCAATTCAAGTCACTTTCAAGAAGAGCTTGCTCTTTCTCCATTTCCATAGATTTGTGATGATGAGCGACAATTTCTTCTCCCAAGTAGTCGATACCGTTGAAACCTAGTTTTGTGAGATGCTCCTTTTTTTCGGGCCTTAGAGCAACTCCACCTTGGAGTAGATCCGCTGGAGGCACATACCAGTCACTCCCTCCTCCTTTCATGGGAGGTTCAAGACCAGCAAGTACCTTTAGCTTGGGTATCATGGACTTGAAGTAAACGTTTGCCAGTGGGGGAGACATCTTGTTCTTCATGATGCTTTGAGTTGGCACTTCATTTCGCTCCAGGTAACATTTTCGTTGGTAATGGTTATCGCTTAGCCTGAACATGATCAGCGATTATTACAAAATTAACAAAAAATATAAAAATACATGGCTACGAAATGGCAAAAATGACAATTCGCAATCGCGTCTAGAAACTGTCAAAATTGACAAATACCTTAAATATTAATGGGCACCATAGGTAAAAACAATCACTTCACTTGCTGAATCGGTCAACAAAGAAAGAAAGATATCACTTCCGTCCGAATAATATTAATTACATCTCCGCTACTCTCACCGCTGGGGAAAGCGAGCCGGTTACATGCTTCTGAGGAATTTAAACTCTGTTGCTAAATGTTTTAAGAAAACAGCGAAACTTTATCGGAAGATAAAGCGAAGCGAAGCTTTCATGTCCTCTAAATTTTAATAATTATACATTCGAGCATAGAACTCAAAAAACAAAAGATAAATTAGGAGTCAAAAATAACTTTTATTTTTACAAAATTATAAATACTTTTTATACAACTAAAACGCTAACTTGTTCCATAATACTACGTGACTTCGCCGACCGCCATCTCCTGCAATAGAGTCATGACGTGGCAGAATCTCTCTTTTATTTCGGTAACCGAGCGATGGGGAAGCAGCTCTCTCACCCTGCCGAAGACCAACTCGGAGTCAGCTTCCACCTTGAGCACTTGCAACATCGTTTTATCCTCGTCTCGCGTCCAGCTATTACTCTTAACTTCAGCCACTTTTGCATTACACACTAAGTCTATTTTAGCCTGCTTCGGCTTTGAAGCCTCTTCTTTCTTCTGGCAAGTTGAGTTCTTATCTTTTCTCTTCTGTGTATCTGGCTTTTCGTTCTTCTCCTTACACTTCTTTGCCTGAGTTTTGCCTTTGGCAGTTTTAGGGCTGCTCAGTGCGTTAACAAGGCAGTCTTTCAATTTTGTGTTGTCATTGACGTCTTTGATATTTTTGGTGGGCGATTTGAGTTGCTTCTTTGTTTTTTTGGGGGGTATTTTGTTTCCGCCCCTGTTGCGTTTGGGTGAGGCCCTCTCTTCGTCAGACTCGGGCGGAGAGAGACGGCTGTGCGCGGGAGCGAGACGGCGTGCGTGCGACCGGTACGGCTCCTTGCTGTAGGGGTATGTGACACTCGCTGATCGGAGTAACCTACCGTGTTGGAGAAAGACTCGCCCGTGGAGATACTGAAACAATAAACATTTAGTAAATTTTACATGAATAATGTATTATGAACCAATCTGTGAGGAACTTTATAGAATCTTAGATATTTTTGTACCAAAAATCTCATATAATATTTTAACATAGAAATATAAAGAAAAACTTTTTATCATCCACAGTATGTCTTTCCGGTCTTGCGAAGTACGAGTATACTTCGGATTTTGCGATAACGTTCCTCGGTTTGCTAATACGCAGTCAGCAAATTGTGTTTAATTGGCCTATTTATTACTACTTCGCTAGCCAGCTTGCATTCACCGCCATCTAATTCATGCACGGATAATACACGGTCTATTTGGACGAGTGCATATTAAAGTGGCTGAGGCTGTGCCGATGTACACACATCAAAAGTGTCTAGGGATATCTCAAGCATTTTCATACAAAGTATAGCTATTGGGGAGGCTGTAAAAATTAAAATATTGATACCAACGTAGAAATTTTTGGGACACAGAAACTGCTATATCTTCCCTTTCAGATTGTATAAAGAAATTCATTGTGGTAGCATTATTGTACAATCGTAAGGACGTTAAAAAAAAGACAGATTTTTCTTTTAAAAGGTTTCAAAATTTTAGCAAAATAAAGGTGGCAGGGTTCCTCCAACCCGCTGCTCTGAAAAACTGTAGGGGCTTGTGGGAGGCATATAGGCCGTATGGTTGAGATTGTTGATGATGAGCCACAATCTATACAAAAACCGAGAAGTAGGTAGTCGTCTGCGGTGCGCGCACTCAAAGGGATTCGTCGAAAACCAACAATGGCGGGAACAAGCGATGCGATGCATTGTATCGTGCTTGCAACTGTTTCAATGCGCATTAAAACGTATGGAAAATGTTGCATTACATCATCATCAGCCTGTTGCAGTCCACTGCTGGACATAGGCCTCTCCTATTACACGCCACGTTGCATTACACTTTGTGTAATAATCTGACTCTCTGGATAAAAACTAAAAGTCTTGAGCACATCAGTAACTTACCATAGTCTCTAGGCCCTCGGTGGCATCGATGTTCTTCTTGCTGTCCGTCTCTTCTTGGAACTCCCACACGTCGTACCCTTTATCCTCAGTGAGGAAGCTCTCCTGAATGGTGTCTGCGCCCGTTTCGTAAGCACTGCAAAACCACCTTTAGGCTGTTACTAGTTCTTATAATATCAATAGAGAATGATCGCAGCATTGCTTGCGAGAGCTGAGCTTGCCTGCAGTAGGATTTTTATTGCACAATTTCAGCAAAAAAAATACATTCAGGGCTAATAGATATATCAGATAAAAGTTATTATCTGCCCTAAATGGGTAAAAGAAGCTTAGGTAATTCATTTGTGACTAATTATTTGGAGATTCCACAAATAGTAGTTTTGCTGAATATCGAAAATTCGATCACGCCTATAGCGTGGAAATTGAACATTTGGTAGATCCTTGCAGACCGTGCAGTGCATCATTACACCGCATAGCACGGCATTATTTGCCTAGAGCAGAGACTTACAAGTGGTCAGCAAATGTACAACAGTTTCTACTTATCGAAATCTGACAGAATTAGAAAAGCTGGCATGTAACAGTGTCTACAGTGAGAGACTACGTTCAGAACGCATTTATTCGACTTTGTTTCTGGACGTAAAACAAAACAACGTGATATTGGAGTAAACATTACTGTATAATGTTTGGTTGACAAAATATGTTCATTATTTTTTTAGTAGGCGGACGTCCAAGGTCCACCCGGACGGCGCACGGTCACCCCACCCTCGGGCAGCGCCACGCCCACCACCACAGCCGTGGGGGTCGAGGCACCACACACTGCGGGGTTGAGCAAGCTGGTGCTCTACCCCTCTATCTATCCTGACCAGCGTAGCATTGTCAGCAGCAGTGTAGGCTCTAGCCTACATCACTCTTGTATTAAGTATTCTGATTATTGCGAACTATTCGGCCTAATACATATTGTACGTAAAAGGATATTCGCAACAGTGGCCGAATAAGCCAAATAAATACATAAACGTAACCGAAAATTTGGGGCACTTCTAAAATATGTTCATACTTCACAGACAAAATTGAAGAAAATAGTTTTTGCGAAAAAACAAAAACGATATTAACTGGGACATACTCGCTCCGTTCGCGTGTTTGTTTTACCAATATAAATATTTTCAGTGCGTAAAGCAAGGTTTTGTCAAAATAAAGGGAAGGCAGCGCAACACCTACGCTTCGCTCGCTCAGCTCGTGTTAGTTGCAACTATTGTTGTGAAACAAACGTTAGTCAAATAATAATTAATTGAAATCGTGTAGCATACATTAGCAAGCCATCTATAATTTAAAGAATACTTTCTGCAATTCTTAAATGGTCGAAAAATTGCATGATTTGCCATCATGTGGGATCATGTGTGAATTGCCTGTTTCAACGGTTTTTCTAAGGGGGTAATCCCTTCACGGACTTTCCGATGGGTGGGGGATTTGAGGCTCACCTGCCTCGGGGGGCAGGCACTACTTACTGAACCCCCAGTTACCAAGTTCAGCGCGTATACAGAGGGTGCCCGATTTCTCTGGTTAAGAACTCTGCCCATTCTTCCCTGGCGCACTATGCTGGCTATTCCAGACCTAGGTACTCGAGGGGAAATATACCTCCCCTCTCCACCCACCTCCCCCACCACCCGTAGCACCCCATAATTTTGTTTTATTTCTTTCTTCAACAGGGAGTGAAGTGTAAGTGTAGTGCTTCAGCAGGTGTCGGGACCACACAGATTCCAAGCCAGGGTGTTTAACCACAGGGCCCTAACCCTCCCCTTAGGAATCCCTTAGCAAAATAATCATATGAAAAAGATACTGAATACAGCATTAAATATATCTTTTCTTCAAAACTTACCTGTCTGGTGGTCGTTCATCAGGAAACAGAGACTTGAACATTTGGCTAAGATGTGGATGTGATCGGAGGTGAGGCACCACCCGGCTCTTCATCTGGGTACTGCTGCCGCTGTTAATGCCTGTTGTTATGGCACGTAGAATCTTCCTCAGCACTGTTGGTTTGCGATAGAACGCACTCTGAAATTTGAGGTTATGTTTAAGTAGGTCAGTGGGCCAACTTGCTACTTTAGCAGCAATTATGGTGTAAATTGAAATAAAATAACTGACATAATTAAGGTGCTTTCTTTATCTAGCTCTGAGTCACCATACATGAGCATAATATAACAAAATGTTCTAAAATATGTGATGCCAAAAATATTAGTAATAACAAGTAACTATTTTAGGCAAATCAGGTATTACAAATTACTTAAAATCACAAATTCACAACAATAATCAATAAGTTACCTTTATCTCAATTTGAAAAGAGCAAGCAAGTTTGAAAACAAAAAGAGAACAGCCACATATTGAAAATGGATGGTTATGAAAAGGAATCTGATTGCTAAAAGCTTTTAAATTACAAATACTTACATGTAAAAGTTCTAAGAAACTTGTCATCTGAACAAGCACAAAATGATCCATGAACCTTCCTACTTTAGTTGCTTGGCCTGGTTTCAAAAATAGTAAAAAATCTTCTACAATATCCTTGTGTTCTTCACCAAAGATCTCTTCCACTTTTCTGTACAGTTCCACGGGGGTTTCTTTCGATGGGTCAAAAGTCTTGAGTATGTTTTGGAACTGAATGAATTTGTTGTTAGGCACTGATTGATTGGCAGAAAATCGTGTTTGTACTTTAGTAAAGTAAGCTCTAACCAATGCTAGAAAGAGGAAAACAAATTGGTATGTTAATGTATATTTGATAACTGATTTTTCAAAGCAGCAGCAAAGCTACAAAATCAAATAAATTGAGTTAATCAACATCCAGAGGGATTAAGAAATTTAAATCATTTTTTGTTTATAGTTTGTTTGTTTAAACAAATAACTCTTTTGCCCAAATTAAATAACATTTCATCAGGGCATCAATAAAGGTATGAACAGATAATAATAAAAATCTATAAATAAATGTAAATTTGCCTTGCACTGAAAAGTCTAGTTCTCTCACTCACCTGTTTCCAATGCATTGTTGTCATACTGAGGCGGGTCCTCCTTTTTCTTAGCATTCCCTTTCGGTTTCACCTCTTTCGGAGTTGGCTTTACAGGAATTACAGGCACTACCACCTTCGGTGGAGGGGGCTGAAATGTGACTCAAAATTTTATCTTGCGTTTACGATTATAAAATGGCGACATGCATAACTATTACCTACAGAAATATGAAAAATATCGGCATTTTAAAGCTTTTGATCGCCTATTCAATTAATAATCATGACGGTTATGATAGAATACAAATTATCAAGGTAAAGCAAATGACATTTGTTACGAATCTCGTAGAAATGAGACCAAAATGTTTCCCACTCACCTCTGGCTTGACTGCAGGTTTTTTGAATGTATTCTGATTAAAAAAGCTTGTACTAGGCTGGACTTTATTTCCAAAAGCATCCTGACTATCCCTGGTAAACAGGACTGGCATGGAAGGCAGCATTTAGCAAATGAAGACGTGATTTTCTCACTAAGAAAAATAATAACAACAAAAAATTCACTTCACGATTAGAACAATATTCACATGTTATTTTAGAAAATAATGATAACACAACTAAATTATAAAAATATTTCACTCTAATTAAAACGAACACTGGCTATTTCGCTAACAAAAACATTTTTGTTTTTATTTACGCAAACAATACAAGCCGTAGCTAGAAAGAATAGAAACATTTTTGACAGACGGAAGGAAGGAGGACAGCACAAAACGGGCGGGCGCTGTAATATCAGCGGCGTTTCATTTCATGTTTTTGATGGGTTTTTAAAAACTAAATTAACAATTATTAAATATGTATTCAATTATATTCAAATGCTATTTAATAAAAATATAAGTTAACAGTTTAAAATAACAATTTACGGGTGTAAAATCTGTTTTATTTTAGACCCGAAAAGTGCCGCGGAATTTTGAAAGTTATTGTTCGTTTGGAAAGTTTTTTCATTTAAAGTGAGCTACAAGTTTAAGTTACTATTAATGTTCTCATAAGTACCAAAATATTTAAACCCTTCTTGTAAAGACAAAGTTCCATTATGTCAATTCAAAATTGGCTGTTTGCCCTACATTTTAGCAAATTTGAGCGAGTCTTCTAAGCAAATCTTAAGCCTGCGCTAGTAATTTTTACATTAAACGCCCGCACCGTTCCTAAGGGGAGAAGAGTAACCAGATGGAAAAGTGATTAATATGTTGCGTGCCTAAAAAGCAAAATAATGTTTTTTGACTTCGATAAATGTTCATTTTAATTTATTCAATAACTGTCGAGTAATTCTACACTATCATCCAGCTCTCAGTAAAACTTAAAATGTGTGTATCTACCTAACCAAAAAGTAAATATGTAGTACTTTAAGGCCTCCTTAAGTAGATACGGTTAATAATGTACGGTTACGGCATGACAGGCTACCCATTTCCGGACAGTCCTTCTTGCTCTACAGGGTGTTACAAAAATACCCCTAATAACTGAAGTGGGTTATACAAACTCCTGAAAAGAGTCCCTTGGTAATTTCTTAGAGTCGTAGCCACCTAGGTACACCTATTCAGCCCCGGATCTAAGGGGGGCAAGCCGGGGCCCATGCCCCGGGCGGCATGTTCAGGGGGCGGCCAAATTCACACTTTACTGACTAATGGACTAATCATAATTAACCTTCACGCCCCTATAAATTCGACAGATACCCAGAGCGCGGAGTAAGACGTGCTACTCGACCATTACGTACATTTCGTCGCAGATCGCGGTCATCGCAGCACGCAGGCGCATGGCGCGTGCTGCCGCGATTTGCGATTCCTGCGGGCGCACACGTGCGTGCGAAAGGTATGACGCTATATTCGAAAACTCCCTCTGCGATCTTTCTCCACGGCAGTGTTTTGTTTCAAAGAAAAGTACCTATGTGTTGTTTTTCTGTTTACTATTTAGTGATTGTCGATCAACCGAAGGTTAAATAGTAATTGTATTAGTGTAATTGTATATATTTGATTTTATTATACCTACATGCTTTTATTTTCAATCTTATCCTGTGCTTTGTATTAAATGTATATCCTACATGTTTACAATTATATATCTGTAAATAGATAGGCTTTTATATTTTGACACATAAACGCGGCGCTTCGAACGCAAAAATAGAAATATTACGTTATCAAATAGCAAATTTTTCATTTCTGTGAACTTGCAGTTTTAAAATGTAAGATTTAGAGTTTTAACTGGCAGATGTACAGGATTTGTCAACTTTACTATTTGAAACTGTATTTTTTGTACTTTTGGATTTAAAACTCGACTTTTTCGTACTATTTCGTATTCGGAGAGCGTCGTGGCCTAGTGGTTATACACTCCGACTCGGAACCCGATGGTCCCGAGATCGAATCCGGCCGGAACACACCTACTTTGTGTTCATTGTAAAATTTGCGGCTGACTCTCCGGTGATGGAAAACACCGATATAAAACCCAAGCAACCCGGATAACGGCGGTAGGCTCGCCCCTTGCCACGTTGGGTTCAAATTCCCTCGGCGAAATGTGGGCTCCTGAATGTTCCGTTCACCATGACGGCAACAGTCAGGTTGCCTCTGACTAACCCATTAGGGATATGGTCGTGAGGGTTTGTTATGTTATGTTATGTTATTTCGTACTATAAAAGCTCCTGTTTTCTTTTATCCGCGCAGAAAAAGCAGTGATGGATGCACATTACTTACCTAGGCAAACAATTAATTGATTTATGATATAAAATAATCAATTAGTGAAATTATGAATAATGATAAAGGTAAAAATAAATATAAGTAGGCGGGGGCGGCATTTCTCAGTTTTTGCCCCACCTAAAAAAAGTTGAAGATCCGGGGCTGCACCTATTGCAAAGAAATATCATTTAACAAGAGTCAAAATACCTACGGACATGGGTAGCCTGATTTGCCGTTGACTGGCCTATCAAAAGTGAGTATGGTAAAATACTGATAGACGCTGCAATCAGAAGCGGGTTAAATGACGATTCCTTTTATTTAGATACCGACTTTAAAAATCCTACTTCTTCTTCTTTCGTGTCTATGGCATCAAATCAAATAGAGCCCGACCAAAACTTGGCGACCTTGACTGCATCATTCGTTGCCATGTTTAGATCCTCCCCTGTGCAGGTCTTGGGGCATAGAGGGCAATCGAGGAGGTGACCCATAGTCTGAGGGTCCACGACGCAGTCACACGCGCTTTGAGTTCCATCTCTAAACCCCCACGTCACTAGGTTTTGTCTGCAGCGGCCAACCCCAGAGCGGAGTCGGTTAAGTGACTTTCAGGTTGGCCACGGCTGGTCATAGCCGGGTGGTAAGATTTCCGCAGGAGGAATGTAGTCAGTGGGGGGAGGGCACTTGCAAGGCCAAAGTCCAACTCTCGCGACGGCAGGCTCTGTCACGCAAGGGTCAGCCTGTCTCAAAAAGCTCTTGCGGCTCTTCAATCTTGCCTCCGGCATGTGTTAGCCGTAGAGGGGGTGCCGAGCGTCTGTTTCCTGCTTCGCCTTCTCAATCGTGCAAAATCCCACTAGGATTTTAAATGAGAAACTTTGTAGGATGTGTGGATGTGTTGCTCTTTCACTTAAAACTACTGGGTGGATTTTAATGAAACTTTACAATATTATACCATATGATATCTTTTTAAATTGTGGCCTATTTCCTATTCAGATGCATATGATATGAATAAAGATATTTTAATTAATCTAAGTCCGAGAAGACGAAGTCACGGGTGGCCGCTAGTATCTAATATTTTCATTTATAAATGTATTTAGTAAAGAGAGCAAAACACCCTCCATTCATGCCCACGTTCGTGACCTAGAAATCCCTATAGAATTATTTATTGTCATATAACTGCGGATATCGAATAGCGACTGTTGTGTTTACTTCGTTGTCTGGTAACCATCATTGATTTCCCCATTGGAGCTTTGTCACCGCACAGGAAACGTTGTCATTCGTAGATTTACGACCAAAATATGGGTTTAGAAATTATAAAATGTGCAAGAAGATCATGAAAATAAATTAGTTCCTGTGCATTTTTTTTGGATTTCATCAACATGGCTTCGATTCTACCGACGGGCCTGCGGAACGGGGTATGTTGCTTTGCTATAGAGTTATAACAAAGCGCCTTTAATAAATTAAGTATTAAGATCTAACTTTCCTGACAGACGTCATTCTGTTCATTCTACCTTTTGCAACCGTTTAAAAACCTTCCCGGGACTTTCACACATATTTCAAAACCAGTATTATTCAAATTGGCCTACAAACAGCAGTTCATTTTTAAATTAGAGAGAATAAGATTTTATGAGAAAACTTTATTTAGAACTGCAAGGTGTACGAGTAGGTTACTCGTAACAAACTGCATACGTTTGACCTCTTTTTAATAATTCATAGGTAGTGTAAATTAATATAACTTGTCAAAACAATAACTTTTATTGTTTTGACATGCCTACTACGTGCGGATGATATGTACCTAGTCGTAGTCTAGTAGTGTTACGTGTTAACTATGTATATTTTACAATTTAAATTCTTATTTAGTTTATATCGATACTTATTGGTACTTTTAAAATTGGACCTATACTTAACCAATGACCAAAGATATTAAATCTTTCGTTATTGGTTTCGGACCGACAAGGGCGGCTATATTGTTTTTTTCGGCTGTCAAGTAAAAAAAGGGTCTCTTGTGGTTGAATGTTAAAAGTTTGAAGATGTTGTTTATATTGATTGTTATTGATTATATCTCTGAATACAACGAACCGTGTTTGACTTCTGTTCTTTAGAGTTCAGAAGCGGAAGAACCTGCTGAACGGCTTGCAGCCTTATTTCGGTCACGTGAGTAAATGGCAGAAAGTTGGTAAGTGTTCAATTGTCGTCTTTTTATCGTTATTAGGCTGAAAATTCGAACCACAGTGTAAACAGTGTAGATCCAGGTATATTATTCTGTAGAACAAGTAATTACAATCTATGTTGAAAGAAACAAACAGCAGTCTGAAGAAATGGTTATTCAGACCACTTCAAACAAACGAAAACGTCTTTATTCAAATAGCCCTGTTTCAAAGTAGGTACTTTCAATCAAATTGACAAGTCTAATCAACGTAACATACAAAAAAAATAGACATGAATACAATATTACGAATTGTATACATTAAAAACTGTTCTTGTATCGGAAAGGTGCATCTGTGTGAGAGTTGCTTTAGTAAACATGGTTCTCTGTTTTGTTTATACTATCCATAGTTGAAAGGTAATAATTACTAAGCCTCTATTGTCCAATGTTCTTATAATAATGATATTCTTTACTTTAAACTCATACAATTTTACAAAAACCATTGAAGCGGCATTTCACATTATTTCTTATAACCTAAGAACTTTATACCATTGGCATGCAATAAATAACTAAATATCAAGCCTTTACTGTCTGTCTGGCTGCCTGTCTGTTGCCAGGCCATTCAGAATCAGAATCAGAAATATCTTTATTCAAATGGACCTGTTACAAGTGCTTTCAAATCGTCCAAACCTTAATCAAACAAACAAAAATACACATAATAATAGACTTAAAATACTATGATAGAAATAATAAATAAATACACAGTATACAAAGAATGTGACTCAACCACCGGTGTCAGAAAGTTTCTGTACTGAGAAGAACCGACAAGAAACTCAGCAGTTACTCTTTTTAATATGTTCTGTACAATAATCTGTTAGTAAATTACAATTTTATTAAGTACATATACAGTTATACAATTCAAAGAAAATAGTTAGTGCCCAAAATTATGTTAAATTATTAAATGCAATTAACAATATTGTTTAGAAAAGTCTACTGGTTAACAACATTAAAAAAAAAAAGGAGTTTGGAGGTTCCCATGACATGTGGCTACTTAAATTTTCACAGAATATGTAGTTGTATATTACCTCTTAAAATAAAAAAATTAAATAAAAATGAAGTAAATATGAAATAGGGGCTCCCATACAACAAACATAATTTTTAAGCAAGTTCTCTATGAAGGTTTGGAACATTATGTTCCAGTTATGTGCGAGTCCGACTCACACTTACTCAGTTTTTACAATATACATAAATCAGTATGTGTATCAGTGTATGAACTTGAAACATAATAGCTATAGCATGCCAACATGCCAAGAAAATATATTAGTGTCTTCACATATAAGTATACCTAGTTGTTGATATTACAATAGTAAATCAGACACTGTAGGGAGCAGAGAGGTTATTCTTAAGCATTTCCATCCATGATTCAATGTTTGGTGGTGTGCCATGTGGTACTTACCTAGTCAATGCAATTGTAAATGTATTGCAGGGCTACAATTGGAATTCACTAATTTCCTTATTAGGTTCCCAAGGGAGGCCCGCGCGCGGGGCCTATAAACTTATCTAGTGGCTCACTCCTGAAGAGCGAAAGTTACTTGTGTGTCTGCTGCCTAACCCCAAAGCACTATGCCATATGACATGGCCTCACTTACTGTGGAGGCGGCTGTAATAGGCCATGGCATTATTTTTCTAATGGCAAAGTGGCTGAGCTGGGCCTGGCCAGAGAGTTTTGTCAAATTAGGAGTCCATTGCACTTTTGAACCTTTCCAGTTGTTCCGGAAAAGACTGGAGCTCACGAGCTCCACTTCATCATCACTGTTTTTTTAAATCTATGTAGTACCTATATGCAATTTCAAATAAACACATTTGATTTTCTTCGCATTTAGCTGCA
The DNA here is from genome assembly GCA_950022985.1 of Udea ferrugalis. NCBI lineage: Eukaryota > Metazoa > Arthropoda > Insecta > Lepidoptera > Crambidae > Udea > Udea ferrugalis. The sequence goes on along the minus strand of OX465530.1, from coordinate 12,562,852 downwards.
GATTGTTAACTGTAGACCAACGTAATGCAATACTTAATATCTTGTTGCATTTCATAATAAATAAATGTTGTAAAAGATAGTATTAGCTAGTTCAGATTATGGACCCTGTTGGGCACGGCATGTTTCGGTAGAAGAAAGGAAGAGCATAATAATTATAAAAGTATTGGAGTTTCTATTCATCATTATTATCTATAGATAGAATTATTTACATTACTTCTATTGTTAATTGTTAAATTATTAAAATTCCTGCAGTAACTTTTTGCAAAAGGAAAAACTTGAGTTAGGCAGTGGAGTTGTTAAATTTAATTTCATTCTTAATGGAATTTGGTAGTTTATTAAATATGTTTATGGACATCACAAAAGGGCTGGAGGAGTGTTTCTGATAGACCTTTAGACTTATTCTCTTCTCATAGGGCATATGAAATGCTTGATAATTTGTCCCTAACCTTTTAACGTGTGGTTTGGACATGCGTTCGTAGGCATCTCATTGACATCGACAAAAACGTTTCAATCCCGTCAACGGTAAGACTAAGGATGTGTCATCTGCAAACGATACTACAACTCATTGCATTTGGTTTATTTAACTCACTCACGATCCTCTACCTGAAGATTGTCTGGGAGAGATCGCTCTCTAGCGATAAGACCGCCTTAATTGTTCTCTGTAATTTATTTGAAATGTAATGTTTTTGTACAATAAAGAATATCTATCTATCTAAGTCACACGGGTCTAGGGTTCAGTTTGCTGCCTGATCTGAAAAGTAGTATTATTTTAGTGTATCTCATCAACACTCATTGAAGATAGCTGTTTAGTGGGCAGCAATTGCATCCATATTATGACTGATGGCTTTTACCGAAATATACCAAAGATCGGTGGTATTTTTTTGAGTTGATTGAATTGGAGGATTTTGATAGGTCAGACAGGTCTGCGTATTTAAATTTTGAAATAATGTCACATGCTGCAATGCTGCTGCTTTAAATTAATGATTTGGTCAAAGTGACAAGCCAAATCTGGTTCACACCTTAGTGTCATCTAACAAATCTGCATTTAAGTCGCCACAGACAACTTTAGGCTTGGATTGAGAAACTTTAGCAATCAGATTTTGGTCCGCTGACGCCGTACAGGATAACTCAACGATTCTTCCTTACAAGGGCGCTGGATAATTTGAAGTTGTTATTGACACCAGTGATACGTTTAACCTGTTAAGCCGGTGCTCAGTAAGACGAAAGGTACTGTCCAGGGATGGCGCTGTGTGGAATAATGTCCAGTATCTTAAAAAAAAAAATACAAATTTATAAATTCAAATAAAAGGCAATCCTTTATTAACAAAAGTATTTGTTACAGTACATAGCCGAGTTTTCCACTATACGTAGTCTGGGACACTAGTATACAGTTCCTTACGGTTGACTTAACCCCCACGTCCGTGTAACAGTTTTTCAACCCCATCACGCCGGGTTAAAGTTGATTTAAGGATGAAAATAAATTACATCTTGGCTAACAGCTAACAAAAATGATAATAAATAAAATGTCAAAATAGGCAATCTTATGCCAATGTGCCTCATGTTATGTGCATTATTTTATGGGTTCAATGTGTGCTCGCGTATGTGTGTGTGTTCGCGTATGTGTGCGTGTGAATGTCAGAGTTTGTGTCAGTTTGTGTGAATGCATGGGTGGGAGTGTATGCGTAGGTGTGTGGTGCCTGTATGCCCTACGGATCGGGTTCCTTGGGATCGGTATAAATAGTCCGCATACAGGTACTTATTTTAATTAATTCTTGTGGAAGAAGAGGAGGAAGTTGAAACTCTTGCAGGTGTAAGATAGCATGAGAAATATTTCAAGTATTCTATTAATTTTATTGTATATAAAGGCAGTCTGAACCTTATCTAGCAACCGAACGCAATACGTGCAGCAGTGACAGGAGCAACCGCATCTTTCGTTATTTTGTGGCTCAGGTTAATATAAAGCAGAGTTCTGTGGCAGGTTAAGATGAGACCAAGGATATAAAGTTTTCTGAATGTGAGGAGGTTCCACTCATTCTATAAAGCATGTCATTTGGAAATCGGTATGGTTTGGAGTAGATGACTTTGATATCCAGATGAGTTTCCTAGTGCGGTTTGTTAAGAGTTCCAAGTTTGAATGCCAGTTAAGACATTGATCGAGCATTATATCTAGGTATTTAGTTTTGCTGACTTTACAAATTGAATACTAGAGCAGTTGCAGTTTTGGTTTCCTGTGTTAGAGCATGTGTAAATTTTAATGGTATAGTTCTGGTCAGGCTGGGATTTATTGGAAAGAGTGAAGCGCGAATGAAGACGTAGGTAGTTTTCTGGGTGTTCAGGGTAAAAAGTTTGTCTGGGCCAACTAGATACGGAGATTAATCCCCTCTCAGTACCCTCATCAAATAGATAGAGAAATGAAATTGTTGGGTTTTGTTATTATGTGCATCTATTCTATAATATGTTGTTAACAAGTCACATCTAGATCATTTCGTTAGATGCATGTAAGCTGTAGGTATATGACTTGCCTTGAATGTTTTGTGCCGTAAACAACATGATGGGAAATTCCATCAATTATAGTTCAAATAAAATTAAGATTCTTTAGCTTTTCCTCTATTGTACCACCTCCAGACATTAATTCGTTAAGCGTCAGTTTTAGTTTCGTGTGTGTATGGGGGTTGGATTTGAATATTGTGAATTGAATTATAACATCATCTACATTGTGATATTACGAAATCTTTAGTAGAAGTAATCATATTTTTGATTGAAATACATAATCAAACTTCAGCTCTTATTTCCCTAACCCTTTCTGCGTTGAGGGTTATTCCAAGTAAAAGTACACCCATGACTACCCTGTTGATAAAAAAAACCTTGGGTGAGATTCGCTGAGTTGGAGTCTGCAAGTTATTATGAGATTAGCGAACAAGCTAGTTTACTGAAAATAACCTTAATTCCTAGATCGTGACAATCACTAATGCCTTGTTTTCCTATCCTCTGATAGACTGTGATTGGTGACAACGTGTGGACATGACATTCAGCGCTGACCAGTGGCGCCAGAGGCTGCGTTGCAGCTTGCAGCGAGTCAAGACCATCGCCATGCTCTGAGGTCGTAGCTTCTGGTGCGGGCAAGCGATGGCACTCTGCGGCGAGTCAAGAACATCACAATGCTCTGATGTCGTAGCTCTTGGTAGAGGGCATGCGATGGCATTCTGCGGCGAGTCAAGAACATCACAATGCTCTGAGTTCGTAGCTCTTGGTAGAGGGCAAGCGTTGGCATTCATAAAATGATCATTTCGGTGTACCGGTCTGCGGTCGTAGCTCCTAGTGTGGGCAAGCGATGCTGGTCACTACTGACTTACTGATGACTTACTGACTTACTGATATCCGTTGCTGCTCCTGATGTGGACAACAGAAGGCGCCGCCTTCCTGCCTGCCTGCCGAGGGCGAGTGGTGCCCGCCGCCTTCCTGCCTGCCTGCTAAGGGCAAGTGGTGCCCGTTGCCTTCCTGCAGAGGGCAAGGGGTACCCGTCGCCTTCCTGCCGAGGGCGGGTGGTGCCCGTCGCCTTCCAGCCTGCCTGGCAAGGGCGAATGGTACCTGTCGCCTTTCTGCCTGCCGGCCGAGGGCAAGTGGTGTTTGTCGCCTGCTTGCCTTCCTGCCGAAGGCAATTGTTGCTCGTGGCAAGCAACCTAAACGCATCTTTAAATAGTGAATGTGAGTGAAAAGTGAAGTGAAAATCTTATCAGTGGATTTATGCGTGTGATAATAAATCAAGTGATCTTCATAGATATCTGTAGACGCAATTATTAGTGATTTATGTTTAAGTTAACTTGCTATTGTTAATATTTTTTTTAAACCTGTTTTCACTAATTAAAATAATTCTTGGTCCGAATGTGGTCATTCGGTTAAGTAGAATGGCCGAAACATAAAATAAAAATTGTTCTTACAATTGAAATGTTTATGAATTTTTAAAGAAAACAAAGTTAAATTCAACAAGCCATCATTTAATTTTGTGAATGGTCCCTCTTTTTGTTTTATTATGCAAATGTTGTATGAAAGAAACAGGTTTAGAAAAAAAAATGTAAACGTGAATGCTAAGACATTATCTAATGACCTCTTTAGTTACCTTACCGTGGCTTGTAGTTGTGTTCAAGTTAATAACTGATTAATCTTAATTGTGTAGCTGATATCTCTTGGTAAACATTTAAATTTGTAATTATTTATGTGTTTCACCAAACGTAGGACACGAGTGGGTCATGCACTCCCCGGTACGGTTGAGTCTGTTCTACATATAAAACAACTGCATTTCGTGGCAGTTTCAGATATGCCGCTACAAAGTGTTGGAACAACATTCCACCACCGATTAGAAATTTGTCATCCGTAAATAGTTTCAAACGTAAACTCAAACTGCATATTCTATGTGTTCAAAAATCTGATGGCGGTATTTGAAACATAACTTTTCTAACGTAGGTTGCTGACAATACCTTGCCTGATTTCGTTGTTTATAACTACTTGATTGTCATTTGTTGTCCTTTTCGCAGGGCAATCGCTTTGTATGTTCTTTATTGTTTTTTATTTTTTATTATTTAATTTTGTACCAAGGTACCGCAGAATATCAGTGTTGTGGTGTGGGTTTGTAATCTATACTGCAACACTATGCTGTAAAAAATGTAACTATAAAACTGTGAAATGTATGTACCAATAAACGTTATTCTATTCTTTATGTAACATCAAGCATATGTACATCACTTGCTTTCCTTGTTTAACTATTTAGTATTAACCTTATTACTTATTTACCTACATTTTCTTCATACTAAATGACTGATTCGATTTTTAAGAGATTTTAATTAGGGTTACTGACTATGTAGATAAAAATATCTATAAATAGGAATATTATAATTGTTGCAATTTTGATTAGAATAAAATAATTTATTGCAAAACCATAATGTTATATAAAGGTGTTAAATTGTTGATTAGTTAGGTGATTGGTGTTAAAATAAATGTATTTTAAGTTTAGGAGCCCTGAGTCAGTGTCTGGGTCAGACACTAATTCAGGATGGCCGACTGTTAACTATGTATATTTTACAATTTAAATTCTTATTTAGTTTATATCGATACTTATTGGTACTTTTAAAATTGGACCTATACTTAACCAATGACCAAAGATATTAAATCTTTCGTTATTGGTTTCGGACCGACAAGGGCGGCTATATTGTTTTTTTCGGCTGTCAAGTAAAAAAAGGGTCTCTTGTGGTTGAATGTTAAAAGTTTGAAGATGTTGTTTATATTGATTGTTATTGATTATATCTCTGAATACAACGAACCGTGTTTGACTTCTGTTCTTTAGATACGCTTGTGCTGTGGCTGGCTGTACCTACTATCGTACGTCATGGACTCTTAATGTTGGTTTTGTACGATAATTTACCACTTCTTACCAACTGGTACAGCTCTTCTACTCTTCTTACATTATATAGGTATTAAGTATATCCCACTTATCTCAAAAGTTATTATAATTCCTGTGATATCCTCCGATCCCTGTAATCCGAAATAATTGTATTTTTTTATTTGGCCACTAAAGTTGGCATCTAAGCTTGCAAAGCCCTTTGGGGTTTGCCCCAAGCCTCTATTCAAGGACTCGTCTTGACCAACTGTTCATTCTCACAATGTGCCCCCGCCCAAGATATGACTCATACCTACATCGTTTTGTTGAAAAGATTACAACGATGACTTTTAGCAATGTACACTACTTATTGTATGACCCACTCAGACAATATAGAAAGCACTAAGACGGCACAACACCTTTCTTCTTAAGTCTTTTAAAGTTGGTCCATTTAGATCAAAATATACACAGAAGCCTTTCTAACGATTGCCATCTAATGATAGTAGATAGCAGCTTAGGGACAACTTAGCACTTAGTTAACGTGTCATCTGAATCACTTCTAAGTAAATTTGTTTATAAGTAATAACTGGTTCCCCAGGGGCTCAACCTCAACCTCAGTAGGTTTCGATACTCAATGGATGGTATGGCTATATGTGGTATAACTTACCTACCTTATTCGTAACTTCTTGAGCCAAGTAATCAATAGACTAGAAGGTACAATTACGAGTACCTACATAAATCTACGCCATTATCATCTAGGTAACCTGGTTATTCGCCGTATAATGTTTGTTCGCCTTGTTTATTCCAAATCTTTACTCAGTTATAATTAATTAAATGCATGACTGGATTGTTATAACTAATCTTGAGTCTTGCAATTTCTTAAAAAAAAATAGGCATCGCAGCGAAACCGAATTGAGACACGTGCATGCTGTCGTGGGTGACCTCTGACTAACTGCAGAGCATATATCATGTGGGTCAAATCAGCCTACCCATTTGCGTTTTTTATCTTTCACTGGCCAAATGGCGAATGTCATTTCTTTGCAGTAGAACAAGGAGGACTGACCGGAAATGGGTAGCCTGTCTTGTCGTTGACAGTTCCTAGGTGTCCCAAATAATAGTTCAAGCGGAATTCCAGCGATAGAGCACCACTTGGGGTACCTGAATCACCCCCATGTACCTATGGTCCGCGTTCAAAGTTTTCGAATTATTTGACCAATTTTGACTTTGTAGATGGCATTGCTCACAAGAAAACCGTTGCTGGCGAACCACTGGGCTAAGCTTGTCCCTCACCGCGTTGGGTACAAATTCACTCGGTGAAATGTGGGCTTCTGAATGTTACCTTCACCATGATGGCAATTATCAGTGTGTTCTCTGACCACCCCGTTTGGGCTATGGTTGTGAACGTATATTATGTAGTAATTAAATTGTGTAAGTAGGACAAAGCAATGCTAACAAGCTACGAAAACAAGCAACGTGATGTTATGTACAAAGTCATATCACAGAGAATGATTATTGTGTTGTTTTGGCCTTGCTTGGAGGAAGCGGTGTTTCCTTCTGCTTCCAACGGCCAATCAGTTCGGTCTCGCTCGCCTCTTGGTGAACAATCAGCATTGTTGTTGTTGAAAGTTGTGACGTAAACAAAATGTCTGACGAAAGTAAAGACAAGCGTAGTGTCGACAGTGATACCCCTACTGTTAATGTGGAAGAGATTACTCCTGTTGAAATAGTCAGTGGATACTTTAAGTTGCTTATAACTGAACTTATAACAGTAACAGGTTTTAGGTTGCCGTAGGTTGCCCGTGGCTCAGTGGTGTCAGTGGATCGGCAACGATCGAAGTTGTTAAGCAAGAAGGATGAGTGCCTCATGGGTCCTGGATGAGATGAACCCCAAAGGAAATTTGTGTTGTATTTTTCGGGAATTTTCGAACTCCGGAAAGGCGCGTTAAGCAGTTATCCTGGCGGAAGTCACTGGATGCCATTTGTTAAGCCTAGACGGAGACTTTAGAGCGGCTTGATAACGTCTGCAAGCTTTATCAACGCGTGTCGGAGTATGGCTCGCGCCAAATCATAGTTGAAGTGAGGCCTGTGCCCAGCAGTGGGACGTGATATTAAAGCTTTTGGTCGTTTTTGTTTATTGCCAACAATTCTTGCAGCACAGTGGTAGGGCCCACATTGAGACGTTAAACATTACGAGTTCGACTGTTGCTCTATCATACCTAAATGTCGGTTGATGAAAGCTATTTCAATATAGATTTTCAATAAACAGACGTTTAAATATATCATCACATCACCTATCAACAAAATAATGATATTATTTCACAAACGTCGATCATGGCTGTGCAGGCCGTCAAACTCAAGCCGTTCAGTGATGTGTCTATAGAACATAAATTGCCAGCCATGACTAAGAGAGCGTGCTCAATTTTTGATTTACGTTTTTGCAATTAAGAGTTAGAAGATGTCTTCAACTGGCGTTCCAGGTGAAAGGGCTGGACGCGAACCGGTATGCGACGAAGAAGACGGTGGCCCAGGGCATGCTGGACATCGCCCTGCTGACCTCCAACGCGTCCCAGCTCAAGTACGTGCTCCAAGTGGGGCCTAAACACGAGTTCTACACTCTGCTGGTGGTCCTCATCTCTATTTCCATTGTGCTGCAGGTGAGTGTGACTAACCTAAGGCGCTGATCTCCCAAGAGTTAAAAACCTGGGGGCTTGCCCAAAGCCACTTGCAAATAGTTCGAAAACAAGATGCCCAAAACCACAGATTAAAATAATGGTTACTCGCTTACCTATCTTTGAATATGGCTCTTAGGTAGCCCCTCAGATAATATTAATTTCACTTTGCTCGGGTCAAAATAAGGATAGGGCACGTAACACAGTCAATATTATCGCGATAACATTGATAGTGTAATCGCCGTAGACCGTTGAGCAGTATTTTCTATTGCTCCTGAGAAGTGGGACCAGAGGAAGCCGGTTTATATCTCTAGAGCAGGCATACTCAACCTTTTTTTATCCCGAGCCACAATAATTTACCTACCTACGTAAACTTTGTCGCTATGTCCTTTACCAAGCTATAATCACAGTGCTATAATAGTCTATCTGTGTACCATGCCGTGTGTGCTATGCCGCGGTTCGGGCCGCACAAAAAAGGTCACCAGGCCGCAGGTTGAGTTTGCATAAAAGTACAGTCAACAGCACATCAGGTTACCCCATTTCGGTTTTTTCTCTCGCTCTTGCAAGAGAGATAGAGCAAGGAGGACTGACCGGAAATGGGTAGCGTGATGTGCCGGCCACCGTACTTTAAAGTACCTAAATACTCCAAAGCTATAGCATACTTGGCCGCATCACAGCTTAAGGTGGGCGCTGGGGAAGATGTCACGGGCATGAAGAGCCATGTCCCCAGCCTAGAAGAGCCGTGTCCCCAGCCTAGAAGAGCCGTAGCCCCAGCTCAGAAGAGAAGTGAAATTCAAATAGGTCCACTGATGAATTTAGTCTCATAGTCCTTATGGCGTAGTACTTGTATTCAGTTAAAAAGTTCCATTCATTGAGTCTCCGTGCAAGGTGGCGATGGGTTTCGTGCTGCTGTCCCTGAACCTGCTCCATGACTGCCGGTTCCATGTACCACGGCACCGGAGCTCTGCGCTGGGCGTCAACTACCTCACCACGGGCGCTGCCTTTGTCGTCACTGTACTCAACGTGTTGGTGTCCGCGTTCGATTCCTCGCTTGCCAGTTACTTGGAACTAGACTCTGAGCTTTGAATGATACACCTATTAATTGAAGATTTAGTACTCCACTGATAGGCTGCATCTACATGCAAAAAACATCCCGTGCCCACGCACGGGGTGTTTTTTAGATACAATTTAGCTAAAGCGGTATGCGTGGATTGCAATCCAGTTACGCGTTTTTCTAATGACCAGCTAAGTACATACTTTTTATTAAATTATGATTGCTGAATAATATCCGTAGTTTTTTCAAACAAAAGCCGTTAGGCGTACAGACAAGTTGGGTAACTTTGAAGTTCAGTGTAACATTGAATCCATCAGTTACTCTTGACAAGTCTCCAACCAAAAAGATATTGTTGAGTCTTGAGGGATTGGTACAATAGAAAACCATAAACAACAGTATGTACATACTTTCACTGTTTTTAAATAGAAGAGAGGAGAGAAGAATTCAATGTTACTCTGAAATTCAAAGTTACCAAACTTGACTGTAATTGATTTCTGTACCTATTTGTTGCGGGATTGCAATCCTTATATATGATGTTGCCAGAGGGAGGATTAACTTATTATCCAAGTTTAAAACATAAAGGTACATTATGTTTCGCTATAACACCATTTGTTACAGCTCAGGCGCAATAGCTTTGTCCAATTTCGTCATTAAAATCTTCAATGATTCAATCTTCATTTTTCTGTAATCAAAAATCTTTGAGTCAAATGGATGCACTACAGATCAGAGATCTCTATTCTGCGCGTCTTTTTTTAAGTTACTTAGTAATCCATTATAATTTTCAATAGCATTTAATTTCTTTATGTAAAGGGACATTGGAAAAAGAAATTTCACCAGTGTCCTGGGTAACCCTAATTCACTTATTGAAGTAGAAAATAAGTCACGTAAATCCTATAACGATGGAGAAGTGCCAATACCTCATATGTTACATTTGCTTATAATGAAACCTATCTTACATTGAAGAATTGATATTCATTTTTAAGTATCGTGTGTTCAAGTGGGCATATTCGGCCATTCAAACGCCACAAAAGCGCCATACTGATACCCCAGAATTCAACGTTGAGCATCCCTCAGAAGTATACTGTCCCTTCCTTCAGTTCTATCGACATTTTACGGGACAGCGCACAGTGGTTCGTTTTCCCGATCATGGTGGACAAAAAGGGTTATCGAGTTCCTTCCGTTGCACTAGCTATAACGATAGCTAACATCCTAGCTAACATGGATTAAATAAAAGTTTTGTTCAAATACCCTCAAGTTTTAAAATATAAATTTTTAAGTGTCAGAAGTTGGGTAAATAATTACAAAATTAGTTGATTTCTGGTCGTCACTCTGTCAACATCTTAACGTCAGTTTGAAAGCGAAAGTTAAATTATTAGTTAAGAGTCGTAAAGTAGTAGGTATGTTGTATTTTTACTATAAAACACCAAAGCAAATACGTGTTTAATTATTGAGATATGTACAGTCGAACTCCACAGATACTAGGTTTTTCCTCCATTTTTAATGTTTGTTAGACTAAAACTTACATGTACCCTCTTGTACCCAGGCTGCATTTTTTACACACGGTAGCTACATTAACGTACTTTATAAAATTAATGATTACAAGCAGCGGACTCAAGCGGAAGATGTTCATAATAATTTTTTTTTCATAACATTATATTTTCCTTTATAAAAAAGATGGTTTTGAAGTATGGATAAAACCTTCTAAATTAGATAAAAATGAACGTTTTTTCATTTTTTTTACTTTCAAAATTTGATTTGAATGATGCCACTGAAGATTTCATCAGATATTTGAAGATGGTGATATCTTAGAATTCCAGCAAATTAAATGAAAAAGTTGCTTTACGTGTCCCCGTGTACTAATTGTAGTGTTTTTGATTGAGGTGCCCTAAGGTGAAAATAATACTTTGAAAATGTCTAATAAAGATCGGTGTCCTTCCCCAAGTATTTTAAGTGGAGGCTTGCTTAGGAAAAGAAAGTTATCTTCGCCGTCAATTCCCGAGAAAAAACCCACACTAGAGTCACTGTCGTTGGACAAGGAAACGCAGGTTTCGGAGCAAGACATTGTGGATTCTCTAATTTATCCAAGAAATCGGTGGGACCTCATTAATGTTCGTGCGAGTACCAATACATTGAACAATGTTGAATTCGGTGGCGTGGCTCCCAGGGACCCACGAAATCAGGAGTTTGCGAAACTGGTCGCATTCGAATTCATAGTTTAGCAGCAGTTACATGCTTAGCTATTGAAAACTGAAGGAAAAATAGCTAGAAATCAGTGATTTACGCTTAAGAATCAACAAAGAATGGTTATTGAAAAACCACTGTAAGCTGGCCTCAGTTGACATAGTACAAATAGCTAAGAAGAGTTCAAGTTATGATGGTTTTTGTTTATGAAGTAGTTATTACATATATGGTTATTTTTCTTATTTATTCCAATAATCCACATAAAGACGCAACGTATAAACTTAATTTTAAGGTCTAAATAATTTTGTCCACCATGCTTGTATGGGACGAATCACTGTGCAGCGTGAGCGCGTCCTTAGCGTTGATTGACGTTTGTGAATTCGGAGGATGTAAGCTTGTTTTTCATCAGACAGAATCCTGGCATACGTTCTATCATAATTATCTTTGTCAAAGAGCAAATTACGTCATATTTAAGATAGGTGGTATTGGAACTTCAGAATTAATGGGGTTAGATTATAAAATATGATGGTCCTTTGATATTGTTTTAGCTTCTAATCGGCCTGCTCTTCGTCGTCATTGGCGGCATGGACCTGAATGACCATGACGACCAGCCCTCGGCCGTTATCCTAAATGACGTTATTGTCATATTCATTTTCGTCATTTCTGTCATCAACATCGTCATTTCAGCATTTGGAATGGAATACTCGAATAGCCCCTTGGTTTTAGAACGGTTGCAACACATTAATAGGGAATATTTAAAAGTTGGAAACCATACATTTTAATGTGCCTAATTAAATAATTTACTCTTAGATAAAAACACTTCTGTACAAATACACTGCTCAAAAGTGTCTAGGGATATCTCAAGCATTTTCATACAAAGTATAGCTATTTAGGAGGCTGTAAAAATTAAAATATTGATACCAACGTAGAAATTTTTAGAACACAGAAACTGCTATATCTGCCCTTTCAGATTGTATAAAGAAATGTATTGTAGTAGCATTATTGAACAATCGTAAGGACCTTAAAAAAGACAGATATTTCTTTTAAAAGGTGTCAAAATTATAGCAAAATCAAACGTTTTATTTTTGTAATATTCTTAACATTTATCTTATGCCTCTGTCCTCGCATTATTCTAAGATAATGCTCAACTTGTAAACAAACTTAACTTTATGAAATATTTGAAAAATGATATCCCTAGACAGTTTTGAAGTGTGTAGAATAGGTATTTACTTCAGTAGCTATTAGGAACTAGAACTAGAGTTGATAACTTGACTACATTTGTAATGCGTTATTCACCAACTTTCGTTTGACGACGAATTTGATGTAATGGTTGAGAAGTCGGCCACTACACCAAAGGTCGCGGGTTCGATCCCCGCACAGTACCTTATCATTTGTGTGCATTAACAAATCTGGTTTTCTTAGTCTTGGAGATTTCTATGTTCAATAAAACATACTTATGACAAGAGAATATCCATTGGCTAGTATCCCATAATACGAGCTTTGAGTAACTTTGGGGCTGGATGGAGCTGTGTGTAATAATGTCCAGGGGTATCTATTTTTTTTGTGAGCTACATTATTGTAAAGTTTCAATAAAATCCATTCTTTTTTTTACGTGATAGAGCAACACACACACATGCATTCATCCACACATACAAACGTATGCAATTAAAATAATAGTAGGATATAACTTATTTATTTAAGTTAAGTCAGTACTTTAAAGACGTACCATAATAATTGTTTATTTGTTTTCAAATTTCGGCGTTGCGCAACAAACCTACATAACCACTGTTTCGCGAACGAACCGAAATTACCTTGACTTGATTTCTACTGCACGATCGCATCGTAATTAATAAACGGGGACGATTCTCATTGAGCGAATTATGAATAAGATTTAAGTACTAAGAATTTGATGTACATACTTTAGGGTAAGTTAGAAACCAAACGTATGGTCAACGGCACGACGGTACAGTAAACAGCAAGACGGTTACCAATTTCCAGTCAGTCCTCCTTACTCTACTGCGAAGAAATTTCATTTGTCAAGAGCAAGTTTAAAAACGGAAACGGGATAGCCTGATGTGCCGTTGACTGTACATAGCTATTTTAAATGTACGGAACTCTCGCCAAGGACCGAGAGTTCAACACGCATTTTGCTGCTCTTTGGAACGGCGCTTCTACTTTTAGGCTAAGTTCCGATGGTCGCAGGTTGACGCGCATAAAGAAATTCTAAGTAGTAAGATCGCGCGAAGCTATGTGAACAGTCTGATGTATTTACTTAGAATTTCTTTATGCGCGTAAGGATGTACGCGCGTCAACGCGCGACCATCTGAACTTAGCCTTATAGCAGTTCTTGACATAAGGATGGAGGATATCAGTTTCAGATATTTTAGCACGGATAGCGATTGGTAGTAAAGAGTCACTTTGTGTCAAACTGAAAATAATACAAGCATGAACTTAACTTTGTCTTGTCCAGGCGAGCGCGGGCGTCATGGCGATCGTCATGACATCCTTGGACGTCGACCACAGCGAGAAACAAAGGAAGATATCCATGTGGCTGTACCACGCCTCTGTCGGTCTCATGACCGGCGTGGTCTTCTGTGACGTCATTAAAATGACCTTTGGCCTCGACCCCGCGCTCTCCGAGAAAGACTTTCTTAACAACGTCACGTCTAACTTCTACGATTGGTTTGTCAACCAGACTCGAACGTAGGGAAGTTATTGATTTTGTATCTGCCTTGTAATTATGTGTATTGATTAGTCATAAATAACCTTCTCGTCTACTGGTGCCATACATTTAGGTACTTAGGTAGATATCAATTAGTTAGTAAATAAGTTAGGCCCCGATCGAACTTGCGTTTGACGGCGCGTATGTTTCTCCAACATTTGGAAAGCGCAAGAAACATAGTGCGTCTGCCAGGGCGTTCAACGTGAACGCATATGCACGCATTTCATGAGTTGGAGGAATACAATTATCTTAGGCTAGATGAATATTAAGATAAGGTTTGACTATGTATCGATTTCCCAATAAGTCAATTATTCAATAGGTTTATGATTGCCATCTTATTGGTTTAATTGTTAAAGAAGGTATGGTGCAGACCAGCAAAAATACTTCATCCATCAGTCCATCCAGTTGTTTGATTTTCTCAGACAAACGATTTAGTTTAAGTTTATTTTATTTCCTGTTGTTTATGTTTTCCCATTCATTTATTTTTTTTTGTTTTCATTTCCATCCCAGACAGTATCAGCGCTAGTAGCGGTGGTGCTAAGCCTGATCTTCAACATAAACCGCCAGCCTGACCGCTACAAGGCCGAGATCCTCAATGACACGTCTCTGGCGTTCAAAATTCTCAGCATCACAGTCAACGTTGTCATCAGCATTCTCTACTCCATGCAGATTGACAGCGCTGGAATTGCGATAGCCGCTGCTACAGTTTCTGGCTTGTAATTTTGTTTTTTTAATTTATGCTTTTTTGTTTTTTTTTTCTCCAACCCACGGACTGGTATTTTTTTAGTTTGTGCTCTAATCCTTGTTTTTATAATATTACTATTGTACAGTAGGTATCTACGGTCAACGGTTTAGAGCATTTGTTGTCGATGGTCAACGGCATGTCAGGCTACCCATTTCCGGTCCGGAAACGGGTAAAGTGATGTGCCGTCCACCGTACATGTGCAGTCAATGAGTGCTCTAGCAGGTCGTATTAAGTACCTAATAGTTATAATTATTCATTATGTGTCTTCCTAAAACACACAGCGTTTAGGGTGAAGAAGCTGTTCATGGTCTTATTTAATATTAGCAACACCTTACCTTAGTCTTTGTTATTTTTAGTTCCAATTTCTCACCAGGAGGGCGCCACCATCTTTGTAAAACTTGTGGCGACAAGTATTTGAATTTCATAGCGTTTGTGGTTTTCTGCAAAAACGGTCACGTAAAGTGAAAATTCCAATTTAATTGTGAAAAAAGTAGTGAAGTGTATCTGTTTTTGTGCGCTTTCTTATCGCCATGATCGTAGCGGTAAGGAAGAATGTTTGCAAAGTCAAACCCTGATGCTCCGGATGGAAATCGGGAGATGACTCTTGACTCGAGGCGAACAGACGAAAGTAGGTACCTACTTCGTCTTCTTCCTCGCTTTAGGAAGACAAAAAGCGAATGGATTTCGCTAGTCCTCCACTAAATGAACGTCTTAGACGTAAGTAAAAACAATATGTTTCTCGTAGTGATCTGCGTGTTGACACGTTGATAAGTTGCTTCCATGTCTCAGTACCTATGTAACAGAATTGTCAAAGTATTTAAACAAGCTTCTAGGACAATATCTCGAAGCAAAATTGACCAGTTCTCAAAACGATTGCACAATCCATGTCAATCAACTGAAACTCTTATGGTTACTTAATGTCAAATTTAAATGTAGATAGCTTATTTTAGCTTATGGAGAATGTCTCTCTAAAATAGTTAAATTGCAGTAATACTGATTCATTCGATACTGATGCATAGAAGACAATTCGTTATGAAAGGGCTTCGCAATCAACGATTGCAGCTCAGGCTTTGTACCTTTGAAAATTAATGGCGAACTGTGCCATTTCAACAATCAGAAAGAATATTTACTTTCTACTGAAAACCTGTTAGCTGGACTATTAATGTGGTGTTTGAACAGCATCAATTAATAAAATCTGGTCCCCAGAACTTGTCAATTGGGTTGCCGCTCATTCTGAGGGCCTCAGTACATTGTTCAATAAAGTAAGTGTTATTTGTGGTCCACAAGCTGAATGTAATAAAATGTGGCTATGCAAATTATTTGTGGTAAAGGGCTGAGTTTATAGAATGTATCGCAAAAAATAAAATGAATAGTCCAAACCTGAGAAAAATTACACCAAAGGTTTTCGGATGGAAGTGGTTCGGTTGTAGGGGTCCAAGTTCAGAATATTTGTATGATTGTAAAAATTTACCCCAGTTATTAAGTCTTAGGGGGCACTCAAATGTGGCTGAATTGAATGATCTCCTGCATATTTCAAAGGTGAATCATTTACTTCTACTTACTTTTTAAATGACCCCGACTCCCATCAGAACCCCAGAGCACCACATGAACCGTTATACTCATTGGTGGGGGGGGGGGGGGAAGGGGGCCCACTTAAGATACTGAGAGCCCCAGTAATGGATTTCAGCTGTTTTACCACAATTCAAGTTTACCACAATTCACAAGATCAATTTTCGACCTCAGAGGTCTCAATTGATTTGTGTCAACAAAACCACCACCACAAATATTTTGCAGGACTTTACAATTGGATTACAGAAATCCTTCTCTGTATGTCATTCAGAATTCTAGTCCATCTAGACAATTACCGTTTGGTCAACCAGGACCATTCTATTCTGGAGAGCCAAGTTGCGGAAACTATGGCACTCCTACAGACTCGAAGCTGGCATATCAACCGCCTTGATCAGTCTTAAAGCCAATTCAACAGGTAGAGTACTTGGGCTTACTATAGGACACTCTGTAAAGTGTCTTATTACTGACTGCAATAACTCTGCTCTGGCAATTTATTTTATTAATATAAATATGTATATATATAATAATAATAGTTGCACTGTAAAAACTCAAAGTCTGTTAATCAAACTTTGCTTATCATGCCCATTCTAAAAAGGCACTCAAAATTGCCGAAACTTCAATTATTATCTTTTTGGAGGTTTCATGCAAGGCTAACCAAGAGAAAGGAAGATGCTGTCTTCAAAAGCAAGGTAAAGTAAACCTAAACTAGTGGTTGACAATAGTCTATAATAGAGCACAGCTCGGTCCCATAAAAAAGTTAGAGGTCACTCAGTACCTAACATTCGATGCAGCAGATGTAGGCTGGGGTCCTCATCTCAATGACAACGTCTCAGCAGGCAAGTGGTCACCAAGTCAGAGCCTGGTTTTCAAATTTAAAACAATTGTATGCTGTTTTTGCTGCCATCAGGTGCCAACAATAAGTTCTTTTGAACACTCATATTCTGATTCAGTCAGAGAATATTACAATAATGTCATACATAAAATAAACAACTCGCTCCATTGCCACGTCAGAATTGACAACCAGACTCTTGGAGCTAACCGAGCAGCTTAACATATTGCTGTCGGCTTGTTACCTCTCGGGGAGGCTAGACAATAATGTCATACATACAATATCAACTCGCTCTTTTGCCATGTCAGAATTGACAAACAGACTCTTGGAGCTAACTGAGCAGCTCAAGATAATGCCTTTGGCTTGTTACCTCTCGGAGAGGCTAAAAAATAATGTCATATGTACAATAATAAACAACTCGCTCCTTTGCCATGTCAGAATTGACAAATAGATTTTTGGAGCTAACCGAGCAGCTCAACACATCATCATCATCATGTCGTCCACACCGTGTCCGGCGATGGCGACTCCTGCAAACCATTCAGGTTGGGTCTTTCTGGCGATGGGCTCTGATGTGACTAGCAAGACCGAACTTGGACTTAAAAATTCGGTTGCAAGACGCACAGTATAACTGGCCAGCCGAATTGTACGTGTAGGTATAAGAGGGTTTTGGCATCGTCTTCCGTATTTGGCGCTTTGCATCAAGGTTTTCAAGACGCTTAGCCTCAAAACTGTTCACGCTACAATGTACAGTTTGTCGCCATTCCGGTCTGAGACGTGCGCGATCCTCCCATTCATCGGTTGGTATATTGCATGCCAGGAGGTTGCGCTTCAGGACGTCTTTGTAACGTAGATGTTGTCCACCCTGCCTGCGTTTGCCACTCGATAACTGAGAGTAGAAGACTGCTTTTGGCAGCCTGCTATCAGGCATACGCAACACGTGACCACTCCATCTCAGCTGGTGCTTAATGATAAGGGCTTCTATGCCAGACAGGCCCGCGCGACGCAGAACCTCCGTGTTTGAAATGCGGTCCTGCCACCTAATCCGCAAAATAGACCTCAGACATTTCAGGTGGAAGCTGTCTAATTGTTTGATATCTGCTTTATAGCAGCACCAAGTCTCAGCGGCGTACAGTAAGGTAGGCAGGACAATTGCTTTGTAAACTTGAACCTTTGTTTGCAATTTTAGGTCGTGCGAGTTCCAGACACGGGCTTTGAGTTTGCCAAAAGCTGCTGCGGCACCTGCTATTCGGGCTGGTATCTCCGATGCTAGTGTGTTATCGTGCCTTAATCTGCTGCCCAAGTACTTGAAGTTACCAACCTCTTCCAAAGCAGAGCCATTCAAAAGCACAGACGACTGGTCACTGCTACAACTACGGGAAGGCTGCTTCAGAACCTGGGTTTTGCTGGTGCTTATAACCAATCCGAACCTGTCACATGACGCGTGCAAGGAGTCCACGTAAGTTTGAAGAGACTCTATTGAGTCTGCCATAAGGCAAACATCATCCGCATATAAGACCTCCATAACAGAGAGCCTGGCTACTTGCCGCTTAGCTCTAAATCGAGACAGATCGAAGACACTCTTGTCTGTTCTTGAGCTCAGTTCAATCAGATCATTGCAAGACCCAACTGCATCTCGCATGACAAAAGAAAAGTAAAGGGAGAACAAAGTGGGAGCCAAAACACAACCCTGCTTCACGCCACTGGTCACTTTAATTTGGTCTGAAAAGTCGTTTTCATGCCGAACTCTAACTGACATGTTTTCATGAAACTGTCGTACTAGGTTTAACAACTTTTCAGGACATCCAGTTTTCTTCAGCACAATCCACAGGGCCTCGCGTGGTACTCTGTCGAATGCCTTTTCTAGATCCACAAAGCACATATACAGGGGACGGTACTGTTCCAGGCTCTTCTCCTGCATCTGCCTGACCACAAAGATAGCATCCACTGTACCTCGGCCTGGGCGAAAACCACACTGGGTTTCAGGAAGTATAGTTTCTGCATGTTGGGATAGACGTTTGTTTACAATATGGGCTAAAATTTTCCCAGCTACTGAGAGAAGAGAGATACCTCTGTACGAACTGCAATCAGCTATGTCACCTTTGCCTTTGTACAACTTACAAATGGAGGCATCCCGCCAATCTTGCGGAATAACTTCACACTCCCATATTTTCAGGATAAGCTCGAATAACCTACTCTTAACCTGTGGGCCGCTGCATTTGTATACCTCTGACGGTAAACCGTCCATCCCAGGTGCCTTGCAGTTCTTCATCCTTCGCAACGCAGCGTTGAAGTCATCATATGAAGGAGGCTGCGCTAGTTCTTCAAGTGTCGGTAGACTTTCAAGGGAGTCAATAAACAACAAGTCAGAGGTCTGCGTACTTGGATTGAGAACATCATTAAAATGTTCTGCCCAACGAGCTAGAACACTCTTCTGGTCAGTTAACCGTTGAGTTTTATCTTTGTTGTATATTGGGGCTATCTTCTTTGTTCTTGGGCCGAAAACAGCCTGTAGGGCCTCGAAAAATCTTCCTGATTGATTGGTATCAGCATAATGCTGAATTTCCTTGGCTTTTTTCAGCCACCATTCATCTTTTAAAACACGCACTTTTACCTTCAAATTATGATGAGCATTTTTCCGCGCAGAGATATCTGATGAGTGAAGAGAACGTCTGTGATTCTCAACAAGCTTCTTGATCTCCTCTTCGGAGTCATCAAACCAGTCTTGGTTTTTCTTTTCCGGTTTCCCAATAACTTGTGAGGCACAATTATGGAGATTTTCAGCAAACATATGCCACCTCTCATCGACAGACGCTTCTTCGTTTATCTCTGGCATACTGGTAGCAAATGCACCATCTAACTCCTCTGCTAGGTCCAAGTTGCGAACAAGCTTTTCGCAGTGTAAATTTGCTGGGATCTTGTGAGCTGCACGACGTGGTGCCTTTAATGTGAACCGCAGTTTTGATCGTACAAGGCGATGGTCGGTCCAACCCTGAGCACCCCTCATTGACCGGGTGATTAGCACTTCACCGAGGTCTCTCCTGCGTACTATCACGTAGTCCAGAAGATGCCAGTGCTTAGATCTTGGATGCATCCACGTGGTCTTAAACTTTTCCGGCAGACGATAGCAAGTGTTAGTGATGGTAAGGTCAAACTCGGCACAGAGAGTGAGAAGATCAACGCCATTGGCGTTGCATTTCCCCACCCCATGACGCCCAAGAACCCCATCCCAAGCACCGAAATCGCTACCAACTCGAGCATTAAAATCACCAAACAAAACTATCTTATCAGCGGATGGTATTTTGGTCAGGACTTGATTAAGCTCAGTGTAGAACTTAACCTTCTCTTCATCTGGAGATGGCAGTGTGGGAGCATAAACACTAATAAGATGTAGGTACCTTTTCGACGAAATTTGAAGTCTTAGCGTGATAATTCTGTCATATATGCCTTTTGGGTGTTCCTGAAGTGTTCTTGCTAGCTGATTTCGTACAGCAAATCCAACTCCACTCGCTGCTCTCTCGGAGCTAGGTTTTCCGCTGCAAAAGTAAGTGTAGCCGCCAAGCTGCTCGCATAGCTGCCCTGAGTCACTGAGATGGGTCTCACTTATTGCAGCAATATCAATGTTGTATCTGGCCAGTTCCCTCGCGATCAGAGCTGTTTTTCTCTCGGGACACAAGTTGGTGTCGTTGTCCAGTAAAGTACGAACATTCCACGTTCCTATTATAAAGTCCTTCATCTTTGGTTTATGTTTCATTTTTCGACCGCATTTAGATGGTGAACAGATGACCGCGGTTAGCCATCTGCTTATGAGAGGAGACAGACTATTTTTAGGCCACCTTTTCTAGGCCCCTCCCCGGACTGGGGAAAGCAGAGCGCTCCCTAAATAGGGCTGCTTTGTCACCACCTGAGCTGCCGAACAAGTCCCCTGCCTCAATCGGGACCCAAGACGACCATCACCAGGAGACCGCCTACGTGCAGATGCCAACTAAGGTTCAGACACACCGATCCTCCCCCCACCATCAGCTCTCCGTCGCCGCAGGACTTGTGCTCAAAAACCAGGGAATATGCAGGAGTCATCTGCGCGTGAGTATATTATAGTGGACAGACAGTTGCGCGGGTGCAAATCCACTCTCTCGACCTCCGCCTCTCGGAGCCGGTGGACCGGGTGGCCGATACGACCGGCAAAAAGTAGAGGTTGCAGGAGATTGGCCACACGCCACTATACGGATCCTGACGTGTGCCCTTTAAGGCACTTCCCCTTGTGCCTTGCCACAGCGCTGTTGAAACCAAAGCATTTGTCTACTGACGTTGCATGCCTCCTACACCGAAGTGGTCTTTTGTTAAAGAATGGCGGATCAACCATAGACTGACTGCACTGGTAGTATAAACCGCCAGTGGGCGGTGAGATCGTCACTTCCCTACGCCTGACACATATAATGCTGTCGGCTTGTTACCTCTCGGGGAGGCTAGACAATAATGTCAATCATACAATAGTAATCAATTCGCTCCTTAGCCATGTCGAAATTGACAACCAGACTCTTGGAGCTAACCGAGCAGCTCAACGCATATAATGCTGTCGGCTTGTAACCTCCCGGGGAGGCTAAATGGAATAGCAGACCCTCTGTCAAGAGGTCGAACTTTGCCCCAATGGCACTTACTGCCCCAGGCCACGGAGGTCGTATTCAGAAAGTGGGTTATTCGCGAGATAGCGTTGCTGCGGTCCAGCCCAGCTGTGGTCCCTCTTTAGGGCACCTTATACTAAAACGATGACTCAGCTCTTGTCTGCGACACCTTTAGTCGCTAGTGGATTTCGATCTAGCTTGGATATTCTTACTGTCCAACTTGTTACTTGGATGCTAGCTCACCCAAACTTAGCAAAGGGAAGCTACATTCTAATAGCTCCGCATTGAAACCAATGCTTTTGGTGGCCGGGTCTGAGGTGTCGAACCTTGAATGAGCCAATTCCAATACCATACCTGCGGAAGGTACTTGTACACAAGTCCACGGGCCTCAGCCCTGCTCAGGTGGCCCAGTTGCAACTCCAGCCTTGGATAGTTGGGGGTGCTCTGAACAAGTAGCAGACTAGAATTCAAGTAAGCAAGGTCTCTTGAAAGTAGTTGGCGAACATCTTTATTGTTTATTGATAAAACTTCTTTGAATATATCCTTTCCTAACATTTAATAGATTCTTTGGTGCGGAACCAGAAGGATTAATGATAAGTCCCTAAGAAGTGTGCTAAAGACCTTTTCTAGCAATTATATTTTTGAAGCTCCATCGGTGAAATGTGGCCTTCTGTGTGTTCTGTTCGCCATGGCGACGGCGGTCGGTGTGCTTCTGACTGACCCGTTAGGGATATGGTCGTGAGAGTATGATATTTTTGAAGGAAGGCTTTGCTGAAGTACTATCCTGTAGCATAATCAGCCATTCTTACTTACTGTAAAACCTTCGGAAACTGGAAGCCATTTGTCTCGCTAAACCCAAGCACATCCGCTGTTTGGAACAGTAAAATATTATTTCAATGATTAATAAATTCAACATGTTTGAATACACAAACCTCGATATAGCCAGACCTGCTGCCCTGATACTACTTCTAGTGTCTGGCCATAGAATACATGAAACTAACATCAATATTAGTTACCTGTAAAAAATAGTTTTTCAAGACGATAAAGTGCACTTATGTCTTGAATTTGAATTTATGATAGTGGAACTAACCAACAATGGGTATGGTTATTATCATATCACCCAGACTTGTTTGACCAATTTATCACATAAATATATACATATATATTAGGGGTAACCAATACCTACTCGACAATTTGAAGGGCATAATATACCACAATTATTAAATTACAATAATTGGTTAACCTAAACCTGCTAAAAGAACTATGATGACAGATCTAATTTCAAGAAAACTACCATAGATCCATCTCCCGGTAGCATACCCAATACCCAATAGTTACCCAATAGTTGAATAGACAGTTGACCCAAGAAGGAAATTTCAGACAGAGGAAACTGGGAAAGAATCTCTGCATGTACTAACTGATCTTTATTGTCATCAAGTCCAACTGTTACTAATCTGTCAGAAGATTTGTTATATTCTAACTTTTCAAATATTTCATATATTTAATTATTGTTTATTTTTGTTTATATTGTTTATTTTTGTTTATATTGTTATTACAAAAATAAATCATTTAGTGATTAATGTGATCTCACTAAAAGTTGATAGCAAAGTAATAGGTTTGTTTCTAAGCAAACAATGAGAACTCAATTCACAATTGTGGGTATTATCATTATTGATAAGAAGTGAATGCAATTAAGTATTGTTGTTATTTGAGCAAATTATATAATTTGTTGCCTTGTTGATTTTATTATATTCTTGATTTTTACTGTGTTGATCCCTAATTATTGTGGGAATTCCACTTTAATAAAGGTTTATCCTTGTGCATTGTCTCTTACATAAATCATTGATTATGTAAGCATTCATGTAATCATCACATAGCGTTTGTGTTTTTAATATTTACTTCTCACCAGCAGATAACAAACAGGTCTTCACCCTAAACGCTGTGTGTTTTAGGAAGACACATAATAGAACTGTTTTGCATTACAACAAAACAGATGTTATGTGTTGAATAAAACACACAGCGTTGGAGCAAGTGGCTTGCAGGTGAGGGAAGACTTCTATGAAATTCAAATACTTGTCGCCACAAGTTTTACAAAGATGGTGGCGCCCTCCTGGTGAGAAATTGGAACTAAAAATAACAAAGACTAAGGTAAGGTGTTGCTAATATTAAATAAGACCATGAACAGCTTCTTCACCCTAAACGCTGTGTGTTTTATTCAACACATAACATCTGTTTTGTTGTAATGCAAAACAGTTCTATTATTTATATAAATTTCTTACTTATTATTACCACTGCTGTAAAAAAATGCAGGGACTTTTAACTCTTAAGATGATACTCAACTGTAGGTAGGAGCTTTTTGTGTATTACTTTCTAATTAGGTAAGTAAGCACATTCAGTTTGTAAGGTATCAGAAGGTAGAAAATGACTTTAATAAATCTCATATCTAATTTCATAATATTGGAGACTGTAGAATATTTAAGTCCAGCTTTAATCGATAGTAATAGTTTGATATTTTATGAGTAAAACCAAATGTATGTACAATAAGTTAACGTATTAGTTAAGTGACAACATAATATTAATGTGGCTAGTTTAGTTTTATTCGTTTTACTTACACACCATCTACTCACATTAAAACAAGACCATACATCAATTAATTCATCACTTGTAAATTAATTTTCGATTATT
Source organism: Udea ferrugalis (assembly GCA_950022985.1). Classification (NCBI taxonomy): domain Eukaryota; kingdom Metazoa; phylum Arthropoda; class Insecta; order Lepidoptera; family Crambidae; genus Udea; species Udea ferrugalis. The sequence continues at coordinate 12,538,408 of OX465530.1, read as the reverse complement.
ACTAGTGTGAACCCAAGAATGATCATTCTGATATTTCATATAATGCAAGCTGATTTAAGTTTGCACAGTCAACGGCATGACAGGCTACCCCTTTCCGGTCAATGCAATTTGCTTGCTCTATCTACCTATTGGCAAAGAAATGAAATTTGGGTAAGGGAAGATGTAAACGGCAAAGGGTGGCCTGTTGTGACTGTACTTAATAATCGGGTTAACAAAATAAAATTGTCCAGACAATATTAGTAAGTGTTTTATTTCTGTATATCCATTTATTCATAACGCTTAAGAGAAGATAAGAGATGGGCCTTTCCGCTTCCAATATGGTACTTAGGTAGGTTCCAACTACACCCACGTAGTACCTACATTCTAGTACTACAAAACCGTTAAGTACCTTACCCCCAAATTCACAAACGCTAGTCAACGTTGAGCAACCTTCAAAAATATAGCTGGACAGCATGAGCGTGAGCGCGTGCTTGCGTTGATTGACGTTTGTTAATTCGGGTGTTAGTATGGCATTACAATTAATGTGGATTAATATACACATGATTATCTGCATTGTTGCATCTTCGACTTCTCTTGATGACGATAAATGAATAACCGAAAAAATAAATTCTAGAATTTGCCTAAAACTCATTTAAAACTGAACATGGACCCGAAACTTTTAACTATTTATCCTTCTGCGCCTACATACACATGTGTACGGCATGTGTATGTAGGCAGAAGGATAAATATAGGTATGACCAACAATGAACAATGCAATTTTAGGGCGAGGGTCTAGTAGTAGTAGTTTCTATTAATGCATCTATTTTACCCATTTTACCCACCTTTAATTTAAACTTAGGAGTTACGACTTGGGATTTACGATTTGGTAGAACGAAACGCAACAAATGTCAATGTCAATCACTCAAGTGTCATTGACCGACTTGTTGCAGGCAGCGCATAGATAAGAATAAGGAATAGATAGCCGACTTCAAGATTTGTATGTACAGTGGTGCCATCTAGCCGCCAGTCGTCGTGATATCAGCTCCGAACCTTCCTACTATAGCATGCTCAGATAGCATATGATCGGTTTGGTGTAATGGTTAAGAAGTTGCCTTCTACACCAAAGGTCGCGGGTTCGATCCTCACACGGATTAGTATGCCCAAACATGCTTGTACTGTTTTGGTTGTTTATTTATATTTTAATTATGTATTTAAAAATGAAAAAATGGCAAAGCTAATTAAATAGTTTATTTGGAACACATAAAAATCACAAAATTAAAGGTAAACATGATTGGCAGTAATATGTAGTACCAAAATGCTCAGTTTAAGATGTCGTGCGTGACGCAGCACCACGATACTAATATTCCTCGGATGCGTTAACCTTTTAACATAAAAAAATACTTAAGCATACCCTAAGTATAATATTAAAGTATGTTTATCCGTTGGTATACAGATAAATAGGAACGAATTTATATCCCCAATTGCCTACCCTTTTCTTTTTCTTTGAAAACAGGGTTCATTATGAAAACAAAAATCTTCCAGTGGCCTTACAGAGTCTGATGACTGAAACGATGATCCACCGTCACTGCTCGTATTTGTTCTATATCTAGTTTGTCCGATCCTGTGAGCTCCCATCTGGTCAGTGCGTACATAGAGCATTCTGCGATAGGGTGGAGCCTTGTTTCTTCGGGTTTCCTACGCCATATCGAAACACTATTCACAGAAACACGTTTCCTGACTGACATTTCATATAAAGATCGGTTCACGGAATATTTGTTTCCCGTAAGATTAATTATCCCGATACATCGTTTCCTCGACTTTCGAATGACCGAAGCTCATCAGCGCGAAGGATCGTTTTCCCGAAAACCTTCTGGCTTAAAATCTGTACACCACCATAGATAATTCCTATAGAAAGTAATACTATTTAGGTAGCATTAACTTGTACTCGTAACGAATAATAATTGTTTTTTTTCCTTTTTATTTTTAACACTGCACCGCCTACCATACTTTTCTGCTTAGCCCCATGGTTGACTGGTAGAGAATGCCTTATCGGCATTAAGTCCGCCATTTGTACCAATTGTTTATGTGCAATAAAGATTAAATGAATAAATAAATAAAATAATAATAGTGCATTTTATTAATTGAACGTTTATCTTATTTTTGATGATGGGTCCAAACTTGCAACTAAACTTGAGTAATTTCAGCTTCTAAGTAGGCACAAAATATGGGATTCACACTGTGAAGTGTGATCTCGATCTCCCTCAGGACAAACGCTCACTGCAATCGTCTTCGCGAAGATCACAATCACAGTTGCGAAGGTATTGAGGTTTACAGGAGGCCAAAATCAAAGTGAAGTGAAGTGTGCATTGAGCATGACCTAGGTGCTAGGATGTAATTATGAATGTACACCTCGACCGCAAGCTCGATGTCGCCTAAGAGAATTCACTATGTGGGAATTTTTAGGGCTCCGTATCTGCCGAGGTACGGAGGCCGCTCCGCTGTCTGTCTGTCTGCCATCAGGCTGTATTTCAGGCTTGTAAACCCCGATACATAGAAAACTGAAGAATTTACCCCATTGATGTATTTTCGTTGCTGCTTTAGAGCCTGTTCATACCTAGCGTTTGTCGGGGGATTTCCCGACGAGGCGATCTCTCCGCGACGTCGCAGCGATATTTCCGCGATTAAGAAAACGCGGATATTAAGAACAAATACAAAAAATCTAAAATATCAAGGGGCTTCCCATACAACAAACGAGATTTTATTTTATAGATGATGGTACGGAACCCTTCGTGCGCGAGTCCGACTTGCACTTGGCCTGTTTTAAAATCTGCAGAGTGATTTAGTAAATCTCAAATTACGGAATGAGCTTGATTCTTTTCATAAGATTAACAGTATTTTTCGTCTCAAGCATGTAAGGTTATTGTAAATAAAAGAGAAAATAAAAATATTAATGTAGGCAAATAGTATTACTTTCGACAGGAAGAATCTATGTTGGTATACAGATTTTATGCTAGAAGGTTTTCGGTAAAACGATCCTACGGGCTAATGAGCTTCGGTCATTCGAAATTCGAGGAAACGATGCATCGGGCTAATGAATTTTACAGGAAACAAATATTCAACAAACCGATCTTTATATGAAATGTCAGTCAGGAAACGTGTTTCTGTGAATAGTGTTTCGATATGGCATAGGAAACCCGTTTCTGGGTTTCTTCGCACTCCCCGCACTCCGGACACAATACATGGGGTCGTCTTTTACGCCTATCTGTGTCTGTTTAGTCGGGAGTGTCCCGTTACTATTTCTATTACTAGGCGGGTGTTGCTCCTGGAGAGCCTCATCAGTTAGCCGGTCCTTTTCTTGTCTAGTCCGTGGATCAACATCTTCGACTGTCGCATTCCTGCCATGGGGTCCGGGTCTTGACAGATTGTACTTTGCAGAGCTCCTGAAAAGGAAACAATATTTTAAAAGATTTGACGAGCTCGGATGTACGACTTTTCAGGCACCTACGGTCCTGAATCCATGCATCATACGGGGAACGCGGACATTGCCTGTACGCTCGCGACAGGAGTTACGAGGTTCATAGAAGAAAACAGTTTCATTGGTTTCAGTGTGTCAGGCGAAGACAACGACCAATACAGCAATGTTTGTAATTACAACACAACACTAGAAGTGCGAACGAGAGTTCTGAAATGCCTTATGGCCCAGGTATAGTAGTTACGAACAGTTAATAACATTATCAAGAACTGTTGGTTGATTTCCATTATAGGGATTCAAAAGAGGAATATATTACCAAATAATTGACAATGTCTAGTTTATCTGTCTAGTTTATGAGAGCGACGTGGCCCAATGGTTAAAGACTCTGACTCTGGCTCGGAACCCGATGGTCCCGAGATCAAATCTGGCCAGAACACACCTACTTTGTGTTCATTGTACAATATGCGGCTAACTCTCCGGTGATGGAAAACACATAAATAAATAATAAATACATAAAACCCAAGCAACCCGAGATAACGGCGGTAGGCTCGCCCCTTACCACATAAACGGCCTATATACGTCCCACAGCTGGGCACAGCCTCACCTCAACTATGAGGTGGATTTAGCCATACTCCAACACGCGGGCTCAATGCGGATTGTTGGAGGGGTGTAGGGTCAGTGAGCAACCCTAATGTTAGATGTTATCAAGCCGCCCTAAGGCCTCCAACTAGGCTTAACGACTGACATCTAGCGACGTCAACCGAGACCACCTGCTTAACGTGCCTTCCGAAGCACGGAGGTGCCCGAAATACACATCACTAAATTCCGGTCGGAGTGGTCACCCATCCCATTTCCGACCTGGCGTGTGTTGCTTTACAACAGCGATCGTCGCCGACCACTGTCACAACTGCGCCACGGGCACTTTGTGTTATTGTACAATATGCGGCTAACTCTCCGGTGATGGAAAACACCGACATAAAACCCAAGGCAACAATCAGTGTGCCTCTGACTAACCCATTAAGGATATGGTCGTGAGGGTATGTTATGTCTAGTTAATTGCGGAGAACCTGTTGGCCGTCTAAGACACCGTTCTGCGCACCGTTCCTCTTTGATGTAGGTAGGCAGTTAAAAAATATCATACTCACTTCTGCTTAGGACGCTGTAATATAAATTATTTTGATCGTGTCGGAAAGCGGCTTATTCAAGGGAATATAATCAGGCCCTGCACCTGAAAAAGAGAAAAATAGAAACTGTTATCTCACCGTACTTAGGGCGTGAAACCTAAATCGCGCTCCGTTATGGATCGCGCTTCAGCGTCGGGACCAGGGTTTTGTTATAATCCTTTTATAATAATATCTTTTTATTATACAAAACAATTACAAATCTAAAACAGTGTTATTTATACAAAGACAGTGGGCATTGAACAAGAGGTCTCCAAACAAGGCTTTACCTGTACCTTGGAGAAACAATTTAGATTTTTATATATATAAGTAAAAAATAAACTTTCATGTTATTTTTAAGGAAGGAAGCAAATAAACAAATTCAATCTAATTTAAACAACATGAAATACTCACTCTTAATTGGTCCACATCAAATATTTGTAGTACTTGTAGAAGGCTGCTGCTGCTAATCCACTGCAACAGGTACTGGACCTTCCCTGACCTCATGTTCAGGTGCAGCTGTAAGATATGATAATAAAATCAAGCTTCAGAAAATAATTGTTAGGATTTTGATAGGTTTATTGCAGCGTGCCCCTTGGCTATGAATCTATGTATATATGTATGGTGTATGTACGTTTGTTATAAAATATTATTGTTCTGTATGTATATTGAAGTAATTTATGTGTATGTGGTGTGTATGCCGTATCTTCTAACGTTATGTTTCGATTATTTTTATTTATCATTTAATTTTAATCTCTCATCTTACTATTTTACCTTACCCACATTTGTTTTTTAGTTTTCTCACGATCCTCTACCTGAAGGTTGTCTGGAAGAGATGGCTCCCTAGCGATAAGACCGCCTAAATTGTACATTGTACAACTGTAATGTTTTTGTGCAATAAAGAATATCTATCTATCTATCTATTGTTTTTCGAAATGGACAGAATCACCACATTTTGTAACAAAATTACTAAAAATAAAACTTACATACCTGGAAGGAGCAGTGTTGGGATGGCCACATTGCTTAACCTATTTTGTGGCTAATGAAGGACATTTTCAAAATGTAGGTGACTTATTCTTCTATTTTGAAAAACGTAAATAGGCTCTTCGTCCTTAAGCCCCGCGGTTTTCACCCATGCTAGGAACTCAACATAGTTTGTAGCGGGATTCGGAAACGCACGCAGGACTGCACCTGTAAAACCAGATAAGTAATCAAGGGTAGGATTCAAACACAAACTGTTGGTACAGTTTGAGCTTGAATTTGAGCTGACCCGTTTAAATATAATGTTAAATTTTCTCCAATGGACTCTGAATACTGGAAATTAATAAGTGGTTGAAAGATTTTCTCCAGAAAATTGCTCTCTAGTAACATAATAAATTATGATTAACAATTATGGTATAATCAACCCAAAAGATTGTAATTGTTAGAGGATATACAATTGATAAATTCTAGGTTATTATCTTCTAAAATACCTTCCTTTAGAAGTGAGATCATATAAGCATCAGCGTTTATGTAAAATATACTACTTATCATGTACTTTTACTGAAATGTGAACTGAACTTACCTTCAATGATAGAGGATTTGCAAGAAGGAATGCAGCAGATCCTCTGAGGCACGGTTAGTTACTATCAGGACAGGTAAATAAGAACTTGAAGTAGAAACTGAGGATGCTAACACGCTCTACTCGAAGTTACTACTACTATTTAATGCAATATTATATGAGTAAAAACGAATAATAAAGTTGAAGAACTACCAGAACGAACAAAAGTGTTTTTTAACAAATGTCCTTTAAGGAAGGCGCGCTGTCAATTGAAGCTATTTCATTTCACGCACGATGTATTCAAGCAATGAAAAATTGTGAATCCAGAAAATAAACTCAAAATCATGGACACTCATAAAGTATATTTCGATTAACATTCGAATTAAATGCTGCTATTAGACTTACGTTATTAAATTTATAACTTGAAATTAAAAAACATGAATCTAAAAATTAACTGTAATGACTAGGTGCGTTAAATGGAACGGTTTCGCTGTAGAGATTGACGTTCAATTATCGGTTAATCGATACATTTTTCAATATGATGAATAAAATCGGATCATGATTTTTTTACAAATATGTACCGTAAGATGGGGTGACTCGAAACCCTATTTGGAGTTTACTAGTTAATATTTTTGTCAATTGGTATTGAATTTAAAACAATACAACACGAGTTACGATCGTGTCTATTGGTTTTATTAACACCAGGTGAATTCATATTGAAATAAAGCAACTTTTTGGCTAATTGTTGCTTGTTGTGAGTCATCCCTCTTAAAAATAAATAAGTGTTCCCAAGCCGCCATTTTATTCGTTGACGTTTGTCACTAGGTACAGTCAACAGTACATCAGGCTACCCATTTCCGTTTTTCCATCTTACTCGTGCCAAATGACATTTCTTTGCAAAAGAGTGGAAGAAAAGAATAGAGTAGAAGAAAACACCACCAAGTTTGAAAATTTGAATTTTATTCGAAAAAAGAAGAGCACGATTTAATTAAAAAACAGTTTTCCATACAAGTCTCGAAATACACCCTGCAGTGTCAAATCACCCCGTTTTACAGTACAATACATTTTATGGCTTAATTACAAAATTAAAAAAAACGGATAAGTAAATACTTAGTAGTAATCATTAAATAATTCTTACCTAGACTTTTTGATCTACAGTTATTAAGTCAGTATTTCAAGGACAAAAATGAAGTAGCTATGTCGACACTAGCAAAGCAAGAGTCCGTCGGGCATTCTGTCATATTCCCATGAACATGTTCTTTCTATTTCGACAATCATTGTGACAAGAAACATTTTCTCGATAAAACACTCAATCGATTCCCCGATTTTACCGTTACCACATCACTAGAAAACATTGACTTAAGATGTCAAAGGTTTAGAGTTGCGTTCATTCTGGAGGAATCGTTATGCTTGGTCATATTTCTGTTTTTTGATTTCATTAACTGTATGATAGATGTTTTAATTAGAGATTTATCTACCAATATTTACAAAAAAATACAATTGACTTAAGTAAATTCAATCGCTTAACATTTTCTGAACGCATATAAATATGTTATTAGTAATGGCGAGTGACGGCGAGATGGCGCCAGTGAACATGGATTTCTATGGTGCGAGAATGAGACGGAACAGCATGAGGCAGCGGCAGCAAAAATCAATATCCCTTTGTTGAAAAAACACAGTGCGACCCTTTGCCTCTTCCAGCTTTAAGTTAGCTACATTTCACGAGAGAATTAACTTCACTCATTAATTACTGTTGTCACAGTAGTGCACTGTTTTGTGTGGCTGCCTTCGACAAAAAGTGATTGTCGAGGTTACCGCGAAAGATAACTAGTTTGCTTCCAGTCGCCTTCGCAGTCGCAGGGCTCAGTCAGTCAGTTGGCTCTGAAAAGTTATACTAGCAAGACGTGATAATGGCCAGCGGAAAGATAGTCGTGTACGGAGGACGAGGCGCGCTCGGGGCAGCTATAGTCAAGCATTTCAAGTCAGCAAACTTTTGGGTTGCGAATGTTGATTTAAACGTGAACGACAGCGCAGATGTCAACATCACCGTACCCAAAGACGCCTCGTGGGTCCAGCAGGAGGAGCATGTAGTGAACGAGCTCGGCTCCGCTTTGCAAGGTCAGAAAGTGAATGCTGTGATTTGCGTCGCCGGTGGGTGGGCTGGAGGAAACGCCGCCAAGGAACTCAGCAAACAGACCGACCTCATGTGGCGACAGTCCGTGTGGAGCTCCACAATTGCCGCCACCGTTGCGGCCAAGTACTTAACTCCTGGAGGATTACTTGCATTGACTGGTGCTAAGGCTGCCTTGGAAGCTACACCTGGTATGATTGGGTATGGTCTTGCTAAAGCTGCTGTACACCAACTTACAAAATCTCTTGGTGCTTCAGACTCTGGTCTTCCTGAAAACGCATTAGCTGTTGCTATACTACCAGTTACATTAGACACAGAGATGAATAGAAAATGGATGCCAAAAGCAGACTTTGGTTCGTGGACACCATTGACCTTCGTGGCTCAGCTGTTCGATAAGTGGATCAAGGGAGAAGAGCGTCCACCAAGCGGCAGTTTGGTTGCGCTTGTTACTAAAGACAATGTTACCGATCTGATTGTCCAGTAGATCTTGCCAAATTGAGTTATTTCTGTGAAATTGGAGAGCATTTTTGATCTATGAATATTTTTGTTGCACAATAATGAAATTATTGTCTAAGAAATCCTTAATCATAAGCTTTCAATGTCTTAGATTGTTAAATATTATCAGACAATAAGGGAACAAATCTCATACTTTAGATGTGATGTGAAAATGTATTGAATACTGCATGTCTGTATTGTGATGAAATATATTTATGAATGTAATAAATGTGATATAATAAGACAAATATTTTTAAATGTATTGATTAAATGTTGTGAGAACAGACTGTGGTTTTTGTCTTGATTTTTTGTTACATGTAACTGATAAGGAAGGTCAAACAAAGATAGTGTGTGAACCTTACATATTATGATAATTTATGATTTGCGTGGTCCATTGTTCTGATTATTTATGATGCAATAGTAGTCCTACCTAATAATAATGTAGTGGTTGGGTGATAATGAACAACCCATTGCTAAAAAATGCTAAAACAAATTACATACTTACTTATTTTACCTGCATTTTTACATAAGGTACCTATTTGACATTGTAACATGATATATATGATATGAAATATGAATAATCATACTTACTAAAAACTAGAGATATACCTATAAGTGTTGGTCAATGGAAATCATTTTTTGTTAATATGAATTTTTTGTAGGTTTAAAACTGATGACGCACGTGTAAGTTCCCCTTAGCCATAATTAAGTACCATACCTGCATTTTTGGGTAATTTTCCTCTTTTAGATGACGTATTTGCTTTACGCCATACCTAATACAAGCATAGTGAACCGAGATATAATTATGTTGCGTAGACCATTACATCTACCTATACATAGGGGCACTTTATACTACTGACATAAGACCCATTTTACAATGATTCTGTAAAGATTGATGTGAACGCCTCTGTACGTGGTACCTGAAGGTCTACTCCTGTGCAGCAAGAAGGATTAGATTCGTTATAGGTACTTCACTTTGAAAGACTGAAAAGCTAATAATTATGCTTGAAGAGATTTTATTTCAAACAAAATGTAATCCTGGACTGCTTAGAATGCAGAGGGCCTAAAATAGACCCGTGTCTATAATTTTTACCAGTTAAGTGATTCCAAGCAAAATTTATGTTGATTTCCAACTTCATGCGACTAAATGAGGAGAACAATCAAATAGGTATTGGCTAGGTTCACTTAATTGCACCTGCCATTATCTAATGACGTAACTACCTTACCTCACGCCAATTTATGCACTATTTTAAGATGATATAACAGCAATGGAACTTGACCAAAGTTACAGTAACAGGCAAATAATAATTTTAGGTGAACAAGCTGCGAATTATGCTCATTGCTGTAATTTTTACGTAACTAGGGTGACAAAACTACTTTCACTTTCAGGTGTGACCGCGGAACAAGCAGTCGCTTATAGGTAACTGAAGCGTAAAGTTGTTTAGTTCAAAACGGGGAAGTGGTAGTGTCATTGGAACGGTAAACACACTGAATATATTCCACATTGCTCTAATAATAATATCAGGCGTTATAGTTATCAATTATGAAACTAGTATAGTTGCCAACTCAAATTCACGAAAACGAGCTATGCAGCCAGGTTTTCGCTGTACCAGCTATGTTTAGTAGGTGTGGTTTGACGTTGATGAACAAACCTAAATATTCAAGAAAAAACCCAAACATTAATCACTTATTAGGCCTAGGCGGTAATTGAACACGCGGTTGAAATCTTGCAGTGACGCATATTCTTGCATTTTCAGGATCTCTGGAAGGCTTCGCGTAAATAACCGTGTTCCTTCACTATGGACGACATAGAGTCCCTGAGCTTTTAATCAGTATGCCACTGGGTTATCACGTCACCTTCCCAGATGCAACATAATCAGTTCGTCCACCCGTGGACGGGTATGCGTAACGCATTTCCTCAGGGTAAAAGCAGGACCTCTACCGTCCGCACTAACGCGCTATAAATATAGGAATATAGGCCATGATGAAGACTGAAGGCAATGCAGGATATGGGCAGGTAGATTCAAACAACTAAACAAATTATTATTATGCGTTCAACTTAATCCCAAACGGGGTATCTAGATATCTACCAGATTGTTTTTATCAGTGTTTCCATTACCGGGGAGTCGCAAAATGTACTATGAACATAAAGTAGGTGTAGGACCACCCGGGCTGAGCCGGAGTGTATACCCACTGGGTCAAGATGCCCTCTAATTCAAACAAGTGGGACTTATAAAAACAAACGCTATTACATTTAAATAAAAGTTGTTTATTGTCATGGCAAATTCAAATATACTTAGTATACTCAAAATAACAAGGATCGCTTGTTCACTTATTCACGTAAATTACAAATAAGTACTTATAATCAAAGGTAATTTTAAATACTTATAATCTACCGAAACACTGAAACAATCATTTTATAAACATGAAGCTTATTCATTATTTCCACATATTTTGTTTTATCTTAGAACTAAAGGAATATTAAATGTATGACTTCACGGGCTTATTTAAAAATACAATTAAGAGATCTAATTATTTTAAATACGCATTATGACATAATTTTTTAGGCTTTTATGTAGGATTTCTGAATGTATTACGATTTTGTCCTAATATAAATTTAAGTGCGTTTGAGTTCAATAATGGTCATCATCAATATAACCTACAGTACTTTAATTTTAGCTATAAAAGTTGTCAAACTTCTTATTGCTAATTATCAGAAGTCTGAGAGTTGAGAGTCTGCCAAGTCCGGAATGAAAATGGAAAAAAATACGATGTTCGGCGATCTCTATAGCTGACTGCATTATGCAGATACTTACCTATTTGTATTTATGTATTAATCTCAAAAAAACAATATAATAGGAGACTGTGCTAAACGCTACTGATCACACATCAAATTATTTAACGTTGCTTAAATGTTTAGAGTTCCATAAACCATTGCCGTCCATTAATACCAAAAGCACTAACAGGGAACGCTTTTTAAGACGACTGCCAAAACTATTCAAAAACATTTAGAAAAATAATGTAAGTATCAATATTTACGCTATGCACAACTTCCGAAAAATGTCTTCATATTGTACTGAAGGAATAGGTCAAGTGTACTATGACTGTCGAAATCCATCAGCAACTACTTACACTTCGATGTGTTACTGGAGTACAGTCAACGGCTCATCAGGCTCCCGTTTTCAAGTCGCTTTTGCCAAATGACATGACTCCGCAAAAGAGCAAGAAGGAATGACCGTAAATGAGTAGCCTGTCAAGGCGTTGACCGTACTTGAAAGCGATCTAAATAGACGACCACTTTAAATGGCTAAACTGCTGAGGTTTGACCAGCATGTTTAGAAAACTCTGATTTATCACGCCATCTATGAACTAACTCTGCAAACTGATCGCTTACAGCCTACCGCCCGACAACGGCTCGCACTGTGTTTTTCAAAATGTCCGTGACTAGTTCAGTGGTCCGGATGATCTTATATCCTATCTGATCTATGAAGGTGATGGCCGTGGTGTAAGTCGGCAGGTCGTTGGTGGGCCGCAGCGGGAACCGCGTCGGAGAGGCGTCGGAGCCGGCCGGCATCCACGTCATTTGGGTCGGTCTGGAATTCGTATGGAATAAGAGTTAGTCAACACTTTCGAAGTGGCTGAACCAAGAGCTGCAGTGGTCCTGTTGAAATCTTTGAAGTAAGGAAATAGACAAGACCACTCGTGCTCTTGTATAACAATTTGCCTTGCCTCATCCTAAGAAGAGCGGATGTCATAATTTTACTTAAATAGTTGCTTAGTTGTAGACTGGCTCATTGTTTGGCTGAATTCTCGGAGTCAGCATGGTTTGCTTATTTAGGGACACCATTTGGCAATGCAAGTCAAGTGGTGGTTCTGAATGCTACCACCACCACCAAATAGCCCTTGTACAAAACAAACTTCATCAAACGCCTGAATAGGCTGCTAGTGAAAAATCTGACACCATGGAAGTCAAATTAGGATGAAAAGAAGAAAAATGAAAAATGCAGTAACTTTAGTAGTTAGAGAGAGTTAGTTGATGTTTGAAACAGAATTTTAGTTAAAATAGAAAATCATTTCAGCACGGAAAAACACTGTCTTCGCGAATTTGTTGCTGTCTTGTAAATTCGCTAAAATTTTAAGAAAAAAGTTCACCCTGAAAAAGATATCAACGCGTTAGCGGCATTGTTATTTCACCTTTCATTTTGTTTACCAAAATTATTTTTCGCCAGAATCAGATACTCACTAACACATCTACATTATCTAGGCTTTTATTCTACAGTTGGCCACAGGCAGAACGCTGTGATTTAAAGTTTCCCTATACTGCAGCGTTTGGTTTGGCTTGTAAGTAAATGTTATATTTTTGTGCCTAAACCTCAAAATACTTTAGTTTAGAAGCCAAACTAAATTGTTCCAAAGACCTACAGTTAAAAAATACTGCAATTTCCGGCATGTCACAATGTACACGATATGTTTCTTCTCATATCTATTTTCTCATACATTACTGCTCAAATCATCAATTTTACAACTTACCTTACATGTGCAGTTCATCGATGAATAGTAACACTGACTAAAATTTTGATCTTTTTGTTTTTTACCGAAATTGACTTAACTTTTTAATTAATATTGTATTTTTCCATCACATATTTATGATTATTCGGACAGAAACAAAAAAAAACTCGCAACGCTAACAGAATGTACATTCTTCGTATGTTGTACCTACTTCGAGTTGATTTCGATAAAAACGCTGCTATCAAAATTTTAGCCAGCGTAGTATTCATTGGAGGTATCGAGGGGATAACACTCTAACACAACTTCTGTAGTTTCAGTAATGATCAAGTATTAGTTATTAAAGCTGCAAGCGATGGCTTCTTCACCACTGTTCTCAATCACGCACTTATGTTTATTGTGTGTATATATAGATATTATATTGTGTTTTGATTGTGTTGCATAAAACAGTTACATACTATATGCAACAAGAACTCTTAAAAATGCCGGTTTAGGTAGGTTGGTTGTTTAACATTTCCATATTTTTTCCGTCTAACGTTGGGTTTAACGAACATTCAAGATACTGGTTGAAGTTTTCCTTTCTTAAAGGATACCTACCTCGTTAAAAGGAAACTCATTTTGTTTACGCTCATCGCTTACGGTCGAAAACAAACTGTAGCTACCTTAGGAGCTGATATCATTTTTTGAAATACCACTGCTTACAATGGCCTGGCATTAAGAACTTCATGATTATCACGAAACTACGGACGTTTGTTAGAGAGTTGACCACCAGCGCCTTACAAGTATTCCATCCTTAGCAGAACTACATCTAAGCGTGGTACACAAGTAGACCAACTTACAAGGAGTACCGTGCCGGCTGTCGCATCTGCTGCCCTGCAATGCACTCATGCAACAACCGCTGCAAGTAGCGTAAGAGGTTACTCCTGTCACCAGGGATCAAAATACATTCTTTTAATACATGCTCAAGCGTCAACACAAGCGGGTTTAAGCAAGCTGTGTGTTTTGTCAGTGTGTACTGTGTTTTTTGCGTTAATCGTATACGAGTATCTCTGAATTTGTTGTGTCTGAATATCTCTAGTTTTTATTACGATAGCCTAGTCACAGAGTTTTTGGCGCTAGCCTCAGTGTCAATGTTAATATTCATCGTCGCAGTAACTTATTTTTTTGGTATTTTTTTTAAAGTTACAAGCCACTAACTGCGTTTCTCCGGTAGGTTTTTTTAGTTTATTTTCTGTAATACTTAATTCACGCTGTGCTTGATGAACTCTCTTTTGACCGTCCAAGATTGTGTTGATCTATTAAGTGTCAGTTTCAAATTAGTATTGTACCTATGATTTGCATTACTTTATGACGTTTGCGAAACTAAAGTTCTGTAATCCTAAAGTGACTATGTTATTTGTTGTGTACTAGAGATTATTCATCTGATTGTTCCACTGCACAAGTGAAAAATGTCTTTGCTGTATGAGTAGGTAAATTACTATGAATCATCTCTTTAGATGGTTGCACCTGCAATATTAGAAATAAGTGTTCCTACGATCATTAGATGTCTCATAGGTGTATTTCCATAATGCATTCCAAGTTTTTGTAGATTTCATCTCACGGTGCGTAAATAGGTTTTTTAAATTCAAAATGGAGCAAAAGTAGTGCGTGACATACACCTTAGGATTCTATTCTCGTTCAGCTAAGATAATGTAGGTGGACAAAAGTTCATTCGTATTTATTATCTATTTGAAATATAGGTATTTCAAATAGATATGAGTCGGAAGGTTCGCCGGGAAATGCGTTCCGGTACGTGAGTAAGTAAAATTTGACTACTGAATGAAAAGTTAAAAAGAGTGAGTAATAGTAAAAAGACCGAGTGGATAGTAACTACGAAAGTATTTGAGTTATGTGTTTTTCGGCATGTTGTTAATGGCATGATAACACACTCTGTTATTAACTGTAGATATAGGTATATGGGTTAAGTATGTTATGTTATGATGCATGCAGGTTTGATAGAATGCTGAAGTATTTGTGGAACTGTTTAGAAGTAAAGTAGGTGATGAGTTGTAAAAGTACAGAATGAGTGATGTCGTGTATTTAAAAATACAAAATTGGCACAAATTACATAACTTAAATTGTGTTTATAAAGATTCTACTAAAATACTGATATTGCTATATACACACATCAAAAGTGTCTAGGGATATCTCAAGCATTTTCATACAAAGTAATAGCTATTGGGGAGGCTGTAAAAATTAAAATATTGATACCAACGTAGAAATTTTTAGGACACAGAAACTGCTATATCTGCCCTTTCAGATTGTATAAAGAAATTCATTGTGGCAGCATTATTGTACAATCGTAAGGACGTTAAAAAAAAGACAGATTTTTCTTTTAAAAGGTTTCAAAATTTTAGCAAAATCAAAGATATTAGATAATGCTCAGCATTATCTTAGAATAACTCGAGGAAACAGGCATAAGATAAAGGTTAAGAATATTACAAAAAAAACGTTTGATTTTGCTAAAATTTTGAAACCTTTTAAAAGAAAAATCTGTCTTTTTTTTAACGTCCTTACGATTGTACAATAATGCTACCACAATGAATTTCTTTATACAATCTGAAAGGGCAGATATAGCAGTTTCTGTGTCCTAAAAATTTCTACGTTGGTATCAATATTTTAATTTTTACAGCCTCTCCAATAGCTATACTTTGTATGAAAATGCTTGAGATATCCCTAGACACTTTTGATGTGTGTATTACTGTATGTTTTTTTAAATAATTGTCATTGTATGTTTTTGCCTGTCATTATCAGATATCATAATGTAGTTTAATAATAATATCAAAATTACATTAATTATTTTAGGTAAATAATAAAAAATGTATATTAGCCAATAATATTTTCAGGCAACATTCAAATCATCTTACCACCACAATAATATGAGGAACACTCAAAACATCAATATTTGAACGTGTGCAATACCTCTTTAGTAATAAATGTAGGTGGTTTCAGTAATAAACAAGCGCAAGAAGATACTCTTCTCGACTTTTATCCTCCATGACCTGAATAATTCACAAAATACAAGTTATTTCAACTTCTCATTTATGTAAAACCATCAAAACAATTTTATTTAAGTAGAATCATTTGGGATGATTTGGAAGTTTGTTAAAATGCTCGCACTAACTATCTAGAAAAACATTCTAAGAATTAGAGATATTTAGGTCTAACGTAGCGCTGCCAAAATTTGTATTTTTACTAAACATTCATAAAGTTAGCTAAAATATTATCCTAAGGGAAAAAAATGAGTAATTTGTACCTAAAATAACTTCCAATAACAATTTAGAAGTAACCAATAAACGTTTTTGCTGACCATATTGTTAATTTCGACCTGTTCATCAGCAGTCTCAAGTTTACAATTTCATGGGTAAAAAATGTAGCTTGATTTGTATTTATTAAAATCTTGGCAACGCGACGTACGGCCTTCTATGTCAAAACCTGCTAACTACCAAACTAGCTACTTTGCTACATATCCTACTGATCCATAGGCCAGTGTTTACCTTGACGGGAATGACGGCTGTGGAGGGGGCTGTGGTCTGAAGGTGTTGGGCGATATAGGGGGCCTCATGGTGGTGGGCCGGGGGGTCACAGCGGCCGAGGATGGGCTGCCCATCATCACCTCGCTTTCATCACCAAACCTGGAATTAAGAGGGACAATGTGTTATTAATTGGGTAATAAAACAGGAAGGTTTTATTTAATCCGAAGAATGTTCTCGTCGCTAATTACCTTTAACTAAAAACTAAAGGTTATTTCCTCGAAACAATCACTACTGATTAAGCCTATTTAGATGACAACTTAATGAGGTGTAGGTACAGACATTTTGATTAAGGTTTATTAGTTGAGATAAAACAGGAATTCAATTAAATACCTATCTATTTGAATGTTGCATTCAATCAGTAAAATATATTAAATTAATTAAACAATTCGTCAATGTCAGTTTTCAAAAGGTATCTGTTATCAAGCTGTCTAGATATGGATCTGCTTTTTGCATCCCAAAGAAACATGTAGTTTCATTTTTTGTGCATTGTTTAAATTGTTAGAAGAGGTAGGTACTTATCTATCGTTAAATCTGAGTAAGTATTTATGGTAGGATAACTACACAGGCACATCATATACTTCCACTCATACCAATTTCCATCGTTAATTTTTTAGTCACGGCGAATTGGAAGCAATAAGTTAGGGTCTTCCGGATTATTGATGAAGTCAAAAGTTTTCTTAATCAAGTGCTGCTTGGGAGTCCTCGTAATACCTAGTTTGTAACTAGTTAAGTACTTTGATTTTGACGGCACTTAAAAAGAGCGTCTCAAAAGTGAGTACATTTTCGAAAGTAGTTTTGACCGGTCGAAAGTTTCGAAGAGAAACGAAAGTCTTTCTGACTTGAGTGAGTTCTCTCAGAACATGTCACATATTAGGATAAATACTAACTTACATCTGAGAGGATGTTAAATACATTTGAAATTTTAGAACTCTAATTTGGTTTCTCAAATGTCTCCCATGTTTTTAATACCTGCGCCGGAGTGATTCTGTAAATATCGGATTAATAGTAGAATCGGTTTAGTGGTACATAAGTTAAGGGGCCATACAACTATAAAATAGACGAAAGTAGTATCTAGATCCTCTGACAGGTAATATCAAAACATGTTTTCAGACCCGCTCTACTGCTTCTTTTAGATTTTCTTGAAACCATGTGAAGGACGAATAATCCTGTGTTCTATGTCTTACATACTTCGAACTCAAATTAGAATGTACCTGTCAGAAAACTAATTTAAATTTTACATTGAAAAATGGAGAATAATAATTAATAATAAAAAATAGTTTCAAAAATGACGTCTTTTTATACTCATTATCATCACCACTTGTTACATGTAACAAATGAGTATGACATTAGCTAAAATGTCAACAAAATAAGGAAGCTATGATGTTATGACCTCCCATAAAGTCATTTGCTGATGTTTAAATTATTTATCTCTATTGATGAAATAAAGTAATATAGACATTTCCTTCCGGTCCGATTGTTTATACCATGCCTATAAGTTGTCTCCAGCTGACGATGACCCGGAAGGAAGGCAGAACGGAACTCCTTGCTCGACTAAGTAGCAAGAAGTACCTACAGTTAGTAAATGCAATAAAGCTTTTATCTACACTGTTTTACTGCCATCGGTACTATCAAGGGCCTATCGATTAGAGGACTATCGAGCAGCACTTGATTAAGAAAACGTATGACTTGATCAATATTCCGGAAGACCCTAACTTATGGCTTCCAATACATAGGTATCAACGTACAGTAAGATCTATAACAGTTTAACGAAGGGTCCATTTGGAGATGGGTGGAAGTGGAAGTTTATGATATAGGTACCTTTGCAGTACTGAATGGTCTCATAAGGTAACAAAAAATCGGAAAGAATTCTTCCAATCCCAGATTGGACGACTCTACCAATTTTTAAAAACAGCAAAAAAAATGTAAGTACAGCTAGTGGTTTTTCAATATCTTTATTCACTAGATATTGAATAGACATCTAGGTTTGTCATAGTAGGCCAATATAACGAGTGTTCTGCGATTCTATTGCACTCCCGTGTTACGAAACCTAGCCTGGGACTTTCTTGTTATTAAGAAATATACCTTCATAGACTAAAGCGATCTTTAGGTCAAAATAATTGTTTGCTACACGAAGGCATGATAGGGCAAACCATATTTTTGAAGAAGGTGTTAATTGAAGGACGTAAGTAGTTATGTTGATATGCAAAATAATCCGAATAATTATGTTCTACCAATTATTACATTCATTTCTATCTTACTTTTTGGTTTCATCACAACAAATAGTTTCTCATGATTAGTATTATATGTATTATAGCAATTTCCTTTCGTGATTTGACCTCTTTACAGATACAGATGTCTTTTCTCGCTGTTTATTTAATGTTGTTAATTGGTTACAATCAATTTGGAGGGTCGTAAAAGCACGCTCCGAATGTATAAAGAAGGTATAATCATCCTTCACGTACCTAATACGGGTTGATAATACATATAGTACAACATAATTGTAAAACTCGTTGCGTACTATTAAAAAGGTCGTAAGAACAGCTTTTTCACTTAGTATTCAGACAATAATAAGGTAGGATGAAGGCAAAGCTGCCCTATTATAAGTCTCAAAAGATAAATTGTTGCCCTCATCAGGGTAATCTTCGGTCGTAATTTTGCGATCCTGATCATAAATAATTTAAGTGGGCAGCTACCTGATTAAAATAATTCATACCTAATAAAACTGCCTGATAAACAAACAATAGTACATTGTTACCTTAGGGGTGAAAGTAACTTATTTAGTCCCGAGACGGGGTTTGGCGCCCGGAACGAAGTGAGGGCGCCAATAGTTCGAGGGAGAAAAAAATGAAGATCGAATTGCCGCTTTCCCACCTATTTTGTTTGTTTTTTTTCTTTGGCCAGCCCGCTTTTCAGCCATTATTTTTTATTTTCATCATTGCATAAATGGTAAATATTTTGTTCAAAGCTAAATTATTTTAAGAAATTGTAACGAAACTAAATTATAATGAAGTTATTTGAAAAATATATATTCTCTAATCAATACTTAACTTTAAGTTATTTCAATTTAACATCCTGGCTGTATAGAAAGTTGGAACATGGTTCAATAGATATGTGAAAAAGAACTAGTTTTTTTCTTAATAATTTGACAGCTGTCAGTTGAAAGTGATTCTCCCTAGGGATGAAAAGTATTACTTTCAGCCCGCTTCTCAGGTCAGTAATGACCTACATTCAGAGTATGAGTAATGAAAAGTAACTTTTCATGATTTTTTTACACTGGCTCTCGGAGAGCGTCGTGGGCTAGTGGTTAAAAGCTACGTCTTGGAGCACGAGTGGTCCCGAACTCGAGTCTGCCTTCAACTTTGTCTTCATTATAAAGTTTGCGGCTAACTCTCCGGTGGTAGAAAATACCGAAAAAAACCTAAGCCATCCGGTTAGCGGCGGTAGGTTCGCCCTTTAATAATTTGGGCTCAAATTCGTTCAGTAAAGTGTAGGCATCTAACAGTTCCGTTCACCACGATGGTAACAATCAGTATCAGTATGATTGGAGTATTTTTGCTACCATTCGCAATTTACTTTGAAAACGACTAAATAAAGCAATTTTAACGATCGCAAAAACTTCCTCAACAATGACTTTAATAGAACAACTTGTCATCGTACAGGAAGATAATTATTATCATTGACATTTCGAGTAACTTTTTGTGCGAACCGGTTACTCGCTTGTTGCTAAACTGCGAAGAAAAACTGGTGCTGTAATTGTGTATTTAGATTAAACGTATTAAAGTACTTATCTATTGAATCATTCTTTTTGGTTGCTAAGAAGATTATATAATTGTGTATTCCATTTAAATATCGTTTGTACTATGGTGGTAATTGGGATATTAATTGAGGTACCGGTAAGATGGGGTTAATTGGTATCTGGGTCTTAATTGGGACAGGACTTTGAAGATGTTTCAAAGCTTTATTTTTCTTAATTTCTATAATGTTTTTATATTCACTACAAATATAAACAAAAACACCCAAAAATAAAATAAATACAGCACTTCTCTCAAGCTTTGAAACATTTTCAAAGTCCTGTCCCAATTAAGACCCAGATACCAATTAACCCCACCTTACGTAAGTGCTCTAGTAATTGAACGCTGGGAGGTGTCAGTGATACAGTCGGCATAAAAATGATGGGTGCATACAGAGTGGTCAAATATGTCTGAAATTTTAATGAAAAACAACCTTATCACTACAGGATTAAAATAGACTCACTTGTTATACAGTTTGGTGACGCATCAAATGACAAACGACGCTGTCATCACAGTATTGAAATTATTTTTCATTACTCATACTCTGAAAGTAGGTCATGACTGACCTAAGAAGCGGGCTGAAAGTAATACTTTTCATCCCTAGGGAGAATCACTTTCAACTGACAGCTGTCAAATTATTAAGAAAAAAACTAGTTCTTTTTCACATATCTATTGAACCATGTTCCAACTTTCTATACAGCCACGATGTAAAATTGAAATAACTTAAAGTTAAGTATTGATTAGAGAATACATTTTTAAGTAACTTCATTATAATTTAGTTTTCATTACAATTTCTTTAAAATAATTTAGCTTTGAGCAAAATATTTACCATTTTTGCAATGCTTTAACTAATTCATGTTTTATTTTTACTTTCCTTGTATTCGTAATGAAAAGCACAGTGTTTACCTCGGGTGAAAGACTTATTTAGTCCCTCGAACTATTGGCGCCCTCACTTCGTTCCGGGCGCCAAACCCCGTCTCGGGACTAAATAAGTTACTTTCACCCCTAGGATAACAATGTACTATTGTCAAACCGCCATTACTTTGCTGACCACTCTGTTAGCACACATCATTTTGATGCTGACTGTACAATCAGAACTTGAATAATTTCCAGATGTAAAGTGGTCAATATCAACACAATCCAATAATCGTGTTTACCTTTTTTAAATTTTGGTCCTTAATGACTTACGATTCTGTCATTGTAATACCCTTATCACTACTCTATTACCACAAATTATTATGATGCTCTCTGTACATGCTATGTTAAGAAAAGTTTTTACTAAGTAATTGATAATCTTATTATTTGTTATGCGCCAAGACCAGTATCTTTCTACTACCTTCTATAATTTACATGAGACACGTGCTAACTAAAGTTTCAAAATACTATTGTAAAAAAGGCAATGAAAAGCATGCTGTCTAGGCATGCTACCCTCAAGTTCCTGATAAAAAGGAGAGATATTGGGAGCTCTAGGAACTTTCGATCTAAAAGAAGGGCTGTAAGCTTGAATCTTAGATCTCAATTTTCCCTCTCAATAAAGTTCTACGTGGTCTATGACGCTCAAACTCTGGAAACGACAGCCAATTCCAATCCAATTCATGATTCAATATTGCCTCGTATAAAAAATGACTCCCTTCAAGTGAACCTTACAATTAGCAAGGAATAGTCACAACGACAAAAAATACAAAAATGTATTGATTAAACGACAATATGTCTAATAACGACTTACAACGGCCTTTCACACAAGATAAATACTACACAGACATGCAATAGCCGTAGCGGTGGGAATGCAACACCGATGCATTGTTAGGACTCCTTCTTTGCGTGGACGGACTCAGGCGGTCGACTTTAGTACCAAAGTCAAGTTTATAATAATAATTCTAAACATATATATCATTAACTTCACAAGGTATGTTATTTCTCCATTGTAGTCAATTCATTAAGGTGCAAAATAAATATCATTTCTTGATTTTAATTACGTAAACAATCAATTGATTTCTATGCTGGACTGAAAATTATGACCAAAAACGACTAGGTAGTAAGTAGTACAATGTTATAAAGTCAGCTTTCAACTTGCAAACTAAAACGTTAAAAACTATTGTCTTTTCTGTGATTGTAAGAAATATGAAACAGTGCGATTGAAAGTTGCATCTATTTTGAATTCCTTCTTTCTTGTTATTTAGATGATAAATGTAATTAGAGAAAAAACACTAATAACTCATTGCATACTCTAATCACCATCATCATATTAGCCGAACGACGCCCACTGCTGGCCATAGGCCTCCCCCAAGGATCTCCATAACGATCGGTCCTGCGCTGTCCGCATCCAGCGGCTTCCCGCGACCTTGACCAGATCGTCGGTCCACCTTCTATTAATAGTCTCAATTTTATAATATGACCCCTCAACCTCATAGATAAGTATTGTAAAATCCGAGCCTGTCCGACGCTTGCGCAATGAACACACCGGCTACTATTAAAGATTTGCTCGATTTTTCATAGTATTCACTGTTTTAAACGCTGTTTTTGTTGAAGGCAAACTGCTTTTTCTTTTACGACATCCTGTAAGACAATAGAATGATAGGATTAACAGTAGATTAGCTAAATTAACGGGCTTCGAGAATTTTAATTACATGTTGGTATAGGTCGATTTGTTATTTTACTACTACTATATTTGAATAGGAAGGAAAACGATTTGGTGTAAAACAAGATGTTACTAATATTGTGATAGAAATATTGATGCCATCAAACCATCTCAGTTTGGTTTTAGTTCAAGTAAAAAATAGTAAAATTTTGCATTCTATGGTCTGCAGGCCTAATAGGCTTGTTTACTTCTGATAGTGCTGTTCATCACTCAAATATATGCCAGTGTGTTTGACTCAGGCCATCTCCGATTTGAGGTGAGGCAGTGCGTTTAGCACTGGTCCATAAAAGCGGGTTACTTAGTTTAGTTTCCACCGGTAGGAGATAACATCTAACTGTACCTACCATATGTTCCAGTTCTCTAATATTACAAACGAAGAAAACTGCGGTAGAAATAAGCATGTAACAATATAAGTGGCTCAGGATAACAACCTGAGAGCTCTCGTTATATCAATTACTTATCATACAACAACATACAACATTAATCATTGCGGGCAACTGTTTCCCATGGAGTTAATCCGCTTTTTTGTTCGAGTGACGGTTAAGATCTATTACAATATTACATGTAACTAGTTAACAAGTATAACTAAATAACATAACTGCAAAACTGTTACAGGTTAAGTTATCACGGACATGGCTATTATGTTTCATCACGAAGTACTCTGGTTAAGCGTAGAATTGTGTTTGAAACGTTTCTTTCTCACGTTACCATCGCGTTATGCTACATAGAAAAGAGAGCAGGTTAATGTTTCCAATTATGCACCTGCTTCTACGCGAAATGTTTGACTTTTGAATGATTGGCAGTTAAAACTGGACACGCAAAAGTAAATAAGTAACTAGATTAACAATAATTTTAAAAAAAGAATGATTATCTTTTTCTATTTTATTATTATTACCATGCCTGAATGGCTTGATTACTGCCTTAAATTTAGGTGGGTAGGTATAAGTAGGTTAGTCTTGATGTGTGTTTTATATTTTCTTAAAGGTGTTCAACTTTTAGTAGCTGTGTTCGTAATTTGTTTATTTTTGTTATAGTTTAGGCGAAAAAATAATTTCGATGAAATGATAATGTGCTTATATGAGGCCACCACTGAAGTATAATTGCGTAAGATACAAACAAAAAAACAGTCGTATTGAGACCTCCTTTTTTCAATTTGGTCAATAAGATTGCCATGTTCTTACTTTCTTGCTTTGAAAAACGTGCAGGATCATCTGTGACCGCCTAATTCGCGATTGGCTCAGGCTTGCCAGCCGGTCAGCCGAAACCGTGTTTCTGGCAACACACGATTACTGGCACGAACTATTGGGGCACGCAAATGCATCGTTGAATAATCTTCAGTGATGCAACAAGCAATGAATTTGGAGTGTTTTCGATTTTTAATTCCTAATAGATGATAGCGGCCTTGGAGCATATCTTCTTTCATCATCTACATCATCATTCGCAGCATTTAGACTTATGTACCTGTATACAAAAATAAAGCCTTCTGACCGAACTCGACCTGTAGTTAACCGGGCGTTGGAGATATTCTTGTAGACAAGTGTGTGAGCAATATACAGATGCACTAGCTCTTCCATCACTTTTTATGAGCCGATGGTTGGACCACAGTATAAATATAACAGTAGGTTATCTAAGGCCGCCCGCCGAGTTATTAGCCTAGCGTGCACACAAACACTCGGCACAGCTCCGTACTGCCCCCATCCTATACCCCCCTATTTTATACTAGCGTGTGCGTGAAATCGCGTCGCACACATTCAAACCGAGAGCGGCACGTTTGTATGTAGATGTTCTACTGGATGTTTATACTGTGGTAGGACCGATCGACACGGCCAGAGAAGGAATAGTGGATCCACCAATGGATATCTGCTCGTTGTTCGAAAAATATATCTTTAACTGCAAAGATACTTCAGTTTGTGTCTCTTCTCATATTGTATCATTCCTGTGTATCGGTGCCAGAACCAACAGTGATTGTTTTTCATACAATAAGCGGACCGCCTGGCAGAAAAAGCTCACAGCACCTGCGGAGCCGCTGGCGATATTCAGCCAGGCAAATTCATACTGAAATATAACACTCGATATCCTTGACAAGCAGTCAGTTGCAAAATATCAGAGTATTTATTTACATACACAAACAAACAACTTATTATATAATATTTGTTAGTAATATTATTTTTAACTACTTTATTGTAGCATGTGGTACGCGTAATAAAGCATGTTAATACTCAACAAAAGATTTAATTTCATATTGTGTTTGACCTTTACGCATGGCGCAATACAGAATCATCAGAGTTACTTACAATACATTCATATTAGGAACATGATTGATCTAAATCTAGCGAATACTTACTTACTGGAACAACAAACAGTGCAAATAACCTTGAAAAAGGTCTGGTTCCAAGTAGATACCATAAATATGAAGTAATAAATAAATAATAATAAATAAATATTCCTGGACATTATTCCACATCCCTTTGATCCCTGAACATTTGTTGATGTCTCCATATGGCTATTTTACAGTAATTAACGTTTTAGTTTTGGATCGATTTACTTTTTCCGATTTCCCGAAATATAGCTTTATCAAGAATAACATAACCAAACTGAAGCGTTGAAGAAAAAAAGGGTTTCATTTGATACTTTGTTACAAAAAACGTAGCCCAGAATGCCTCGTGAGAGCAACCAGTCTGGCCACTGACTCAAAAAATGCTGGCATTAAAAAATGTGCTTACTGACTTTAATCGGGGGCAGGTGCTTGGGACACATCTCGATCTCACGAAGTTTTATTTTTGAATCTCACCCAACCGCCTCATCAACTACATTCGAACGAGCACCTTTTGCAGAGCTTCTAAATCGCCTCAAGCCAATTTAGAAATCGCTATACATGAGAAGGTAAATGTGTATTGAATCCGCAAAGCAATCAACTCAGACCCCAATCAACTGTCAAAAAAATAATTTTCAAAACTCTTATCTTGGAAAAAAAAATCGGCTGTCTGTAAAGTCGGTTTACTGCCGATAGTTGAACGTGACAACGCAACGTCATAAATGGAACGCCTCAGAGCGAGGTAACTCCTCCATCGAATTATAAGACATTGTCACGTCAAAAAGGCCTTAAACTTAACTTAAAACTCAAAAGGTAAAATGATTCAACTTGCAGGAGATGCATGGTTAGCAATTGTTTAGTTCTTTATTATTAAGACTCTGTCACTCAAACATCTTTCTTAAAATCTTAAAAACTTTTAACCGACCTACAACTCTAGAAACTCACTCAGTAGTTCAAAGTCAATGCATTTACTTATTTGCAAACTTAAAGTTCGGTTTATTAGGAAGAGGAAATTAGAACCAACCAATAGAAATGAAGTTCTTTCCAAAACATAATATCTATGTAATGCAAAACACCGCAAGTGTCGTAGCGTATTTTTTTAATCCAAAAGAGTGGTAAGAGTAGGGTGATAGTAGATACAATCTGCAGTTGCGTTTATGAGTAGGTATTTTATCTAACGCCGAAATGACGCAAAATGTTGTCATCCGATGATGATCTGATCAAACATCTGTATGGATATATTCGTAATTCTATAAACTGGGGAAACTATTCACGTATTCCATATAAATGACAGATAATGCGATACAGTCCATCGCCACTCAGATGTGGTACCACTGTGCACTTTATGCTACCTGCGTGTATTATGCGCTAACATAGTCATGAGATCTCAATTTATGCTGGCTGGACAGTTCCAGACCAGTAGGGTTGACTGTACAATAGCATCATTAAAAGGTAATGATTACAAAAGCAACGTATAGCTTCGTTTTCCTGTTGTTTTTTTATTTACCCATATCACGTATTTGTATTTAAGATAATGATCTGTATTCAAAAAATCACGTAACTAATGGATTCCCTATTAAAAATAAAGGAAAAAAAATACGTTTAAATAAATGACACGTATCCAAGTGGGTACTTGTATGTGCACACCTAAGTCACCTAAAGTATTCATATAAAGATTCGAAATGGCTTAAAAGTACTTATCGGCGACAATCCCCGCACCGATTTAGTTGGAATGCTTTTAAAGGCAGGTATAAGAATGAAGCACGCTGACCCAAATTCAATGATGAATTTGGCAGTTGAACAGTCGTTACACCTAGTCAGCGGACTAAGGGCCGCTTGAGAACAAAACTGTAGAGTTTATCACTAGACTACTAGACGCCCACATCAACCCTTACATAGGGGCACCTTTTGCTGTTGACTTAAGAGCCATTTCGCAATGGTTTTCTAAAGATTTATGAGTGCGCCTCTGTACATACGCCTCTCCCACAATCCTTACTGTGCCCGCGTAGCACACCGCTTTATGGTTGAGGTAAACCCTGTGCTCAGCAGTGTGACGTAAAGTGATTGCTTAGTCTGCTTACCTATTAAGAATGACTGGGTTCACAGAAGAAGACGGTGTTTCAGTACTCGGTGGAGGTGGAACCGCTGGCAACCGTGGTGGGACTGCAGGGATGGTCGGCAGCGACGACGGACCGGAAATGTCATTGTTGCCGGCTACAAAACGGGAAATACATAGGTTAGATTCATGAAGAACTTACTTGCACAATTAATGTGTTTTTATACTACCTGCTCGTCAATGGGACATTATGTGTCATGTAAACCTGTCCTAAAGTAGGTCATTATAGCCCTACGGTCTAGCCGGGACATAATGTTGTACTGAATTTCATTATTCCCTGGGGATTAAAGTGATTTGAATTTGGAATGCAACCGTGTAGTCAAAAATGTTTAGGTGCAATGAGATTTTATCCTGAGTTCGAATGTCGTACTGGCCACTAACAAAATAGATGCCAAAGAAAGAAAAAAGGCGCCAACGGCTCAAATAGCTCCTGAGTCCTGTGCTGATAAAATGAACGTACCAAAGATTGTAATTCATCTTTCCAATGTCTTCGCACAACTGTCTTATGTTTCTAACATCACTTTGAATTTTTGATAAATACTAATTTCTCATATTTAATTACCTACCTATTTTCACATGAAATAAATACTTAAGCACTTATTTTTTTCAGCCATTAATTTCGATTGCCTCGCAGAAAGTATAAAAAGTAGAGTATGCATCGCGGGCTTAAAAGTGTATTTGTCTTGGGCGGTCTTATGACGCCCGGGACATAATACACTTCTTTAAGCCCTTGTGGCATAATCTACTATTAATGCCATGAATTAGCTCAAATTAAATATGAAACTAAATTTAATAAACCAGCTGACTGCCAGTTTCTAGAGGTAGCAAGACAGAATTACTTAATAAAATTCACCGTTAAATATTATTAATTAGTAATTAACTGGTTACAAAACTTTAATAGCCATTCAAAAATAGAGATTGTTGATCCTACTTGTTTGAGTATTTTCATACGGACTTTGTCACAAGCGGTAACCTTGTAAATGGACGCCGTTAAAGATTCAATGAATACTGATTGTCTACAAGTCTGTCTGAAGTATACGCAATAAAAATCTAATTGTTAAAACTGGTTACCACTAATTATAATTAGAAGCTAACATTACTAATTACTTACGTGCCAAAAAACGGCAATAGGGAACTAAAAATACGAAGTAAATTGAAATGGTGCATTTAGTTTGCGACAAAAAAACTATTTGTTCGAGGACAAACAAGAAACGGAAGAAATGTGTCGAACAATTAGTCAAACCTAATGAAAAGAAATACTTTGGCACCATACAATATCCATTAACTCGGTAATTACCGAAACTGTGTATGTCTCCATTCAATAACAGATTGTAAATCAGAGGTTCCCAAACTTATTTTGTCTACTGCCCACTTCGAGAATAAATATTTTTTTAGCGCCCCCCTTTTTTCACCTACCGCCTCAAAACAACGGCCCTAATTTATTTCTGGGTCTCTTACCGCCCCCCTTGAGACCTGCAGCGCCCACAAGGGGGCGTTATCGCCCACTTTGGGAAAGACTGTTGTAAATTATGTGTTCTTGAAATCTGTCATTGGCAATCTTAACACAAAAAGGCTTTGTTGACGTTTTTCGGTAGACATCGTTCCATTGTCTTTGAATATTATTTTTAAACTACTAAATATTAAGAGCCGTCAAGAATAACTTCCATCAAAGTGGGTAATTTCCAGAGCCCGATTGTCTCTAAAATGTAAGTGTTCGCATCCAAAACTTCAATTGACAAAATTCCAATTTAACTCAGTCCTGTCACTTTTTAGGCACATATCTTCGGATGGTTATACTACAGGATGGATTAAGATTTATAACAGCATTCTTAAAAGGCATTTCCCTTCTAAACACAAAGTCTTCTTATGTAGGTACCTACCTGAACCAGAGATGGTGTTAAAGTGTTCTTTGGCCAAGAACTCCTCGAAGTATCTGGTGAAGTCGCCGGTGGGATCCCAGCGCGAGGACAGCTTGGCCCACTCCTCGGGGAACTCCATCTTCAGTCTGCGGATCACTTTGACAGCTGTCTTCTTCTGCCGTTCTGTGCATCTTGCGCACTTCGTTCGGAGGGCTTCTGGTAAAATTCCTGTTGGAACAAATTAACATACTAAAAAAAAACATTATTATTATCCGTCGTCTAGTAGATATCGTCTAAGCTGAAATGACGCGCCCCGCATCTGCGCCCAAACGAGTAATCAAGACGATCTCTACCATAGTACAAGCTTTGCTCAATTTGGGGCTAGATCTCGCTGTGTGGATTGATTCGACCAAGTGGTATTGGGTTTAGGTCGGAGGGATTTATTATATCACAATAGGAATACAAAGAATTTTATTCCTAAAGATTTAAGCGTCCCCGCACATTATCATTAGCAGCCGCAAGAAGTCCACTGCTGAACAAAGGCCGCCTCTATTGATTTTCAGAGCACCTGGTTAGTCCCAGCCCGTTAGGTCACAAACCGCCACCACCGGCATATTGCTATATTTTGTAACGTGTGGCGGATGGCGGCCACTGCTGTGCAAACTGAAGAAAATTTGCGAACTTTCGGTGTTTGGTGTAAAAAATCGGCCTCGAGATGCCTTTCAGCATTTTTCGATATTCCTCATAGTTTAGTATTTGGCAACCACGCCCACTTAAAAAACTCACCATGTATACCTATTTTACTTTTTATACGTATGAGTATCTACAATTAAGTTTAACTGATCGCGTAAAATACAATTTAAAAATAACTTAATGATACTTAATTGTGTTATTGGCTGTTACAAAAAGGTTAAATTTTGTATGGTATAAAGAGGTAGCAAATACATGTTGTTTTTCGTGTTAATAGCTCTTGTTTTTTATGTTGCAAATTGATATTGTATATTTGATGCAGTTTTTTATTTGTGTCCGGGATTTTATTGCGAGAAAACCAACATGACATGACGTTACATTTTTAAAAATATTAAAATTAAGGAGCAAATAGAAATGACTCCATGACAAATTATAAATAATGACTGAAATTTATTTAAAGAAACAGGTAGGTTTGGTAGTAACACACTAGTTTACAAACAAACAAAGCATGACGATCTTTATCTCTAGAACATCCGTGAGAAAACGTCCATATCTATGGGTAAGTAAGAATAATGACATTCAATTTCAGAGTGTACCTACTAACAATAGGTTCAGTTGGCCTACTTTTGATTCCAATAATATCATGATGGGTATCGTCTAGTAATTGATACGTAATAAAGTGAAGGTTTCAGACTTACAGCTGGGTTGGAACACGAAAAAAATTTTTTACGTGATAACGTCTTCAAAATCGTTTTAGTCGGGTGACATGTTCAGAAACTTGTGTCACACCAAAACCTCACGAGCGCGATCGCAGGTATAACGAGAGAGAGACGGACCGATCTCCCGTCTCATCTCGAGCGCTGCCATTCATTCCGTGAAACTTGTCACGCGGAATTCTCACGAGCGGAGGCAGGCATAGCGTTCGAGTGAGTGGACCGATCTTCCGTCTCTCTTACTCTAGCTGCATACAAACGAATGGAGATTTTCTCGTGTGGTTAAGTTTTCGTTGAATGTTTAACAGCGAAACAAATCACCAATAAGACGTTATCGCGTAAACATCTCGATCGTAAACCTACTTTACAAACAACCAATTTTTTTTGTTATAATCTAAGAGTAAAGTAGCGATAAGCTTGCCAAATCTAGCTATCATGAAGACGACATTCAACCTCCGCGGGCCTTAGGGAGAACTGGCTGGATGACGCGCACCAAGCCAGAAAAGAAAGAAGAAAAACAATCGATGAACGATGAAGAGGTGAGCCAAAAAAATTCTTTCGCCGCGCCACACCGCGCATTATAAAAATACTAATTACTCATAGGTAGTTTATGTTAATGAAAGTTAAGCTGACAAGCGATTAGGTTAAGAATCACGTTTTTTATGTACACATTGATTTTCTTTCAGTAAACATTAATAACTTGATCCATGACCTTGAATCTGCCTGTGTTGAATTCTTCCTCCAAAGGGCACTCAGGACATAATACCTAAATGGCTCCATGCTTATAGGTTTTAATCTCTAAACACAAATCGTGCAATCCCTAAGAGCAAAATAAAACGAATATTCGTTCTGACAACTGCATGCGCGGTCGGGTCACGCGTGCTTAAAGTCATTGCCATGTCGTTAAGATGACCGATAAAAATAAAAATAAAAGCAATTATAGTAACATGAATATTTACCTGAATATTTTTTAGGTATGTTACTTTAACCGGTTTTTGTCTGTATTCTGTATCCATATTTACGTACTTTTATCAGTCTCTGACACCCACAGTAAATGGTCATTTTGGTTTGGGGTCAGGTGAGGGCTAAGAGGGGTGCCGTGGCGCAGTTGTGACAGTGGATCGGCAACGCTCGCTGTTGTAAAGCAACACACACCAAGTCGGAAATGGGATACGGACCGAAATTTAGTGATGTATTTTTCAGGCATCTCCGTGGGACGTACGAGTATATAGGCCGTAATGTTGAGATGTGATCAAAATCAATCATTTGCATTTAAAAAATTCACCACTTTGCTTATTATCAGAATTGATATCTCATTTCTAGGGAGGTATACCCTGTTAATCCTCCTTAATTAATTTGAATAAAATTCATATAGGTATCTGGATGAGGTGCCTCATTTACACAATTCTTTGGATATGCACAAAAATATATGATTGGTCCAAATCATTTAGAAAAATTAAACCAAACAAAATAACACCTAACTGCAAAATAATTCAACATAGCTTAATTAATTGGCGTTAAATTATCTAGTTATAAAACAATGTTTCTTTCCACTCATTAAGTATAATTTACTCTCACACGATTAGAAACTAAACTATAGTAGGGTAAATGACACCTTTGCTGTGCGACTGGATCGTTAAAATAATAGTCGCTTTGTGACTTAACCTCATTAAATCGGTTTTAATTGCATACTCGAGTGGTCACACAAGAATGCTGTTTTTACCATTTGCGGAACGCAAAAACGGACCACGATACCGCTCTTACGAAATAATAAGGTTTAGCTACGATTAAGTAGTTAAACACTAGGAATAACTTCATTGTTGTATTTAGATTGGTAGGAGGTCTCTTTTTGTAATGGAGAGCGTCGTGGCCCAGTGGTTAAACACTCTGGCTTGGAACGCGATGGTCCCGAGATCAAATCTGGCTGGAACACACCTACTTTGTGTTCATTGTACAATATGCGGCTAACTCTCCGGCGATGGAAAACACCGATATAAAACCCAAATTCAAATTCACTCGGGGAAATGTGGGCTTCTGAATGTTCCGTTAACCATGACGGCAACAATCAGTGTGCCTTTGACTAACCCATTAGGGATATGGTCGTGAGGGTATGTTATGTTATGTTTTTTTGTAACTAATTTGTTTGGGAGTGGCTCTCCATCTCCGCTGCAGGTCACGGGTTCGATCCTTACTAGTGCTACCATCTGTGAAAAACTGACGGTAGGTTTGCAACAAAACTACGGTAGATTCAGCTATTTTTTCCAAAATTTACAATAAGTAGTTAGATTACATCGATAAGAAAATTAATTCCATCTCTAAAAAAATCTGCCAGGTACTAAGCTTTGCTCTGCATAGTTCGGGGTCAACCATCAGGTAAAGTTTATTGTTAATTTTTATACATTTTAGCGAAAAGGTCGCCTAACCTGACTAAGTATGCCAATGTTGAATGTGAACTGCTTTAAAGTGATTAAGAAAACGGGCTTACTAATTCACGACATTGATTAAGTCAAATTACACACTTGAACTCGAAAGCCCTTAACTCTCCGGTTCTGGAGTTGCTAGACCACATTCTACGGGGGCCAACGCGTTAAGCCATCATACCGTAGGTTGTCTAGGCGTAGGTAATTGGCAGAAAAAGAGAATCGGAATGAATGGCAGATATTTTTATCATGATTACATTCATAACAAAACATCCAGAGAGGGATAAAAAATGCAAGGATAGTAAAGAAATGACGCTTTTTAAAATTCATCATTCAAATGTGTAATATTTTATTAGAAAACACTTTCTCGAGAACTGATTTAGAATTGAGATCAACGTGATTTTTTTTAGAACCGCTTCGTTTTTCTGCACACTTGAATCGAACCGCTACTTTTGGATACAAGGCCTTGACCGTTCAATGACCGCGTTTTAGTAAAAATGCTAAAACGATTTTCGATATTTCAAGATATGACTGCGTGTATTTTGGGCCTACAACAACACCGTGTAGGAAGTGTCATTAAAAATAAACTAACGCGTTTAGTTTATACAGTTTTGCAAAGATTAGCGATACTTATCACAAATAAAAATATGGGAGGACATTTTACGAATAATGTGAACGAACATGTGTGTGTGTGTTCTTCTCATTTCACCTGGGTTAAACAAAATTGTCCTTGATGAAAAAAACAATAAATATCTTCAGAAATATCAAAGTTTTGAAATGTTTTTAATCTTCAGTAGGTATTTATAAACGTATTAAACTAAATACCTTGTATGTAAATTGGATTTGCACAAAGCAAAATTTATCTTAATTTGTATTCATGACTTATCCACGATTAATGACCTCATAGTCATACCAAAACAAAGCAAATTCTAAGTAACGTCTTAAATATCACTAGGTATTTGTGTAGTTCTTATGATAGAATTCGACCTCGTCATAGTAAAATGAATCTTCAAAATACTTAATAGTCCTTTCCCAGAAAATAGACAGGCTGTCTGACAAACTTGTAAACAAACAATCAAATGAATCTCTGGAGTTTTTTGAGGGTACTCAAACGGAAAGCACAGTCGATCTATTTTTTAACTTTTAATTAACATTTAGTGGTTTTTAGTGAATAAATTAGGTATCAGTGTATTCAGTAAAGTTCCGCAGTGGTGTTAGTTACATAAGTTATTGAAATAAATCGTTTTAACATGACCATTTGAGTCGCATGGTTTGTCGTCAGACAAACCACCACGACCACATGGCATGTTAAGAAGTTGCAGACGCGTGAATAACCTCAAAAACTCCAAGAAGCATTGAAATACATGATACCAGTATTTCAATGAACACATGCAAAGGCATATCACTCGACATTGGCGAAATACCCTCGCCCAAAGAGGCAAAAGGGTGACGCCATTAATAAAAAAAAAATGAATTTCTACTGTATAACCCCCGAATTCACAAACGTAAATCAACGCTAAGCACGCGCTCACGCTCATGCTGTCCCGTAAAATGTCAATAGAGCTGAAAGGGACTGCATCAACGTGAACACGTGCTTAGCCTTGATTGTAGTTTGTGAATTCGGGGGTGCGAGGCTCAATCACTATGAACTTTTAACAAATCTGTCAACGTGCTTTTTACCCGACTCCGCAGCTACGGCGAAGAAAAAAGGAGGATTACGATATTGTTCATGGTATGCTAAACGTCAAAGCTTTGAAGAAGTTCCATGAAAGTAGTGATTGAATCAGATTCTTTCATGTAACTTTATAAATTTGTCCGGAAACAATAGTCTATTAGACAGAGAGTAAGATCACGGTCTTGAGACTAGAGGTTACATGAAACAAGCTCTTGACAATAACGGCGTTGCGCCCAGTTGCGGTTTGGAGGCATAAAGCACGCGATACAATAACCACAAACAGTGACTATTAGAATACGTAACAGATAGCTATTTTTAAATATGCGGAAAGATCTATTTTTGTAGGCAAATTAAATCGATGTAGGCATTGGTTTGGTTGGGGTGCTGCCCACTTAAAATGAGATTTAAAGTGAACGGCACAGACAATATTAACTAAATAATTTTGTTTGAACACTGTGTGAATTATGTGTTACGATTACAGTAAAATACAGACACCTGATAGCGATGCTGAAAACTTATTTCTAACGAGAATTTCATTATCAACCAATTACTGTGTAAGTATTTATGTCAATTTCATACACATAATGTTCCAATTTCACTAAAATTTTGAAATACTCATGTTCGCATTAGGTATTTCAGATTCACAGAAACCTCCCGTAAGTTTAATACATTGAATGATAATTAACTTCGAATTGAGCTTACAGAATATGTTTGCTGTGTCGTTAAGCAAATCAAAGATTTATTATGTGCAGCAATGGTCGGCAATGAGGAACTAAACCAGAAACATGATGACGCCACAATTAACTGTACCTAATCCACTACTGTGAGTAAGTACTCGTAGTTAGCTCAAAACATGTCAACCATTTATAAGTCTGAACTTAGTTTTCTGAGCTTAAAATCCGTAGGAGTATGTTTTGATAATATTCTAATGAGAATGAGTTTTTCGCCCTGATGAAGAGTAAAAACGTAACAATAATACAACTTCTATGAAATCATTACTGACATCACAAACAGTGCTTTGAGTGAATTTTGTAATACGTACACGTATTGTTCTTGATGACCGATCATTATAGTGTTGTGTATGATTGAACATGATGCATCGGCGGTCCGTTTGATTTGTTAATCGAATGTCGGTAAGCAGACTAACCATCTATGTACATACATTTCATTATAGAAATAGGTTGTCATCATCACAGCCAGTCTACTGACGTCCATAGTTGTATACATGTTGACTTCGCAAGTACTTGCCTAATCACCTGTATAAGCCCCTATCATAGATTCTCAGAAAGGCTAAGTAGCTGGGTTCATCGACCGAAATCAACTGAAGACAACAACTATTTTTTTATGTTAGCTTTATTAAACGTCAAGACAAAAACAACATACATATACTTAATTAAAAATAAAGTGAGTCTATCACCGTTTCGGACGTTGTTTCAATCGAGATGACTTTTCATAAAGTTACCAACACTACATAGTATACAAAACTTGTTGTATAAAACTTCATAGGTAGGTAGTTGTTGAAAGATGTTTTCGATGCAGTGGACTGTTTAATTGTAGCGGTGATGAGTTGATGGTCAGCAGGGTGAAGATGTATAATTAAAAGCACCAATTTTTACTTTAAATGCACAAAGGTAACGATCCTTTCATGTTATACAATGTTGCCAGTTAAAATAAAAAAATCGAATTAAATGTTGGTGTTGCCAACAATAGTGTTAGCTAATAGCTAATAATAACTGTATCAGCCCTAGCGTCAGGTGCACCGATGCGAAAGCTCACGAAGGGCACGACCGGCGCAGAATCCAGTCGGAGAGGCGACGCAGGCGCATGGCCAACCGGTGCTAGCCTTCTAAACGGTTCCTTTACTTTGTTGTTTGCCAACTTAATGCAGATTTTGACTTCGTTACATTAATTAAGTATTCAAACTTGTATGAGCTTTTGTGCTTGTTTTGTTTGCAAATGTTTGCAGTTTAGGGTCTTTTCAAGGTAAAAGGCATTGTTAATGCCACCAAAACATTAGAAATATTAGTTCATTAAAAGTGCAATTGGCAGACTTAATGCATAAAAGCGTTCTCTACCAGTTACTATCGGACGAAGCAGTAATTCAGAATCCTTATCAAAATATTCACACCATACTTTCTCGGTATTCCGTCACTTAGTTTGGGTCAATGATTTTGGATCCTAGACAAAGATGCTACTAGATATTTATATTCCGTCCAATTGATCAGGGAATCTTGGCTTATCTACAGTGTTTGTGTGTGGGTGTGTATGTAATAAGTGTGTGTACAACACGTTAATCCAGTTGCAGCAAAGAACTCTAGCGATGCCGTTGTAGTCAATGCAAATGACTTCCTGCATGTAATCGTGAAAATTGGAAATGATTGCCATTTGATGAGCTTAAAATAAACCATATTATTATGATGATGTAGAAACTCAACCATGAAAGGTTAAACGTAACTTTTATAGTCTTTTATCTTTTGTAGTTTGCTGGTTTTCTAGTACTTTATTTACAAATATCCATATTTTTGTTACAACTTCAGTAGATTTGTGTTCTTTCGGATGACTCTATTAAATATCTCCTAAATCTCTTTCTGATTATCGCCCAATTTCCATACTACCTTTCCTATCCAAAGTCCTTGAGCGTGTCGTACACCATCAGCTCGGCTATTTCCTATCCAAAAACAATCTCCTGAATCCTTTACAATCCGGCTTCCGCCCCGGTCATAGCACGACTACTGCCTTGGTCAAAATTACCGACGACATTCGTCTTGGAATGGATGATCGGCGTTTGACGGTGTAAGCGTTGCTTGATTTTAGTAATGCTTTCAATACCGTCGACTTTGACATTCTTCTCGGCGTGCTTCATTCTCTTAACGTATCTCCAGCGGTGCTTGACTGGTTTCGCAGTTACTTGTGTGGACGCCGGCAACGTGTTCGCGTGGTGGATTCGTCGTCTGCCTGGCGTAACATACGCGCCGGTGTTCCCCAGGGTGGTGTCTTGTCTCCTCTTCTCTTCGCTATTTTCATAAATGCTATAACACATAATCTCTTTTCTTCCTACCACCTATATGCAGACGATCTACAAATATACTCTCAGGGCCGCCTTGAAGACATTCATGGAGTCATCCAAGTCTTGAATGATGACCTCGCGCGTATTCGGGAATGGAGCAGGGCTTTTGGCCTTATGGTAAACCCTAATAAAACGCAGGTTATGGTGGTCGGTGGTTCACAGCTGGTCTCGAGAATCGATTGGAAGTCCATGCCTCCTATTTTATTTGACGGGGTTCAGATTCCGTACAGTAAGGTGGTAAAAAATTTAGGCATTTATATTGACAGCTCATTAAACTGGGACAAGCAGATTGGCGAGGTGAGTAGGCGAATGTTTGCATCTGCTAGTTCGCTCAGTAGGCTCCGGAATTTCTTGCCCATACCTACCAAGATTGCACTTGTGCAGGCTTTGCTACTGCCTATTCTAGATTACGCAGACTCCTGTTATCTCGATATTACTGAAAACCTCCTCAATAAGCTCGAACGGCTTCAAAATTTCTGTATTCGTATTATCTTCGGTCTACGTAAATTTGACCATGTTTCCCATTTTCGTGCACAATTAAATTGGCTTCCGATACGTCGTCGACGTGACCTCCATGTCCTCTCTCTACTTTACACTGTCTTATTTGATCCTAGGTCCCCCCCCTATCTCAAGCAGCGTTTCTCCTTTCAGCAATCTGCCAAAGGTAATGATATGCGTTCTTGCCGTAAACTGCTCCTAAAATTTCCTCCTCATTCTACTGACTATTACTCTAATTCCTTTACTGTCCAATCCGTTCGCTTATGGAACTCCTTACCCTCATCCATAAGGCTATCCAAATCCCTTCCTATTTTCAAATCCCGTGTCAAAGCTCACTTTCTATCGCCTTGACCCAATGATCTTCTTTTTCACTACTTAACGCAATCGTCCTGTTAATCCATACCGAATTGTTTGTATTATATTTATGTAGGTATATGTAAGTTTATTATTTTGCTTGTAGTACTGTATGTATGTTTATTTTATAACTGAAAAACTAAATTTTGTTTTAATATATTCATTTTTTCTTTTTAATAACCGCCTTGCACCACCGCATCTACTTCCCTTTCCAGTTTCTCTACCTGAAGGTTGTCTGGAAGAGATCGCTCTTAGCGATAAGACCGCCTGCATTGTACATTCTAATGTCTATAAGCATTGTTATGTAATTGTTTTCTTTGTGCAATAAAGTATATCTTATCTTATCTTAAATATATAATATCTTATCCATGAATTGTTTGACACTTAATTAATCACTAAGAAGGGCAGGGTAGAGCGCTATAATAAGCCTTTTTCCAGTTTGAATAATTGACTTTGCTTATTCATAAACACAAAAACAAATGCTTTTGGCTATCTTTACAAACATTTCAAATGCTTTAGAACATAGTCTAGTAACCTTCGTTGCAAAATTAAGACTGCGACAAAGTTAATATTAGGTCAGCATGCATTGGATGCTACACTTGTTACAACCTGTAACACAGTTAACAAAACAAGATACCGGAAACCACGTAAGTAGGTACCTAGTTGTTTTACAGGTCGCGTAAGTGCATCTACTGAGTAACCTTACTCCATATTTGGAGGGCAATTGTGATTCAATCTTCGTATAGTTGTCTCGCTATCTCGCTGACATTGTATAGTCCTTAAAATACTGACAACTGTTACTTTGGATATTATAGGTATGATTGAACATGAATGCGAGAAAGTCATTCCCTACGTACCTACTCGCTGAAAGTGGATGGTACAAACAAAACTATTTTCGCAGCCAAAACAAAACATAGACATCATAGAAATATTCGTGTGGACATAATACATTAAATAGTCCTTGGTCTAAGGAAGGTTGAAACAATCCACCAACTGTTATCAGCAAGACGAACATATGTTAACCTCTGATAACGCAGTTAACCGCACAAAACTCCCGACGAGCTTTGACTAAGTACTGGCAGGAACACAATACCTCCTAATAAAATCCACAGGAATCTACAGCGTCCTACCCATCATAGTCGACAGGATAATAAGCCATCTAACCAATTAAATAGTCATAATAATGTATGGATTATACGATGACCGTTTGTCATTCCCAAACTTAGATGAACATTTAATAAAGTGAGCTGGCTAACCTTACTCTAGATAGGGGCTTGACTCATCCTTTGTCACCAGTATAGTACAGTCAAGCAAAGAAGCAAAGCTCGACTGACCGTCTTCGGTCGGTCAAGTCAGTTCTTTCGAGTCGAGGAGAGTTCAAAGCTAGGAGGATCGAACTAAGTGACGAGATGTGTTGGGCTGAGTTTTAATCCTGGCTCTCCCTGGATCATCAATTATTTCTTTTAGTTTTCTCTTTCATTATGTATTATACGATCAACGCAATTTTTAACCAACTACCTATACCTACCTACCTACCTATAGTAAAAATAATCGATCAAGTCACATTGAATACAAAATTAAGAATTCCCACAGTGGCCACCGAGTCTTTAATCAAGCCAGCTATTGCTCCAAGTTTTGTTACTTGCAAACAAACTTTGTTAGTTTGATTGTGTGGTATGTTTTAGCTGTGGTTGACTCTACCCATGTGTACATATCCTAAATAGCTTGGTCACGAACTCGTGTGGATTAAAATAAATATACCCGACATGCAGATGGCTACCGTTGCTCCATTACGGTTCTTTTTCTGTTTATCTATCACAATATTCTTATTATGTATATACAACAGCTTAATAATGGGCTCCTTAATTTTAATTGATTGCATCAATCTCTCAATAAAGCAGTAAAATTATAGAGATACTTAATTTATTATCCGTGAGTACAAATCTGCTTTAAATATAAAGACTTACAGGTCTTTATATCCTCGGTATTAAGTTTTCAGGCCATAATTGGAGTACAGCGCAACGGCCAGCCTAAAAATGATTAGATTGTCAATTACGTAAATTTTGAGGTCATCAAATTAATGTTCAAGTAAGTTTTACGTGAACTTTGCGTGTCACATGTTATACAACACTAATAGGACCCGCTACGAGACAATAGGAAGGTCAGTCACGACTCTAATAGGACCCGCTACGAGACAATAGGAAGGTCAGTCACGACTCTAATAGGACCCGCTACGAGACAATAGGAAGGTCAGTCACGACTCTAATAGGACCCGCTACGAGACAATAGGAAGGTCAGTCACGACTCTAATAGGACCCGCTACGAGACAATAGGAAGGTCAGTCACGACTCTAATAGGACCCGCTACGAGACAATAGGAAGGTCAGTCACGACTCTAATAGGACCCGCTACGAGACAATAGGAAGGTCAGTCACGACTCTTATAGGACCCGCTACGAGACAATAGGAAGGTCAGTCACGACTCTAATAGGACCCGCTACGAGACAATAGGAAGGTCAGTCACGACTCTAATAGGACCCGCTACGAGACAATAGGAAGGTCAATCACGACTCTAATAGGACCCGCTACGAGACAATAGGAAGGTCAGTCACGACTCTACCAGCCGGCCGTTATACAGTGTGTTTGGGAACCGGTGTCCGACCCGTTAAGGTGAAGTAATATGATCTATTTTATGAATAAATCCACCATAATTAAGCACTTTGCCCCAGTTGTTTTAAAATGGCCGCCATTTAAATTTTTTTTTCTCGGGAGTACGGGTGGGTT
Organism: Udea ferrugalis; assembly: GCA_950022985.1. NCBI lineage: Eukaryota > Metazoa > Arthropoda > Insecta > Lepidoptera > Crambidae > Udea > Udea ferrugalis. The sequence continues at coordinate 12,496,633 of OX465530.1, read as the reverse complement.
ATTTTAGTTTGCAATATCTGCCGATTTAGAGGTCCTACAGTCACAAAAGTGGTATCGTTGGACAGCTACAAAAGTGGGCAATAAGCTGACATAAAAGCATTTTTTCATAACTCCCTTAAAATACCTCAAAAAAATGTTTGAACTTGAAAATTGTGATAGAATTTGTTAGTTTTTTTTCCTTTTTTTTTTTTTCAGAAAAACTAAACTGTCAACATACATTTATTTTTAACTTTTTGGATACCCAAAGAAATCACCTAAACACTGAGCAAAAATCAAAGTTCCAAGTAAAATAGTTTAGAAGTTGTGACAAATTGAATATCACCCTGTCATCAGAGACCCTTTGAAACGCAGGTAAAATTTACCTGAAATAAATTAAAAAAAAATTAATTAAAAGTGCTTAATTATGGTGGATTTATTCATAAAATAGATCATATTACTTCACCTTAACGGGTCGGACACCGGTTCCCAAACACACTGTATAAAAAGACCGATTAGTTACTTACGTAAAACGCAGATAATTCTGATTCGCAACACGTATCCTATTATGATGATTTCCTGATATCCTCTCCGATGACTTAGTTGAAGGATATATTGTTCATAATGTTGTGTCAGTATGACTAAACTACTAGTAACTTATGCAATGCTAAGTGAAGGAAATATAAAATGAAGCGAATTGTATTCGACGTTCGAATTAACCTATATTACTTACCAAATGTAATAAGCAATAAGTAGAAATAATAAAAATTCCAACAATATTAAAAGTTAAAGTGACAATTTATTCATGTCAAGGGATAAGAAAAACAAATGGCAATCGTTAATGCGTAAAGAGTATAAAATATTGCGATGTAAAAGAAATAGTGATAACTTAAGTTAATAAACTAATTTCAAATTAATCCTGCTTGCCTTTCTTTCTACTGAAGGTTGCAGGAATTTGGTAAATGTACGCCGCTTACAATCATCTACTCTAAAAACCCAATGGGGCTCAATGGTCAGCAAAAGATGTTAATAAATCGAATCGAAATCGAATGTATAAATTCGATTCAACGGTTCAAAAGTAATTCGTAACTAACTTGTTTGTATTTATTTATAGACATTCAATAAATAAATACTTAAATAACTCCTTGGACATTATTCCTTACAGCGCCATCTAGTCCCAAGTAGGCTAGTTATAGTCCGTTATTATAGATACTAGACAACGGATAAACATACTTAAATAGTTTTTCTTTTGTAAATAGATGCTTAATATACATAGGAAACACCCAGACCAATACAAACAGACATGTTCATGCACACAAATGTTTGTACTGTGCGGGGATCGAACCCGCGACCCTTGGTGTAGTAGCCGACTTCTCAACAATTACACCAAGACGGTCGTCGAATCAATCACTTCAATCACTTATATTAGTGGATTGATATGTTTGTTACAGCCGCTACTTTTAGGTGCGCTAAGTGTATACTAAGTGTATGCTTTTCGTGAACCCATACGGGTTCACTGGCAAATTGTCGGCAGAGAAAAGCTGCTTTCTGATCAAGGTCATATTGAAATTGCGATACTATAACGTATGAACTAGTTTTGTTTAGTTTTGGTTTGGTTATCGCTTGTTTTTTTTGGCGTGCGTGGGTATAAATAACTGTCATACAGTTATATCAACCATATTGATGAGGATGACTTATTTATTGCCATCTTGCATCGCGCCTTAGATATTGCCTGTCCCGCGGCCGGCGGGATCCTTTTTTTACTGAAACAATTGTAACATAGCAGATTTACAAGCACATAATAGTGCAATAAAGTACCTATATCTAATCTTATCTTACTATTTGTTCCTTACGAACTTGGTTTAACCTTACCCAAAGTTTTTGTTACAATAAATATGATTAAATTCAGTGGTTTGTGTGCGTGAGTGTCTAAAGCGCGCTATTTCTTTCGGAACCTTGTTTAAGTCTTCGGGTCATAAACAGTCAACGCTCTAATTTATTTTATTTAATATGAACTAAATTAAGTTTTTTTTTTCAAGTTAAGAAGTTCCACTCTTCACAAATAAAAAGACCACCTCCCCAAGAGTTCTACAAAATACAAATTAACTTCATTCTGCAGCACAAGTTATGATTCGCCCTGTGGTATGGGGCGTTAGAATCCTGACACGGTTCCCCCCGGCCTGTCGTAAGAGGCGACTAAAAGGGGGCCTTCGGGGTCACTGCGAGTGCATACGGCGGGGGCTGTGTGCCTCTATTCCAAGTGGCCCCGAGGACGGGCGGCGGTGTAAGAGTTACCTCACACCGCCCGTACACACCGGCGGGTGTAGAGGGGAGGTACAACTCCCCTCGAGCTGGGCTGGCTAAGCCAGCAAAGCGCGCCAGGGGTTCACCGGCACCGAGTTCTTGACCAGAGATCACGGGGACCTCTGGATACGCGCTAAAGCAGGTCACCGGGAGGTTAAGTGAGTAGTGCCTGCCGCCTTCCGGCAGATGAGCCTCACACACCCCCGTCCTTCCCCCGGAGGGCGGGAAGTCCATAAAAGGATTCCCCCCGTAAAAAAAAAAAGTGTGGTATTAAAAAGTTTAGTAGATGTTCACAGTCTGACAAGCATACCTAAATTCAAATAAATCATCTTACCTGGTTTACCATTACAACTAAAGGTAATATCTACTTAGATTCTGTGTGTTATACATAAAATGTATTGTGTCCTAAGTTACCGGTCTGCGGCAGCCCTAATGCGATGAATGATCGCACAGCGTGACGCGCATGCGTAACGGCGACCTTACGCGATCTGTGTCAGCGCGCGCGCCGCTAGGAATGCGACCGGCGAAATTGTAAACAAAGCAGCCCGCCGTTTGGTGACTTTCGATCTTAAAGCTGGTGTCAACTGCCAGCTACTAGTTGCCTACATTGACCACCTAGCCACTTGGCTTCTAATGTTTCATTTCTTTCGGTAAAATAAGTCTCTTATCAACCTAAGGAAGAGTTAGACGTGAAGTTGCACAGCCCTTGGCAGCACACGGAAGTTGATTGCAGGAATTCCATTATATGTAAGACGTCATAGTCCGATTCGTTGACAGACTCTGCTCTTTTATTTCCATCAGGAGTCTAGTAGATAGCTGTAATGCCGATCGATCACTGGGTGCCCAGCTACTCTAGAGTCCAAAACATAGACACTACTTAACATTCAACTCAGAGCCCATGGGAGAAATCACCGAACTGTGGCGCTACGCTATAACTCCGACAATATTGTACTGGGAAGTAACCATTTCACATTATGATATTATCACCATGACGTCTCCGGACAAAGTAGTCATTGCACTTATTAATAAGTCATTCAAGTTATTCCTAAGAGAACAATGATTATATTATTATCGTCAACTACCTTGTACCCTACGCTCCAGGCCGTGTTGTTCTAACTTAGAACAAGTAGGTGTGGACGGTCAGATAACAAAGGAAACAGAAAAATCTAAAAATAGTTTAAATCTGTCTGTATTTTCAACGCTAACCCCATTTTTTTTAACTAGTTCGCCTTGAGCGTTGTTAAAAACTTGTAAAATTGCATTCAAAAACACCTACTGTGAACTGTTTCCGCATCAAAAATTACCCAGGGCCAGTATTTTACTAATAAAAACCATTCGACATCCTCGAATAACTTCAAATAAGGATTGAGATGAGAGCCCTCTATGCTCTACCTTCTACTACCCTAACGATTCATACAAACATCGTTTCTCATTTTGACCTTCCATCAAGTGAGTAAGTACTTACGACTTATTAGGTCCTCTTATCGTCTCGTATTGAATCCATCAGCAGCGAAAAACAGCATCTGGTAATTTATGAAAATAAAAACCAACCCCAAATAATAACCAAGTGCTAAATTCTTTAACTTCATAAAACTAGGTATAGTCAACTCCTTGATAAGCTATAGCGGCTACACTTATAATAGCTTGGGTTAGCAGCTTTGGACGGCCTTGATACTTCAATGAGGTTAATTACACTTCGCTTTGTCCTCGAAATTAAGAATAACAAAAATGTAGTAAAGCGTGTCGCGCTGGCCATCTACCACTAAAGTTGAAACCATAATCAAGAGAAAAAAAAAAATGGTTTCAACGTCATATTCAGCTGTCACAGATTGTCAAATGTCATTAGCGTTTTAGTGCTCGCGCCATTCTGCACGATATTTTTTTCTTTCCCAAGTTTTAAACAATTTCAGGATCTTCAGGGATATTAAGCATCAAAAACACAAAGTCTAGGATTTGGGAATGCATAAGGAACGAAAGATTAGAAAAATTAAAGAAAGTTTCAAGTGGAAACTACAAGAACGATCGAGTTTCTGGCGGATACCTGCCTACGTGAAAAACTGCATTTGCATTGAAAGTTTCTCAATATGTGTCTTCTCAATTTCCGAAGACGAATGAAGAATGAGTATAGTTCGAGTGGTTATCACCTTTCTTATTATGAGTTAAAAACTATCAAGTTCTGGTAAGTACCTACTTGAAAAACCATGCATTTGCTCTGAAAGTTTCTAAAAGTCTAGTGTTCCCCTCAATTTTGTGTTTCCGACGACAAATAAAGATTAAGTATAGCTTATGGGGCTATCACCTTTCTAATTCATCAGTTAAAAACGATCAAGTACTGGTAAGTACATAGTAACTTGAAAAACCATGCATTTGCATTGACGGTTGCTAAAAGTCTAGCGTTCACCTTAATTGGGTGTATCCGAAGACGAATAAAGATTGAGTATAGCTTCTGGGCTATGACCTTTCTAATTCATCAGTTAAAAACGACCAAGTACTGATAAGTACATACTTGAAAAACAATGCATTTGCATTGAAGTTTTCTAAAAGTCTAGTGTTCTCCTCAATTGTGTGTTTCCAGAGTAGAATAAGGAATGTGTATAGCTCATAAGGTAATAACTTACCTTTTCTCATTCATTTATTTATTCATTTAAGAACAGTTAAAGACAATCAGGTTGACTGGTAGAGAATGCAATGCATTTGAATTGATAGTCCCCAAGTTTGGTGTATGCCCCAATAGGTTTTTTTTCCAAGGAGGAATAAAGAATGTGTATAGCTCTGAGCGGCTATAACCTTTCTAATTACAAACCTATTACCCTATAATTTTGCTCATGCTTGTGTACAATTTGAAGTGATTGTTACCTACCAAAAGCAGTTATACATGTATTATGAGTATGTGCTTATGCATAATTTTGCTCATGCTTGTGTACAATTCAAAGTGATTGTTACCTACCAAAAGCAGTTAAACATGTATTATGAGTATGTGCTTGTGCACAATTTTGTTCATGCTTGTGTACAATTCAAAGTGATTGTTACCTACCAAAAGCAGTTAAACATGTATTATGAGTATGTGCTTGTGCACAATTTTGCTCATGCTTGTGTACAATTCAAAGTGATTGTTACCTACCAAAAGCAGTTAAACATGTATTATGAGTATGTGCTTGTGCACAATTTTGTTCATGCTTGTGTACAATTCAAAGTGATTGTTACCTACCAAAAGCAGTTAAACATGTATTATGAGTATGTGCTTGTGCACAATTTTGCTCATGCTTGTGTACAATTTGAAGTGATTGTTACCTACCAAAAGCAGCTATACATGTATTATGAGTATGTGCTTATGCAAAAGTCTTCATTTAATTATTTTTTTAAATAAAGTTAATACTCTGAGTTTGTGAATGGATTACAGAGATTATTCCAAACTTCCTAACATATAATGTATTTATATACATTACATTAAGGTATAACCTTAATGAGTGCTCAGTTAATTAGAAGTTTCATATATTAGTGATTTTCAGAAAGAAAACTTAGTGATTATCCGTCAGATAATAACAATTGTGTTACTACCCTATCTGGTCCCGGTGTGGGAAACACCCTGTCTCCGTCGAGGACAGAACAGGATTTCATCCTATTCATGACACCACATAGAATTGAAGAGCCAATAATAATACAGTCAGAACCCACTTATGTCTCATCTTACCCGGAGGAGCAGGATTTGCCTTAAGATTTGCCCAAACATATTAAGGTAAAAAGATCTAAACCATTTCCTTACACTGGGAATATACAGGGCGGAGGTCATAGACAGACACTGCATACCAGAAGATGCCAAAGAATTGGTGCCCTGTCTCCATTATGCTGAAATGGCTCTTTCTAATGTAATACTTTATAAAAATCAGGAATAGACACTGGAAAGCTCATTTATGACTGTTTTTTGTACAAACAGAAACAATGCTAAGGAGAAAATATGTGTGCTCTTTCATTAAAAAGATATCAAGGATCAATAATACACAACAAAAATACATGAAAATATAATTGGTGACACTTAGGCAGATACTTCAGGCGGCTGAGGCCATTAACAGGTCTGTGGCTGATTTTAAAAACAACACAAAATATCAAGATGAGATAAAATAGCATGAGATAAACTTTATTGCACTAAGAAAACAATCACATTGCAAAGCTTACAAAGATTTAGTTCTACAATGTAGGCGGCCTTATCGCTAAAAGCGATATCTTCCAGACAACCTTTCAAGCAATTTTTTAATAAACTGAATGCTTCCACTTTCACCACCAGGCAGGTGGTGAAAGTGGCTTATAATTATTCCCGTACGGGAATAATTTTAAGGCGTCTGCCTGCCAAGGCGACACCTTTGACATTGCCGACGAGCTCTTGGTATCACCAGCGCCGTCATGCACCGCCTGCAGCGCCGCCGCAGCGCTCTCAGATTTGCAACACCGCAAATAATAATACTGGTGAGTCATTCAGACAGTCTCTCATTGATCATTGGTGGAGCCAGTTGTTCTGTCATGGATTGAGGTTTATAAATAACCTGTTTACCAAACCAATGTACCACCTTCAGCAGAATTAAGTTCCGCAGAATTATTTAAACATGAGAAGTCTGATGATGATTCATTGAAATAATCAGTTTGTATCTAAGTAGTACTTACCCAGGTGTAAAAGTAGATTTACTTAAATTGAACTTAGATAAAAAGTTTATAAAAACCAACCACTTTAAATTGATGATTTAAGAACCACTTAACAATTTGTTTCAACAGATTGTTATATTACCATAGCATCCATTGAATTAAAAGACCATTTTTATTCTTTGTTTATCTAACTCAAAATATGAATCTTTTTTTTTTGAGTTCACTGTGGGCCTTTTGGTTTGAGCACTGCTCCTTTGGTTTTTTACCAAACTAATCAAACCAGCAAAAAATCCATGGTCTATGTATCTACTATTAGCTTGAATGATATTATGTTGCATTGGGACCTCATATAATCAGTGTATCAGGTTAAGAGTTAGTCATATATGACAATAAAACCCATTTAGGATTCTTAATTGTCACCAAACATTGTCATGTTGAACTCATCGACCAGAAAAGATATAACATTTTAAATGAAATCACAAAAATTACAGGACTGCAGCAATGCAAAATCAAAAACCAACTACCTAGTGGGTCTTTTACCTTGCATGCCCCCCCAGCCATTCAATTTGGCTGGTTCTCTATTGAAGTATTTGAGATGTGTAAATATCTTGTATTTCAACATACAAATGATTATGATGAAGATATGAATTTACCTGACCACCTTCAAGGAGACTTTAGTTAAGTGGAAAAATTCAGTAAAACATTTTTTGTAAGTAAAAAGGGGGGGGGGCTGCATACAAGAATAGACGGCAAGTGGGCAGTGGAGTTTTTTCCAAAAAAGATTTTTACATCAACTAACTAGAAATGCTTGGTGCATGTAATGCCAAAAATAGCTGTAAGTAATTTAAAATTATCATGAAAATTGACAATACAACGGAGATTATATATAAAAAAAGGTGAGGTGGCGTCAGGTTCCCTCACAACTTTCTAAATAACTAGAAAATTCTGGCAGTGGCGCAAACGTCGAATACTACACGTTTGCCTCCTGACATTGAATAGAAATTATGTGAAACTGCCTCTGATAAATTTGTCTCCCGACGTAATCTTAGCTTCATCACCAAGCAACATTGCGATACTACGTTTAAAAAATGGTTTAACTTATCATAAGACAGTCAAATCATATTAACTTCTTGGAAGCTGAATTGATATTTATTAAATATTCTATTGAATTATGGAGCGAATTATGGTACCATTGTTATCATTGTTAGTAAGTTCAAAAATAGACTTAAGTTCGAGTACAAAAATAACTTATCAGGCGGGTTTTATAAAACCCTTCCTATGCCAAAGTATAATTAGACATGTGATCCAGCTTTACTTTTAGAACTCGCAGTAACTCTGTATCATAAAAGTGATTTAATTTTTTTAAAATTTAATGGAGTTAATGTAGTTATTTCAAAATATATTCATCAAAATACTAGATTAACTTGACATCTAGGTTTACTTGAACCCTGTTTTTTTTTTTTTAATTTGACTTCCTTAACTAGTCGACCTCCGTCCTGCTGAGGCTTTTAAATTTTATTTGGATAAATCATGGACGATTATATAAACAACGAAAATATTGTTTTCGTCAGTTTTCAATAACTGTACAATCTCATAGGGTCTCAAACTATTAGTCGGTGGATTATAGGAATCCTAACAGGATCCTAACCGAAAGTGAGATACATACATCTTTATTCATTGTTCATTCGACCAGACATGCAAGTACCTCTGCTGTACTCCGGTGTTAATTAACTTTATAGAGTCACAACTGGTTGGAGTGAAGCTTCCTCTGTTTGCTAAATTCTATCAAAGAACAGCTATGCTATTCCGGTGGTCGTCGACACTCACTTCGCTTGTGCGAGGTAACTTTAAAAATCCATTCCTTCGCCACCGTCGTCGTTTGAGAGAAAAGAACTAAGCCAAAAAACACTTTTTGATTATTTACATACAAAATGAGAGAAAATACTAATTCAAAGTCAAGCGTATTGATGATTGAGGTAATCTCATTTCAACATCGATGCTCGCACGTGCGATGTGCACCGCCGGAATAGCACGGCAGTTTAGGAAGCTCCTAGGAATGTTATGCACATTCTTTAATGAATAAATGAGTCAACAACAATTACGGTATTACTGAAACTCATAACATAGTTGCAATATTATGTTGTAATATTTACAATAATGTTACAGTTATTTATTTGTATTAATATTTTTCTCAGAATGCTTACTTAACTACTGTAAGCAACCTACTGTTTTTTTTAGGTTTTGTTTTTTTGTTTCATATGATACCTATGCTTCTTTACATCCCTTCATTATGCACATAATACTGTACTGCTTTCAAAGTCTACATTTTTGTTATTCTTAATTTCGAGGACAAAGCGAAGTGTAATTGATAATTAAACGAACTTACCTTAAGTGAAGTTCTATTATAATTACACGAAGGCTTTGTCCGAAGAAATTAAGACCCTCCCTACCCTAGGACCCCTACAGTATTATGTGCAGTTATCTAGCCTCTCGGAGGCTCCCTAATTTATGTTCCAGGTGAAGAAGCTCTCAACTAAATGACATTTGACAATCTGTGACAGCTGAATATGACGTTGAAACCATTTTTTTTTTCTCTTGATTATGGTTTCAACTTTAGTGGTAGATGGCCAGCGCGACACGCTTTACTACATTTTTGTTATTCTTAATTTCTTCGGACAAAGCCTTCGTGTAATTATAATAGAACTTCACTTAAGGTAAGTTCGTTTAATTATCAATTATTATGCATGTATTTAAACCGGTAAACTGAACTATAAACTTAGTACTTGGTAATATCAATATAATTAATTATCTACATTCAATACACCGGTCTTAGAACCGGACGAATAAGTTTAAATAATAATTAGAATGAATATTGGATTGATTTAGATGGATATTGACTATCGTATATTTTTAGTATTTTATTTAGGATTTTATACGTTATTTGTTTTAGAAGCCCTGTTTACCTGAAGTGAAGTTCGTTTATCCTGGCGTCTAGCCAGATTAAAAATATTTTAGATTTGTGTTTCCATAACGAATGCAATGATTTCGATTTCATTTTTGCAACTTCACTACATAGTATAAAACAAAGTCTCTTTGCCTGTCCCTATTTAAACTTAAATATTTAAAACTACACAATAAATCTTGATGCGTTTTTTTATAGCTAGAGTGGTTGAAGTGGAACTTTTATAAGTATATAAACATCCCAATGCACCCATGCGAAGCCGGGGGGGGGGGTCACTAGTATTTAATAAATCCAACACTACACAATAACAAAAAAAACAGGTCTAATTCCAATCCTCATCCTTTTAATCTATTTTGGTAATATTATGATTTTGGTAATTAACTCACACATTATGCAGTCTATTGAATTACCACGCTTTTTTCCTAGAAATTCTAAAAACATTCAAGACTTCTGTAGTTATTCGCCATATTCAAGGAGGGGTGGGTTCTTCGAACAAATTGTTTGAAATTAATGACCTTGCCTATGATGTTATAATTATTGATTGACATACTCACAAATGATAGTTTGATCATTGATCGGATGCAAAAGCAAACACATAGATGACTTAATATTTTTGGATGCGTTTATAAGGCGCGATACCAGGAAAACGGATCTCGGGAAAACTAAAGTTTTATATAGAAAATATGAAGTATGAGGCACAAAAAAAATCGTCATAGTAGTCAAAGAGTTGCACAATCAGCTTAAACTTCCAGTATATGGATCAACTTACTAGATTAATGTGAAAAAAAACAGAATATCGCTAAAAACGTGCAAAACGCACTCCCGTATTTCAAAAGTTTAGGCATCATATAAACTAACAACTTACGTGTTTTAAATAACGTGTAAAGATCAGATATCAAAGAAGCATTGCCAATCAGTTGTTTTTCATTGCTTTATTTCAGTTTTGTGCAAAAAATTCCCAAACATTCCGAATTTTTCGCTTGAAATCTCCATACAAATTACTATGGAGTGAGTGAAGTTTCTTTGATAGCTGTCCGCGCACCGTCGCAGCTCACTCCCCCCCATGTCCCCAAGGCGAACGCACGTCGCTTTTGACGAAAATGACATTTATAATTACGCGGATAATTTACACGAAATAGGCGCACATAGGGTCTTTTGTTGATAATAGTACAACTTTGTTTTTTTTCCTCCGTACTGTTTGTTCATATGCATTATGCATAAATTTATCAAACGTATGATTTTATCATGATTCCCCATGAGAGTAATATGGCAGGTTTATATTTATAAGTACACTTGATTAAAAGCTCTCTTGGGTTTGACAATTTGGTACTATTTGCCATTTATGTATCAGATAGAACTTTGACATAAATATGAATTATCATATTTACGTCAGCCATGGAAAAATGGCAGTGCAAGCATTTTTATCTCTAACTGGCTATTTGCACACAGCTTTTCCCTGTAGTAATTTGAATGAACTATACAGACAACCGTTCTAGAAAATATAATTAGCATCAACTATCATTTAGATAGTGAAAGCTTATGTAAAAACAGACAGAAAAACGCGGAGGGTGACTTCCTTTCATACTATGCTCTACTCGTAGATCAATTCCAGTAAGATGAAGATCACGGTGGATTCTGTATTAAATTCAGCGTAAAAAGCCTGAAATACGATGGCCTCTACAGGAGACTAAAGGTATTATACTCAAGTGTTATTATCTAAAATAAATTATCCACTAAAAGTGTCTCAACTGTTGACAACTGTTAAATTCCTCGTTTTAGTTAGTAACAAGATAGCCCCCTTTAATGCTTCTTGCAGCTTTTCATTACAAGTAAGACCAATTTATTAGTGGGTTCTTCTGCATGTTACTAGAAATGGCTCCGTGTATTGCTATATCATATGCATTGGATGTAAGACATATTTTGTGTTGATGATGATCGAACGAATAAACCAAGTTACAACTAAATCTCGATGGAATCGTCAAGTACCAGATATAACATTGTGCAAATAACGTGGTCACGAGAATAGATTGCAAATAATAGTGTAAAAAAATAATTGGCAAAACCGCTTGTTAGTATGTTTAATAAATAAAAATTTTGATTAGTTTCTTTTGTTTGCCCTATATCCTGAAATATTTTGGGTGGCGAAATAAAAATATCTTTGGTGAACGCATCAAATGATTATCATGCCGCGATTTATAATAATAACAAGCGGCCGCCCGCGACTTCGTCCGCGTGGACTTAAGTTGAGAAATTAAAAGCAATATCTTTCTAAATACGCGCTATTTTTGATTTTGTCTTAATTCGGAACGCACCCATAGTTACTCTAATGACAGCAGCCGTCTGTCTCTGTCATCAACTGTCATGCCATACCACGTGATGCCGGGTACATTTTCATATTTTACGATATTTTCAACAATTTACACAATATCTATATAAATTGTAGCCTATATGTTATTCAGATGTATAAGCAGCATTATTGTAAAGTTTCATTAAAATCCATTCAGTAGTTTTTACGTGAAAGAGCAACACAGCACATCCAGACATACAAACTTTCGCCTTTATAATATTAGTAGGATAAATAAATAAATATCCCGTGACATTATTCCACACAGCGCCATCTTGCCCCAAGTGAGCTAATTATACTCCGTTTTTATGGGATACTAGACAACGGATAAACATACTTAAATACTTTTTCTTTTGTAAATTCATACTTATTATACATAGGAAACACCCAGACCAATACAAACAGACATGTTCATGCACACAAATGTTTGTTCTGTGCGGGGATCGAACCCGCGACCTTTGGTGTAGTAGCCGACTTCTAAACAATTACACCAAGACGGTCGTCCGGATTTATGCACGGATTGCACGGCCCAACCACCATGTGACCATAGCTGTCACGATCGCTTTCAAATTTGACAGATTTTCTCTCCGGCCGACCTTAGTATAGACCCTTAACTCCCTACTTGAGTATGGCGGTTGTGTGATGTTTGGTTGAGATGCTTCAGTTACTGAAGTAGGTACGATAGGTACTTACCAGTTCGTCGACTTTGTGACATTAATCTCAATAATTATGGTGTCAATGTGAATTCTCAAAAACCCGTTCTTTCCATAATAAAGCATAACTGTTACTGAATGTCACATAACGGTTAACCGAAATTAGAATGCGACCAAATTGTATAAACAATGTTAATGATTCGTTAATCTTTTTTACCGACTTTTTTTATGGATAATAGGTAATAATGTATCAAAATTTTAACCTGAAAAATCATACTATCTAGATTAAAATTAGGTCACAAAGTTTTACCCCCGACAACAATCAATAAGCAAAAGCAAGAGAAAATACTTACTATTTTATGTTAACCCAACCAATTAAATAAATATTTAATTCGCATAGAGTCTGACTCTAAACTAAATAGAGCTTGTTTTAAAAATAATTTTGGATCAATCGAATTGCCGCACACGCGGTGCGTAATATTTCTAGAAAAATCTTTTAATTAGCAGGTTGTTGTTCCATCTCGAGGAGTCAGAAATAGATCTTGGTTATTAGCATCATAAATCTTTCGAAATTTTTTGCTGGCATATAATTTGCAACGAATACTTATTTATGCAAATCACTACCTGTGTTTATGTGACTATAAATATAATTACACAGTATGTTCGGCCGAAAACAGGAAGCCTAGTGTCGTTGATTGGTTGAGTTTGGTTCGCATTTTGCTAGTAAAGGTCGCGGTTAGATAACATGATATACCAACTGGTAAAGCTCGTTAAACGAGTGTAATTAATATATTATTAAGTTAAATATTATGAATGTATAAAAGTAAATCTGCTTAGTTTTAGGTTGCCTGTTTTTTTTTATTTTAGAACGTTAACTTCATCGAAATCAACACTTGAGTATATATTTGTACCTAAGGGTTATGCATGAACTGTCTTTTCTATGATCAAGAAAATGCTTAAAGACTAGAGTAGAGGTGAACAGTAGAGTTTTGAGTCTCTAATAAATAATGTATTAGTATAAATGAATCCTCAATCTGATAACGCGGCTAGATTTATGTTAATATTTCGTAAATTTACCAACGATGTTAAGGATTATGTTGTATTTACGAAGGGAGGGGCAGGTTTCAAATAAGGTAATTTCTTTTTTAACAGTGAATGGTAGTTAAACTAAAACTATCAAATTATTAAGTCAAGTTGGCATCGTAGAAGGACATAGAAAGTAGAATACTTACTTTATTTGGTGAATAAGGAGTTACAGTTAAAGAATAGTCAAAAGATGGTCCTTATTGTACAGACGGAGTCTTTTATACACTGATATACCTATGAGAAGATAATTTATGTGGTAGCATCTACCAAGTAGTCCCAATAAAAGCAACTACGATGATGGTATACTATTGTAAATCATCAAAATAAAAGATACAGTAACATAAAAATTAATGAATGCAGTAAGTAGCTACCTATCCATTATTGTTTAAAACACCTGACCTTTAAAAATACCATAAAAACATTATTCGTGAAAAACCAGTAATTATAAATCATACCAAGATGCACAGATTCAAGGCAGACATGTATAAATATACTAATTTGCATTAGATGCATTCAACTTCTGAAGATAACAATAAAGGTATTAAGTTAATTGGAAAAGGTTGACCGAGATTGGTAGTTATATTTAACTAGCTGTATGCTTGTGTTCAGGTCTTACCACAAAAACATAAAATTTAAGTTTTTGAAAAAATACGGATAGTTTCACGAAGACTATTTTAGTTGGGTAGTCCAATCCTTCCCTTCATCAATTTCGGACGAATTGGACTCACAGAACAAAAGTTCAGAATTACTGTACTGAACTGCATCTTCTTCTAGCAAAAAAAATGTTCCAAGTAGGTATTATGACGTATTGAATGTAATCTATATGTAGGTACGTAACTAACACACCGTCCTTCGGTATTACTTCCTATGCGACAAGTACCAAATCGGTAGACACAGTTTTTTCGCTTCCTTATTCAGCATCGTAGAGTTCCGCAATAAAATCCAGTTCAATAATATTTTTATTGTAATTTATTTTTATAAACACTTACTTCCAACTGACAACAGAAGAGATCTGCACCAGTTAACCTGAACACGTAGGGTACTCCAATGTATTTTGACCTATACCTACTGGTATAAGTATATAGTGAAAATATAGCAAACATCATCTTTTCAAAGTTCCCAGTTATATTTCTTACATTCAGAAGTCGTATAGTCATATCCCAAAGGCCTTTACAGGGTCAACGCCACAACCAGAGAAATATTCTAATGTACTTTAAGTACTAGATAAACTTTAGACTTTAAAGGCGAAGAGTAACACAAGTTGGTGCTAAAACGTGCGAATGGTCTTCTACTTAGTATTCGTTGGTATAGCAGGCCACATCTACGTATCCATTTAAGCCAAAGCACGAAAGGTAATTTTCAAACAAATATTCCAGGTTTACACTGTGGCCCATTGTGCGAAGTTCACAGTGTTATTAATTTCATCTGTTGCCATCTCCCAGTAACGTCCGAAGTCAAGACTCGAGGCACTCTAAGCCAAGTTACTGAAATTTTAGGGGCTGAGAACCCTCCACTAACCCCATTGATCGGTTATGCTATGAAAGCCAGAACTTTGGCTCCATAGTTAACATCTAGTAAAATAAAAGAAATCAATATACTGAAGAGTTGTACTTGAGATTTAATAACTTACGTTTCAATTGTTTCCCCTCAGGCGTGCACCTCTGCGCGCTGATGAGGCAGTCCACGTAGTTCCTCACCAGCCTCTTGCTGTTGAACAGTGCGTCCACGTTCAGGTAGTCGTACCTCTCGTCGTACTTGGGCATCCTGGCCATCCGGTCCTCTTGGCCGTACGCGACGCAAAAACAAACACAGACCAACACAAAGACACGCATCTTTGTTTGTTTATTCACTGCACTGTGGTTCAACACTTGATCTTATGAGTGTTCTTTAACTAAAGTCTTTACTTTCTTTGATACATTTCAATTCAGTTTTCAGTTCATTGATTTCAATGCTGCTAATTTTCACTTTAATTAAAAACTTCAAAGTTCTCCAGTTTCGGATAATTTAATTTTCTCAAAATAGCAAATGCACTTGATTCCGGTCAAGTATCTCACTTGTCATGCTTCCAAGTCTATTTTGCTGATGTTTCGTTGTTTTCTCCGTGGACTGCGCATGCAATGTCTGCGCAACACGCGCCTGCGCAGCTTGCGCGTCGGATGAGCTATGCGGCGCGCGCGTGGCCGAAGCGTTATAAGTTCACTCGCGCATTTGCGCTTTCTTTCGCTAAGGGCCTGGAAAGTGAAACTCAAAAATGAATTTTAAGTAACTCAAAAAAATGCAAGATATGAAAGTTAACACTATTCCAGTTTCTTGTCAGTTAGGTATTCATTCATTTGCTATCTTGAGTAGAAATTTGCTCAACCATCTTTAACCCGTTTTAGCTCTAAATCAAAAACAGCCCAACGCGTCCAGAGACTCTTAAATTTTTAGGGGAAACGCATTTTTCCAACCAAGATTCAGGCTACAATAACAATAGTCATAGTTTTTAATTCTTCTGCACACCACCAGTTTTTCTATCCAAGTCCAATACACTGTTCAGTATCATTCTTAAAAATCGGTGCCATGAAGGTGCCAAAACTCAGCAGGAAGATATAATAAGCACGTATCTATCGACACAAAACAGGGAAGTATAAAAGATGTACCTACTGAATGCATGCATATTTATAACACGAAGCGTAGTAAATAAAAATACTGTATGGCGGAACAATCCATAAGCCTAAAATGTTATATGGGGAGCCAAAGGATACCTAAATAAACTAACAGTGGATTAAAAAACCTGCACATTTTTTTACCAAATTTATGATCCCGAGAACTGTAAGAAATCCTGATTCAAATAATTATTAATTCACCACTGCTTATGAAATATTATGTTGCTTTTCAAATCACCCTAAACATCGCAAGTCCTCCACATCCGTCACCAGACAATTCATTAAAAGATACGCATTTTGCATCACTATCAAAATTGCGATCAAAATGTTACCATAGTTACATTTGCATATAGAAAATATCATCTTATTGTCATCTTATTGTCTCGGTGCAACCGCTCGGAACAAATGTAGTACTGAAATTACCATGTCATATTATTACAGAAGTCTTACGACAAATGGTATCTTTGTATCGCAGATTGGTAAGACAGCAGCAGATTTTTTATCATGATTGAATTCATGCAATGGGCTGAGATATTTTAATTGTTTCTCTTTGGGGCTCTTAGTGATAGTTTTAGGTTCAATATCTTCTCTGTTATTGGCCAACCCAGTTAAATGATGTAATTTGATTTACTTAGGTAAGTTTTAATTCGAATCTTAAGATGTGTAGGTACGCGCTTTGAGCTTTAGCCTGACGATTCTCACTAACATTATTCCGCATCTCGATGCAGCAAGCTCGCTTCAATGGTCTATTTATTCACTTCACCTTGAATTAGGTATTCTCCTTCGTTTGTATAAAAATAATTTTAAAATATTATCAGATCTCAGTCGCCAAGTTATAGTTTCACAGGGGGTCAAAATAAGTGATTGGCTTTAATTTTATAACTAAACCGCGATAAAGTTAAATATGTGTGAACAAATACAAAAAAACTAATTTATTTGTTTCGCTTTACCAAACGAAAGATAGTGTTTACTCAATGGTCTCAAAAATACAAAGGCTTAATTTGGTAAAGTTTAAGAAGTTTTCCATTACATCCAAGAGATGGTGAAATAAATTGGATTAAAATGGAATCAAATTTTGATACAAAAGAAACAAATAACTACTTACATTATAACATTCCAATAATAAAATAATTAGCCAAATCGTTTTTTAAGTAAGAAGCTCTTGATATTCAATGAAATTCCTCAGCATAAAAGCTTGGTGTGCTAAATAGAGCGGAGTGGTACCTACTTCACCCCAAGGCAGAGACTGTTGCTGTACAGAGCGTAGTTCAGGCCACCCGTGGAATACAGCCCATATCAGCACAGACCTTTCGACTTGGTGAAAATGCTTGATAGATAGGTGGTCAATATTTTGACTGACAGGCGGGACGCTCAGACATGCCGTCTCATTATTGCTGCATCCTAAAAAACAACTTTCTATTTGTTTGCTAGTTTTTGTCTAGAAATTTTCTAAAGGTAACTAGTTACATTCCGCTACATTGTTGTAAATTAACACGAATGTCTGAATCGGCGAAGTCACAGAGAAAGTCTTTGTGGGCGCTAATTTGCTGGTAACCTACCTGGAACATTTTTATGGAAACAAGTTGTTTTTGACTTTTGGTGGTTTGTTAAATGTTAATACAATGTGGGTAAGTAAAGCAGCTTACTAGAATAAGAAAAACCTACCAAAGTTCAAATCATCTTTTTTTTAAATCAGTTTTTACGAAACAAAAATGCCTTGCTATAGGTACTCGTACGGTAAACAATGTGATGGGATATCCATTTTCAGTCATACGTCCTTGCTCTATTGCAGAGAAATGTCATTTGGCAAAAGTAAGTGAAAAAAACTGAAATACTTAGCTAGCTAAATTATAAGTCATCGACGTATAGTACGGAGCACCGCTACTTTCAAACAGATTGCGACTCTACATCCTAAGTCATTCATACGGAAAAGCAAGGCCTCCTTATTTCCTCCACATTCATAAACACATTGTCTTAGATGTGAGTATTGGTGCATCATATAGATCTGACAGGACCATCACTATAAGCTGACTAAGTAGATTTTACAATAATGCATTTTCTTTATCAGTTAACCAGTTAGTCTACCTATCAGTAGATATCATTACAATCTAGCGTAATTAGGAAAATCGGAAGCTAATTAAAATATCGTTTGGTTTTACCGTAGAACTAGAATAGTTAAAGTGCGTCTAGTACTAATAGTGTATGTAATTTGTGGATATTGCAACCTCTCATGGTTGATATCAAAATTAACAGGTTTCATCCATTTACGCACTCTAAAAATTCTCTAAATTATGGCAAAAACCACATCGAAATACATAATGCAGCTAGTCTGAACCTGCAGCTTGTTGTCGACTGATTTGTTAATTTTCTTTTTTATCTCACTAACGACACCAAACAAACTCAATAACGCCACAGGCTGAAGTCACTGCCGGAAAATTAAATGATGAAAAAAGTTAATGAGCTGCCTTATACAGAAATAACATTACACATTAATAAAATTATTCCCAAGCCTCAAGGCCAGCCAAAATCCCACATTATTTCTTCCAAAAAAAAAACTATTGTTTGATGCAAAATATTTCCATTATAAAAAACTTAAACATCTACATAACATAGTATCCTGTAAACTCTATAGCCATTTATAAAGGTAATAAAATTACAGTTCCCATTGCTGTTGTCGTAAATATTAAAAACACTGTTGTTTGGATTTTTGGAAATTACATAATAACAAGTTCGATTTGAACACAGAACCCTACAGTCCGGTAGAACTGTCAAACCCTTCAGCGGCTAAACAGCAGTAGTTTAGGAAACCAAGATATGAACACCTTTGTCATTCAGCAACATACCCAAGATGATCCTTCAGATTGGATCTGCTGTAATAGCACTCAAACATTATACAACTGTGAAGATTGCACGCCGATTGTGCATGTAATTTCACGAACGAAGAAGTGTAAATCTCGTGACTTAGAAAATTGCATGTAATTTCACACAATACAAGGGTGGTTATGCAATGCACTAATGCAAATACGGGTGCATTACGAGAGTTATGGCTGATGCCCAGCCCAGTGCCGTAACTAGCCTTTTATCCGGCAGGTTTGAAGAAACAACGGTGTCTTCTTTTCAGAATCTAACTAGAAACACATTTTTATTAATATCTTGCACCAAACGCATTTACTTCTCCATATTCTTGTATCTCTACCTGAGCATTGTCTGGAAAGGATCGCACTTTTAGCGATAAGGTCGCCTAATTGTACATCCTAAATCTCTGTAAGCGTTGTTAAGTAATTGTTTTCTTTATACAATCATACGCAGTTTAAACCTAAATGATCAACTATGCATGGATAGCCATGCAAGTAGGATATCAATATAAAGTTTCAAACAAATGGTAAAATTTAATTTTCAAAACCATCTTTCAAAGCATGTTACATAATTAGTTCAAAGAAAATGGAACTGATGGATGACTCAGAAGATTCAAATTCAGCTAGCCATCACATTCCCGTGTGTTTCGATAAGGAGCATGCCATTTTGGTGGGTATGCTGACTGGCCCTGGGTTCCCTTTTTAATATTTTTAAATTGGTGCAGAACACGTATTCATTTGTGAGACTTCGCCAGCACCCCTATCCCTGGTGGTGATGGCACTGAGCTCCGACGAATAAGCTCTTTCTGATAGTGTCTGCATCCTGTCCCTGGGCACTGAAGACACCGCCCTAGTTACGGCCCTGCATCAGCCCATCATCTAACTGAAGCAATGTAGAATGCAGTCACATGCATCGCTGGGCATCCGGCAGTTCGCAACTGCATAATTGCAGTGAACGCGATGACACGGCTTATTGGACAATTGGAGGCGGTTCTTCTCAATGAGCTGAGTATTTCTACTTCTAACAACTTATCTATGCTGACTTGGGTCTGCACGATAGCAGTTTCATGCTAACGACTAACCCCCTTATTCATAAAAACGATCGCAACGCTAAAGCATGGTTCAGGCTATTGATGAGTTGTGTCACTTACACGTAAATGGCGGCAGCAACAAGAACGAAAGTGACGAAGCGATACAAAAGTTTAAGTGTTGTTGAAGAACTGTTCAATTTTAATGACTAAGGGGGTAAATGTCTAACTAAGTAGGTATAGTTAAGACACTTTACGGTCTAGTTTGCTTATACTTTTAAAGGAATGTCCTTGTCATGTAAAGAGGACCAAATTAACTTTGTTAATAATCTCATTGCTAAGAGATTGATACAAATGAGTCAAGACAATTATCTACTCTCCATTGTTACTTAGTAGGTACATAACGGACTTGATTAATAGTATAATTGCTACTCACACGCAATGTGATGAATATCTCATTTCCATAATCTCTTCTCTATTTATAAACAGCATACGTTATAGAAGCACGCAGTATATAGTTTCATTGCGTAGATCATTGTAGATGTTGTACAAAACATGTTACAAATCCCGATATCTACATAAAAAGGTCTTTGAAAAACTATGGTTCTGAACATAGCCTGGACCTTTTTGAAAAACTGGTGTTGGTCGGTGCCTTTATGCCAACAATAACAAACCCAAGTCTTTTCGGATGAGTGGTCGACCAACCTAAGCACTTTAAGTTATTCACCAGACTTGGCTCTCGTAACCAAGAATATACATAAATAGGTGAATAGAAAATACACTCGTATCTTAACTAGAATAAAAAACTAAAAAAATATTCAGCAGTCTCTATAATCATTCGATGTTTGCATAATATTCATGTTTTAACGTAATAAGACCCATAAAACCGATAACTTTCCCCGTGACACCACAAACTGTGACTATCATTGTGAATTATTGCGTAATTATTATGTCTAAGTCTGCGGTCCGATTTGTGCCTAAGGTTATTTTAGAGAGCACAAACGGTGACGCACGATGGGCGGCACATCACCGTACCCAATTCGGAAAAAACGGAAATAGGTAACGTGATGTGCCGCTGACTGTACGTAGATGATCGATGATGACGTAGTAGATTACTGATTGTGCCTCATTTTACTGCCAACAATAAGTAATGCTACTGCGAGAAATGTTCATAAGGGCCACACTCAGATGCGTTAATGATTCGTTAGTCTATAAAACTATTGAAAGTGACGAATTTTAACACTAATTATCCATTTATGGACCGGGCTTGTCAGTGTAATGTGTACATCAAATTTACAAAATTGCTTAAAATGATTAAAAAGATAGTTTTATTTGTTTAAGGAGGAAACATTTTTTGGAGGTTGTTAGGTTTTATTTTCACGAAAGAAGCGTGACCTTTAGTTAGAGAAAGCAATTATCAATATCAAAACTTTCAGGTAACAAAACCGATAATACCGACCGGTAATGAAATATACAAGTGCAGTCCGATATCGCATGCTGCATCCTGAAAGCATACTGAGCATAGTGAATCGAGAATTTCAATTAAAAATAAATATACTAAAATACAAAACAAAAGAGTTTCTAATTCGGACCGCTTGGTAAGGGTGACTTCTGACTTACTTAGTTTGATTACCTAATGTCGCAGATTTTAACTCGGAGAGAAAGCCTGGCGGGCAAAATGATGGTTACGCCTATCAACCAGTTCCCTTTCCTCTTGGAGATCACTTCTAGTGGCACAGATTAATCGTCCTTAGTAATTTTCTGATTTTACCGCTTGCATGTTATTAGCTTCCTTGCATAAGTTTTGTCGTAACGTTTTGAACTACTAGGAACACATAACAATAAGTCCACAAGTTAATTTCTTACTTAGCAAAAATAAGCTATAAATCTTATTACTAAAAATCAACGAACTCTAAGAACATTGCATTGATCCGGACATAAACTCAAGATTAGGAAGTTGCTTATCTCTATAAAAATGTATTGCTGTTCGTTAGTCCGGCTTAAACTCGGGAGCAGCTAATCCAAACTAGTTTTTTTTTAAATATTCGTGAAAGTCCAGGTAAGGGAGCGCCACTGTAATAGCATGAACAGAATGTCGGGACAGCGAGTAAGAAATAAAGATGTTGTTTTATCTGAAGACAACTTGTAATGGTGCATCAATAGATCTTGCGTTTCACTCAGCCGGTACTAGGAACACCTAGGAATGAAGCTAAACGGGTAGCCATCCAAATTACAGTGGCGCAAAATACATGTAGTCTTGTAGTATAATGGCTAGTTATTTAGAGTTGTGATCATAGCAAGCTCTATCCTAGTACCTAACTACTATGTCTAGACGCTAATTTAAGCAGACCATTAGGTCTGACCTCGAGTTTAGCACGTGTGTTACAGTTGCAGTGCAATTGAATTTTAAAAAATGAGTCTAATTAGGTAGTTAATTAAACAAAAAGTTTGTCAGCCAGATTAGAACTCAGGGCCACAAGGACTCCGCGCCAGAGCGCCTAACCACTGGGCCACGATGCTCTCTGTTATTATAAAAGCTTTAATATTCGTGATGATGGTAAAATATGTCTATAAAACGTAATATCAATCATGTCATAATTATATGTTATTTTACTTACCTAACTGTTACACGCTAACAGGAAATACTGCTCCTTGATTAATTTCAATTTGTAGTGTTTACGCCCTCCCTTCTATAATAATTTTCCATTTGTGATTATTTTAATTGGTTTTGCTTACGAACATCTATCCATGCGTATAGCATGCGTAGTAAATACTTACACAGAATCTGTCTAAGACGTAAGTAAGGGGATTTACTTAATTAGTACAATTATAAGCAGATGGGTGGAATTTATCCGTCTTGAATTTTTACTCCGGTCGCCGAACGATAGATAGATAGATATTCTTTATTGTACAAAAATATTACATTTGAAGCCAATTACATAGAAAAATGTACAATTTATGCGGTCTCATCGCTAGAGAGCGATCTCTTCCAGACAACCTTCAGGTAACGATGTGATGTAATGAAACATACGGTTTAAAATAAAGATCAAATGCCTTGTTCTTTATTCCTTCCTTTACTTTACTCTAACATTAGGTACTTGAATATTCTTTAACAGACTCTTAAAAACAGATTTTATGGAAAAGATAATGACAACGCGAGTGACATTTTGTTTATTGGTTTCGTTTATCAAAAGCGATACCAAAACAGCAATAAATAGTTAATTTTTAATTAAAACTGCTATGTATGTTTTAAGAACAATCTTGAAAAAGCCTTGGGGCACTATAAAAGCGGCAATTTTGATAACGTAAATGCGAGTATAGTGCTTCCATACTTATTTATTGCATGAGATGCGAGCTATCGCCTTATCGAAGTAAGTAGAGTGGTTTCATAGGCCTGAGTACAATGCCAAGGCTACACCGACAATGCAAAGATTGATGTTGCCGCAAGAATAGTCTAAGTTTTCAAACAGGCTGTAAGAAAATCTAGCAACCAAAAACTACTTACCCCACCTTATCTATGCTTACTACTTACTAACTACCTCAATCTCCCAATGTTTTATTTATTACATTCTGGTTACTATTGAAGATTTATCTTTTTAAAGTAAATAAATCTGGCTAATTACAATTACAATACCTTCAGAGATAAATCTGATCAATTCAGCACCTTGAGTTAATTGCGATTTTAGATGAGCAATCCACATTAGAAAATTACAGAAAATCATTTTTTTTCATTAGGATTTGCTGGAAAAGGCTGAAAATAACTGAATTTATTTTATTCAATGCTTATAAATTCGCACATGTGGGGCTGCAACGTGCGCTTGCAGGTGTCTCCAATTGCGTATATTGCAATACTTATGCATTAAACTTTAAGATTTTATAAGGTATGTAGATAACTATGTACGTATCTGTATAATAATGTGTATTAAATACATACTTTTCATTGCAAAATGCCAATGAATTTTATTATGGTACAGTTTAATAGCTAGTATCAGGTAATTTATTCCATTTGACGGTCTCTATGTAGGTTGTAATGAAATGTGTTGTTCGTCACGTAGACGCCTAGCTCCACCAGGTTTTATGTAGACCAGTCGCGTATCTGTGTGAACATTTCCATAAAATAGTGTTTTGTTTAATAAAGCCTTATTTAGAACCTGCCATATGTAACAAAATATTTATCATGAAATAATTCACACGTTACATTTTTTTTTCTAACCTACATCATCCCACTGCTGGGCAAAGGCCTCTCCCAATCCTTTCCAAATACTTCGATCCCGTGCCAGGCTCTGCCAATCTTTCTCATGATGTCTCAAATCATCACTCCAACGTTTTCTGGGCCTTCCCCTGCAACGAAAACCGTCTGTAGGCTGCCATAGAGTGACGATTTGAGACCATTACCACCATTAGAATAAAATAGTTTTTTTTATTTGGGTACCGTAAAAATCAGAATAAAACAAAAAACTCCATTCTGAATATAAACAAAGATAAAAAACCCACTAGACTTGACGAACTTAAATAGGTACCAAAATGGTATCTGCTCAATTTAAGGGCATGATGGCAAAGCTTGTCACGAACTCTGGGACGAGTATTCTGCCTATGTCATGTGAAATATAGGCGCGTCGCCCAGCAGTAAACAGACTGCCAAAAGTTTTTACTAGGTGTGTAACTAACAAAAAAGTTAATTTTAAACCAGTTAACGTAATCTTATCCTTTTTTTGCCATGTTTTCATACCATATTGTAGGAAGTCATGTATATTCTATCTAAAACGACTACCTATAAATAATTTGGGCAGCAATCAAATTTTGGTTCATCATTTAAGCTTTAAGTTCATTAAAGCCCGGGCGCAACAATAGGACATAAAATGAACACTGCCTGAGTGTGTTCAGGCTATTTATTTATTTGGAGATCACTAACAAGATTTTTCGAACAATCTGATGAATTTTAACACTGAAGATGTAAAGGAGCATTCTCCATGCTGATGCTCACATACTTACTCATCTCGAAGTTGTTTTTACGCGATTATTATCCCTATAAACCAATTATATTCCAGAAGTTTCGAGATGAGGCCGTTAACAGCGACCGGTCGGGGATCAATGTGTTCATCGACGGCATTATGCAGATTTGTGCAGAGATCAAATGAATATCGAGATTGTACTGTTGTGGAACCAAAGGGCGCAATTTCATGGTCTAATATTGAACCTGGTTCTTAGGATTCCGTAGTTTTTTCTTGTCTGTCTTTCAATTTGATTGATTTACCAAATACTAGCGACCCGCCCCCGCTTCGCACGGGTGCAATAGGATATTATTATACATATAAACCTTCCTCTTGAATCACTCTATCTATTAAAAAAAACCGCATCAAAATCCGTTGCGTAGTTTCAAAGATTTAAGCATACAAAGGGACATAGGGACAGAGAAAGCGACTTTGTTTTATACTATGTAGTGATTGTAGAATTTGTTGGCTCCCCCGTAAAAAGTAGGTTGGTATTGTTTGTATTAGTGTAAAAAGTATCTCCAACAGAGATAAAAGTTTATCTAAAAAATAAGTAAAATAAACTTATAGCCACGTAAAAGGGCATTTTATCTTTATAGTCTTCAATCATGCATACTTACTTTGTTATTGGTAGATGGACGATGAGATCTCAAAAAAGGCTACCAAAAAACAAAGCCTAAAATCGATAAGTCCCTCTTTTGGCTTGATGACTTTAAGTAACCAACTTGCTTGAATTTCTGAATGCGCTTGTTGTCTACTTGGTTAGAGTATATTGGAGTAGAGTTTATTCTAAAAACTGACGTGGGGACAAAATTATATTTGATTTTGAAAAGAACTGTGCCTCTAGGATTCAGATAATCGAAGTTAATAGTATTACTTGGCGACGTGACATAACGCAGCAACTGCGGAAAAGAATCGCTAAGCACGTCCCTGCTTTTGTTTGCAGTCTCGTCGGAAACGTCTTCAATGGGCTGTAGCGAGTGGGTTTCGATGTAAGCCTTTCTCTGAGTATCTCTTCCACGTTTCGACACTTCCATTTTCTAATTAAGGGTATCCGTAAGCGAAGACATAATTGTGAAAGGGAGAGTGTCGTCTTTTGGTGCTTAACCACAAAAAACTGCTTAAACTATTTTTAGCCTACCAAGTCAGTAGATATACCTACCAGGCAAATTTTTATCAGTTTTCTTTAAAATAAAAAGTTACTTACTTGTCTTCACCATAAACATTATTTACATAACCTGCACTTCTCACTATGATGCCAAATTCTTAGCAGTAAAACGCGAGTGGAAAGGTATGCATGTTCACTTAACGCCTATACTCGTATGTACAATTTGTATTTGAGAGATTCCTTTGGACAGCTGCCACACACGTCTGCGGAGAAAGTTGGCACTCGGCTGCACTGGATGCATTCCTGGCGTGCTAATCCTTTCTCCTAGATCCGGTTGCTAACATTTAATAACCATAAACAATATTTCACAAGATACTATCTAACTGTTGCCTGTGACTCTACGCTGACTTACTTAGGTCCAAAAAGTTCGCTTGTTTTCACAAACGATGTGAAACTTTTTCTCATACGATTCACTTTATTGCAGACATATCAAAATTATTAACGTAGTTATTTAAGTTAATTTTATTTCAACCTAGTCTATGACCTGTGGAATGTGACCGGAATGCAATTCCGGCTAGTATCATCTCACATAGTCTCGGTGCTTCAAGCTTACTTCAATCCGATTCCCTTTGAATTAGTATTTTCCCCCATTTTGGAAGTCGATAAATAATTTTAAAATGTTAGTTGTCTGTGATCTCCTCTCTCAAACGATCACAGTTGGAAGGAAATTGAATTTTAAGGATAACTCACCACGACCGGAACATGTGTGGGTGGGATGGGACTCATGAATCAATTTGATCGACTGTATCAATAACAAAGTGTTTCATATCTAACCTTGCCTGTTTAAGCCCTCTGCCCTAATTCCGGGTCAAAGCCATGAAAGTCACCAGGAAATCCAAGCGTCGAGAATGTGATTGATGTGGAACATCAAATGGGTGGAACCAGCGGGCTTTGACCTTGGAGAGGATGTTTGGACCCTAATCATACGAAACAAAAACATGATGCTCCTAAAAACCAATTAATATTTCGAAATAGTACTTAACGATGTTGTTTTAAATTAAGGAAGGCTTTAATCTGTTTTTCCTTTTTTATAGAAAGTAGGTACCTACAGTCATTAGTTAGCATCAAAATGATGTGTGCATACATAGTGGTTAAGTATGTCTGAAGTATACCTATCAGAAAAGCAACCTTATCCAATGATAATATGGTCACCTAAGTACATTAATTCAGTAGTCGGAATTGAAATCTCACAGCTACGTAAGCGAGGTTAATGGCGTATCAGGCTACCCATTTCCGGTTAGTCCTCCAGCAAGTTGGCTCTACAACAATGAATTGTTACTTGTCAAGAACAAGATAGTTCATAATGCAACCAACAATGAGCGTCAAGCTGCAGTGTTTCCACAGCAATACAACTTGGGCCTCTTCGAGAAGAGAGTGAACAGCCATTTGTTAGGCAGGCATGTACCACCTTAGACCACATCATTACTTACAATCAGGTGAGATTGTGTTCAAATGAGCGCCAAAAAAAAGCTGCCTCCAGCCACTTTTTCACTCCAGCGATTTTTTTTAAATAAGTACTTGATGGAGCAGTGGGTCCCCCTTACACCCTGCCTGAGCCTATCACACACTGTGCAAAAACGCTCAACACGAAGTGCATAAGCTTGAGGACTCCTGGCAGACAACTGATCTCACATTGTAAACTAAGTAAAAATCAAGTTTGGCCATTACCTGGGTACTGGTTTGTGCAGCACATTTCAAAAAGCTCGCTTAAAAGGATAAACGATCGTTAAAAAACCCAAATTTAACAAAAAAAACTCTTTGTGAAAGAGTAAACAAATCTAAAACTGAAGTAAGTTTTGAAAGGAGAGTGAAGGAAGATATTAGCACGTATAAAAGTAGTTTAGGATTCCCGCTGTCAATATTCTGAACCATGCGAGCTATTTATTGGAGCCATAAATGAAACCATGATAAACTGTTTGGAATTATTTTAATACATAACAAAAACAATAAAAATCCGCTGACAGTCAACAGTAATATAACACGTTTGATAAAGAAGTATTTAGGTGCTAAGTAGGTACAAACCGAAATATTTCAATAATTTAGATGAAATAGACGTAGATATCTATGCTAATTGACAATTATGAAGCTCGTAAAATTTTACGACGTTGAGAGAAAGTAAGCAAAAAGAATGGGAGGCGTGTGCAAACAAAATTGCAAAGAAAAAATGAACACACATCCTTTTGTATGCTAAGTTTTCGTAACGGGACTTTCGGCCCCCACGCACCGTGACATTCATCATCATTATTACTGAAGATTATTCAAGTCAAAATATTTGAAAAAACATATTTTGTCAAGAGATGAGTCGCCAATGTCAAGTGTTTTTTTTATTTATGTCTGTTGAACTCGATAAAATGTTGTAATACCTAGACATTTTTAAGCGATTCACGAGCTGGTTAAGAGGTGGCTGCCACATCATCATGAAATAGTCAGTCATTTTCATAGTACTTAGATCTTTACGCTCTGAGGTATGTTGGAAGAGAAAATATTTCGCAATTTTCCAAACGACCGCCCAGTCGACTTTTCATAACATGCCCTAATATGGTTTAAAAGTATGTCCGGCGGCAAATTAAAACACTCAATTTAAATTTTAAATTACTTGAGTATATTGAATGAATATCTGAAATAGACAAAAACAAAGTAGGTGTGGATAGGGAGGCTTCGACCGGATTACCTACTTACTCTACTAACTCCATTTTGCCGTTTCCTACGATTTGAATTTTTTCATGCATTATATTCTCTATATTTTTTGTAGAGTATAAATTATAGGTGCTAGCTAGTTATTTTAACCAGTTTGAGCAAAGCAGTACACAATGCGTGGCGCCCAGTATTAGCAGCTCAGCTGCGTAAGTAGGTAGGTAATATCTACATTTAAAAAATACACGTTGCATGAAATTATTTATAGCGTAATAATGTCCTGCAGCCTGCTGGACGATGAGAGACTGATTGAAAATTAATGGTACCTTGTACTATTATCCTTAATATAAATTGCCCAGTAACAATGATGGATGTGACAGTATAGTAACATTGTAACATGGTTTAAGCTGAACCCTCACTTTATAACTTAACACTGTCTTATTAAGTAGACATGATAAGATATTGTTTTGTATACGCCGGATTATTAATTGTCTCCTGTTTAAAAAACATGTTCAAAAGCAGTGCAAAAAACTACAACTCGAAACCACGGTAAAGAAATAAAACGTAAATGCCCTGCTATTTAGAGAGATAATTTTAAGCTCACAGGCTGAGAATACTCAAAAACGATGTTTCTAAGCTATGCAGTTTAGTAGAAGATGGTGAACAGTTTGAGAATGACAGCTTGTGAGGGCCCCGAACTTTTTAAAGGTCACCTAAAGATTAATCAAGAAGTGCAAACATCTTGACGCCAAGTGCAACTTGACGTTGCTTTATTTATTTAACGGTTATCTCTGAAGTTTAGTCCTTATTGTAACAAATACTGTTACCACCCGTTTGTGCTGACCCAGTCTCTTTGAAGCACTTACATTTTTGGGACACTGACAGTGTTATTAAATCCAGCATGATTTTTTATGCCAATGTCAGTCGCCTAGATTTGCTAAGCCAAAACTAGTCAAGTCAGTTGAATGGGTAAACAAATTGACAACTAAACTAATTATGTTAATCATGATGTGAATGTAACTATCTAACTATGGCGAGTTTAGTAAAAACTACGGGTTAAAGTAGGTATGTCCTTTATTGCACTGCAGCCGCGCGGCAACTTTGTGTGTCGGCCCTGTCTTCTCGGAGTTAAAAGGCCTTCAAAAGACACTCCTCAGTGACCATTCTCTGCAGTAACTTCCATAGCCTGCACCCCCAGGCGCTTCGCCAGAGCCGCGTACTGCTCGACCACGTTCCGCTCGTATAAAATGGTTCCTTTCTTCTCCGTTTTCTCCTTGTTGGCACGTTCCTTGTCTCCTGGCGCCAATACTGGCAGAGATGGATCCGCCTTTTGGCAAAAAAGACATAGTTATTTTATTTATCATGTAAATGGGTTTTCTAAAACTTAATAGCTACCTACGTGATCACTTACTTTGGGCCTCATAGGAAAGCTTGGCATTTCGCTACGAGATCCAATCCGAAATGGGGAATAGACATATAGCGCGAAAAACTGATGGCCGAATACTTCTTGAGATTCTTGAAAAGTTCGACCATTTGTAAGAAAATGCAGCGTGTGACGCCCGCCCGCCCTGACAAAGGTCACAAGATTTCGGTGGAGGCAGGCCGCCTTCAACCGGCCGCTCAGGAAATCTATGGTGGAAGTCTATGTCCAGCCGTTGACGTCAAGAACGACGTCGTTCTTATCGTATTCGTATGACCTAAGTATTTCGTAAGATCAGATACCAACATTTATAAAGCTACAGACTAGTCCTATACAAGTTGAAGCAGTAGCTTATTTGCTAAACAAAGAAAACAACAAACAAATAACATCAGGCGGGTAGGCCCAGAGCTTGCTTGCGACTAACAGCTACCTGATGTTAGAAAAAATATATACTTACTGGTTCTAAATTCCTCCAATGTCTTAGACAGCCTGAGATACGTTCTGCGAAACCGGAGGCGAAGCGATCAGGGTCTATGGCTATGAAGCACTGGCCTATGTTGCGCACCTCACTCGCACCTTGGACCACCCATTCGCCGATCTCGTAAGAGCAATTGGAACCTGCAATTGTGTGTTGTTATTGTTCATATGCCGGACAGGCAGAGCCAAATTCTATAACAACTGGCGTTAGCATCGATCTCTGTACCGATGAGGAGGCATATAGCCCTCTTTCCACCCTAGGGCAAATCCATATGCACACTTCACTTCAGACAACAACCGATGGCAAAAATGGCGACCTTAGCATCCAAGCCCGCCCTACCACCGGGTAGGGTAGGCTCGGGCGCATAGGTCGCCATCTTAGGCAAGCAGTAAGGTTTATAAAGCCTCCTAGTACTAATTGGTTTTATAACAAAAAGTTACAGTCCAAAATAATTTATCTTCCGTCTGTCAGATGAAAATGACAAATCACTGTTTAGAATCGTATGATAATAAACAGGCAATGCAGACAAATAACTTGGTAAGGGCACAGCCACAGACACGGAATGTAGGAATACCCACATTCTACTGTTCAAGTTTGAAAATGAAACCTACCTGAAAGTACCCCGCATAGCACTTCAATAGCTGCTGATAGAGCATAGCCTTTGTAGCCGCTGGTCTCCTCGGCGCCCCCTAGTGGCATTAGTCGCGCTGTATCAAATGCCTGTAACGGTTAACAACATAAATATTGAGAAAACACCGCACTTACAAGTATGTGCATCTGTCATCAAAAAAAAATTGCGAGCCATTGTTAGGGATTACTTTCTTCTGGAATTCATGTCATAAAATAATTAATTGCTTTTCTTTCTGTTTAAATTATTTAAATGTCGCATTTTTAAACTTTGGGGGTAATCAGGTGGGGCCAATAAGTTTATTAGCATATGGCCCCCTGAACTCATGGTCCGGCCCTGAATAATATTGACACGACCCCAGTGCACTCGGGGAGCAAAGCCCCTGTGGCAAAGTAAAGAGCAACATGTCACATTACAGCATCCTCAGGTTGGGCTTGGGTCTTTAAGGCGTTGAAATCATATAAATTATTAGGTAACAAAATGACAAATAAAACAAAAAAACAAACAACAGCCTTTGAACTTACGTCCCACAGCTGGGTACAGGCCTCAACTCAACTACTTATGAGGTGGCGTGAGACATCCCTTCTTTGGCATCCGGATTGCTGGTGGGGTGTGAGGTCCGACAAAGCTTAACGGCTGTCTAGCGATGTCTAGCAACGTCAGCCAGAACCTTGAGCAGTAGGTTTCGCGCTGACATATTTTTGGAAGCACGCGAAAAATCCGAAAAATTCATCAGTATTTTTTCACTCAAATCATTACCGACATGCGGCGTGTGGTGCTTATACAACAGATAGCCTATTCTGATATGCACAGACCAAACGCAGCGAGGAAGTTTGTTTGTTTGAAGAAGTGGATTTCTATAAAAAAATACTGTTTCCCGCCACCAGAGGCCGCGACCACGATGCCATCCGCGTTAACTTCCTCGACGCGTTTGTTCTGTGCATGTCGTACCTACTCAGCACTCGGACCACGGACTCCTCTTCACCAAGCCGCCTCATTGAGGTAAGTAACATTTTTAGGAAGTATTGTGTGTATTTCCATACCAACTGTGCATCAGTAGTGGGTTGCCCATCGGGACCTAGCGCCCACCCCTTAGGTAACGGCTGTTCTTTGTGTATCTGCATTTCTATCTAGAAAGCAACAAACAAAATCAATCAATGGTTCAACGAACTGTAAAAGTAAATAATCAAAAAAAAAAAACAAAAAACAAATAAACCCCCCAACCTTTATTAATGTTAAATTTATTGATATTTCTGATTATTGGTATTGAAATATATTGTTGTATCTTTCTGTTAAATTACTGGAAAGTTATTTATTTTTTGCCGCCCACTGTACCTTTCTGCTTAGCCTTATGGTTGACTGGTAGAGACTGCCTCATTGGCATTAAGTCCGCCTTTTGTACCATTTCATTCATTCCATTCATTGTTTTGCAATAAAGAATAAATAAATAAATATCTGGAACATATGCCGTTGAATGTACTATGGGTGGCAAAAACTGATAAACTTATCTACCTACTTGAATATTTCAAAAAATCTCTTAAATAAATGATTAAAATTACAACCACAACACACAGAACAGTCACACATATTCAATCCACGTCCTTCATCGCTATAGGCGCAAAAGGGTTAGTTATCATGATGTTTTATTTTATTTATTGCCCAAAATAAGAAAGAAAGTGCACATCAAAGAAAGTCTTTGCACATTTTTTATGTGTAAATTTAAGTTGTTGACAAACCTTGCCCAACGCAACGGCAGTGCTAGCCATGTCCACTCCCAGAGAGTCGCCATCTGCCGCCGGCGCGAAGAATGCGAGAGGGTTCGTGCCCATAGCAGCCTAGGGGTGAAATAAATTAATATGAGACGACGTCACATAAGTACTTTGCTGCTTTCAAAATCAGAAACAGCGAAGGTTTATCGACAAACATTGACTGGTTCAGGTATCGTAGGTAAGTACTGACTGTCTCAGTTATTTTATAATTTTATAATGAAATGATCGCATTTATGGTCAATCCGTTTAGTACAGAAAGTGCAAGGCGCTGGTTGTGATGGGCCTTTACCTGAATAGTTACAATACATTACATAACAATTTCAAATTCTTAAACAGGTTTGTATGTAGATATGTATTTTTATTATCTACGTTATTTTATTCTTAATGACAAAAATGAATTCAAACGTCTATTGTTTTCTCGGTTTCTAACAAACCTCACAAACTGTATCATTCTACGAGTTACCTTTTTAGCCCTTGTGGGCACCATCACTGGTGACGAGTTTGTGAAGGCTAACCCAATGAGCCCCTGCTGCTCTGCCTTGAGAGCCCAGTAGCCTGCCATCCCGAAATGATTGGATCCTGCAAACAAGTCAAAAAGGTGACTGGAAGGCTTTCTAATCTGCTATTAAGATGAGGCATATTTTATTGCACTAAGACCAGTCGCAGGAGCAGGGTTAAATGCGAGAACACTGAAAAAGGTTCAATTTATTTAGGCGGCTATATTGCTAAAAGCGATCTAGCTCAGGCACCCTTTAGAAACTCCACTATTTCCAAACAATATGATGTATGGGATGGGACCAAAATTTAGGCACTGACGTATGTTTCAGGCTTTCTCTTTGCCGAATGGCAGGGACTTAGTAGGATATAGTTTTTAATCGAATCTAGTTTTTGGGATATTTCGTAAAATGATGCTTCGCGATAACGTTTTCGCGTATCTGTTTCATTTGAGATATAATACTTAGTGAACTTGGAGTATGCGATTTGTTGACTTAATGAATCTTCGAGGATCGGTTATTTCGATGATTTTGTGTTTGAGCAAAGGTAATTCGAGTACGAAGCCCTTCAAAACGACATAATTCGATATCAGACCCTGATTTGTGTGTGAGCCTACCTTTAGCAGTCACCAGGCCAACTCCAGCCTCCCTCGCCTTCCTGATAGCCACATCCATGCAGAACTCTCCGACAGTGGCGCCAAGTGCGTTCAGCCCATCCACCCAGGCTGTCGCAACAGACTCCTTCAGAATCACTGGCTGGCCGTGGGGGTTGGTCGTCCCGTTCTGGATGTCGTTAATGTAGAATACTGAAAATGTTAACAGGTTTTCATGAAATTTGACATTTGTATAGGTATACTTTAGCAACGCAAAATGCACCAATGACTCAAGCCCCTTAAAGAAATGTAGCTAATAGGTAAAATAGGTATCTCAATTCTCGGTCAAATTGTCTGGTGTTTCGTACCATGCTCCGCTCATCTCCACCGAAACGAGAACGAAAATTCAGGTTTTCTTGAAGAGGCTTATTTTGAGTATTTAGAACTAAGCAAATTTATTTTAAGTTATTTATCTCAACTTAATAAAGTCAACTTGGTGACATTCTGAATCAGGTAGCAGTTGAGTGATTCTGCTATATCTAATCATCCAACTGAGATTTTCTCTTGTGCTTTGATATACAGAAGCATAATCTTAAAACTGAATACGCATCAGTCATCTCTATCAATCAAATCAAAAAATCAAATCAAAAATAGCTTTATTTAAATAGACCTGTTACAGAGTACTTTTAAATCGTCAAATCTAATTAACACACAAAACATACTTAATAATAGACATGAATACCATAATATTAAATGTAAACAATAAATATACTGTACTTAAATAAATGTGATGCTACCACCGGATCGGAAAGTTTTTTCTGTACTGAGAAGAACCGGCAAGAAACTCAGCAGTTACTCTTTTCAACTGTTTCTCTTTTTTACAATAATTGTTAGTATATTACAACAGAACTTAGAACAAGATAGCACAATCAAATTCATAATTTATGAAAAGAAAAACACTCTTAGGTACATCGACGAGAAGCTATATAAAACAAAACAAACATTGTTAGTGTCTTAACCTAAGTATGATTGTTGATATAACAATAGTTAATTAGAATCCGTCGGGAGCAGAGAGCTTATTCCCAAGCATTTCTATCCATGATATAATCTCTAGTGGTGTAATATCCCTTTTTCAGCAACGTAGCTTTAATGTGATTTTTAAATCTATGTAATGGCAGCTTACAAATCGCTTCCGGAACTTTGTTATAATAATGTACACCTTGCCCCATAAATGACCCTAAAACTTTCTGCAATCTGAAAAATGGTAGCGCAATTTTATCTTTATTCCTAGTATTTTTAGCATGAATATCGCTGTGTTTGGTGAAAAGATTGATATTTTTTCTTACCAAGACAATACAATTGTAAATATATTGCGAAGCTACAGTTAGAATACCAATTTCCTTAAAAAGTTCCCTAAGAGTGGCCCGTGCTCGCAGCTTATAAATGGATCTAATAGCTCGTTTCTGAAGAACGAAAATTGCTTGTATGTCTGCTGCCTGACCCCAAAGTACTATTCCGTAGGACATAATACTGTGGAAGTAGCTAAAATAAACTAAGCGAGCGGTTTCAACGTTTGTCAATAGCCTTATTTTCCTAATAGCAAAAGCAGCTGAGCTAAGCCTACCTGAAAGACTTGTCAAATGAGGGTTCCATTGCAATTTTGAATCTAGGGTTATTCCAAGATAAACTGTGGAGTCCACAAGCTCCATTTTATCATCATTGATTTTTAAATTTATGTCATTATTATTTACGTTAGGCAATTTAAAATTAACACATTTCGTTTTCTTCGCATTTAGCTGCAGATTGTTAACTGTAAACCAATGCAAAACTTTCGAAAGCGCTTCATTAACATCGTCGAAGACGTTTTTATTTCTATCAATGTTAAAAAGTAAAGATGTGTCGTCTGCAAATAATACTATATCACATAGGTCTTTAACATGAAAAGGTAAGTCATTAATGTATACTAGGAACAGAAATGGACCAAGAATAGATCCCTGTGGAACCCCTAATTTGACTGGTGATCCAGAAGATAGTACCCCATTAATCTCTACTTTTTGGGTTCTGAAACTAAGATATGAAAGAATCAAATCTAACGCAGTGTCCTTTACTCCGTAAAAATCAAGTTTCCGTATGAGAGTCCCATGATCGACGCAATCAAACGCCTTGGATAAGTCACAGAAGACGCCAAGAGCGTTCTGTGAATTCTCCCAAGCCCTAAAGATATGTTTTAGGAGCGCAATACCAGCATCAGTGGTGGAACGACCTCTGGTGAATCCATATTGTTCACTGTGGAAAAGTTTGTTTTCACTAAAGTGACATAGAAGTTGTTCCTGGACAATTTTCTCAAATATCTTACTCAGAGCTGGTAAGATAGATATAGGTCTAAAGTTACCTGGGTCCAGTTTACTGCCTGATTTAAAAAGTGGTATAATTTTACTATACTTCATTAACTCTGGAAAAACTCCCTCATCAACACACTCATTGAAGATTACTGCTAAGTAGGGAGCAATTACATCTATAATGTGACTAATAACTTTCACTGAAATATCCCAAAGATCGGCAGTATTCTTTAAATTAATTAACTTGAAGGATTTTAATATATCAGACGAGTCTACATGTTTAAATTTAAAAACAATATTGCAGCATGACACATTATCTTTAACTAGCTGTTCTGCTTCAAAAGGTGATGAATTGAGTGATGCTGTAGTAACTATAGGTATATTACCAAAATAACTTTCAAAAGTTTCAGCGATGTTAGCTTCGGACTTGACAATTTCATTGTTAATCTTTAGAGTGAAAGTGGTGTCGCGTGGTTTAGCTTTACCAGTTTCATGATTGATTACGTCCCAAGTGGTTTTAATTTTGCTGTTGGACTTAGTTATTTTATCACGAATGTGTAAAGCCTTGGCACACACGCAGACTTTTCTAAATGTTTTAGAGTAGTTCTTGACATACTCTATGAAATTCGGATCAAAGTTGTATTTTTTCATGCCGTACAAATCATACATTTTAGTCCTACTTATATAAATTCCGGGAGTGGCCCATTCGGAAAATGAAGACTGAACCTTACTTAAGTACTTAAGTATATGGTCACTTCAAGTAGACCGTCAGCTCGTTTGCCTATTTTTCATAATAAAACGCGTTATGGATGTCTGTGTCTCTTTGATAGGTATTGTAATCTAATTACCTACTGAAGCGGTTACCTGATTTCTTATCAAACAATGTAAAATTAACACAACAAACCAAATGCACAGCAAATAATTATGTAGATAACAAACATCGCAACAGTTGTTCCTTATTTACATTTTAAATCTGTCGTGGTAGAAATTACACAATTGCAACAATATAGCATCAAAGACATTAGGTGGTTTATGAAAATTCTTGGTGCAAACAAATGGAATATTTTTTTACTAAAGAAGTTTGACAACAACATTATCTGACCCTGAGCTGAGCAGAAGAAAGAAAGAAAGAAAAATATTTATTTGGTACATAACAATAAAACACGACGAACGTTCACTGTGTGTGTCAGTGGTCCCATCTTTACCTATGGGTGGAAGAGGCGAGAGGCGCCCAGTAGCTAGTAGGTGGAGACCCCCAGCCGCTAGTAAAGTGGGGCTTTTTTTGAAGGCCGTACCAGGAAATGGGGAGAGGGGAGAGAAAGGCTCTAAAATCTAATATTTAAGTTACGTACCTAGGGGTGTTCCCACCCCTGAGGGAGCCGGGTCTCGGCGTTAAAGAAGGCGTCGGCAATCGGACGCAACGGAAAAGTGCTTACTGTCAGGGGCTGAACTACTATTTTTGAAATAAATGAAACAACCCAAATACAGCGCATATCCAAAATAAATAACTTACTGAGTCTGTTCAACCCATGACTGAAGTGTCCAGTGAGGTCCGCATGGAGCAGCAACGCAGCATGGCTTCTGGCTTCCGACTCCGGCGTCCCGATGGCCTTCAGGCTTTCCTCCATGAACCTCCGGGCCTCTTCAATACGAACCTCCGGCATCTTAGCGCCTGATCAACTAGCGAGAAGAAAGTGCAACTGGTTTTATATGTGACAATAATATCTAGACGAAGATACAGGCTGTTTCTGTTTGAAGCTAGGAAGTGACGCGCTATAAAATGCTAGAAAAAAGACGTGTCTTTTTAAAATTTTATTAAAATGGGAACAAACTGATACTTAGCAGGTCCTTGTTTTTTGTAATTCCTAAAGGTTAATGCTGCCTCTTGGCTGAGCACCTCTGACCTCGCTGCTCGTGATTTTCGGTTCGTGCAGTAGGTACCTAATGTGGATTCGATCCGCATGCGATAAAGTGATATAATATTTAGAAAAGTTTTATCTTCGTATCTTATGTATGATGTCAGAAAGTAAGCCATCTGTCACTAACTAGACATGTTGGTGGGTGAGTGAATCTGTTTCATGTTGCATTTGTTGCAAACTAGCGACCAGCCCTGGCTTCGCACGCGTGCAATGGGATGTTATTAAACATGTAAATAAACCTTATTCTTCACTCACTCTACTTATTAAAAAACTGCATTTGTAGCTTAGTTTTAAAGATTGAATCAAACATACGGACAGAAAAAGCGACTTTGTTTTATAAAATGTATTGATGAAGTAGGTATACTTAAATTGGCATTCATACCTATTTCTTCCAAGTTCTTTCACTGATATGAAAGATATTCACTAGACCGTTCGATACTGTTACCTTTGGTTACAGAGCCAACATACCTACCTACTGTTCTTCGGAAGTTGAATAAGTGTTTGTGATGGTCGTATCCTTAGGCCAGGTAGAGATCGTCTAATATGAAGTGAGGCGCTCCTCCACCGCATCTACGCATACTAAAGTGCTTGCTTGTATACGTAGATGCAGTGAAGGGGCGCGTCATTTCAACTTAGACGATCTCTAGTTATCTATCTATCATCGAACAGCCCTACTAGCGAATCATCTTTGAGTTTAGTCGTTCTTCCTTGTTTAGTACTTCATTTGGCATACCATGTATGTACGAGTTGTTATGTGTAGGTAAACAAATACTGTACTGGTCCAATTGAATCATACTTTTCTTAAACTTAAACAATAATTTAAAGTTTGGATCGGTTTTGTTTTATTTCTTTTATAAGATCGACATAAATGACCAATTTAGGAAAGTAATTTAGTTTCAATACCATTCAGTTTTCAGAACTGTATTGAGTGGGTATTGAATAATTTTGTTACATCAGCTTTTAATTACAAACGAATATATTAAATAACATCAACACCCCTTGCAACAACTGTTCCGTATCGATGGACGTATACCTTTTCAACCGCAGCCACGGAGAAAAGGAAAATTATGGTATAAGTATTATAGATAGACTCACAAATTGTTCCTAACAATTGTAAGTTTCTTAATGAAACTCAAAAGAATATGAATTTAGGCTACAGAAAAATACGTCATTAAAATTGGCAGGTATAAGTAGACAGTGTTTAACCACATCATAATAGAAAACATCACAAAGTAAGACATGTAGATCGCGCCAAAAATGTATTGAAATGACATGAAAATAGTTATATCAAATACTGAACTAGGGCAAGACCAGTGTGTAAAACCTGAATAACCCATCAGCACAATGATTTTGGTGTCCCATCCACTGCGAAGTGGATTCGATGCCCACCCAAGTCCTTATGCAATTCTCTATACATCAAATCTCATCTCGATCTCACTCATGCAAAACGCCAACTCAAATCGTTCATTCGCTTCACCTTGAATCAGTAAGTATTCTCAGTAATTTCTATGATATTCATTCTAGTTTTTTTTTTTTTGCCTTAGTAGTTATAAAATTTTACAGAACGCCAAAATGGAATCTCACTTCTAATTCTCTCGGTGACGTTCGATGTGCACATTCAGAATAACATCCCA
Source organism: Udea ferrugalis (assembly GCA_950022985.1). NCBI lineage: Eukaryota > Metazoa > Arthropoda > Insecta > Lepidoptera > Crambidae > Udea > Udea ferrugalis. The sequence goes on along the minus strand of OX465530.1, from coordinate 12,456,075 downwards.
GCTATAGTATACCGGTGGGCGCCAAAACTCACTTCACTCGTGGGGAAAATTCAATTTCTATGCAACTGTGGTCGTTTGAGAGACAAGAACTAAGCCAAATATTTTTTCCAATTATTTACATACAAAATGAGAGTTAATACTAATTCAGAGTGAAGCGTATTGATGATTGAAGTAAGAATGAAGCACTGACATGTGAAGTGATGTTAGCTGGAATGCCACCCTTGGACATGAATGGTAATATGTATCTTTTAAAAAACATTGCACTTATATGTTCTGGTAGAAAACGTAATAATCATCTTTTGAAAGCCAATATAATAATAGGTAGTATTAAACATAGGTTTAAGTTTGGAGCCAGAAGTCTCACTTATTCATTCAATTAATCAAAAATGCGATATGGTCTTATGTTGATTTTCCTATTTAGGTATACTACGAGTCATAGAACAAAGAAAGTTAGTTTGAACTTCAATCGGAAGTTAATGATTTATTTAAAAACTCACATAATTATTAGTCGACAAACGTCCACTATCTCCTCGTCCCGCACAAATTGTTTACTCTTACAAGTAAGAAAAGATACTGAAGCGAGATTGCATGCAATGAAGATTTTAACATTATCTACTTTACTTATCTTTCCTGCACACAAACATAAAATGTGTAACTACAATTTTAAGAAATTATTTATTTATATGCTTAAGCGATTAAAGCAACGGCATGACAGAGCAAAGAAATGTCATTTGGCGAGAGCAAGATAAAAAAAACGGAAATGTGTAGCCTTATGTGCCGCTGACTGTACATATACATCTCCAGAAATCTTCACTCAACCGCATAAAGTAAGCCAGAATAAAAGCACAGAATAAAATTTCCTAGGTAGGTACCTACCTACTAGTAACAACGTATAGGCTTGTAGTACTAAATTTTATTTCAGATTCAGCCAGTGCCTAGAATTTGACATAATTATGTACCTATATGTAGTTGTAGCTGATGTTGAATCTGCTTTCAAAAAATACATTGTAGAAATACGATTGCCGGATTAAACAATTTAATTTGTAGTCAAATACCAATACATTAGCTCTGTCAAAGTCATTAACGTTATCGGTCACTCATTTTATTTACTCTAGAAGAGTTTACCTAGTAAACTATAGGATTAATAACCCTTTGCCTTGCCAGCGAATTATCTGAACCGGCAGTTTGTAGTTGACCGTGAGCGAGGACGCACGCCGGCTTGCCACGTGACAAACAGCTGAGTTGATCTGACGAAAACAAACTTTAATAAACAAGGAAGGAAAATATATATTTCACACTTCTTTTGGTCTTTGGTGAGTTCTTTTAATTTTATCAAATGACTCTCATAACTATAGAAGCGTTAATGTCGCTTTATTATTTTATTGAATTAATTTCAAGTGAATGGTAGTGACAGGAGAATTGCCATTACATTGTGGACCTTATTGAATTTCGATAGGAATCAACAAAATGCTTGACTAGATAGTGTTTTTGGTAGTGTCCGACCGAACTTTCGGTTTCGGTTTCGGTTTCGGCCAGTTTCGGCCAAAAAATCGAGTTTCGGCCACAGTTTCGGTTTCGGCCAAAATCGGCCGAAACTTTGGCCGAAACCGAAACTCAATTCGGAAGATGTCGTGCGCGGTCGTATAACTTCGTTTCTCGCGGCAACGTTATGGCAGAGCCTGGCGACCTCCACAATCTTCGGGAATTGTCGTGGGACATTCGGATGGCTACGTAGGAACACTAAAATTGGTCAGTGCGTAATCGCCAGACGCAAAACTTCTTTAGAGGTAATGTTTTGACGGAACTGATTACATGTAAGTTTTCGTTGAGACTGTTCTGTTGGGAGTATGGTTTGGCCAAATGATTCAAGTAGGCAGGTGCACCTTCGAGAAAGAGGTTAATTGTTGCATCCAACACCGCTGGGCACTAAGGAAAGTAGGTTGAAGTGTCAGTTGGCAGGGCACATTGCACGAGAAACTGGGCCATCAGTTTGGGGTCGAAAGGTTCTCGAGGGGATATTGTTTGAAGCCAAACGACCATATAGAGATCGCAGGGTTTAGGTGGATGTGTTCTACCCATTACCAGCGGCTCTGGAAATCTAAGGGGGAGTTTTGATTCTCAGAATTGGACGTCGTGTGTGTGGTTGTTCATGAAGTTTCCGTTTCGTTTCTGTACTTGAATGATTTCAATAGTTTAATATTGGATCACTCAGATTATTGACTATCGCATTGGCTAAAGTTTTGAGGCAGTTGGCAAGACCCTAGTCTACTGAAGTAGTCAATACCGAATTTTAGAAATCGACTGATCGCTATGCCGATGACATCGTGCTTTTCGACATCCGCCGAGTGGCAGGGACAATGTTCAAAGAACTAAGTGTAGCATGCTATCGCATTGGACTGGTGATGAACCAGACGAAAACGAAACTGACGACCAACGCCACCAGAAGTAAGGAAGGGGTAGACGGCAGACAATGCTACTTTGATGAGTATACATATTGACTTGAACCAGATTATCTCCTTTCGCCTTGTGGTATGAGGCGTTAGAATTCTGGCACGGTTCTCCCCCGCATGTCGTAAGAAGCGACTAAAATAGGTCCTTCGGGGTCACTGGGAGTGCACACGGCGGGGGCTGTGTGCCTCCATTCCAAGTGGCCTTGAGGAAGGGCGGCGGTGTAAGAGTGACCTAACACCGCCGTACACACTGGCGGGTGTAGAGAGTAGGTGTAACTCCCCTCAAGGTGGGCTGGTTAGCATAGCGCGCCAGGGGTTTGCCGGCACAGAGTTCTTGACCAGAGATCACGGGGACCTCTGGATACGCGCTGAAGCACGTCACCGGGGGGTTTAGTGAGTAATATCTGCCGAATCTGGCTGGATCGTCTATAACCAGTCCAGTCCATAAACGGATTCCCCCCTGAAAAAAGAAGATAGTCTTCTTCGAGAACAGGCAGGATGAGGAAATCAAATGCCGATGCCGAATCACCTAGAGGAGCTAACTTTTCAAGGCATAAGCCTTGAAAAGTTAGCTCAAATAAATGAAGTGCCACCTTCCTATATCTTTAAAGCGAGAACTTCTCGACGTTTCTTAGCAGTCTGCCCACAAGCCTGGTTGCTCATGGAACACCCTAAGTCAAAGCTCGGAATGGGTCCAAGGGTAATGGAGTGGAGTGTGTTAGGCATTAAACACACAGACAGAAAATGGTCACCACGATCCGCCCCAAAACTGACGTTCAAGACGTTGGGCCAGAAGTCGCTAAACTGACAAAATGGGAGAGAGCACTGAGCAGTCTGTAAGATGCATCCGGCCCGAATGACAACCCAATGGCTCCTAAAAGAATTTCATTGAAAGACGAGGCGTAAAAAGCGATGGTGCGACCACCTGGTACATACTCTGGCGAATGGCTGACTTGAGCAAAAGGAAAGGGTAAATTGAAAAATTTGGGAGACCTTTGCCCAGCGGTGGGATCTTGTGTGGAAAAAAAAATAGTCTGTAACTTAGTTTTGTTGTTATAAGCAGAATAATGAGTAAAATTTTTCAGAATTTAGTAATTGTAGGTATTTTATACTTGACCACGTGAGTTTCGGTTTCGGTTTCGGTTTCGGCCGAAACTGAAGCCTAGGCCGAACATTCGGTTTCGGTTTCGGTTTCGGCCGGAAAACCAGTTTCGGTCGGACTCTAGTTTTTGGATTTTGTAACAGCTTTCGTCAATGAAAATATTGTCATGGTACTATTTTATAGTTTTGTTGATGGCCAGCCAGTTGTAAATAAAATTATCTTATAGAGATATTTAGTGAAACCACGGTAATGGATTAATTGATTACCGTGGCTAAACTCTATAAAATTATTAAACTATTGCAGTAAGGTGAAGGTTAATCAGCAGCTAAGGATTATGTTAATCCATTACGTTATGTTAATACATAATCCTTACTGCTACATGTCAAACTTACAAATTTGTAAGTAACTTATTTCAATAATGTCAGATTTGAACTAAGGCAGGGATGTTTAATTAATTTCGTAATACAGATAGCCCTAACCATGATTTTATGCCGAAGCCTACACAATGGATTAAGTATTCTGTGACACAAGCACTCACAAGTGAGTTTGTAACGATTGTCTTTGCAGCAGGTTAAATCAATAAACATTTCAATCGCACCTTATGAATTTATAACATGTAGGCAGGTCTTCGGGCTGTGAATGATCTGAACATGCTTTGATATCACTATATCACTATATTTTCCTGTAGGTGTAGGTATATTTTCGTTGCCATCGCGTTCTAGCGTTAAGGCACATTAAGAATTTGAAGGCCGCGAGTCGTCGCCATTAGTTTCACTGACATGTGCGAAACGGTTTGTTTTACTATCGCGCCATTGAATGAAAGCATAATGAGTCAATGATATTATAATAAAAAAGACGTAGATAGGTCACTTGTGCTAAAAAAGTGGCACCCGAAATCAGAACTTCGAACACCTGAGCAAAGAATTGACAGTTTGAGTTGTACGACACTGCTCAACATGTATCTGTCTCGTCTACGCTCTAGTAAATAATCATACTATCTTGTACACACGGTCAAATTACAGGTACAGTCAACAGCACATCAGGTTACCCCATTTCCGTTTTTTCTCTCGCTCTTGCCAAATGTCATTTTTTTGCAATAGAGCAAGGAGGACTGACCGGAAATGGGTAGAGAGATGTGCTGTCCACCGTACGTACTTCAGGGCATAATTTTCGACTTCGCATGACATAACGTATCTACTCTTTTAAGTATCATTGTAATGAGTAGTTACAATCATTAGTAGGTTTTAAAGCAAACTACAAATATTCACTTGCTCTTAGTAGTAGGTACTACAACCGTCAGCCGTTGTTCTAATTTGACTGGACCGTTGAAAACGGGTAGGGCGTCTAAGGTTGTGGGTTCGATTCCCGCTCGCGACGAACATTCACGTGATAAACGGGTTGGTTCTGGGGAGTTAATATCTATTTAGGTTCATACCCTATACTCATTAGTTTCTGGCACCCATAGAACAAGCTCTACTTGTTTAGGATCAGGTGATCTTGGAGTAAAAAAGTCTCAATTTTTTTATTTATTTTATATTTCCAACAGGCACACGTACCCAGTCAGCGATTGTTTTATCCTACTAATATTATAAAGGCAAAAGTTTGTATGTCTGGATGTGCTGTGTTGCTCTTTCACGTAAAAACTACTGAATGGATTTTAATGAAACTTTACGATAATGTTGCTTATACATCTGAATAACACATAGGCTACAATTTATAAAGATATTGTGTAAATTGTTGAAAATATCAAGTAAATATAAAAATGTACGCGGAATCACGTGGTATGGCATGACAGACGGCTGCTGTCATTAGCGTAACTATGGGTGCGTTCCGAATTCAAAATCTAAAATAGCGCGTCCATCTAACGTTAGACAATTTGACGAATCCGTTAATTTTAAGTCCACTTAAGTCCACGCGGACGAAGTCGCGGGCAGCCGCTAGTTTTTAATATTTCTATAAAATTTTTGTTTCTCAGTCGTATCTAAACATTCGCTCATATTTTTTTTTAATTTAGAGCTGTAGCTGTAGCTAGGGGATTTTACCTTTTTGTGTAAAAGATAAATCAAAATACCTATCTGTGCCACATGACCCTATCGTCTGCATAGTATCATGAGTCCTGATAGTCTGATCTGATAGTAGCTGATACTAATTGGCGTAAAATATTTAATTCCAGATAAACATGGGCAAGGTAGCGACAGCAGAAGCGCTCCGCTTCATGACAGACTGCCTGAAGGCGGTAGGGGCAGCAGCCAAGGCCGCGGAGCAGCAGGCCGAACTGCTCATACAGGCCGACAGGATGGGGCATCCCAGTCACGGCTTGAATAGACTTGGTAAGTTCAGAAAAATTCCACGGAAAATTCACCAGTACAGGATTGTGCCAGATTTGTCTTCTTTTAAATTGTTCTGACCCAAGTTCGTCTCTGGGTCATTGCAATCAATTAATCATTATATACCAATCATCAAGAAAACAAAGACAATTTCTTATGTAGGTAATATTGAAGGAGAAATGACTCTCTTTGTACTTGTAGGTACTAAATGTAGTGATTAGATCCTGACAGAATGAAATACTGTCATTCCTTAGCACACTCAATAAAACATACCATGAACTCCCAAGGGAAATTTTGGCTGGTATCTTATATGTGCACTTAAGCAAGAAACCTAGAAAGATAAAAGCATCAACTGGGTATTGTTGGCTTTAGAAGTTCGTTTCTAACAAGCCCTACGGACTATTTAGGGATGTATATTCGTACGTGATCATGCTACAGTACAGCACAGGACATTGACTTTACTGAAATAGGTAAGTAGTAGGATAATGATGTGCTTCGAAATCTTTTCTGAATCCCTCTTTTCTGTATGTCCTAAACATCGTTAGAAGAATTCAACATTTTGGGCCTGGGGTGGCATTCCGGCGGACGTCACTTCACATCTCGGTGCTTCACGCTTACTTCAATCATCAATACCCTTCACTCTAAATTAGTATTTTCTCTCATTTTGTACGTCAATAATTAATAGTAGATTATGCCACAAGGGCTTAAAGAAGTGTATTATGTCCCGGGCGTGATATTGAACCCCGAGTATGAGGGATTCTACGAGGGGTTCAAGACCGCCCAAGACAAATACACTTTTAAGCCCGCGATGCATACTCTACTTTTTATACTTTCTGCGAGGCAATCGAAATTAGTGGCTGAAAAAAGTAAGTGCTTAAATATTTATTTCAAATGAAAATAGGTAGGTAGGTAATTAAATATGAGAAATTAGGTATTTATCAAAAATTAAAAGTGATGTTAGAAACATATGACAGTTGTGCGAAGACATTGGAAAGATGAGTTACAATCTTTGGTACATTTATTTTATCAGCATAAGACTCAGGAGCTATTTGAGCGGTTGGCGCCTTTTTTCTTTCTCTGGCATCTATTTTGTTAGTGGCCAGTACGACATTCGAACTCAGAACTCATTGCACCTAAACATTTTTGACTACACGGTTGCATTCCAAATTCAAATCACTTTAATCCCTGGGGATTAATGAAATTCAGTACAACATTATGTCCCGGCTAGACCATAGGGCTATAATGACTTACTTTAGGACAGCTTTACATGACACATAATGTGGCATTGACGAGCAGGTAGTATAAAAAAATATATATTGGGCTTAGTTCCTTTCTCTGTAACGACCACAGTTGCAAAGAAATTGTTTTTTTTAAAGTTCCCTCAACACGAGCGAAGTGAGTTTTGACGCCCGCCGGAATACCAGAGCAGACTGGAATAACGTTCTGGAAGTGTGTTCCGTTAAAAAAAACTTTACAATAGCTTTTTAACCATCCTATAGATAGGTGATCGTAAAAAAATATTTCAGTGAAATCTAAACTGAATAAAGGGAAAAAATACAAACCGCTACTAGAAGTTTTTACCTAGACGTTTCAAGTACAGTAATCGTGATCACTGGACAACCAGTTGATAATAATTTATTATATGGTATGGTATGGTATTTTTTTATTGTCCCCTCACTACTCGTTTCGTAGCTCATCGCTTTCGATTTCGCGTGATTATCATATCTACGTTAGTTTACGATCAATTGTTTTACGTCTCCAAAGAGAAACTCTTTGTTTTAGTTAGTAGATAGGTTTCTCATTGATCATTTTGCCAAGACAGTTAAAATCGTACTGAATTAGAACCTGTAGGAATATGTTTCAGAAGTTGAGTCTTGTTGAGAAACCTTAATTAAGAACAATTGAAAATAATAGCCCAAGTAGTTTGAAATGGAAAACATTTAAAAAAAATCAGAAAGCGTTTATAATGCGGTTCTAAGGGAATTGCTTATTTGATTCTTTGACAGAAAACTTGACTTGACCGAAAAGGTTACGTTTAGGAAAGTACTTAGGTTAATTAGTAATAAGCAAGTGTTAACAATACGGTAAAAGTCACAATAAACTATGTAGATCAAGTAAGTAAAAGAAGGAAAAACTGTTGTAAAATGTTTTGTTTGTTTGGTCTCCGGGACTCTAGAATTTGCATTCATTTGAGTTCGCATGGATCAGTCTTTGACATTCGTATGAGGTGTTGGATGACTCGGGTGCAAGATGTCCCCAATTATACTCTTCACTTTAATCTTGAAATACTCGTACCAGATTAAATCTTTTTCTATATCGTTAGTGAATCATTGGCCATAGTTCTACGAGACACTCACAAATGATCATCGAATCATCAAACCTTATTTTCTGATTTACAGAAATGTACGTCAACGATATCCTGACTGGAGCCTGCAAGCCAAACAACGAACCCAAGATCCTGAAGGAGAGTGCCTCTACTGCGTGGGTGGACGCCAACGACGCGCTCGGCGCTACTGCTAGCCAATTTGCCATGGACGTCGCAGTCAGGAAAGCGAAGACTACAGGCGTCGGATGGGTCACTGTCAAAGGTAATGCTGGAACCTTGTGGACATCTCTAAGGTCGCTGTCAGAAAAGCAAAGAACCCTAGTATCAGTTGATTTGCAGTCAAAAGTAATGCTAAAGTAAAGCCTAGTAGACTGCCTGCAAAACACACAGAAGCGATAACATAGTTGTCCATAAAAGCGCAATGCAACTAAACGTGTAGTCGGCGGCGACACCTTGAAGAATGATCATACAGTATTTGAAGTTTCTTTTGCTGTCGAAAGCGCATTCTTCTTCTTATTCAGCAGATCAGTACAACTAACATAAGTAACTTATACCCCTTGATCCTCGCAGAATTTCTTAAACCTGAATTATGCAGTCACGTGCTTTTGAATGCGGAATGTAATCTCATGCGAAATTCGTTGGGTTAGTAAACACTTTTAAACTCTCCCTTTTTGGCATTTCAGGTTCAAATCACAACGGCATGGCGGGCTGGTGGGCACAAAAAGCAGCAGACAAGGGGTTAATAGGAATGGCTTTCACGAACACATCTCCCCTTCTCGCTCCTACTAGAAGTAAACAGGTAAAGTCTGCCTAATTATTTTTCACATTTGCCCTTGCTCTTCACAGTTCTAGAGGCTTATGACTATTAATTTTTCACATTAGGATTTATCAGATTCCCATGCTGTTTATGACGCGTGATAGGGCGGGCCAATGCGATGGGGCAGATTTTCAGACTATAAAGCAGTTATTTGATGCTCATGTCACTTGAGTGAGATGTGAACGGAAAAGGTTAGGATTTTGTATGTGGGCACTGAATTATGTCACGCATTCAGCAAGTCGGGTTAATACAAAAGAATGACATATTCTGTTGTTTGGGCCGCAGCAGAGATCAGGACGACAGGTCTCTTACGTAGGAACTTCTTCTGCACATTTTACGTCGTCAGAGCTCTATTTAAGTCCTAAAGAAAATGTACCTAGGATCCTCATCGCTTGATCACAACAAACTCAGTGTATGACGATCAGCATAATTTTTAACACACTAATGATATTTTTTCCAGGCAGCTTTGGGCACAAACCCGCTTTCCGTAGTGGCGCCTGCTTCTCAAGGAGAATCATTTTATTTGGACATGGCCACAACAGCTGTAGCAGTAGGAAAGGTACTATCACTCTTCATAAATCTAACTAGAATACCACTATCCCAATTTGTTGTATATATTAAGTATATTAAGCCAATCAAAGTTATTAAAACTTGAAAAAGGTAGCTCCCGTTTGCAAGCAACGCCCTAGCCTAGGGCCACCTCGTATGAAAATGGCGCGGTGGAAATAGAACCAAAATGACTCTCGGTGCTCTTTGATACCTGCCTATCGCCCCTGGTGCACTGCACCGCCTACACTATAAGTAAAGCCACTCCTGGTAACTAGCCTCTGTTTTACAGATTGAAATGCAAAGACGAAAAGGTCAACCATTGCCACACGGCTGGGCCCAAGCGCCGGATGGCAGAGAAACGACTGATGCTGATTTGGTAAGTGAAATGGCTCTACTGTCACTTCCATTACTTTGGTCCATGGTACAGGGCTAAGTGCCACCAATTTCGTTATTATTAAGTAGGTAGTTCCATTAAGGAAATAGTGTTGTTTTCTAAGGACCTCTATTCTTCCATAATGGTGCCCTTTAGGCGTGTACTTATACAATACTTTAAAAATAATGCATACCTTATTCTCATCAGAATTTAAGCATTCATCCGTGGTTTTTGTGTAAATTTTGTGATGTATTTTTCGGACGGAAGCCCGTAGATACATGCTTTGGAAGGCTCGCTAAGCAGTAATTTATAGTCCTGATGGCTGTTGTCAGTCGTTAAGTTTAGTCGGAGGCTTGGTCTGATAACATCTGACAGAAAGATAGCCTTACACCCCTCTAACAAATTCCACTGATTCCGCGTATTTGGAATATGGTGCGCACCACCTCATAGTTGAGGTAAGGCCTAGGCTCAGCTGTGTGAGTATGAAGGTTGTTGTTTAACCACTGTCTGGGGGGTTTGTGCGCCTTATTAAATTTCTATCCGTCTTCCAAGTCCTAAAATTCAGTCTTAATTGACATGCAATGAACCACACACCAATAAATTACCATATTATTCTAGGCGTACAACACGGGCTGCTTGATGCCACTCGGTGGAGGGGAGCAGACATCTGGTTACAAGGGTTTTGGACTGGCAGCCATGGTGGAACTGTTTTGTGGAATTTCTGCAGGTACAGTAAGCGTCATACCATAACAGATTGTCACACTTTTGCTATTCTTAAATAAATACTTCAACATTCATTTGACTATTCTGTACACACCCACATCATTTGGATGCTGACTGAACCCAAAAGTTTGTTTGAATATTTTATATCATTACGTCGTCTCATACTTATAGTTTATGATGATTTTTCAAGGTTCTAACTACGGGCACCACGTGCGCTCGTGGTCCCACTCCGGCGAGGGGGGTCCTGCGAACCTGGGCCACTGCTTCGTCGCCGTGGACCCTGAATGCTTCGCGCCTGGCTTCGGAGATCGCCTGGCGGAGTCCATACAGCATTGGAGACAGCTGGAACCGGTATGTAAACGCTAACGTTCATCAGGCCAAAAACATTATCATGTCTAGAGGTCTCCGTGACGCAGTAGCAGTTTACCGGCAGCGATCACTGATATTTGGCTACTTACCTACTGCCGCACTCAGAGTCGTCCATGGAAGACACTGGTTATAATCATTAGGGACAAAATTTGTTTTTTGAACTCTTTATTAATTCGTAATAGATAATGTCTTTTTGGCAATAGACAATTTCCGCTATTCCACTTATCCCACCTAGCCATCCCACTGGGAAGGGATAGTGGTTCTCTTTTCTACCCTTTGCACTAAATGGAAATACGGATTGAAAGAAACCTATCAGAAAGTTATCCACACCCCTCCAACAATCCGCACTGAGTTGGAATATGGTTCGGACCATCCGTAGTTGGGTTGAGGGATGGCCTGAGCCCAGCTGTGGGCCATTTAAAAAAAGGCTGTTGCTAGTGTGTATTCTTAATAATGACTAATCTTGCTATTATATACATTCTAGACGGAGCCAAACCTGCCAGTGCTAGCACCTGGGGACAAAGAGAAGAAAGCAGCAAAAGAGACCGACGAGAGAGGATCCGTATCGTACGTCAAACAACAGATCGACTCCAGCGCCGCCCTGGCGGATAGATTAAAAGTTAAACCTATGGACGTGATATTAGATAACTAGCGACATCTATGTTAAATGTAACAATGCGTGCCTAATCCTATAATAGATAGGGATTGCTAAATATTTTTTAAATGATCTATGTATTTTTTTAAAAGTCAACGTCCAATACCAACGTTAGTTACCTTTACAAAATAAAACAACACTGTTTAAAAAATCGTCTTTCTTCATTTTGCCCTACCGATCCAAAAAAAGATCCATCCATTTTTAGAACCAACAGAAACTCGCTTCATCATCCTTTATAGCCTAAGTTATTCAGGTTCATAAACCACAATTTCATTGCGAGATGTTTTTTTCGTTCTATGTCTATTTTGGGTCTTTTAACTCAACAAATCTGTAAGAATTGGTGCAATAGATATTTAAGATATATTTGATTCCCTACCCTGGTACAGAAAAGCTGGGTACCTATGCCTATGATAGATAGTCGTGTTTCTAAATCTTGATTTGAGACAGTTTACAATAATAAAAAAGACGAGAAAAAGTTCAAGTAAAGAAGAGTTTATAGAATACACCCAAGCTCATCCTCGTTCATAACTTGTGTGCCATGCTGAGGCCCCATCGTTAGAGATGCCTTTATGTACGCTTTTCGATATTCTGTGACTTGAGGAGACTTTCGATATCACACAGCGTGCAATATTTTGCTGTATTCGTTTTCCAACGCCATTTTCTCGCTTGGCGAAGCATGCCAATTTCAACACGCACAACTGCAATTGAATTAGGTACTCGTAGTGTTTACTGATGGCAAATTCTACAAAAAAAAAATAAGCTTTGCTAGTTCTAAAACAGTATGCGCTCAGCAATCCCAACGTTTATCCTTAACGTTTTATCTTTTTCATTATGTATTTTGATATTGACATACTTAAAGTATATTAAACAATCGACAAAGAAGGTCTTTCACATAACATGTTTTTTTTGACCTGATTCTAAATTGTTTCATAGCCTTTGCCTCTTGAGATACCTATTACAGAACAGAACGCAATAGGTAGGTAGGTACAAAGGCATTCACATCAACCTTTACATGACACAAGACTCATTTTGCATTATCCCTATTTATAAATTGTATTATTTAGTCATTATTTCCCCCCTCATTAACTGATGGCAACTTGACATAAAACTACCTAGTCCCAAACCTTTCCATAAAATATTTCTGCAATTTGCAAAATTGTAGGTCTTCAATTTACAATTTGCAAATTACAAAATTAAATAGACACATCAGCTGTTAAGGCATAAACACTGAAGTACCTAGCTCTTAACTACTATACGATACTACTATTCTTGCTATTTGTATACGCCCTAACTGAGATGCTAAATTAATCGACCACGCGCAAGTTGCGAAATCGATCTATTTTTGTTTGGCCTAAAATGTATTTTTATATTTAACGCTGCCAAGCTGGCTGCAGTAATATTAGAAATCATATTTTTTAGGCATAACGATTCAAAACAAATATCGCAGGTATTCGTAAATAGATTAAATATTATTCCACACTGCGTATCCCCAAACTACGGCTTTACTGTACCCAAACTCAGCAAAGCTACACAACGGATAAACAAAGGTACTAGGTAGGTACTTGACATATATCTACTTGAAATAATTTATTAGAAAATATTTTTTCATAGTACGTAATAGGAAACACCCAGACCAATACAAAGAGAAAAATGTCCTGCACACGAATGTTTGTACTGTGGTGTAGAGAATATTGCGGATCGAACCCGCGACCTCTGTTGAAGTGACCAACTTCATAACCGTTACACCGAATAGGTCGTTCGTTACCGTTACTGTGCCAATCGTTAAGCGCTGTCCAACTCGTGAAAACAATATAGGTAATACTAAAATGTGTGAAAACTGCATTTTGAATTCGTAGGTAGGTTTAACATCTATCAAATTTACAATATCTAGGTACTTAATGTTAGGTTTGTATGTAATTATACTTTTAATAGCATCTATACCGCAGTTCTTATTTCATGAAGCTAACTTCAATATTTTAAAAGTTATTGAGGGTTTTTGTTGTTCCATGGTTCTATTTCTTTGCGGCCGCGGCCGGCCTAATGTTATAATATTCTTATCTATGAGTCAAAGTAAGTCTATGGTGTGTCGCGGTCGCTTCTTTTTGCGAGCGAGCAGTCAACCCGCTGCTCAATAGGACGTTTTTGATCTGTGTGCTCGCCGTCGCCGCTCGGTACGGTTCGGTTGTGTGTCTGTCACTGTCTCGCTTGCTCTTGCCTGACAATTGCCCGATTCTCCCGGGTAAAAAGGGCTTTTGCGTGCGCATAGATAAATTGGATTGTTCTATCATTTTTAATTTATTTCAGGAAGTTCTAATTACTGTGTTAAATTTTTTACGCGTTACATTTAAACAATTTAGCAAACTTTCACTTCAAAAAATTCGTGAACGCTTTTTCTTTGTCAGGAGGTTATCCCGTTTCTGACAAGGAAGTGTCAAAATCGGGGATGCATTGTTGTTTTGATAGAATCAATCAGTGATTAAATTTTGTTACTTTCGGAGTTATGAATGACCGTATTGCTTTTTAATTAAATACAAACGAATAAAAATCAGTCGTTAAGGTAGGAAGTGATGGAAGCTGTGTGATACTGAGTGTACGTAATATTTCCTTATTCACAAATTATTGCTGCAGTGAATTGTGTTTTGATAAATAATTTAAGTTTTGATAAACCTAATTGCAAATTTAGTTTAACTCTAGCCTTTAAGAAATCGTGTGGGTGTTTTGTACACAGTTTGTGTCAACTTGGAATTGGATAAACGGGTTCTCGTCGCCTGCAATTCTGTGGTGAGTTATCCTTATTATTGTTGTAACAAATAACAGGGTAATGTGATGCGTGGGCCCTACGAAACCCATCACTTTAATAATCCTTTCCCATAAACTTCTACATCCTATTCAAACTGTCCTCAGAACCCCAAACATATTTTTTGCCTATCCTATCCTCCTCCTTATTAAATTATTAATTTTCAGAACCTCACACCACCAAGGAATACGAAAATATTTCCTGCAAATGATAGACCAATTACAGAAGAACATGAAGTTTAGGCTAAGAAATGCCATCACATTTCATCATAGGCCACATTTTAATACTTTTTGACCTCAATGCAACTGGGGACCTACTGAAATTACAAAATAAAACGGTGTAATTCTGATAGCAGTTTTATGTTTTCATAGTATCAAAATAATAATAATCATCATCAGCCTGTTGCAGTCCACTGCTGGACATAGGCCTCTCCCATTACACGCCACTGAACTTGATCTTTGGCTGCTCGCATCCAGCTACTGTCAGCCAAAAAAAAAAAAATTGTTATAAAATACTAAACCTATACAAAATAATAAAAATAACAAGAAGTATTTTACCCACTACACATTCTACTTCTATGTAGAATATAATAAAAAAACTTCTTACTTACTTGTCAGACACTTCTGAGCAGGTGTCACTTGGTTATTTAGCCAAAAAACTTAAACTTGGCCAAAGTGTTTTTGCTTCTACTAAATATACTTGCAAATAATTAAAATGGCTACTTAAATGCTATTTTTTCATATAGGTAGAAATAATACACATTACATTAACTTCAAGTCAGATAGAATCTATAATAAAATGAAAAGGTGGACTTTGACGTTGGTTGTTTGACTTCTTCTTAATTGACTTGGGAGTTAGTCCAAAATTTTGCATTTACAGCTTAACCAGACAGTGGGGTCAGCGGATGGCTCTCAACCAGTAATATTTACCTAGGTAACATACTGAGTGCCCTCAGAGGGGACCAGGCTTGACTTAGAGAGTTACTGGGAGATGGCAATTGGAAACAGTTTGGCATTATCATGAAAATTGTGTTTTTAAGTATATTTTTTCCATTTACTATACATATTATGAATTATGCTGTACTCTAAAAAAATAATTAACTGAATTTAAAACTATGCAACTAAATGCTAACTTAAAATGTAAATTAGAAAAATTTAATAACCTACTACTTAAATGAGACAATTTAAGAATAAGGTTGAGAGAATGTTTGCCGGAGATAATGATTTCTTATACACATAAATTAAGTTTTAAATCAAATGTTTTTATCATTGCGCTGAACTACTTTCTCAAGTTTCTCAAGTACTTTCTCAAGTACAGTAGCAGATTCTCAAAGCATTTGTGTGGGAACTGATTTCAATAACAAACCATAACAATATAGCCAAGTGGCCCTGAAAGGACCATCTGCGTGCAACCATTACAAAGAACCAATGCATGCATGCAATACATTGATATGAATAGCAGAAGGTCTGATATTTCTTCTTTGTAGGAAGATATTCGAAGTAGGTACATAGCACAGAAATCTAGGAATATTGTGAAGACAAGGTTTGATGAGCAAGTACTACCTGCAAATATCATTCTTTCTTCTTTCATTAAGTAAATAATATTTTGTGACTTGGTCTGTAGGTAGTTATGATGAATCAAGTTCAAAGGAAATCATTGCCTATGTCACTCATCTTTTGTTTTCTCTCAAATCTCATGGATAGCCAGCAAAAAATTGCTGATACATTTTAATATTAGTATTTAATTGGTAACTTATTGATGATCAACAGTTTGTTTTATATGTATATTTATGTTTATTTGGCACACCAACAGTACTTACAAGCCTTTAAAAATTTATATGATAATTGTTCAACCTAGATAATAATTTGAAATGCAAATAGATCATAAAAAGATACTAAAAAGTTTTCAGTCTTGAGATATCATGTTGGATTAGGTACTTCAACTGTTTAGTAAACGCCATTATTTTTGCTGACTTTACCAGTAGTTCTTGTCTTACACCCTTTTCATAAAACCTAAATTAGCAATTGACGTGCAATGAAAAATATTCTGGAAATTCAATTGGTGCTAATGCACCAATAAATAATAATGGGTAGTAAATGTATTGAAACCAGTAACACTGAAAATCTAAAGAAATTTACTGGATGTAGGTATGTATCATAGAATAAAAGTAAAGTAAAGTAAAAATAATCTTGATTCATATAAACTTATTAAAAAAAACACTTATTACAAGTCACAACATAAAATTAATGTGATTCTACTAGAGGTTCAGACTAGAGGTTGATTCTACCGAGAAGAGTAAACAATAAATTAATGATGATGATGTAATCCCAACCGTTTTGGCCATGGCGACTGCCTCCAGCTCCGGCTTAACAGAAAGGTTAACATAGACTGTTAAAATTTCCCTTCACTAGGTAGGTACCTATTACTTTTCAAAAAAAAACTAAAAGTTAATTCAACTGTGCCGAATCATTGCCTTTGAATTGCCAGCTGAAGCCCAAATATTTGATTTAATAGTAAATCTAATTAAGAATTAAAATGTCACTAACAGAATCTTGGTACCTACAACAAGTACTTAAATAAATAAAAATGACATTTGAAATTAATTAAGATATTTCCTCTCAAACCATGAATTTAGTTTCAAACTAGCCTATAAACACAGCTTATCACCAAGCTATGTGGTACTTTCCACTATAAAATCCAGTAGTGACCATTAAAATCTTTTGTTGTTATATTTTATGTTCTGCAATAACCACCATAAAATGATTATGTATCGCCAAATCAAGAGGTTTTTTAATTAATAAAATGATAAGTTTCAAACTCTTAAAGAAGTACATAAGGTACCATAAGTAATTAAACTTCCTTAAATTATTTAGTTACTCTCGCTCTTCAAAGTAATGTTTAGCCTCTGCGACAATTATTACGGCATTTATTCGAAAGTGTAACTGTTTTTCTTTACGTAGGTATAGTATAGAACCATTGAGGAAACGTGAAAAACGAAACGCAGCACATTTGCGCAGGAAGCAGCTATCTCCCGACAGACGATACCCGCGAAGCGTATAGCTTCCTGCTTCGCACGCTAACCCATTTTGTTGACGTTACCCGACGCGACTACATTTGATTCGGTGTTTAATCATAATGTAACCTGATTCATCATAGTTTGTCGTAGTGATTTGGTGTCATGGGATTGTAATCAAATGACATCTTCATACTTAGTGTTGAGGATATAGCACAAGGTTGATTTATAAGATTTGTTTAATCATGCCATTAAGAAATGTAGCATATTAAGTAATTTCAAATACATACTTTTGAACAAAAAATATGAAGTAATATGTCTACTGCTGTACCTACTCACAAATGAACATGTATCTCATAGAATCCCAGAGTATTATGGAAGTTGACTGCATCTCTCGGAATATTGTTCTCTTGTCATCCGTAGCTTTCCAGATCCTTCGCCCAATGTGTCCTTCTCATGCCCTAGGCTATCGACTAAACCTACTACTGATTTTTGTTCAGCTAGGATTCGATCTCTGCAAGCCAGTATACAGGAAGCCACAGTTCGTTGTGTGTCCTTGGCTGTGTTATGAGTATCGTGTTAAGCCCATTCAGTACCAAATAAAAAACGTTCGTGAATTGCGTAATTGTCGAATCACACCTAAAATGTTTATGTTTTAAAGTGCCTCGTCATTATTTTCGAACGTTTTCCTAAACAATAATTATTGTCACCGCTAAAACACCCATTGTCGTCTCGTAGCGGTAACTAATGACAGGCCTCTGCTTGGCGTCACAATATTGCACAGGTGGTTGATTTGATTGCCAAGGTAAGATAAGCCAAACTGCGGCCTGCTTAGAAGTTTCTTAGTATCCATTGTAGGCCTGTAGATAAACGTCATTGAGTTTAGCGCAGCGATTGTTAGGATTAAGTTGGAATGATTGAGGTTGGTCAAAGCAAAATCAAGGTCAACCAGCAGCGTTGCTTGCCAAGTTTCTTCATCCATTTTTTGCGGCCTACGTTAAGTATGTTGTACTTCTCTACGTATTTTGTTTCAAGAGAATGTTTATTCTAAATTGTAACGAGATGATTTAATTTCAAAAGAGGTCATGATGAGACAGCTAAGCGCGTATTTTGCAACGTTATTATTTCATTAATGACCCAAAGGTTCTCAAGAAAAGAGTGAATTGTTATCTCTTATCTAGCAAATCGTAATCAAGAGTCAAGAATATTAAAAAACAAACGTAAACCCGCCGACCCAGATACTTTGAGCGTAGGATCAGACATTTGCAATGCAGACCGATGTCCTCTTCACCCACTACCGGTTCTGAATACTTAAATAGCTACTGACGTAATTTTAATCGTATCTCTATCACAGCTACTTGCTTGCATTTTTATCAGTACAAAACTCAATATAAAACTAACCGTGTCCAATATTTTTACTGCTGAACTCACGACCAATCAATTAACTGGGTTAAATAAATCTGTTTATTTCAATAAGTTAGTTTATTATTTCTTTTTAGAGGCATAATCACAATTTATCAAAGCTGTACACTGATATTTTATTTCATATCCTACTTCCTACTAATTGAACATTGTGAGTTTGCAGCCAGGCCACAGATAAGGTAGGTAGTTCTGACGCTACTGTTGCGTGAACGATATCCCAGTTGACATGTGATACTTACTGATAACTGCCAGATCAAATGGAAATACAAGCGAACGATTAAATTATTGAACAGACTTCAAAAAAGATTCGTTGGTTTTTATGGTATGCTGTATTCTCCGAATACGACTGGATTCATTCAGAAAATTCTTCATTTGTTCAATAGTATACTTGCCAGGATCTGATCATAGAATCGTAGAAAAATTAGGGAACCGTCTTCACCTTATTGGCACTCGTACTTTTTGAAATCTGTCCTGTCAGACTACCAACAGTTAGTTACAAACTTACTAACAACATAAACTATGAATAGATATTTAGAACTTTTTTACAATCTCTCAGTCACTACAGGATATCCTGAGTATTTCTGAGTCTCCGTTGTCTATGTAAACAATTTTAGATTTACATCAATAATACAGATAGTAGATACTATGTAGTATGACTCGACGTAGGGTGTGTATGGGTTTGTTAACCGCTTACATCATTCTTACATTGGACCTTCCCTTTGTAACTATCAATGCCACAAGGCTTTTGCCACTTTTGCGATCTGAATTTATTAGAACATAATATGTATCCGATTGATTCATTAAGATTATTTTCAAATTATTATCCAATGAAAAAGAAATATTAAAAAATACTAAAAAGCCTACTTTTTTGCCCTCAGTACCTTCACACAGATTTTCTACCTCAAATGACTTCTATTCAATGCCTGTATGCGTCGGTGATAGATGGATACGAGTATTGCGCTTAAGGTATCAACTCTATTGTAAAAGCTTCATACGTTTACGAATCATATCGTTATTTTGACATAAAATACAAAAGAAAAATCTTATCATAGTTATGCTAACCTACCGGTTACATAACATACATAATCGGCCTATATACGTCCCACTGCTGGGCACAGGCCTCACCTCAACTATGAGGTGGAACAAGCCATACTCCAACACGCTGGCTCAGTGCGGGTTGTTGGAGGGGTGTAAGGTTAGTGAGCAACCTTATTGTCAGATGTTATCAAGCCGCCCTAAGGCCTCTGACTAGGCTTAACGACTGACATCTAGCGACGTCAACCGGGACCAACTGCTTAACGTGCCTTCCGAAGCACGGAGATGCCCGAAATATACATCACTAAATTTCGGTCGGGGTGGTCACCCATCCCATTTCCGACCCGGCGTGTGTTGCTTTACAACAGCGATCGTCGCCGATCACTGTCACAACTGCGCCACGGGCACCTCACCTACCGGTTAATTTACCTTTATTTGAATGCGAATTGAGGATAATCCACAGGCTTAGAAGATGGGCGCCCAGTCCATGGCCGCGGGAGTAATTGCCTGCAATTGGCTGAAATCAACCGTTAATTACCGCGTGTGCTCATCACATCACGGAGACGAAGTGCACTGTGGCCCTATTACGTTGTTATCGTCTTGGCCTTTGTTTTCTTTTTATTTTTTTATGTAAGAGGGAGCAAACGAGCTTGAGGGTCACCTGATGGGGAGTGATCACCTCAGCCCATGGATAACCGCAACACCACTGGTGCTGCCGCTGTGTTGCTTCCATTTTAGGAAGGAATACGCTTTTTAGGAAAACCCTGATGTCGCCATAACTACCACTTACCACTAACTGTTATGTTAAAGGAAGACAGTTGAAGACAAGACGTAACCTCTTCTTTCATATTTTTTTCTTAATCATGTTCGTGAAGAAACAAAAAGGTGGAAAGAGAACAGGGTGGGAAACACTTTTTCAGTAAATGAAGTACACGTCTCAGTAAAAATGCTAATAATTGGTCCATTTACCAAGCTTCAAGAAATTGAGCTCTTAAAGTATCTGAAAAGTTGTGAAGTTCAATACAGCCTTTGTATTTTATTTATCGGATGCGCATGAGAATTTGTCACTTGGATCTATCGATAAAATCTTAAGTGGGATACCTCCGATACCGATACGTCTGATAACATCAAACAAAATGTACCTATCTACTTGTTTATGTTACATACTCTTCTAAGTATGTAGGTACTCAAGACTCATACTCTGGAGCCGCCATGGTCTCGTACAGTCCGGTTCCTGAGATGTTTCCTTCCAAGGACACTTAAATTGTGGAACGAACGCCCTGCCGACATTTTCCCGATGAGCTAGGTATAACATGGAGTTCTTAAAGAGGGGTTTTCAAAGTTTCCGGCAGGTTCGGTAAAGGGAAACCGCTCTCAATCAGGCGGTCCGCAAGCTTGTTTGCCACCGTAGTTGTATAAAAAAGGACAACACGGTTTCTTGATCCCATGTTGTCTACTTATTTCCTCGGGCCGAACACCACCATTCGGCATAGGAAACGGTTACGTTTGGGTTCAACATCCCATCGCACTTCACCGAAAGGTTTATCATTTACAACAGCAGTGGAATACAAAAAAAAACATCTTTTCAGTATTCATGACCAAAGTGTCCACTAACTGGCATACTCCTCGCAATGAGTTCCATGCAAACTAAATCTAAATCCTAAAGCCCTATACGCTTCAGTGCATTTCTACAACAGTGCTTTTTACTTAATTCGGTAGTTATATAGATACTAGATTGGTTTATAAGCGTATAGATGAGTACTTAACTGATCTAAACCAAAAAAGCTCTACTGAAGATTCTGCATGGAAAATGCATAAAAAATACCCTTTAGGTTAATTTACCATTTTTGTTTTTAATGTGCTTTTGCTAATGTGAATTGATAAAAATTCCGTCAAATTACCGGCCCCGGCACGATGGCGGAAAATGGTACTATTATTTATTTTAGAACGCCATCTGTGCGTTAGACCTAGAAATAACTGCACGACGAAGAGCAAACTTCTAAAAGCTTGTAAGCTCTGAGTGTATCTGGTTGCTGTAACGAATACCAGGTGACGTCTGTAACATGGTATTTAAAGTAAGGGCCGGCGTCCACTATCGGCATCGGCACGCTTCAGGCTTTTAAGGTGGCAAATAGTAATATACTCTAACAAAATGGCAATAAAGTAGAAAATGCCGAAACAGAAACAGAACAAATGCATTTTGTTTTTACGAGAACACATCACGGAAATTTCTACTTTATTGCCATAATGTTAAAGTATATTGTTATTTGCCACCTTAAAATCCTGAAGCGTGCCGATGCCGATAGTGGGCGCCGGCCCTATGTAATAATTTGAAGTCTGAGTTATTTTTGCCATAAAGTTATTTTTTAATAACGTCTATTGTCCCTGTTTGGGACTTCTCCTACCTACATTATTTGTATATTGACACCTGTATATTTTATCAATCAAAAATTTAACAAGCGTTGCTGATACTTTATAATATCCTATTGCGTTTCTTCTCTTATTTTGTAGTCCTTTACTTCTTAGCTATAATTGGTAGTCGAACACAATCAAATTTAACATAACAGACAATTCGGGAGAAGCAATTAGTATTATCTTAAATTAATAGAAAAATCGCACTTTATAATGCAAATAACAATAAACTTAGCGATAGCAGAGTCTAGTTACGAGTAGGTATAAGATTTGATTAAAACGGTCTAGGTATTTGATTGCCTTAGATCATTTAAAATTTAGTAGAATATTGGAATAATTAATAATAAATAAATTAATTAATGAACCGAAACAAAATGAAAATACCTACTCAATAAAAAAGCCTGCTTCATTGATGATGTACAGTACAGCGAATCATCTGAAGCGATTTAAAAGTCTAACCGCCGCACTCAGAGACGTCAATTAACGTTAATGGTTGATTAGCGTCAGAATTCCATTTTTGAAAAGAGACTTTATAACTATTTAAATAAAGAACTTTTCAGAATGTCAAATTTTGACTCTAATGAACCATTAACGTTAATTGACGTCTCTGAGTACGGCAGTAATTCACTCTTGCTTGCAACGCTCAACGTATCAGATAAAAAAAACTAATCTACTTCGGAAAGCTTCGTAGAAGTATTGATTGATATAATTATAAGACGCATAGAGGTATAATTGGACGATCAATCAACCGACGCTAAAGGACAATGTAAGGGATATCTATCACGTTTCCCAACCCGATCAATAATTACGTACAGTCAACATCAAAATTGTATGCAATTTAGTACTTTTACGTACTGGGTAATTTGACTGCATCTTCATCATTTTCTACGACGTCAACAAAGTTAATGTGACGTGGTTAAAAAGTGTTTTTTTAAAGTTGTTTGCCTCTCCCTACGTAGGTTCTAGTGATTAGACTTAGACCGTTGAATTATCTATAGTAGATCATTATTACGTAAAAAACACATTTGTAGAGTAAGTGCAATTTGCATCCAATCTTATAGTCAGCCGCATTTAACGTAGTTAGGTACATACGTTAGACCAATTCGCATTATTTTGACCTCAGACTCAAAATCGAAATAGTGAAAGGCAGCCTTGCATACTAACTGTGGCCTAGAGTAGTTGTTTCAGCCTACGAAAAAAGGCCAGTCAGGCCAAGGATTTTTTTTAATAGTAAGTACTGATACTTTTATTACACGTAAATGGGTATCTTTTGGGCCTTCCACTTTCGACCTTTGGGCCAGAAATATATATTTTGTTGTCTTTTCTAATTCAAATCTAGAAGATAGGGAGGAGCTCTTGTTACGTTGAGTTCAATATAATCAAATGTTTCCAAATATTAAGTCTATGCATCGTCAAAATCTAAACGTTACATTGCATTTTGTTGCGAAAGCTTTATTTTTTTCACTCATCATCATCATTCTAGCGATTTGCCCCGTTGCTTCTGCTTTTACACCTCCATTTCGCACGGTGCATCCCTCTCTGTGGGGTCACCAATGTCATCTCTATCGACGTCAAACACTTTTTGGGTCTACCCGTTTTGCCGAGACCCGGTAGAGGCTGCTTTGCTAGACATTTGTTTCCAACGTAGCATGCCGGTTTCTGTTATTTTGTTGCGCACTAAGCACCATTATTCAGCTGTTTACTCTCTAATTAAGAAATAAGGTTTGCGAAGTTTTTTTACAGAGTGAGTTTTAAACAGAGAGTACGTAAGTGTTGTCCCTAGCGGGACGAGCTACTTAGCAGGTGCTGTGAATGTGCCGCGTTCTGCGTCACACTATATCCTCGTTAGGAGAATTAGCGCCGTTTCTCTTCGCAACTCGCGGAGACGTAGTGGATTACATAAAGTTATTTTCATTTAATATGCCAAAATAGCATGGCTGTTACTTTTGCTAACTACCAGTAGTACTTACGCCAGACACACACCCTCCTACTGAGAACTCGGAACTGCTAAAGATGGAATTCACAAACGTCAATCAAAGTTGAGCAGGTCTCGTGAAGTGTCCAAGAATTTGAATAAATGCTCACCTGTATGCGCGAGGGGTGCAGGTATAAAAAGACTTCACCTGATGAGTTACCAAGAGTTTACGCTACTGCCCAAGTAAGGAACCCTCAACTTGGAATGACAGGAGTTCGTGAATGACTTATTTAAGCCAACACTTGCTGCTGATGGCCTATAACTATTTTTATAAAATTGATTTACCTACCATTTCAATATATATGTTACACTGATCACAATATGTCATGCTATGACATATTGTGATCAGTGACATGATGTGATGTCATGCTATGACATATTGTGATCAGTGTAACAAATATTTGCTCGCGTGCAGCTTGGCGTTAAATAGCAGCGCCTCTGGCGTAAATTCAATGAACAAGTTTTGTCAGCCGAAAATGTAAGCGTTCTCCTCGACCTTACGTAATTTTCTCTAGAATCCTTAGTTGAGCCACAGTATAAACAGTAGGTTATCTATATCTGCCCGCCGAGTTATTAGCCTAGCGTGCACACAGACACGCGGCACAGCCCTTCCGTACTGGCCGCCACCTTATTCCCCCGTATTTTATGCTAGCGTGTGCGTGAAATCGAGTGCGAGAATCGTGCCTACACGGCGCGCGACCCGCACGCACACATTTAAACCGAGACCGGCACGTTTGTGTGTAGATATTTTACTGTTCTCTGTGTACTGTGGTTGAGCTAAGTGCGAGTAAATACATTATCAATGCTACGCTTATGACTTGGTGCAAGAATTCTGCAATAAAGTTGCAATCTTGAAATCTTTTATGATTAAAACCAGTTACGGGAATAAATCTGATAACCTAACATAGCTGGTTTCTGTTTGCACTTTAAAACAAGTTTTTAACGAACCATGACGGACTCTTGATTAGCAAAATAAATGCCGTAGGTCAAATATCCCTAGTTTCAAGACATTATTTTGATTACATCAGTAAATTACACTTGAAGTGGGCTTGAATTATTTTTGTTTTTTGAAATAAAGACAGTACAGATACAGTTAGACTAGTATCGTCGGTTTTCATCAGCCTGTACTTCAGGTGTGTGAGATTGTGGTCAAATGAGTGCTCCAATACTGTCAGTAGTTTTCTGATAATTTACCTAGTGTTTTTCTTAATACTATTGATATGCAGCAATACTGTCGATTTCATTTAACAATCGTCACCATACTTTGGCTATTTTTGTTATTATCAATATTATCTATGTCGATAGGCTATCGGTAGTGGAGTATCGAGTGACAACACTAGGTCAGATGCTTCTCTACACAAAATACCTAATGAACTTACTCACCAGGTATGTTATCGTTTTCTAAGAAATAATTGTATTTTTTATTTTGCTATTCAAAGTGATGAATCTTATCGTCGTCCTTTGGATAGAAAACTTTGTTTTGAGTTTGTATCAAATAATTGCATTTTATTCATTCATTGTTATCCAAGGAGGTAGCGATTGCTCAAAATAGGTTCCTATCTACGACAAGCTTAGCAAAAAGTTTGGAATCATGTCCTCTTAAATAGGCATGATGACTGTATTTTTTTTTTGTTTATTATCGAAAGACCTTACATTTATGTAAACAATCCTCAAAGAATCACTTCATCTGGATCAATACCACCAGAGATATCACAATTTGAAATGCACAATTTTTGGACTTGCCCAAAAACGCTCCATACAAAAGCGACAGTGACGTCACTATCGCTGTCACTTTTGTATGGAGCGTTTTTGGGCAAGTCCAAAAATGTGCATTTCAAATTGTGATATCTCTGGTGGTATTGATCCAGATGAAGTGATTCTTTGAGGATTGTTTACATAAATGTAAGGTCTTTCGATAATAAACAAAAAAAAAATACAGTCATCATGCCTATTATGGAGTAAATGGAGTTCCTAATAGCTTGCCCTAAGCGATGGCAAGTATTTAACTAAACAGGTCGTGGGGGCCTAACTCCTAAGTATTCAATGGTTGTGAGGCGTTCACATTAACCTTTATAAAACCATTGCAAAATGGGTCTTATGTCAGCAGAATAAGGTTCCTCTGTGTAAAGGTTGGTGTGAACGCCTTTGTACAAGAGGAATATGCATATTTGTATTAACATAGCATAGCGAAAAGGTAATTAATATTGCTGCTTTCGAGCAGGCTTTGAGTTTTGATTTAATTTGAGAACACCTCGCGCACGCCTTCATCCTACTTACCAGACCAGCTTACCCGCCCCTTGTTCATTTAGGCAGCTCATAGCCGCTGGCAACTTACATACAGGGAAATTACTATTTGGAAGCAAGATTGTCTGAGAACATTAAAAATCTCCTTTAGATCAAAAGTTACTGAAATAATACTTATTGAATAATTCGTTAGAAATTATGTTTTACACTACACCTAAATAAAATGGTTATCATAGGCAAGCTACTAGATAAGTTAGTTGTAAGAAAATGCTTTTCAAAAAATACCGCCCATCAAAAATCGGCAATCTGTAAGACTCCTAAACACCTACTGATCGTTCGTGCTACGACGCGGCATCGTGAGAATATCGCTTGCTCATAGTAGATTTCCACGACACGACAGTCTTACGTACTGTGCAACGATGCCGCTTTTGTAGCACGAAGCGACGTCGTCGGACCGTAAGGCCCAGACTCCACCAAAGCGGAGACGTGCGGAGCTGTGCGGAGCTGTGCGGAGCTGTGCGGGGCGGAGATGTGTTTCAGCTTGGGTGACTCCACCGAAGCTGTGCGAGGCGGAGATGTGTGCTGTGTGCTGGCTGGCTATGCGATTAGGGTTGTCGCCTTTTATGTTCTTATTGAATAACAAGGAAGAAAAGTACGGAGTATTAAAATAAAGAACTCTTTTATTTTATTTAGACAGATAAAACGTAAAAACTTTATTTTCTCCTTTCTGTAATTCCGGAGAGTCGTCATATTAACATCTCATTCAATAGAATTTCAATAGAATATTTGTTTAATAAAACAAATAGTTATTTCTTAATTAACAAAACAAAGAAGTTTGTTTTGCTGAAGAAGCTTTGTTTTGCTGTTCATGACAGAAAAAACTCTTTTGCTTTTATGCGAAAAAGTTTTTTCTGTCATGAACAACCCGGCGGGGATACACAATAACAATGAAATTAATATTATACGTTTAGAGCACTACTTCAGAGGTGTCATTTATTCTTGTGCAGTTGATAGTTCTGTAAACCCTAAGAAGAACATTTGATTATAAGGTTTGTTTGATTTCTTCATAAACATCACCCACATCGAGCATAAGTTTTTTCGAATTCAAACTTTCAATTTTGTTATCAATATTGTCAAAGACTAGATTGCGTTTAAAATTAATCGAAAATGGGTCAACACGAACGCATAAAGAGAAGTGGGGACTCGATTCATAAGATATACAATCAAACATGTCACAACTCAAAAATAAAATCTAGCTATACATGCAAAATTAAGTATTTTTGCGTACTTTATCTATCTTTCAAAGTGTAGAGTACAATTTCTTGAAATTCCGTTCAACTGTTTATTATAAAGTACGGGCGCCAGCCCTAGCTGCGTGTTTGCGCGGCAGTGTTGCCAACTTAGGGGAATTTCAACTCGATATGTTTATATTACGAAACGTAAGTAGGTTACGAAAAATTGGAACTACAGAAATTCTACACAAACTAAACAAGCAGGTGAAACTGATTCCTCTGAAGACGACCTTCTTCAGTTATGTTCTTTATAATAAATACTATTGTTTCATTTTTTATGTTTTATATTATTGCATAATAATGATATCATTTTATTACTTTAAAGTTTCATGGTCACTCAAATTAACACCGTTAAATCGGGATTTCTACCATGTTCATGGTAGTCTGGTGGATTTTAATAATTAAGTTTACGGATATCGGTAGTGGTATAAAGGAGATCGGATGTATCTGACTCTGTGGCTATCTATAGATAGACGTTGCCATTTTGAACACGTTTTTCTCTGACACATTTGTGATGCCTGAAAAAATATATAAGATAATATGTATGTAATATGTATATTTACTCCCTAAAGTTGGGGTAAAAGCCCTAAGTTGGCCACCCCGGCTGGCACCGCGGGATGCGGACGGGAGGGGGCAGGGTGGCGCCGCTTACAGAGGCCGCTTGACCTCGCTTCACACAGCTCGACCCAGCTCGCCATACAAAAATACACATCTCCGCTCAGTGGTCTCCACCGAAGCTGTGCGAGGCGGAGATGTGTGAATAACGCAATTCCATTGGTTGTTGAAAACACAGCTCGACGCCGCACATCTCCGCTCAGCTCTGGTGGAGTCTGGGCCTAAAAGCTGTGTTGTCTGTTTGCACTTATACAATTAGATGATACGACATCGCGTCGTATCGTTTCACGATGCCGCGTCGTAGAATGATGCGATGCTAATTGTGTACGAGCCCTTAGTAACTAATTGATCATACGTCGTTGATTCCTAGCTGAGCGTGCGCTACTGCGCTGCAGATTTAATCCCTTTGTTTACATCTCGTTCATAAAATATTATAGGAATATTATTGTTGACGGCGAAATTAATTTCTCGTTTTTATTGCTGTTGCAATATCCGCTCATTGGGACGGCAAATACGTTAGGTACTCGGCAAATATAATAAAATATGCCATCAGCCCCTTATATCAGATATAGCTGGAATTTGTGTATTGTTGTGGTTATGAGCGCGCGCCGGTTATGGCGCAGTGTCAGGGGTTCAAATCGTGGGGTGTTTTATAAGATGTATTTCGGACTACACACTCTACTTTCTTTCACCGTACCACTAGACGTCGGTAGGGTTTCTGACCTCCATTTGGTCGACTTTCCAGCACCAAACAGTTTGCTACGGTCTTTCTCGAATGCTCTCCCTGCGGCTGTTTCCGGATACATACTACCTTGGTGTCCCAAGAGTGAACAGGAAACATCGCTTACGCGATGAAACAGATATTCGGACAGCATCTGGGTGTTTTTCATAAAGAAACAGAAAAACCTCCTAAGACCCAACGTGTTTACGGTAGAGTCGCATATTATGTTAGAAAATGCACTATAATTATGTTTTTAATTGTTACCAGCTAATCCTCATATTAAACGCACGACTTGTACGGTGCCGACCCTGTAAGTAAAGCATAGTCCAAGGCAGAAAAATGACCCAGAAAACTTTATTCTCACCCTACCAGCCAACCGATAGAAAGCTTCATTATCAGACAGAGTTAGAAATAAATAATCGCACGTTCCGTTCCACGAAACTTTGTTGGTAAAGTAAAAAATAACAAATAACTAGACCAGCAACAAAGGTGGAATGTGCAGTTCTTGTAAGTGTGAAAAGAAACTGTAAGATGATATTGAAAAACACCTAGGTAATCTAGAAGCGATAAATCAAGATAACAATGTGTGCTGTCAATATTTTAACCTACTCGATAACTACAGGTTTTGATAAAATGAATACCTACAAGCGAAACACACGATAATTCTACATTTTGTGTTATATTTCACATCGTTTGCTTGTTAGTGATTGTGTATATATTTCGTTATCGGTCAAAAAGATAAAAGTAGGTGAATTAAACAAAGAACCATTAAAAAAACATTATGGAAACGAATGCGTTTCATTAAATGATAAACGTATCGCTATCCTACCACATTTTTCGATTCGTTGACTCGTTTTTGTAACAAGAGACTAAACAGGTTTATTTAAATAAGGATATATTTTAATTTGATAAAGGTACAATGTATTCACGTCTTACACGTTATTTGAACTGTCCAACAATATCACATACTTACACGGGGAATTTTATGACAGATATTGTATTATCTTGGTTTTAGTTCTGTTTAACACTTAAAGCATTATTGATTCCGAAGCCCTAATGTTTCTTGGAACTACACCAGCTGAGTTAATCGCGCAAACGGCAACATTTAACTTTTAATGGCTAATTAACAGTCGGCTAACTACGTGACACTGCGCTGACACTCGACCGTTCCCGCAAACTTCGTGATAGATGATCTTGCAACCGATCATCATAGCAGGGCTGCACTCTGCAGACGAGGAGCGTTAACGCTGGTGATAATCTGATGGAGGGAATTAAATTATTGCGTTGCTAGGCAACTAGGATAGCGAGAATATTAGAATAGTAGTTATTACTTTATCTCAATGAAACATCTGCATAATTAGTATGCTTGGTGCAAGATTATCGCGATGCTGGAATAACATAATAGTTTAATAGGCGGTATTGGAGTATAATTTTTAAGATTGAGATAATATTGACTGTGTAAAATGCCCTTTCATAGTGAATTCATTCACCAATCCCGTTTCCTGGTCAGTTTTCTTTTTTAATAGGTACCATTTTCGAAACTCGCTGCAATGGCCCTCGAGCATTCTAGCCGATTCGTGAATGGATGGAGTCAAGTGACCGCGGAGCGAGGTTGCAGCGATGCCTCCATTTACGTCACCAGGCTATTATTGCTGCCTTTTAATTTGTGTAATAAACGGCTAATTCATATAGTGGCAAACAAGTGTATAGACTGGCAGGATGAATTATAGGCAAAACAGCTACTGAGTCAAACCATTCCGAGGGTTTCAGTCAGGTTTACCCTTGTTTGATCGAACAACGTTTCGTCGAAAATCAGTTGGTCGAATTTCAGTTGCAATAATATCAGTTCGTAGAATTATTCATTTGACCGAATATTTAATTGGTAAATTTTTATTTGATTTAATTATTTGTTTGAACGAATTTCATTTGAACTAATTTCATATTATCGAATTTTCAGATGCACTAATTTTACTTGAACGAATGTTTCATTACACTAATAATGGTTTAGTCGAAACATCGTATCAAATATTTAATTATTTATTTTTTCGTCACTGGCCTATACTATAGTTTGGGCAGAACCGACTCGGTTAGATTAGGTTAGAAGGTTATTGGGTGGTTTTTTTTTTTAAACCCAAAAAACGACTTGCCTCATTACATGCTGCTTGGCATGTTATACCATCTGAAAATTACATCAAATGAACATTCTACCTTTTGATCATTAGTGCAAACGTTGTTATAGCAGATAAACATTCGACGAACTGAAAATTCTATCAAATGATATTATACAAAGTGATGATTTTCTCAAACGTTGTTCGACCAACTGATTTTCGACGAAACGTTGTTCGATCAAACAAGGGTAAACCTTTCAGTCAGTGTCCAACAAAGTAGCCCAGGAGACCTTGCTTACTACGAAATCTGGTCCGATGAGGCTAAGAAAAGACAGCCAGGAAAGCGAGAAATGATAATTTGGACCCTAACAGCTAACCTATTGTTTTGTGGATTCGCCTCGAATTAACTCAGAAAGTCGTCTTAAAATACTTCGCTGAAATAATTCAATAACACTCGGTTTTGTGGCATATCGAAGTTGATTCATTGAAATAATTCTAACAGGCATTACTTTGAACTAAGTTTATTTCTATAGATTTGTTATCAGCGTGCATAAAATGAGTTTCATAACTTCATCTTCCAACGGCCAGTGTGCCTCGGCCTATAAAGGTTTTCCAACTTTAAATTCAGTTAGTTTTCAGACAGTCCAATATCTTCTCAATATTTGTACCATTTCAATTACACTTAGATATTCAACTTATGAAAACTCTGACGACGAAATACTAACAGTCAAATAGAATTGCTATAGTATACTTAATAATAGATATGAATAAAAAAAACATGAATGTAGGATTGTACATATAAAAACTTCATTACACCAAACAATCAAAGAGATACATTACAGAAGGCCAAAACGAAAAGTCAAGTAGGTACGACTTTTTCAACGCTTTGACCACCTTCAGTTCGTAAGACCATACAATTTTATAAATAAAAACATCATCTATTTACCTACTCCTTACGAAAAGATTAACTGCATGTTTTCATCTGCAAATTCAGTTACTCCTTATGAAGTGACAATATGTTGAGTTTAGAGGATACTTTTTCTTATTTATTATTTTTTTCTTTTTTATTCAAAAATTAAACTATTATTTTTACACATATGAAACTACCGCACCGATATCAATAAAAAATGTGTTCCGCTCATAGACGTAAGCAATAAAATATTTATAATCCTATTCAAGCAATGATGTGACTGTAAAACAACCGCCGCGCCACATCAATACTAAGGTTCGGTTGCACCATCTGACTTTAACAATAACAAACATCAAAATTTCAGTCAAAGTATGTACCGGTCAGGTAAGCAAAAATGACGTCAAATTGTCAAATTTGACAAAAACTTTAACTTTAACTTCTACTATGGTGCAACTTACCCTTGGTGGGTTGATAGATATAACAGAAATGAGTTATGCTTGTGTCAAATAAACATTGTATCTGATGACTAGAAAACTTAGCTAGGAAATAAGCACGAAAACGTTTGCAATTACTTGTACTTTGCGGTTTTAGGAATATTTTGCAGCTCCGTAGCAAAGTTCATTTGTGTGAACTTCATTTATTTAAAACCTGTAACTTAGCACACATTAAAATGAATTATGAAAATAAGTTACCCAGTGTAGATACCTGATTTACAGTTAATTAAAGCGAAAGCCATTGAGATGCGGCAGGAATGAGAGTAACCTGTATTCTCGTAAGAGTTATCTACATAACTTTTTAACGGTTTTTCTAACACAAGTAATTGTTTACTTAAAGAAAACCTCAATCACAACTCAGGTTTGTAAAAACCTGATACTGAATAAAGAATTCAATACTTCGAGTAGCGTTACAATCAAATAGTCAAGGGTTTACCAATGATAATAATCTGACATTTCGCTATCAACGATAAGCGTTACCTAGATTCAGTGCAGTCGAGCATTAATCTTTCTAGTGGTTTCGGCCAATCTATTAGTGTTCAGACTTTGGAGAGTGCAGGCCCGGGGCATGCCTCGGGCGGACACAGGACACGGCGCATTATCCGCCGAAAGTCCGAGACCGGCTTGTCTAGTGTTGCCAACTTCACAGTCGTCCCGATATGAATTAAAATGGGACAATAATTTCTTACTTGTTTAGTTATCAGCCACCAGTATGGCTCAACTAAAGGGTTACACAGGTGGCAAAACGGGGTACCCCGACCTCTGCTTGAAAGAGGTATTACCAAGATCTGTAATTAAAGTTGAAATATTTATTTCTTCTCCCTCAATTTATTTTGTAGGGTGAATACGCTGATTTTTATTACTGTTACAGATAACAGGAACTTAAAAAAAAAGTTTTGTATCATTATTATCATGGCCGTTATAGAGCCACTAAGTCAGTATTGTTTATAATACAACACCCTGGATAGATGTTCACTTTTTCATAAAATTTTAGGCACGGGTATAGTAATGAAAAAAAGTGTCAAGAGAGATAGATTAGCCTATAAGAAATCGTAATGGATGTACAGTTTACCACAACTGAAGCGTATTACTGGCATCATACCGTTCGCTTGTACAGTCGGGGAATGAAAGGGTTGACCACCCTAAGATCTGTTTTTGCTTGCTCAATGATGACATTGACAAGATCAATAGGCATGATGACTGTAATTTTTTTTTGTTTATTATCGAAAGACCTTACATTTATGTCAACAATCCTCAAAGAATCACTTCATCAGGATCAATACCACCAGAGATATCACAATTTGAAATGCACATTTTTGGACTTGCCCAAAAACGCTCCATACAAAAGTGACAGCGAAAGTGACGTCACACTCGCTGTTTTTGTAAGGAGCGCGTAATAACTTTGTTCGACAGCTATATTAAATATTGCGTTTATGATAATGGTCTCCTAACATAATTCCTTCATAATAGTTTGGGTTACAAAAAAGTGATATTGTTTTACAAAAATTTAACACATATGAAATGGACTTGCCCACCCAAGTTTGCAGGCCTATTGTAGCCTCATTTTGAAACGAATTTCGATTGTGGTTTTACAATAACATTTGAAATCAATTATTATTTTTGGGGAACATAAAAAAACATGCAAAATCACTCATAGTCATCTACCCTATTGGTTCGACTGTCAATCGTGAAGGAACATACGTCTAATCGAATTTCAGTTTTATCGAGAGGCAATAAAGCATACTTTTCGACATACTCTAGCCTGTTACAAAGTTTAAAAAGGTAGCATGTGCTTGCAACGCGTAGATGAATGTGTTTGAAAACTGGTCAACCTTTTTATTCCGCGACTCTACGTCAGCTTACAAATGCTGAGTTTTCATTGCTAATGAACAATTTGCCAACAAAATGACTTTAAAGCTGTGTTAGGCTATACTGTGTCATATTATTAACCGCCCATAACTGTCCCAATCGGCCGTAAGGCCCGGCGCCCACTATCGGCATCGGCACGCTTCAGGATTTTAAGGTGGCAAATAGTTATATACTCTAACATAATGGCAATAAAGTAGAAAATGCCGAAACAGCAGCCTCAAGCATACCGAAGCGGTATTTTTGTTTTTACGAGAACACATCACGGAAATTTCTACTTTATTGCCATAATGTTAAAGTATATTGCTATTTGCCACCTTAAAATCCTGAAGCGTGCCGATGCCGATAGTGGGCGCCGGGCCTAACTGTCCCGATCTCGTTAGTTAGACGTGCCAACCCTATCTCAGACGTTTATTGGCAATTTTCTATACCAGTGCGCCGCCTATCGCACAATAGACCGAAATTTCCAACAAAATACATGCAAGACAATGCCGGGAAATCTACTTATGCAATAGACCGTAGGTACTTAGAGGAAAACAAAAAGTTTTCTCACAAGTCCAATGACACAAGCTGTTGACTTTATTATTTAACAGGCATATCAATGCCTATTGTGAACTCTTCACAATGCTCTAAACAGGTATAAAAAGCTATTCAGTG
Source organism: Udea ferrugalis (assembly GCA_950022985.1). Lineage (NCBI taxonomy): Eukaryota > Metazoa > Arthropoda > Insecta > Lepidoptera > Crambidae > Udea > Udea ferrugalis. Next base: position 12,420,823 of record OX465530.1, on the reverse strand, counting down.
CGTGCATTGGATTCCATTTCAGGGGTTCCGTGGCTGTTGGAAAAGATTTCTTACCGATTTCAGAAGGAAAATGTGACAATTTAGATCATCTACAATCAAAGCAGAGTTTGTACTATTAGTGGCAGGAGAGCTAAACCTACCTGAATATTTTTTGTTAACTTAAACGAAGTCATCTCCCTTAACCAACACCATGAATTCAATTCCAGATAGAATCTCTTATCATATTAAGTATGTATAATACCTACGTTAATCTTAATAATTCTGTCCAACGCCTGGGCTTAGCCTCCATATTTGAAATCAAGTAAGTAGCTGCTTCTATTGACGAGTTTTGGCTTAGGTAAACGTGACCCACGCAAGACCAATTCGTAAAGTTTTGGCATTTAAAAGAAGAAAACCGTTTAGTGTTTGCATCCGATGCATGCCCGATGCATGGAGGTGGCCGTGGCGCAGTTGTGACAGTGATCGGCGACGATCGCTGTTGTACACACGCCAGGTCGGAAATGGGATGGTTGACCACCCCGACCGAAATTTAGTGATGTGTATTTCGGGCATCTCCGTGCTTCGGAAGGCACGTAAAGCAGTTGGTCCCGGTTGACGTCGCTAGATGTCAGTCGTTAAGCCTAGTCAGAGGCCTTAGAGCGGCTTGATAACATCTGACATTAAGGTCGCTCACTAACCTTACACCCCTCCAACAATCCGCACTGAGCCCGCGTTGGAGTATGGCTCGTTCTACCTCATAGTTGAGATGAGGCCCGTGCCCAGCAGTGGGACGTATATAGGCCGTTTATGTTATGTTATGTATCCGATGCATGCACGTTGTGCCGGAACCATCGGTGCGGGAGGCCAACTCGCACTTGACCGGTTGTTTTCTATGCAAATTCGCGGTTACGCGTTCTATGCGCAAAATCTAATACACTCTCACTCCTCTCTTATAGATACACAGGATAGATTTAAAACAAAAACCCTCAGTTTGCTCCGGGCTTTTCAAAAACACGTTATTTTTCGTTGGTTGTTTACTAATAAAGGCACTGTTTTCTAGGATCTTGCTCATTCCGGTTTTCTTCTACAAATAGTTTTTAAATTGCATTAAGCTACCTTACCTCATCCAGCAGTAAACTTGTTTGTTTGTAGATAATAGGGGGGTAATAATAGAGGGGTTTGTAAATAATATAATTGTATGTACTTAGCGCTGTGGTGCATAAAAATGTTTGTTAAGATAACATTTTTTTTTCACTTAGCCAAAACTGTCCCACTGCTGGGCAAAGGCCTCCCCCACATCTTGCCAGCGATCCCTTTCTTGAGCTAAAGTGTATTTTACCAAGATAACATATTATGCTAAAAATATCCTTGGACTCGAATCCACACAACGTCATGTTTTGGAGCTACCAAGCAAAGCGTGCTCAACGGGAACTAAACAACGGATAAACCTACTTAAATACTATTTTTGTTAATAAGTACTGGGTATAGGCACATAGAAAACACCTAAGCCAATACAAGCAGACGATTTTCACCAGAAACAATCTGATATTTTAGCAGATTTTTAATTAACTCTACGTAGTATAAATATAATTTATATCTGCTAACGCTCTATAAACCACGCTACGGTTTTCGATAAAATTCAGGTTATTTCCTTTTGTATAGTTTAGAGTCAGTTTAATTTTTGTATCGCTTTGTCACTGTCATTCTTGCTTCCATTTGCGAGTCAGTAACACAACACGTCAATTTCTTAAACTATGCTTTAGCGTTGCGTTCGTTCTTATGAATAAGCGAAATAATCTTTAGATCCATATTATATTTACAGAAAACATAAGAAAGCTGTGCGAAGCCGGCGCAGTTCGCTAGTTGTTAATCCAATTATAGGTTTCCTTTTAAGTAGAAGATAGTCCATGTCAGGTCTAGGAGACATCATAATTAATGTTACTAATCCCAATTATAGTTTTACAATAATCAATTCAGACTACAATTTGGGAGTAGTGCCAAGTCTGAGATGTTCAATCAATATGTAACGACCTCATTGCACATTGCACACCTAACGTGATATTGTGCTACAGAGTTCATTTTAACGTGTACCTATCCATTTGATCATACCGAACTTGTAGTCTACATAAAATATATATCTAGCATAACACAGCGCCTGTTGATGAGTTGATGAGCTCACTTAAGTAATTTATATTTTGGTGTTCGAATAAAGAAATCAATTCTGTTCTTTTTTAATTTTTTCGAAAACAGACTTTTGTTTGTTTTGTAATATTTTTACTTCTTTTAATTTCGTTTTAATCTTTACACTTCGTAGTTTAAGCCTCATGGTTGGGGCCTAGGCCGCACAAACAATATATTATGAAAAAAAAAAGTTTCACCCTTGAATTCGCGGTGCACGGAATTCTAGGTTACCTTAAGGTAACCCTACACGATGACGAGACGAGAGGCGCGAATTTCTGAGACTACTTAGGGCGTACTTGCGCTGTGTTACACTTTGCATATTTCGCTTAGAGGCGTCTTGAGCATGCCGCAACAATGAATTTCTGAACAGGGAAAAAATACTTTAAATTAATTCATTAAGCTCTATGTTTTAAAACTTAGGAACTTTAGTTGCTGAACAACGTCTTAGTACTATCTGTGTGTTTTTAATAAGTAACCCCCTTATTCATAAAAACTTAAACAGCTCTTATAGAACACGATAACTTTTGTATCGCTTTTGTCACTGTCATTCTTGTTACTGCCGCCATTTGCGAGTAAGTGACAGAATACGTCAATAGCTTTAACCTTATTTTTATGAATAAGGGGGTGTGTTTAGCATTCTGCGTCCATAGTTCATATTAATATAGTTCAATTAAAACTTGTGGTTAGCGAATTAAAACTTGTGGTTGTTTTCAAGTTTCACTAATTAAACCTAAATTATTAAAAATAATGTTCAAAACTGAATTTAGAACTTTATTTTTGCTAAAAGCGTATTGGAATTGTTAATCACTACGCTTTTAAAATCTCGCCACCTGCCCGTATAAAAATCGTCCCACATAAATTTTCCTAACAAGAATATTTTTGCAATTTATCAAGCTTTACGGCATAATTTGATTTAATGAACTGCACAATAGATATTTAAGGAGGTGCTATTTTTGGCTTTTATTTGTGACGTCATAGTCTGTTGTTTGTCGAAACGTTTCGTTCTTGAGAGTTGAAGTGAATCGTGTCTTTGTATATTTTTATTCTGTGGTTGTGTGAAATAGCTTTTTATTTTCGTTCCGTAGTATTGTGATGGCGTGTCTACATTAGCGCGAAAGTGAACACTTTCACACTTCATTGTTTGCTGCTTAAGATCTATAATTCTACCAATTCGAAAGACATAATCACATAGTGCAATGTATCTTAACGCGGAATTCACAAACGCAAATCAAAGGTGAGGAGCTCTTAAGAGAATAGCTGTCACTTTCAGTGCAATAAACAATTTATTTACGGGAGGGCATAAGTTTGAAGGCTTAACTTAACATTTGGAAATTCAGGGCATTTCAGGAGTTAGTAAGTCTATTTTCATTGTGTGTTGACTACCAATTTAAGTATGGTTTATAATAAAAAAACCGTGCCCGTTGCGCAGTTGTAAAAGTGATCGGCGACGATCGCTATTGTAATGCAACCCGCGCCGGGTCGGAAATGGGATGGGTGACCACCCCGACCGAAATTATGTGATGTATTTTTCGGGCATCTCCGTGCTTCGGAAGGCACGTCAAGCTTTTGTCCCGGCTGACGTCGTTAAGCCTAGTCAGAGGTCTTAGGGCTGCTTGATGACACCTGACATTAACAATTATGTATGTATGTTTCCGTTGTCTGGTAGGTATATGTGATGGAACAAGCTTTGCTTAGATTGTGGCACGGCACTGTAAGAATGATGTTCATGATCCAGTGAAAAAACCCACTTAATCAAATTCAATTTGATTACCAAGAATACCAAGATTCTTACTCATTTAGATAACTTCGTTTTAATTATTTTAAATTCGTGTAAAAATAATATCTTTTCTGATAATCAATTTAAGATAGTTTGATAAGATAGTTTTATTACTTACGTATTTTCAATTTGTCATGGATAGTAATTACAAATAATCGATAGGAAATCCTGTCAAAAACTATAGGGGGGAGTCCCCTAGTGGCGGAACTAGCGGACACCTGAGGTTTTTTATAAATAACTAGCGGCCGCACGCGACTTCGTCCGCATGGACTGTAGTTATGAAAAATATATGAAAAATAGATTACAACCTATTCTGAGACATAACAAACATATCTACATCATGCAAACTTTCATCATATCGGTCAAGCCATTACGGAAGAGTTTGGCAAGAAAGACTGTGGCACGAGAATTTAAATATCCTACTAATATTATAAGTGCGAAAGTTTGTATGTGTGGATATGCCGTGTTGCTCTTATTACGTAAAAACTACTGGATAGATTTTAATGAAACTTTAAATTACAGTAATCTGAAATGTTACAGACCCTTCATACGTGTGACGGAAGAGCCAATTCAATTTTGCCAGGTTATACTAATTTGTCAGCCCTAAATCGTCCCACGTAATTTATGGACGCCCCCTAAGTAAAAACAATGTTATCACATATATGCAATAATTGTGACTGTTAAGAATTTCAAATCTGGTGAATGGTTTCCCATTGTTCTTCGCACTTAATTTGGGCTTATGATGATGTATCTTTTATATTTCGTTTTTTTGAAATCTACCTTAACCAGAACTTGAAAACGTTATTTATTTTGTTTCAGATACTATTTAGAATGGATACTGCTTGGAAAAGGCCAACTCTCAAATAGTAAGTGTGCTTTAAAATGTTTGCTCCAAAGCCTAGCTTCATTCTGAGCATTAGCCCGTTGGGCAGTTGGGCTGGTGCCTATAGCGAGGGCCCTCTAGCGGCGAAGTGGCCAACTAACGAAATTGCGGAATGACGCCAGAGATGGCTGAAAAACTGCGCGCCCACAGCAATTCCACTGAATGGAAAAGAAACTACAGGTCCGGAAGTAGCCTCGCTCGAAAAATAATCATGTTGAGTTCCTGTCACTGGGCCCTCTTCCGGGCTGTATAGATATTTACTAGTGAATTTAGTTTAGGTTTTGTTTAATTAGGTAATTGTCCCCTACACTAGTAAAAAAACAGCATAATAGAACTTTTATTGGCCTGCCAAGAACTTTTCAATAAAGTTCTTAATTGCAAACCAAAATGTACATAAGTTAGTTAAATTGAATAATCTATTGACAGATCTTCATATGTCCGGTCAGCTGGAAGATAACAAAACCGATTTTAATTGACGATTAGGGGTTTTTTTGGTAGCAGTCTTGAGATAATAATATATTATGTTAGAGAAGCTAAACTGTTCAGTTGATGTCTGGTAATCATAGTTATGTAATCGGAAACGGTGCACATGTCCGCCAGCATGCGGGCGGAGACGACTCGTTAACTAAATAATGTTAATTATTGGTAAATAGCTTTGTAATGGGCATCTGTTAACAAACATTAAACTTAGGGTCTTAGGGCTTTAGGTACTTTACTACATAGTATAAAACAAAGTCGGTTTCTCTGTCCCTATATATCCCTATGTTTAATCTTGAAAACTACGCAACGGAATTTGATGCGGTTTTGTTATTATAGATAGAGTGATTAAAGAGGAAGGTTTAAATGTATAATAACATCATATTGCACCCGTGCAAAGCCGGGGCGGGTCGCTAGTATAGGCTCATATTTATTTATGTAACACCATAGTAGTTTGTGATTGTGACTATATCTAACTAAGGACTGAACCTTTAAAGATGCAGATTCATGTTTACAGTCCCGCAAGGTTTCAAAAAAAACACGTGATCCTGGATTTACTGGAACATCATTCATCGGATACAATTTTATTGTTGCTCATTCGATAATTAATTTCATCCAATAGATTACATAATCTCGTTAAGCTCACATGCGATTAATTGTGTGTTGATAAATCCACAGATTAAACACATATTTGTTACAATCGTTTCTTTATTTGAACCTAAATAAAGCGCTCTACAAAACTCTATGGCGAACAGAAAAGTGCATATTGTAAAACCGTATCAAATCAACCAAATGCTTATACCGAAGATGTAAATAATATAATGTCAGTTAAGCTAGCGACGCCCCTTTTTGATTAATTAGGACCTGTAAATTATTGAGTTATGTTTGACTTCTAATTTATTTATTTATTTCCTTAGGATAGCTAACAGCTTACAAAAACTAACAATAGCAGCTAAAAGTAAAACTAAAAGCTATTGACAAGCTACCACATATAAAACTTAATTGATTCCTATCTAAATGAAAGAATGCAAAGTAAGCTAGTTGATACAATATTATTGCAATTATTTAGTTAGTTTGAACAACAATCTTATTATGGTGTTGATGCTATCGTAAAATACATCAATATTTTTCCCGGCGTTGTTGACGACCATACAAGTTCTGACAAGAAAACTGTTCTGTCTACAAAGGTGTCATTTCACATTTACAAATAAATGCACTCGTTTCACTTAGCCTTCAGATTTATACAAATACAAGTCCCTTTGTTCCACTTTAAGCATTTAAGCATTTTTAATTTAAGCAGTTCAAAGATCTAGTCAGCCAGAGCCCGTCATCTCGCGAACCCCTCGCTTCCCGGGTACCTTTGAACGGCACAAGACAGGCATAACAAAAGCATAAGCATAGTTCTTAACGTTTTATAAGCTTCAGGTAAATAAAGTCTTCATAAATTAATACTGGTTTTACCTGGCAATGCAAAAAATAAGAAGAATGCACGTTTTATGAAATGGAAACCATACTATGTTATTACTTTCTGCCCACAAGAGGTAGCAATTAATTTGTTGCTTCATTTGAACTGTTACCACTGATTTCGGCTGAGCTACCTGAATAACCCAGTGTCAATACAACTGGCAAAAGACCGTTGTCTGGCTGGCAATAAAGATCTTCACCAGTTGCGGATTAACTCTGTCAATCTAGAAATGAATCACTAGTGCCGTGGGGTGGTTTTAAGCGATGACAGCCTGCTAGTTACAAGAACAAAATAAAAACTAAATAATAGGTAAGAAAAAACAAAAAGGAAAAGGGCCCTAAATGTGAATGCACGCCTACCAACACAAAAAAAGAAAATGTTAAAAATGTCGTCATGTTGCCGCTTCTTTGCCCGCACAATAGGCGTGTGAACGATCTAGGCAGGTCGTGATCCATGATCCCTCTCGAACCCTCGCTTCCCGAGTGCCTTTGAGCCGCACGACACAAGCATACCTATCAGTACATCTGATAGGTATGCTTGTGTCGGGCGGTACCTAGTTCTCGACGACAGCGATGCCGCCTTAGGAATATTGCGTGCGGTAACGGGAGGTTAAGATGCGGAAGGCAGATAAAAAATTATAAGTGCCATGTCAAAGAGGATATAGGGCATCTTAAAATCTGAAAGTTTGTGAAGATTTTAGTACATGATAGGCCGAGTTAGTGTAATAGTAGTAGAGTAGATGCAGCATACAGGATAGCGAATTTATTTATTTTTTTATTTATTTATTTATTTGTTATTTTGCACCACATACAGAGTTACAATACAAAGACTATAACTAAAATACATGGACCCTGTTAGGGTATTGCAAAAGAGGTTAATTTTATGTACATTTGTAGAAAAAGTAATATTACACATACCTAGTTGATACTTGACTATCCCTTTGGAGAACTCAAAGTTCTGTCCATAAAACCAAGCGTTCATAAATGACTTTAAAACAGATAAATTAATATTAAGATTAGATCTTTAGTTCAAAACTTATTATAAAGTAAAGAAAAACGTGAAATTATTTTACTGACTTCTGATTTCTTAAACACTACTTCTAACAGTTATGAGAACCCTTAGGTTCTGATATATCGCAACAGTTACACCAAAAAGAACTCACTTACGAATATTCGTATTGCAAATGTTGCGAGCATGCGCAACTATTTATTTACTTATTAACTGAGCACTTTCTTTACGCGAACGTATATTCGATGAATGAATGCATATTCAAAAAAAAATGCAAATCTAAATAAGTGCTTTCGTTTGAAACGTGCACCACCGAACCTTCATCACCGAATGTTTTTGTTCGCGAACATTCTGCTCGCACGACGCAAGCGACTTTTCGGCAAACAGAAGGTACTCATTCGTGCAACCGAAAGGAGAGTATCGTCCTCAGACTGACGTTTGAGAATTCGGAATTCAAAATGGGCATTGACAAAACCGTAACCGTCATCCCGCCAGACACTGGCGCCGGTATTTGCAACGTCAGCACTCTGCAGCACTGGATTATTACCTCTACCTCCTGCAAGCATGACGCTGTTTTCGTATCATCATTGTGGCAAATAAAGAAGGCAAACGTCTTTTCTCTGAAAATAGTCGGAATGTGACGTGGCTCGACCCCTAGTCCATCGAGGCGTTGCAAAAAAGGAATGTTGCGGAAAATTAAATGGCGTCTATTTTAAGTCGACGGTATTCTGCCAATGTCGAGTGGTTTTATATGATTGAAATATTATGTTTTTTGTGGTCATTCGCGCAACGGCGATTTCATAAACATGTGAGTTAGGCTGCGTTTCAGCCCGAGAGATGGGTGGCGAGGAATAGATAGATAGATAGAAATATTCTTTATTGTACACAAAAACAACAGAAATCAACAGCAAAGAAACACAGATTAACGTAAATGAACAATTTGAGTGGCTTTATCGCTTAAAAGCAATCTCTTCCAAACAACCCACAGGGATGTGTTTTCAAGAACCAATAGAACCTCTCCATTTACCTAGCTTTGTTCAACGATGTGATTCTATTGGTTCCTAATTGATCAATTCTTAGTTCATGAGAATTTGTCCGACGACGATCATTAAAACGATTAATAAATTAACTTAAAAGGCTAACTGCCGCACTCAGAGACGTCAATTAACGTTAATGGTTCATAAGAGTCAAAATTTTACATTCTTTAAAGTTCTTTGTTCAATTTGTTATAAAGTCTCTTTTGAAAAATGGAATTTTGACTCTAATGAACAATTAACGTTAATTGACGTCTCTGAGTGCGGCAAGTATATCTATTTGAAGTTGAAAATTGATCGACCATGTTTGCCGTTCAAGTCCCCGCAAAAATCTTTGCTCACCATCATTATATATTTATGCATTCTTCTTTTGTATAAGCCCTATTCAAGAGTAGGAACTACTTAACATCTACCTATTTGAATAAAGAACTATTGTTTTTTAAATATCGATATGCAAACGGGCAGTCCTCCACTTGGTATTCAACAGGGGTTAAGAGAGAAGTAACTTTTACTCGACTAGTTCCCGTGCTCGACAAACGGCCGCTATTAGCAGTCGCGGCGTTTGGCACACATTAATAAACTGGCAATGACTGGGACGAGTACCATTGCGGTCGGTTTTTAAATATTTTTCTCTCCTTTTCATAGAACGGAAACAGCGTTATGAATAAACGTGTAAATGAGACAACACCACATAAATTGCTCTAAGGTATCATCGTGTGAAAGATCTATCCATGTAAAAACAACGGCAGAGATTGTCTGAGCTGAAATGACGCGCCTCTTCACTGCATCTACGCATATAAGCAAGCACTCTAGTATGCGTAAATGCGGTGTAGGTTAATATACATAGGCAACACTCAGACCAATACAATACAAACAGACATGTTCATGCACACATTTTTTTGTAATGTGAGGGGATCGAACCCGCGACCTTTGGTGTAGGTAGTGGCCAACTTCTCAACCACTACACCAAATCGTTCGTTATCGCACCGATGATATACATTGATAATAAAGTCTTACGTTTTTTGCTACAAAAACTAAATCTTTTTCCTGAAATGCCGCTCTTCCGTTAAGTTTAAGCAGAGGAAGCGAAATTCCGGTGTAAATTTTTAAGAGTCATCGATTATGGAGAGCTCTTAGCTCGCCTCGAGCGCAAAAACTCACAATGGGACTTCAGCTGCACTACGAACATATAAATGGTAAGTGCTAAGGTGAAAGAACGCCCATTGGATGTTAAGAAATAATTTTAAACAAACATCTTTAATTTTTAACTAATACTACTGATACAATGAATTCATTACCTGACTATGGCGAAGCAAAAAAGAGAGTAAGGATATGTTTTTTTTTTTCATTTGAAGAAGACTGGCGAAGTTCCTTGAGTTTGAGCCCCAACTATAATAAGGCCTCCATCATGAACGAAATTAACCAAGATTTGTACAACTAAACACTGCTATCGAAATGATACTAAAACTTACCCTCTAAAAGTTAGGAATATAGAGTATAGAGGTATAAAAATAATAAATTAAAGGGGATAGGTTATAATAACATCAGGTTATTAAGAGTTTTTCATTAATTTCTGTATCATGCATGAGAGCACTTTATGGCTCCAATCGTAAGTCCGAGAAACACGCGTAGTCCAAAGATAATTGACTGTAAAAACACTACGAAATCTTTGCAAACGATTCAACAACAACAACAAACGTCTAAGTCAGACTGACATGCGTGCATAAATAATGCATAAATAATGCACGCATGTCAGTCTGACTTTGACTTTTGACACAATGTGACATTTAAACGTTCCGTTACTGGCATTTATTTAATTTCTTTTGCTGTTTGACTTGCCATTGAACCGTTTTGTTAAAATCTAGTCACTTGAAACATCGTAATCTAGTTAGAAATGCTTCAATAACAGTAAAATAAGAACAACAAAACTAGTCAAAACAATACAACCTAGGTGATGGTTCAGTTTAGAAAGGAAGTAAAATAACACTGATGCATGAACAGGAACGTCCTTCACTTATCCGGTTTTCTGTTTAGTTTCATCATTATTTACGACGTTTTGATAATATACCGCCGTAAATTATTTAAAAATCAAATCCCTGTTCTACAAAATCCTATAAATTATGGATAGAAATCTACTGATACCATTTTATATAGTTATTATCAGTCTCAACGTGAACGTGGTTGGGTCGACATTCGCCATTCTTCTTTTAAACCGATCAAAGTTGATAGTAAGACAATTTATATCTTTCTTTCCTCATACATAAATAATGATGGTGCTCTAAGGTGTCATGAAGTCTGATGTGGTGTACCAACACCAGCCAAACAAATGGCTGGATGTACATCTTAAAGTAAAAAGATGTTTCATTTCTTTAAATTTTATTTAAATTGAAACTTTGATTTGTCGATTACATTCAAATTATTTGTAAAGATCTTTTCCCAATACCATTTAAAAAACAAACCAGTGAAGTAAGCTTACACCACGGAAAGCGATAACGTTAAGTCTGATATAATGATAACCCCATTGCTTGATTTATCTGTTATTAAGTCGAAGTATGAGTTCGCTGCGAAGTAGTCCCGGTTAGTATTCAGTGCGCGTCGGAGCTACTCTCAATGCCCTTTGTCAGCGAACTCGGCGTCTGAGACGGAGTTCAACGACGGATATGACTGAGCTAGGGCTGCTACCTTACTACTGCAGTGAAGATACACTACTACCCGTAAAACAATGACTTTTGGTATTGGAGGTTGAGAGCCCTCAGCTCTCACCCTACAGTCCGGTAAAGCTGTCAAAGCCATCTGAGGCCAAACAGCAGTAGTCATTTAGAAAAAAAAACCCGTAAAACAAACTAGTTATGAAGCGATAACGTTGAATCTGATATAATGAAAAACCCCTTACTTAATTTATCTGTTATCAAGTCGAAGTATGAGTTCGCTGCGAAGTAGTCCCGGTTAGTATTCAGTCGGCGTCGGAGCTACTCTCAATGCCCTTTGTCAGCGAACTCGGCGTCTGAGACGGAGTTCAACGACGGATATTACTGAGCTAGGACTGCTACCTTACTGCTGCAGTAAAAATGCACTACTACCCGTAAAACAAATAAGTAAGTTATAAAGCGATGACGTTGAGGCTGATATAATGATAACCCCATTGCTTGATTTATCTGTTATTAAGTCGAAGTATGAGTTCGCTGCGAAGTAGTCCCGGTTAGTATTCAGTGCGCGTCGGAGCTACTCTCAATGCCCTTTGTCAGCGAACTCGGCGTCTGAGACGGAGTTCAACGACGGATATGACTGAGCTAGGGCTGCTACCTTACTGCTGCAGTGAAGATACACTCCTACTCGTAAAACAATGACTTTTAGAGCCCTCAGCTCTAACCCTACAGTCCGGTGAAGCAGTCGTCATTTAGAAAAAATGATTTAAAAATGCGTAAAACAAACGAGTTACAAAGCGATAACGAGCTAGGGCTAAGGCTGCTACCTTACTGCTGGTAGTCATGAGTAACGTTGACTAGTATATACTAACGGAATCATTCGAATGGGCAAATCGTTCTACTAAGTCTTGTAGCATATGAGCACTATGCGTGGTTGAGTTAAAGCCAGTCGTGCACGTGTAGGCTACGTATTGCTGTACATATTTATGCAGTAATCAATTTAAATTCATCAGAAGGTGCATGGCTCAGTTGTGATGGTCAATAGGCAAAGATCACCACAAAGCCAAGAAGTTGGCCTAGTCTGCGGCCTTAGGGCGGCTTGATGACATCTGACAACTTAACACCCCTCCCACCATTCGACCTGAGCTCGCGTATTGGAGTACGGCTCGCTTTACCTCATAGTGAAGGTGATGCCTGTGCCCAGCAGTGGAAGTAGGTAGTAGTGGAGTATAAGGGCTGTTGTTAGTTTATTTATTTCCTCTATTCAGAACCGGTTAGCTCGAGGCAGCTAATATGTTGTAACCGAAGCACTTAAAAGAACTGGTAACCCTACGGAAGGTGCATATTTTTGTCGTTTGCCCGGAAGTTCAGACAATAAAATCTAGTTTAAGTCATGAGTGGCACACGCGGTTTTTACGAATGTAAGGAAATTAAAACCCTATTTAGTAAGTAAAAAGATTTTCCTTACTTTGTTACACGAAAGTTTCTGACTAATTAGAAGTCAATTTGGTTCAGGGGTCTCCGTATAAAAAACAACAAACACAGCGAGAAAGCTTCTCAGCCTAGTGGTTAAACATCCCGGATCCCAACCCGTGTGGTCCTGAGTTCAAGTCTTGCTGGAACACCCGCATTGTGAAATTGTTTTCATTGTACGAGCTGCAAATATCGATAAAAAACCGAGGTACTCCTCCCCTTTTACTGCGTTGTGTTCAAATTCGCTCCGAGAACTGTAGGCTTCTGAATATTCCGTTCACTATGGCGGCTACAATAGATGTGCCTCTGACTATCCCGTTTGGGATAAAGTCGATAGCGTATGTTATTAAAAGTTTAAAAAAACATTAACAAAACGACTTCAAAATTAATATGCAACTTTATTTTCATAAAACCCGTCATAGTATTTCCAATCACTGTAGTTTGATTTGCAACCACGATTCGTACCTCATCGGAGCTTTCTGAAACATTTACGTAAAGCACTCGATGCTCCATCAATAAAATGAAAAGCTCAACGTCCACTATTTCTCGTGCCTTTTTTTCATAAGACCGATTTACCTTCTATTCCCTTGCAATAAAGATTATTTTTGCCTGCTTTCAGTGATCTCGGTGCCGTGAATCGCACTGCACATTTTTCGATTGAAAAAAGTGCATCCATCCATTGACAGATAGATGTTGACCGCAGAGCCTGAGGCTGGGTTCGGTTCGAACGCATTAGGATATTAAACAGGAGCTCGCAATGGCATATTTTTCTTTTTAATGCATTTGCCGTAGAAAATACTCCTTTTTATGCAGATTTGAACTGTCAATCTATACAAACACGTTAGAAATCTACCGTAACTTCTGTCCATTTATTGTTGTCGCGTTAATTTTACGATTAAGATTGTATTTAGAGCGAACTCTAAATCCCACGTCGGGCATTGTTTTCTGTTTTTTCGGTACATAGCGCGGTTTTATTGATCACCAACCCGCATTTGAAGTGCATGTTGTTTTTTTTTATCAAAAACGGTCTATACAGAATACGCAAAAGGTACCATAGTAAATTAAATAAACATCCTCGGACATTAATCCACGCAGCACCTTCCAAAAAACATTGTAAAAACATGGTAGACACGTAGTAAACTTAAGTAACAGCCCAGACCCTGTCTTAACAAAAAAATATAGAGTTTATTTTGTTCAATTGTAGAGTTGTCCAGCATTTCTGATAGGTGTACTATTTATGTAGGCTTGTATATAGGAAAGTAATAAAATAATTCGTAAAATATAGTACACACTTTATTTTCATATAGGATAAGCATACATATAAAACATTGCCATGAGCAATAATTGTTACACAACTATTTATCTGGGTTGCTATCTAAAACACAAAATGCTGATAACAAAGATAAAAGGTAGACGTCGTCTAAACTGAAATGACGCACCCCTCCATCACGTCTACGCATACAAGAGTGCTTGCTTCTAAGCGTGGATGCAGAGTGGAGGGGCGCGTCATTTCAGCTTAGACTTACTAATGAAAAAAAAAACACAAGCTTAGTGGTTTTTAGCATGAGACTATACACAGATTCTATTATTATTAAGTTTTTATGTAGTAATTAAATAAATTCTGAAAAAGTTGTAAATGAAAATGTCATCTATATCTAATTATTTATTTACCTAAACGGTAAGTACATAGGTATATTTAGTAATATTTTGAAGCCTCGTGTTCGGTGAGAGTTGATCATCTGCGTTTCATCAGTGCCCGCTAAATATTTTGACTAGAGGCAGATATTTAAAAAAATTTAAGCGGCAGTCGGTGTTGCTAGACTCCCGCTGAACATACTTTAAATACTGAAGAATCATTATTATAACTTCTTCTGCGATAAAAGCAGTGAATAGTTGTTAACAACGTTCCAACTATTACAACTAAGTTAACTGTACCATCACCATATAATATTATGTTTAGTACATATTATAACGTTCCCAATATTTAACCCACAGCCAGGTCTAGCCGCTAGGTTTGATATTTTTATGTTAAATAATATTCCGAAACAACAAACCTTATCAGTCCTTTTTGTTGATTTTGTTTAGGTATAGCCAAATATTCTAGAATAATGTAATTACATGCGGTAACCGGCATGACAGGCTACAAGAGCCGGCAAGCCAGCGAGACAAAAAACGGAAAAAGGTAGCCTGATGAGGCGTTGACTATACACTACGTATGTACAGCCGCCTTCAGATTTAAGTGACCTGTGTCGCGAAGATGTCGCTGAAGTCGTCTGTACATTAGAACAACATCATACATTTACTTAATTTCACAATCACTCAACCTATCACAGCATGTATTCTATTCAACCAAATTTTAGTAACTACACCTACTTAAATTGATAGTGTTAGTGTTATGTATGATAGTGATCAGTTACCCCACACGCTGCTACCTAAGTAAAATATCGTCTATAGCATCTTTTTTCACTCCTAAATGTACGGATTTTTAATGAGTAAGGCCGAACAACAAAGAAATTCTTGAATAATTTTAATCGTTTTACTAAAACCTA
Organism: Udea ferrugalis; assembly: GCA_950022985.1. Taxonomy (NCBI): domain Eukaryota; kingdom Metazoa; phylum Arthropoda; class Insecta; order Lepidoptera; family Crambidae; genus Udea; species Udea ferrugalis. Next base: position 12,405,352 of record OX465530.1, on the reverse strand, counting down.
TCAAATCATACCTAAATAATATTTTCTATTCATAAGAATCATCTGAACATTCCTTAATTAGAATCAATTTATTTAAGCTCACTGGTAAAACGCATTTCTGTCTCTCTCTGCCTATAAAAAATACCATTTATAGCCAACTTACTCCCTCATTCATAAGAGTTAATTCACAGCTGCAGCATTGTTTTAGCAATTTCATTGTCCTCTCAGTTACTTATGAATGTTGACAGCAGTTAGAATGAAAGAGACAAAAGTTTACAGCGGTCAAATCAGAGTTGTCAGGCTGTTTGAGTTTATATGAAAAAAATCGTTGGGCGTTAGGCGGCGTTCCCTTTCACCCTCCATTTACCTAGTTCGCTCAATGAAGCGATTCTATTGGTTCTTGAAAACACATTCCTTACAACGCATCTCTGGTGGAAACGCAGCCTTATAATGGTGTTAAGGATGCGGTGACCACCTACGAGGATCATTAGACAATTAGCATGCTTGTTGACATAGTCGCATAATAAACAAAATTAATCTTGGAAAACGCAAATAAAATTATAGGAAGGAATAAAGGACAAAATCCAAATTAACTGCATGAAACGTTTCTATACATTCAACATAGTTGTAAGGTTTATTCTAAGTTTTGATTTATCTGTGTCTGTGGTAATAGAAGTCAAGAAATTTCATTGCAAACAAAGCTCTTAGCAATAACAAAATATGTATTCTGTAACATCTATGCCTGAGTTACACTGAATTGAAAAGGTATGGCGCGATTGCCGCAAAGTAACGCTCGTTTCACATATTACTGAATTTATTGATTAACTGATTTCATTACATCATTCAAATACCCTACCCACCATACCATACCATACCCTACCATTATCACAAGCCGCTAAGACTAAAGATAAAATAAAGATAGGCATCGCATATTACAAACCTCTATCACCTATCTAACTAAAACCCTATAGAAAAAGGCGTTAAATTGATTATTTCACGTTTAATAATACATTATTTATACAGTCAATATTTAGCATACATACGATCACATTAAGTTTGCCAATAGTTTTTTATGTAAAAATTATATTTCCATACTGTTACTTCTAAGTGCACACTCACAGATAGTTTAAATTACTCAATTGACATACTTTAAATAAATTACATAAATAAATAACTCCCAATTCATAATGTGAGTAAGAAAAAATAAAACACTTATTAAATGGTAAAATAATTGAACAACTGTCATCAGTAGGTATATTGAGTCTATATTCTAAGTTAATCTTGCCTAGTTAACATGTCTGATAACTATGTGTTATTTCTTTCATTTTTCAAAGACTTGATTTGAGTCAGCAGATTAGAATATTCAGACGATTCAATAGCGTTATTATGATTTTTTAGCATTTTCTATGCAGTATCTTTACTCAAGATCTGAAAACCAGAAAAATACATTCAAAGACACACTGGCTCATGGAGTAAATATACCAGACAAATTCGGCCGGTCTATCAATGGTCTCGGTAGCTCAATGGTAAGAGCAGTCGTACGGCTTGCGCAAGACGCGGGTTCGATTCCCGCCTGAAGCCAAGACCGAATGTCCTTTTCTGGCTTTCAGATCGTCACAATAGCGTTTAACATCTCTGCAATACATTCTGTCCATTCATAGAAAGGCACGGTGATCAAAAGCCCCTATAAACTAGATTAGAATGATGCCTTTATTTCTAACTTCCCAACTTAATTTTTAACCTATCATATTTATACATATACTTAATAAATTAAATAATGCAACTTAGCATAACTGCACGGAGTTTTAACAGGTTACAAGCTACGAATATAGTTTTTCAAAAAAAACATGGTTATGACGATCCGGAGAAAGTTCAAATTTTAGTTATATATCTTGAAGTCGAACATGATGAAATATGATTTATTCAGTCAATGATTAAAAACGATGAGTCTTTTTCAAATAGCTGCTTAGCTTGTGAAAAGTATCTCAGACATAAGTGTCAATCAGCGTGATATCACAAGAAGAAAACGCTTTGTCCTCACTGGGGAAAAACTTCTATAGAAAGGAATTGTGAGGAATTATTTTCCATATTAAGATTTGCTACTTCACTGCTAAGCATGGACAAAATGTATATCTTTGAAACTGAACACTCAATTAATTAAAAAAAAGTAACACTGATGTGGGTAGATGCAATATTTACCGATGTTATTTTTTATGTCCGGTCCGACATTCACGTGAGCCATGCAGGTCACGCAGCCGCGAGGTGGGAAGTATGCGACCCACACACTGCTCACTCGGTAACCCGCGATCCGACAGTTATATGATGGACGACCGGACTTGCTGACAGCAAAGCTTAGGAACGGTGAGACATGGTTCCACCAAGATCCCGATGACCGTGCGCAGTTTTTAAAGCAGTATCGGATTTGTGGCTTAAAGAACGAAGGTTTTTAATGGGCACACCCCGTTTAGGTCAAAATAAGAAATATCTGATTGAAACTAACCGGGGGCTACGCGACAAAATTTGACACGCCTCATCTCGCAATTCGAATGGTTTTAGCGCGACATAATGTCGTTGCAGTGCGCATGTTAAGCCGCTCATTTAGGGACTACTGTATCTGAGGGCGAAGACCTAGAGAATAACGTCACAGGCAGCGTTGTTGAGCGGTGACCTCTCCAGAGCCAAAATGAAAACGCTTATATCGTAGGAAACTGATAGACAGAAGTCTGTCGATGGCAGTACTTTAACTAAGTGCGGTCGTAGGAAATACCTCATATCGAAAGGTATAATATTTTATAATTTAGCTGAGGTTCAATAATCACTATATCAGTACTTTTCCGCCCAATCAAATGAAAGACTACAAAACTAGGTTATCTGACAGTTCGCAAATCTGCGGTACTTGTTTTACAATATTGTTGGATATTTCGGTCAAAGCCGACGTACAGACTCCTTAACGTTTAAGGGACCTATGCCGAGAAGATGTCTTTACTGAGATAGGTCACTTGAATCTGAAGTGGCCACGAAGGGTCGCTTCCTGCCAGCAGTGCAAGGCGGGCTCCGTCCGGGGGAATGCGTGGAGGGTTCGTGCCAGTCACCGCAGTTCCCCTAACATGGACGATGAGAGGGAGTTCCGGAGTTTTTAGTGGGTATGCCACTGGGTGTCACCTTTCCAGTGGTGAGACCCACATAATCCGTCCGCCTACCGGTGGACGGGTATGCGTTACGTCATTTCCTCCGGATCAAAAAAAAAACTTAAATTGAAATCGTCTCTACACGCCTTACTCCTCCTACCCCCACCGCGCGCTTCTTGTTGCAACACCCGCGCTTCTTGGTGCGCCACCCGCACTTCTTGGTGCGACACCCTCGCTTCTTGGTGCAACAGCCGCGCTTCTTGGTGCAACCCCCGCGCCGCTGCTTGCGCTCTTTGCTTATCTGGACGCCGGAGAGAACGGACGTGCTTGGTCGACATTAGTGCTCATTGCCCTAGTGCCTTAATATTCTTTCAGTGCTCTAGTGATTATTAGCAGTGCCTAAATTTGTATATTTGCGGTTTTGCTGTGTTAATTAGATTTTTGGTTGAGTTTCGTATTACTTTTTAAAAAACACCGCTTCTGATTTCCAATATTATAATCATGACAATGTCAGAGCTATTCTTCCGCAACTATGCGGCCTGCGTCATACACATCTATTTATATTCCCGACGTATTACATTGGAGCCCTACATCATTCATAAGCCCAGTATGGACCCAACACCCCTGTCACGGTATAACATAACTTAGTTTATTGTCGATGACATGACAATGTGATAGACGTTGTCATTATAACTTGGTGTCCCGCAGCATCACCGCGGCTTCGTACGAGGGCAGCTCTCCGTCTCCTCGGTCGGGCAAGCAGCGCGGACTTGCTGAGGCTTCTGATGGCTCCTGGAAATACATTTAATAAGTTTATTGTTGTGTTTGTGTGGCCATTTTCATCCGTTGTTTAGTTTATAGGATAATTTATAGGATCTTTTATTTTCAACGTTGTTTTTGACATTCTTTTTTGACATTATTATTTTACATCATATTTTATGTATTATTTCAATTGTATTAACCATTTCATATAAATTGACGATCTCAATATTAATCTCTTAATATAGGACATCAATGTAATGTATAATGTTATTTTCATAATGAGAAATAAATAAATCTAATCTAATCTAAGCCCTGCTTAGTTCGGGACTAGAAGACGCTGTTCGGATTAATGTCCATATGAGGACATTCATTTACCGCTTTGAAAGCGTCGTGGGCCAGTAGTAAAACACTCTGACTCGAAACCTGGGTGGTCTTGAGTTTAACCCTGGTCGAAACACCTTTTTGTCACTGTAAAATTTGCGGTAAACTCTCCGGACCCAAGACACGTTGGGTTCAAATCACTGGGCGAAACGTGGGCTTCAATGTTCCGTTCACCATGATGGCATGGGTGTGCCTTTGACTTACCCGTTTGGTACATAGTCGTGAGTGTTTGTTATGTTATCCTATCGAAGCAAGGTTGAAGGTCAAATTAGTCGTACCTGTAATACAAAGCTGTTCTTAAGCGAAGGAGCGTCCAAGTCCAGGTCGACGACGGTCTCGTACGCCGGCGGGGGCCCGGGCTGGTCCACCTGCACCTGCTGACAATGATTAGTGTTACTTCCAAAGAAAAGATAGATAGATAAACACTTTATTGCACACATTTGTAAGGCATACATGTTCACATGAATGTACAATTTAGGCGGTCTTATTACTAGAAGCAATCTCTTCCAGACAACCTACAGGCAGAGGAAATATGAATATAGGAAATATGAATTGGAATTGTGCCTTTATAAATATTTAAACACAGGGAATCCTAGTGTGGGGACTAGAGTTTATTTTGTCAAAAATAAAACCAAAACTGTTACAAATAAATAAATTATTATTATTAATTATTAAAAGAAAAAAAATAATGTCTGTCAGGATTGAGGAGCCACTTTTCGTATTTTATTAAACCGAAAAATGATTGAACCACGATGATTTCCTGTGGTACTCGCCTATTAGAGTCGGGCGAAACCGACTTTGTTAGATTAGGTTAAAAGGTTTAAGGTTTTTTTAACAAACAATAAATTCTTAAAGACATAGGAATAACGTCATCGGTTCGTGCTAGTCTCACAATTGATCGTTTCGCCACGGCTTTCCGTGTTAGTTAGTTTATCTTTATAAACTATCAAAAGTAAAGCATGAAATTGTACACTTTTTTAGTTCAAAATTCGTCCATGAACTGATGAATGAAAGATTCGAAACTATAATGATTACAATGATACGGTGACAAATGACAATCTTAGGTTATTGTCAAAATTAGCCCCGAGACTCCCTTGAGAAT